>CM060633.1:7430827-8630827 GCA_030578275.1 Meda fulgida
AGAGCTAATTATGAGTTTACTTCTCTGTGGAATGACGTTTAATGTCTTCTGTAGTCCCACGCTTGTTAGTGAACACTTTTTTCAAGACATGTAAAGGCTTTAAAAAAAACACGAGTGGTGTATTACTGGTGTGTTTTATGCCTTTATGTGTATTTATAGAATAAAACATGCAAATATCTTGAGCTTGTGTTCACCACAGACCTTATTTCAGGCTTTTAACAAAAAACCCATTCAAAAAACCCATTGACTTCAGGACAATGGAACCAGAAGTGCTAAAATGCAAACCCATGACCGGGTTTTGGCCTATAGAAACACGTTGTCCCTGCAACGCTATATTCATGGTGGCGTACAAATCAGGATACCCACAAGTCACAGCCAGTCTGTTCAGTTCCTGCAGCCTTATGCCCGTCTGTGGGGGAGAGAGTCCATGTGTACGCTCAGCTTCATCTCATTCTCCAGAATCTGCAACAGCTGCTGCATGGAGGGAAGGTGGCCCGACTCCAGCTTTGACCATACAGACACATCTGTGAGCGCATAAACACACACACACACACACACACACACACACACACAAAGTAAAAAATGACTAGTATTAAACATCATGTAGTGTGAAATCAGTATTTTGATCAATAATCAATCATCAGTCCTACCATTAAGTGTGATTTCAAAGGCGCCAGAGGACATACACTGGTTTTCAATCATGTTGTTGAGGAAGAACACCATCATGCAGGCATATATCTATAAAAACCCAACAAACTGAGGTCACAAACACATGTAATAGGCAACATTTCACGTAGGATCTGTAATTTCTGAATCACTAGCATTACCAAAAAGAAATGACTGAATAACATTCAATTAATGAACTAAAGGTTTAATTCGATTACATCGATTACATTTACATTGCTTATGGGGAAAGACTGTGCGTGAACACTACGTACAATTTTTTTAACAAACAAATCACTAACTTTTGTACTCAAATTGATTTAAAAATTCGAAGGAAAAATTAGAAAACTGAAACCACACGTAGACACAAATTATACTAAATTTTAAATTCATCTGAGATTTATAGCCTATATGTTCAAAACTGAAAAGAACAGAATCCAGAAAAATTTAAAATGGAAAAAATGGAATAAAAAAAAAAAACAATTACAAAACATTTAAATAATAAAAATAAATTAACGACCAGAAGGGTGGATATCAAAAGAAAGGCAGGGAAATCCCACAACTACGCAATTATTAGTGCATGAGACTCACTATTAATTATATATTCCCGAATATAATGCGACATTTTTCAACAGAAATTGATATGAACTCCAAAAATGCCCTTCACTGACCTTATTCTCTTGTGCCCAAAGCCAGATTCCTGGAGTCTCAGTACGAAAAAATGTGAAAGGGTCTTTGCCCAGGATAATTAAAACAATCACTACAAATTTGAAGACAGAGAGGAAGGAAGCTATGTGCCTAAAAATACATTAAAAAGACAAGTTTATGAATTAAAGTCACAGACTACCAAGAATTTGTATGGTCTACAATGCAAAATTTCTTAGACGTGAGAAACCCACCTGTATATAGGCTGAGGCAGGAAGTTTTCTCCCTCGATGCGGATGTCTGGGTACCTCTGGGTGAGAACCCGAGAGTACTCTTCAAACACCCGCCTGTACCCTCAGGACACGCTGCAAATTGAGAGAAACTGTTTTCAGGAACTGACCCACAGAGGAAAAATAAACCAAAAAACTGGTTCACATATGCTTGCATAATTATGAAAGCTTGTTTCTGCCACAGAATAACAAATAAAAAGGTAAAACATTTTATCTCACAATTGTTTGTATCTTTGTTTATTCTTTATACCTCACAATTCTGAGAAAAAAGTCACAACTATAAAACAACTATATTGTTACACAACAATATAAACTCACAACTGTGAGTCAGAATTGTAAAATAAAAAGTAACTACCTTTTTTTTTTTTTTTTCATTGTGGAAACAAGCTTCCATACCTAACAACAAACGTTGAGGGACAAAAGTACACTTGCTATTGCAAAACATGTAGTTTTGTGTTTATAACAGTTATAATATAAAGTATAGTGTATTTTAAATATATAAATTAACCATGGTTAATTTTGCAGCTACTATGGTTTTACAGCAAAAACAAAAAAAATTCGTAGTTAAATCATGGTTACTGTAGTAAAACCATGGTTAATATTCGTAAGGGTTAATTGTGCCCTACACTTCCGTTTACTAACGGTACAAAAAAATATAAATTCCAAATTATATAAAGGCGTTTTTTCTTGTACTAAAAGACCAAGGAGAGCTGTCTTAGAGTCATCAAATGTCATATAAAACACTATACACTATACATAAAATGGTATTTATTCAGTATGGTATTTGAAAATAAAATAAAAAATGCTTTTTGCACATTGATTCTTTGGCTACGGGGCAATTACGCTCAGCTAGACAGAAAACGAATAGGAAACATACATGATCCAACTTTAATGCATTTACCGATTGTACATAATTTCAGTTTAGATTAAATAGTTGCTTCATCAACACATGACACTGATCAGCACGCGCACTGGCAGGAAACGGAAGCACATTCCTTTTGCTTACCAAAACTGAAACTTCAGCAGTGGCATTCCAGTATATTGCATTTTCATCTTTTTAACGCTGGCATTGTCGGCTGTAGCATGACACACTGACAGCACACAGACCAGTAGAAGACTTAAACACCGCGTTTCCATCCCGTACAATCTGCTCGCAAAACCTCTGAAGCCAACAGGAAACTCGCGCAGCCTGTCAAAGTAAAAGCTCTCATCATCAGTTCGCGTGCTTCAGACAGGCTGTTATTCTGTGCATTAGAACCACTGATCTATATAGAATGAGTCATTCTATATAGATAGGTGATTAGAACCGAGGTTCTCAATCTTTAAAAGGTCAAATCTTTTAAAGGTCAAAAATCTGGATCAATCAGGATGTTTAATCTTTTAAACTTCAAATATGATCATTCTCATGTGAGGGAAAATTGTAAAATTTTCCTTAAAAACCTCTTAAAATTATAAAGGCAGCTATATAGGTATATGACCAATTTATACAGTGAACATTAATAGTACTATGCTGTAATTGTATCATTAAAATATGTTTTTGTTTGAATAAAATGTATTTATTTTTACAATGTTTTTCTCTGAACTTTTCCATGGATAAAACATAAAACTGACGACATGTAAATGTTTGCGTTGGTCTGACATCTTACAAACAGACATTAATAGCCGTTCATTCATATTAAAATGTTTATTGCACTGAAAATGTGTCTTGGTGTGAACAGGCTTGTAGTGGATCAGAAAGTCGGATATCAAAAGCAGAGTCAAGTATATCCTGCAACTACACAATTATTAGTGAATGGGACTCACCATGAATTAGATATTCTGATCAGTGCGTTATTGAATGATTTACTCAGCTGGTTTTTTTTTTTTTTTTTTTTTAAACCTGCTTAATTCAAGAACAAAACTACAAAACCAAATCCTGGTCTTCAGATGCTACCTGCATGAAGGATCAACAAGCCTGATGTGGAAAGGTTTGACAAAGGTGGACAGACAGAGAAGGTTATTGTAGTCTGAAGCTGAGCTGTCCTTGTCCAGGATGATGGCAGAATCAAAACCATGGAATCACTCGTAAGAGGCACCGGTGAACAAGAGAAAGTGGCCAGTATGACGGGATTCTGGTCCTATCTACCAGATTGACCCCCTCAGTTGAATTTGTGTTCCAGATCCCTCCCTCAAACAGAAGATTTACTAGAATGAACCGGTTTCAACTACATATCAAAGAAAAAAAAAGCTGATATACTAAAATCAATCTAAATGTTTAACACCACAGGTCCAGATATTAGCTGTTTGTGCGGGTGTGATTAAATATAATTTTGTGATAACAGGTTTTATCTTAAGGATTTTAATGATGTCAAAGCAAGACATTTTCAATTCATAAAACCACGTTCCATAACAGTAAAAAACAACAACTGACAGTAGGAATAAGTAACTTTTTATTGAGTAAAAATCAGACATTGAAGGCGTGCAGACTAAAAACCAGTGCAACAAAGTCACCATGATCCCCACCCCAAAAAAAAAAGTCTGCATCCAGCTGTAAAAAAATATGATCTATTTTCAGAGTAACCAATTTTCTTCCATCAGCAGAGCATCTTTATTTATTATTCCTATATCTGTGCAAAGTATCGTTGTCTTTCCTGAAAACATTTTCCATTTTTCTTTGTAACTATTGATTTTCCCACCTTTGCTTTTATAAATCAAAGCATTCCCCATATTACATCAACATTGAACCCATCTTTACACTGTAAATATGTAGTTTCATATCCTTTCAACATTTAAAACTAAAACAGCAAAATAACACAAAAGAAATCAATAAAGTAAAACAGACAACTAGGCCAACATTGACCACTGAAATCGAACACAAACGAACTCAGTCTCGCAGACGTGTAACAAGAAAACACTCAGCGTCTGTGTCGACTGTGGCTTGAATGGCTGCTGCTGTGGTGTTTGCTTTTATGAGAGCGTTCGCACGACCGTGAGCGTTCCCGCCGGTCGCGGTGATGGCCGCCGCTGCTACGCTCGTGCTTGTGCTTCTTCGCCAGGTCAGAGGCACCTCGATCCCGGTCCCGCTCTCTCTCTCGCTCTCTGTCCCGCTCGCGGGGCTTGCTGGTGGAACGAGAGCGGCTGCGCGACCGTTTCCTTTTGTGGCCGTGTCTGCTGTGCTGGTGCAGATCGTCTGAGCGCTGCTTTGACTTCAAGTGTGGCAGGAGGGGAGACGGAGGGCCGTGGTTGGCGTGTCGCCGTGGTGATTGGCTGCGGCTGTGAGAGCGGCTTCGGGAGCGAGAGCTGTAGGTGCCCGAGTGACTGTGCCTGTTATTGTAACTAGAGGAAAGGCAGCAATTGAGTATAGACACAAACATCAGGGCATACAGCAGTGCACTGCAAATGGTACTTACTGTCGTCTGGGAGAGCGAGATCTGGACCGGGATCTCGTTCTGGAACGAGAACGACTTGCACTCCTACTGTTCCGACCTAACTTGCTATCCTTCCTGAGTCTGAGGAAAGAACAAGGAGGATGCTTAATCAGTGCTCTTTAATTAAACAAGTATCTGATGGCAGTCGCATAATTCGTCTGTCAAAATAACTCACCCGTTGTGTGGGCTCTTAGAGCCCTGAGTCCGATCTTCTGGTTCTTTCTTCATGGCCTTAAGCGTTTGAGGGTTGGGAGACTCATCTGTCTTCATTATGTTAGGAGAACCTAACAGGAAGCATTAGATTTTTTTAGGTTTACGGTTAACCTTAAACAGACGCCTTAGACATCTTCAGGCTAGTGAGATGTGTTTTGAAGGGATTGTTCACTCAACAATAAATGTTCTGTCATCATTTACTAAACTAAAAATAAAGGGAGAAAAAGCAAGAATGACAAACCATTTAGGCAAAGTAGGGGTAAGTGATACGATCAAAATCTTATTTTATCTTTATTAAAAATAAGAACAAAGATGCAAATCACAAATACAATATAAGCTAAAGTAGGTGTATTTACTGTAACAACAATTCAAGAAAGAAACTAAATTTATATAAAATAAAAAAAGTAAAAAAACTACATAGACACTGATTCTTAACCCTTTCACGCGTAAGTTTAAAATATTCTACCTGACCCCCCAGAGTGAGTTTTTTCAAGGTGACCCATTATTTTAGAACGTTCCCCCTTAATGTTTCCATGGCGACCTGTGACACTTGTCACGTGATACACCGCAGCCACAATAACACTGTATGATAGATGTAAAGCTTTATATTGTTTTTTTAATTCTTTTTTTTTATACTATTCACAAACTTGCTTACCATGTCAACAACTATCTGATATTCCGATTCTCAAATACGTGCAAGTGAATGTATTTTGTCTGTTAAAAACCTTTATAAGTAATCTTCATCTATAACGTGAGATGGGCACCGCCATGTTTGCCAGTTCAAAGAGTCTCTTGTCAGTCGGAATTACAGCACGAAAATTCATCAGTTTCTCCCGAAATACATGTAAGAAAGTGGCCGGTGTGGCTGTGTGAACTGAATAGAGAAGAATAGAGTCAACTTTATAGTTACTTACACAATGTGTATCTGATATGAATAACACACGTCTGCAAATTATTTTTTAATAGATTGCTATTGCTGCTTCCATAGACATCAGAGTGTATTTTACAAACTCCAGATGTATTGTCTTACTAGTGCTTATGTGTATTTTAATGTCCGAAACCTAAATTAAACATTATGTTTTTGAAAGCACTGCAAATAGTGCGAAAGCACAGTTTGAATCTGGCAGTAATGTCACGTCACTGTTCATTCTAAATCCCATATGTGGGACCGTACTGCTCAAAAGGTTAAAGCTAGTAAAGTTATTCAGTCAAGGGCAGCAAGTGATTTTCTCTTTGCATTTTGTTGTTTGACTAACATTTATGACACAGAAGATTTATTAGGCAGCTGTCACTTTAAGATCCAATGCACAGATCCAATATATGGACACATATCCGAACTGTCTACATTCACTTAATATATAAATGACTATTTATGTAAACCTTGTGTGTATCTGACAGTTTTAGCACAATTTATTTAAGTACTCGCGCGATGTGACAGGCCTTGTGTGTGCACAAAGCTTAAGTCAGAACAGCGTGATGAAGGGGGTGGATTGTAATCCACTGCTGCTTCAATGTATATGTAATGAGTGATTATAATCAAGGCATTAATCAATATTTTTTTCCTTCTAATATCAAATGAGTTGAATGACTTCTCTGGAGATTTTACTTTGTTATAGAAGTTACCAGTGTGATAACTGAAATGTTCTTTTCATGTATTCTTTAATGTCTGTATTTGATATCTGAGTGCAGTAACAGTGCTTGCTGATTAGCCCAGCTTCCAGAAATGAAATATGGACTTGTTTTGTGTTTGAAAAAAGTCTTCAACTTGTTAAAACATATAGGGGTCATTGAAGCCATAGTTTAAGGGACCATTTCTTAGTTAAAGCCTTACTTTCCAGTTAGACTGACGTCTAGCTATCCTTGAGAGAAAAAACGCATCATCTTGATGTTTTGAGACGACTCAACTGTTTATAGTTAGAGCCTGACCAAATCCAACCTTGGAAAAGCTGTGTGTCGGTGTGTGTGTTAGTCCTCTTGGTTACAATATAAAATCGTGATATCACACACCCCTACTTAATCCCCTCACACATCGCTCGTCAACACTTGACTCTATTGTTGTTAAGCTCTCAAGTAGTTCATGGCTGTACCATCTTCTTCATTTCCGCTTTGACCGTGAAACAACGGGTGTATGCATAAAGACCAAAGTATACTTTAGGCTTTCCATTTCTTGTATGGGAAAAGAGCAGTTTGGAACAACGATGGTAAACTATGTTTAAAAGTAAAGCCGTTAGACTGCACAATAGATAGAGGAAGAGACAACTTACATGGTTTGGATCCAGGAGAGAATCCACCCAATATAGAGAGAGCAGGAGTGCCATCTGGATTCAGCCCTTTGGCTTTCAGTTTGGCTTCCTGTAGAGCCACCTTCCTCTTGTCCACTTCCTTCTCCACGAATTCATAATTTGGCTAAAAAACAAAGGAAACAAATCAGAAACAAAGACTCAATATAACACACAAGTGAAGACCTGCTCACTTTTTAGGTGAAACGGGTCTAACCTTTTTTCTGGTGTACAACTTCAGAGTGGTTGTACATATATCTTTGATCTCCTCCTCCGTAGCACCAAACAGCTGGTACCAGAGCGGCCGAGAGGGTAACGATATCTGAAAGAATGATGTGAAAATTCAGACATTAACACCACCACATCTCTAAGTAAACCCAAGAAGAGGTGATGAAGGACTGAGAGCGGTTTTGTACCTGTAGCACTCGTGCAGCGAGGTAAATGCAGGCACAGGCGATGGTCTCGGCTTCAAATCTCACAAACACATTAGTGCGAAGGCTGTCGTTCATGTAGTTCCTGCAACACAGAAGGTGAACCACAAAATTGCAGTTTCCCTGTATGGGTTGATCGTCCATAACATCATCTTTATGTACGAGATTTGTCACATGATGCATAAAGACCAAAAATAAATGGAGGCTTGAGCTTAACTTTGTCCGTTCCCTCTCTGACTCACGTTCCTCTGTCGTTCTACAGAAGTTTTAAGGCAAGCATGCAGTGTGAATGGGCACACGTTCAGTGTACCCATGTGCACATAAGCTCATGGGAGGACATTTGTCAAAAATATAACTGGCTTGCATGCAACATTACTACAACTTAGAGCTGCACGATTAATCGTTAAAAGATTGCGATCTCGACTCGAAAACCCAAACGAATCACCGGTGTCTATTAAACCTTTGACAAAAATCACACCAGAACCTTCAAACCTGCGTCTGCACTGCTGCTGAGCCAGAGGGCAAGCAAGCAAGTCTTTTCAACCACACAGTATCGAGATTTCTGTTATCACAGAAGAACTGGTATAAAAGTTTAGATATGAACAGGTCTACTGAAGCAATCAAAACAGAATATATCAACTTTTGAAAGTAAAATATTGCTTTATTCATTCAAGAGGTTTGATCAAAAAAATGCTGATTCATCTATTAATGTCTTTGAATCATTCATTCAAACCAACTTTAAAATAGTTCATTCAGATTCACTAAACATTTTAAACAGACTGCAGCAATTAACATTTGTTAGAACCTCTAGTAAACTACATGTTATTGTTTAGCTGTCTGTTCAGAATCGTGATCTGCGTTTGAAACAAAAGAATTGTGATTCTCAATTTATCCAGAATCGTGCAGCTCTACTACAACTCCATCTGTTTTTTCATAATTCCATCTTACATACTCAACTTTCCATAAAATAAACAGATGAGAGTGTAAAATGAAGAGAAACAGGAGCAGCAGGGATGTAGCACTGATGACTGCATGCAACTTATAACAATATACGGCATGCAAGGCGGGCTGAGGAGTTGCCCTGGGAATGGACAAATACACGTCTCCTTTAGTCTTAGCATACACGGCTAAATGGAGACTTGCAGACAGACAATCTTTAACTTCAACTCTGAATGACTGCCAGAAATGAGATGCAAAGCTCTCTGAAAAAAGCAAGCAAGCAGATGGATACCATGGACCCAAAACGCTGTCATTACGAAAGATAAAGACTACATTTTTTGTGAATTACGCTGAAATAGAACCACTCTAGATTTTAGTTGGGTATCATTTGAATTTTAGCTATTCCAATTACAATTACGATTTTGCTTATCGATTCAGATTCTTTTTGATTACAGAAAAGTACAAAAAAAAAATAATAATAATATATAGTCAAACATATTTATTCTTAGTCTTTTGGCAAAACATTTTGTTGCGGCTGATCTTCATAAAAATCAGCTGCTAACAAAAATAAAAAGCCTAAAGAACATCTTCCTACAGTTCAAACAAAAATACCAAAGCAAAAACAAACCGATATAAATTTCAAACATTAAGACAGGTAAACTAATAAAATAAGAACAAATAAACAAATTAGCAATAGCACAAATAAATACAACTAAACAGAGTTCAGGTACAGAAATTGTAATCAACTGTGAAATAACACTACATAGTTTGCTTTTTATAAATTAACTATAGATTAAGACTTATTAAAGTTACAAAAGTTATTCAGTCAAGATCAATAAGTGATTTTGTTCTTTAATTAACGGTAATGAGACAGCAGCAGGTTTATTAGGCTGCTGTCACTTTAAGACCTTATGCAGGATCCAACATGCGTTTTCTGTCTCAACTGTTTACGTTCACTTGAGACAACATGACTGTTTACGAGGATTTTGACATCATTTTGTGTGCATTTGTGCGTTCAAGCCCAAGCACTCAACTCAGTATCGCACACTATAAGGTGGCTCTCTGTGCGCACGTTTTAGATATGTGTGCAAAGAAAACTGTGCACAGCGCAAGTGTCGAATTGAGATCTCTTTCACATCTTCTAGCGATTGAAAATTGATTGAAATCACATTAAAATTCACAAACAGGAACCGATAAGCGGAATCGAAGGTAATTCTATTACAAGCATCCAATTCCAGACCTTTAGTATCCAATTCCAGAACTGGAACCGATTTTCGATTCCCAACCCTACTTAGAACATTTGATTTATATGAAAATTCTGAGCTTCAAACATATCGTTCAAGCGTAGACTGAGCAGGAAAGAGTTCCTGTAAGACTTAATGCCTCACACCAAATTATTGTGATAATAATTGCTTATTTAAAGGAAGAGTTCACCCAAAATAAAAAAAACGTCATTTACTCACCATCATGTCATTCAAAACCCATGCATTTTTCCTCAGTGGAACACACACACAAAAAAGACAACGTTCAAAGACCTTCCCACCCCATACAAAAGAATAATATGGTGAACAGAGGCTGTCCATCTCCAAAAATGAATATAAAACCATGAAAAAGCATATTGTGCACCATATTACAACTCTTCTGAAGCCATATAATAGCTTTGCATGTGGAGAAGTGGCTTTTCAGCTAAACTCTCATCGCCCAGTAGAGGTTTCAATATTTACATTAGTTACACATATATATGTTACAAATTATATAGGTTTATAATTGATCAAAATCTGGGGGTAAGAATTACAAAAGGCTTTTAAAATGTATCTTCAATTTAAATCTTACAAATTTAAAACAAATTCTGGTTATGTAGAAGCACATAAGATCAGAGAGGACAGAATTAAGCTTAAATTTCAGTTCAGACGACTTGGAATAAAGAGAACAATGACCACTTTTCTACCCTTTTTACATCTTGACAGCCTCTGGACACTATATGCTGTCAATGTATGGAAAAGAGCAACGTGAACATTCTTTAAAATTTATACTTGGCTATTCTATGAAAAAGACTAATCATACAGGTTTGAAAAGACATCAGGGTGAATGACAACAATTTTCCTTTTTGGGTGACTTACCCTTTAATTTGGAGTACATTTAGAAAGAAAGAAAAAAGTAGTCTACGTATACCACCTAAATCTAATTAGTGAAGTCTAATAATGAAATGCAAATATTCAGGTTTTAAAACTACCTTATATAAAGGTGAAAGCAAATAATTAAAAAGAAAGAGAAAACTTGAGACTTGAAGCAAAACAAAAATACAAATCCTTTTGGACAACCACAAGAAAACAAGATGCTGATGGCAGCTGGAAAAGGCCCCCTTCAGTGATTCTCGGGCAGAGAGCTCTCACTGGATTGGCTGTCTCGAGAAGGGCAGCCAATGGGGGGAGATTCCTGAGGTCATGTGGTTGGAGGAGCAGAGTTCAGAGGTTCTTTATGACACTTACCATCATGGACTACCCTTTAATCAAAGAGTAGAGAAAGGACAGAGTTAAACTAAGCTCTCCATTTTCCTTTAATTACAGCCATGAACAAGAGATTTAAACAGAAGACACACCAACACACACATGAGCCACAAATACACCAATCCATCAGATGAGGGGACAGAAAAGTTACGTAAGAGGGTTAATTACTGGGCTGGTTACACCGCAGTGTCTAGACACCCAATCCAAGATTGCTTATTTACTCACCATGCTGTCTGGACCAGCGTTTGGTTCTTCTCACATTCAAGGACTTGCAGATACATGACGATAATCTAGAAAAACAACCAAACTGCATGTTAAGTTACTCCTTTCGTTTTCCATTAAAACTATTAAGTGCAACAAAAGGAAGTGACATACCTTGTGTGGGTGTTTGACGTGGACGCAGAAGCCCAGCTCCTTCAGCACACGCCGTTCAGCTTTTATCACCTGGTTTTTGGTGTTTATGTAGTTCTGATCAAGTATCAATGGACTTGGACTCCTGATTTATGAAGGAACGAAAGTAAAATGGTTTCCCCATACCCAAATACTATTCAAGACAATGAAAAAGTGCCTTTTGTTTGCTTCATTTTCAATTCAAATCATTCTGTTTCCCTTTCAACCAACTAAAGGCAACAGGTCCAGTTTTTTTGACTCCTGTAATTTCAGTTTAAGACTTTTAGTACTGCCAAGTTACTAGCAAGAAAATGCTCCACCTCTCACCACATCATAGCTTCAACAGAATATAAAAAATAAAATAAACACGTTCTACTATAAACGCACTAAGCAATATGACAACAATACACTAACCAAGTCAATCTTGGTAAACAAAAGCATCAAAAACCTCAACGCAGTATACAAAGTCTCAGCATAACCATTAAAAAGCATAGAAGAGACATGAGCTTTTTATCAAAAACACTACTTGAAGAACAAGTTCATGACAACATAATAACAAGGCTGAGTCACGATTTGAGAATAGTACGGATGTACTTCAGGGTGTGTAAGGTAATATCGTAAATAAAATTGGTCACCTTCACTACATGTTCAAAATCTGCAATACAACAGCAAAAAATACTGACCAACTAAAAGGTGACCATCTAAATTAATATTATTATTGTACTCTTTTAGCTATAACAAACTAAAACTGTCCAGTTGTGATATCAAGAGAAACACGGAACATTTAATACTTTACCAAAACTATGTTGTACACCTAAACAATATTACAAAGTAAACTCAATTATTCAGTACTTGAAAAGAGCCTAAATTTTACCAAAATAACAGATTTAGAATTTGACATTTTCTCTCTCTTGCTTTGAAATAGAGAGAAAACTGTTTATATTTCAATAGTTATTATCTAAATGTTTTCATTTTCACTGACATGACATCCAGACATGCAGAAATATTTCATAAACATTAACACAACATATTTAGTTTCATGTCACACAATTACATCTGAAATCATAATCATCAAAAAAATCTACACTGAACAACATGGTTAGTGATTTCTAAGGCAAAATGCACACCAAACCACTATGACAGCCTGATGTCGAAGACTGATCTTAGGATAACAACATTTAATTGTGCATTTTGGACAATAAAGTGTCTAAAACACCCAATCCAAACATTGGATTTATATTACGACGCGAAAAAAAGAAAGAAAAAAGAAGCACGTTTTCAGTGTGCAACCCTAACAGCTCCTGTCATGTGAACATACAAGAGTATTCGATCTTGGATGTGCAGAGTGAGATATTTCTGTGGAAGCTATGACATGTGCGGTGAGGTGTTTCTTGATAATGAAATGAAAATTTAGATCATCACCTGTGCTGGCAGAGACAATAAGCTTAAACTGAGATACAGGAGTCACCCAGACGCTTCGGACCAGCGGCCAACCTGTCGATCCCCGATATCCCAGTGACCGCTTTCAGACCACTGGCTTCTCCCGGGGGAGGGGGGGAAGCGACACCCTCGCTCACTGTTGCCATGCCGACTGCTTCATCTCTACGTACCATTCCACATCACCCAGGCATTGGTAAATGTAGCTGGTCGCTGTTAGTTGGTTGCAAGGGAAAAGAGAATTCAAGTTAATACCGCGTCCTTGAATTCAGATGAACAATTTTTCCTTTTTATTCTCTTTAAATTGTTTTCAGAATTTAGACTAGCCAGTCATTTATGCAACATAGCCCAATTGCCATCATATTCCCTTGATCAAAATTAACCTTTTGAGCCGTTTGAACGTATTTTACTTGTTCAGGTAATATCCTGCTGTTACTACCAATTATGACTGATGACGGAACTGAAAAGCTTTAAAATGGTTTAGAATAAAGCAAACAAAATTAAGACATCATATCAACGACAAACAGAAGTGCACAGACTACTCACAGTTAACATGTTTAAGTATACCTGAATCATTTACAATTTGAGGTGATGACATTAAATGTTATTCAAAGGAAAATGAATCAGTTAAGGGTGGGAGGTTGGGCGCACAGGTAACGAACAGAGGAAGCGGTGTGACAGAAGCCCTGCGAGACCGAGACATGCTTACCTTTTGCCTCGGAGCTGCCTTAAATGATGAAACACATTGATGACGTCTCGAATTCGTCGAGGGGCTTCTTCGATCTTTGAAGCCAAGTTCATGCAGGCCATGGCAACTATCTAGATAGAGAACAGATGACAGAAAGAGCTGTCAGAAACACTGCTACCGATAAATATATACATTTCAGAATTTGTAGATGGACAACAAACATTTTCTGCGTTTAAATAGTGAATTTGAGCACATGTTGCATGAAATGTATTTCATTTTGTAAGTGTCGGCAAATGAAAGCAGACAACTACACACAAATTATATAGTACCGGTCAAAAAAATACAGAAAAAACAGCAATATTGTGAAATCTTACTATAATTTAAAATAATGGATTTCTATTTTAATGTATTTTAAAATATAACTTATTTCTGTGATACAAAGCTGAATTTTCATCAGCCAATTCTCCAGTGTCACATGATCATTCAGAAATCATTCTTAAATGCTGATTTGATACTCAGTTATAAAAAATAAAATAAAAATATTTAATTTATTATCTTTAATAACAATACACTACCGTTCAAAAGTTTGGGGCCAGTCATTTTGTTTCTTTTTTTTTTTTGAAAGAAATTAATACTTTTATTCAGCAAGGATCTTAAATGGATAAAAAGTGATAGTAAAGACTTTTATGGTTAAAAATTATTTATTTTATAGTATATTACAATAGAAAAACATTATTTTACATGTTAATATTTCACAATATTACTGTTTTTCTGTATTTTTGATCAAATAAATGGAGGATTGATGATCATAAGAGACTTCTTTCAAAAACTTTAAAAATAGTAATGTTTCCAAACGTTTGACCAGTAACGTTACTCTAGAAATTATATATATATATATATATATAAATATATATATATATAAATAATAGAGCTAAATAAATATTTAAATTGTCAACGTAGTGAGCTCCTTTCAAACAGGCCTATGATGCCCAAAAATTACGCCAAGTTAGACAGTTCATTTGAAAACAAGTACATTATAATTAACGTGACCTTGTTATGACGCCAACATTTAAAAAAAACATATACACTATACAGCGATATAGTTTGATTGTATTCTGATTGAATGTCATTTACAGCAGTTCGAACAACATGGCTGCCATCCGCATTGCTTGTAAATACGGCTTTATTCTCTTACCTCAAAACTGTGTTTCACGAAAGACTTCGAGTAGAAGAAGCGATGAAAAAGCACTTGTCCGGTCGCCATAGCAACCTGAAACAGAAATGCAATTTTAAGAAATTTTAATAAACCGCCCTGTTTTGTTTAAAAAATTAACGTCCGCCATTTTGTTTTTGTCTAGCCGATGACACCGTTCGTGAAAGACGTAGCTACAGAATTCATGTTACTGAACCCTAGATTAAACACTGTGTAAAAGCTAAACTTATAACGATATATAATTCAACAAATAAATAAAAAAAACTAAAAAGGCTTAAGTGTTTTGTCGAATTATATGTGTTTGTTTAATATTGTCACATCGCAATTGTTTGACTAGCTGCTAATTGTTTATTTCAACTTAAACCATAATATAACAGTTGCACTTAGATCAATCGTTTTGGTGTACAAACATATGAATTAAGTTACCTGCGGCAGGCGCAGCAGGATTCCGGCGGCCTGGATGAGCTCGCAGCCCAGGACCCGCAGGTCGGTCTCGACGTACAAGTCGAGGCCATCCTGCATAGACGGGGTTGGGGAAAGCTTTTCCTCTGGAATTAAAGAATTGTCGATGGTGAGGAAGACTTCGGAATACACTTTATCCCCTATTAATATGCCTTCGCTATTAGCGGGCGCGATCGCGGCGGGACCGGTGGCCATCGACGCCTCCATGATCGCTGTCGTCGGTACCTGCCGAGGACGTTAGAATCTAGAAATATTCTAGTAACCCAGAGCGGATAACAGCACTGCATACGGCTGCCTCTGTGAAAGCTCGCTGATTGGTGCAGAGATGGATGTCATGTGACCAAAACAAACTTCGCTGTCAGACAACTGTTACATTTTTCAACGCTGCAACCCACCACATTTCTATGAAATACGTTTCTGCGCCCAAAGATAGACTAGTAGAGACCATTTATTATACACTTTAAATACATTGCTGGTTATGCTGGGACTGTAGCGTTATCAATAAGGGTTTTTCTCGGTATAAAAAAAAAATTCTCGGTAGATTTATTTTCACAGCGCCTCCTGCAGATCATATTGCCATCCTGCAGCAGTGTGTTCCTATAAATGACACTTGCGCCTCCCGGTGTTTGTATTTCTATAAGGATTGAACTTAGGTCTGACGTAAGTCTGGCCTGACAAACAGCATATTTGTACACATCCGCGACCTATTGTAGAGCCGGATAAAATGAGAGATAAAATGTATTTTATTCTCGTATAACATAAATAAACAGATACAATACTCAATGTAATCACAAGGGAGCGAGTATAGCAATTTATTAGCATGGTATTTCTACTTATGCCAAATTATATGTAGTCTGTAAAATTGAGGAAGCTGTGCTTCGTTTATTTTATCATGGCAATCAGATACATTCCCTTGAGAGAATTTTAAGAATTTAATATCTCCTTTCATAAAATTTAAACGTTAAAAATCGCTAAAATATACATTTCATTATTTCTCTGGCAGTAGCCTACCATTCTGTTGGATTTATTCATTTCTTTGTTTTGCTTTTTTTTCTTGCTTTTTTTTTTTCCAATAACAAATTTCAAAAACATTCTTTTTCACAGGAAAAATAAGAACAAATTGAACTTCCTAACTGATTGTGGTGTCTTTTAAGTACTTGATTGTATTTTTCCTTTTCTTTGCATGTTATGCATTTTGTATTTCAATGCTGTGTGCGGTTTATTCTTTGCGACAAAAAAAATATCGAAACTGTTATTGTAATATGCTAGTATGTAATATGTATATTTTAAGGTATATTTCTGTGTAGTTAAAGAATGCAGCCACTACCCAGTGACTGGATACGGGAAGTGCCATGACGCTGATGACAGGAACTGATATCAGTGTGCAGTACATATCAATCCGCGGATACGTTCTGTTCTACAGTCGTGTGGCTGACGTCACGAGAAAAAACACACATGAAAGCAACGATCCCTTAGGCCTACATAAAAAATAAAAATAAAAAAAAACACCAACAACAAAACGATCCTCTAGTTTTTTTCTGGAGCCGTTTTGTGGCCGAATTTACTGGAAAAGAGCATGGTTATTGCTTGAAAAATACAGCATTTCTAACCAGATAAAATAAGTATACATTTTAAGAAACTGCTTAAAAAACAGCTCCCAAATTTTGCTGCTTTTATCAATGCAATCAGATACATTCCCTTTGGAAGAATAAGGTGTTATCTAAGTCATGATATACAATGAGAATTAAATTCTCTCTGAAATATAAAATTTTCTGTCAGTAACCATGCTGGTGAACATTTTATTTTTGAAAAAATTGTATTCACAAGAAAAAAAATACCTGAACTCTTTGCTTAGATTTGTAGTCTTTCTTGCTGAGATTTTTATATTTCATTACAGTGTTGTTTCTTCTTTGCAATATATAAAAAAATACATGAACATTTTAAATTATAATGTTCTGAAATGATGCATGCTTTACTAGAAATTGTCACGCCAGCGTCTGAATGTTGAAGATGATTTTATTTCCGTATAGACCCTTAAAATATACTTTGCGTAAAAATACTATAGGCACTACAGTTACAAATGGAGGTTTTATCCATCACCGTCCAAAAAAGAAAAAACTTGAGAATAAACCTAAAAAAAATTTCATCCTCTATGATTTCTAGCAATGATCACAGTCAGCATTTTGACAGAAGTTATGTTATCATGGTAATGTTTTGTTAGGGAAGATCAGGTACAAATACAAGTTCCACTTCTGTTAAGTAAGTAAGTAAAATGTATGTGTATAGCACATTTCTCAGATAAAAATCACAAAGTGCTTTACAACAAAAGAAATAATTCACAACTCTTATAAATACATTACAGCACATAATCAAATTAAACACACGTACACATTAGACCAGCCTAAACACCCTACAGTCTAGTTAAAAGCCTCTTTAAAAAAGAGTTTTCAACTGGGTTTTAACATTTTCCACACAATCCAAGCAGTGTATGGAAGGAGGCAAAGCGTTCCACAACCTGGGTGCCACACCTTGAAATGAACGGTCCACCCTAGTTTTAAAATGTGTAAGGGGGGGGGGGCACTAATAGTCTCTGGCCTGTTGATCTCAGAGTACGTGAGGACGTACACAGCTGTATCAGGTCAGAGAAGTATGGGGGTGCCTGTCCTTGTACGGCTCTAAAAGTTAGAACCAAAATTTTGAAGTGCATTCTAAATTTCACTGGTAACCAATGAAGTGAAGCTAAAACTGGAGTGATATGTGCCCTTTTACTCGTATGGGTTAAAAGCCTAGCAGCAGAATTTTGGACAGTCTGGAGACGGCAAAGATCTTTCTTATTGAGGCAAATGAAAAGACTGTTACAATAGTCTAAACGAGACGAGATAAGGTAAGGTCACATTAGTGAAATTTCTGTAAATTTCACGGGCACAAAGGTCACAACTCTGACAGAAGTCGCTTTCAATTTCAAACCAAGCAGCTTTCTGTTGGTCAACATGGTGAATTTGCAGGACCAACTTGAACTCGAGCGAAATCTGCAAGGGGGAAATATTTTGCCCTCAAGCTAAATTCCAGCGCAGAATCCTATAAAAATGACCCGGTTTCGACCACAAATATTTGTCGAACAACAGTAAATGTGACCACGTTTTTACACAAAATATAAACTTTCTTGGAATGCCACTTGTCCAATCAAACCAGTGGACTGCTGTTGAATAAGGACCGTTCACACTACGAAGATAACCATAACAATAACTATATCAGCACCACCAATGCATGATAATGTTCTGTTTATTATTAGCATGCTGCAGTTATGTCGTCTGCCAATTTAAATACTCAAGCTCAGGTGGTTTCTGATTGGCTGTCAATAAAGTGCTGCAGGATGACATTGTTTTGTAGGCCAACCTTCACCAAGTCAGCATCACCCTGGTTCCCTCAATAAAATCCCAAAAGGATCGATTATTGCATAATATAACTCTGGATTATTGCAGAATATAAGCTCTGTAACTGACAAACGTTTATCATTCTTATGAGTTTTCTTCATCATGATAATCAAATTAACACAACTTGTTTCGTTAATTTTGAAGCCTAAATACAATCAGTAGAAGTAAAAAACTAAAAGTAGGCTATAAAAACTAACTAAAGTACAATCCCAAGGCTTCAAAGCCACCATCATTTGCATCGTTCATCAGCTGGGAATAAACTGTTTTCAAAGTGATTCCATCAATACTGTTCCTCAGTATCGTTATAGTTGTGGTGTGGAATTAGAAAGATTATGGCCTGGTTTCAGACAGGGCTCAGATTAAGCCAGGCATAGGCATTAGTTCAATTAGGACATTTAAGTAGCTTAGTTTATGAACGTGCCTTAGAAAATCAACATTAATGGTGTGCATCTTGAGACAAAACAATGGCTCTGACATATTTTATGATATGTCAGTTCAAGTTGCTTTCAGTTAAAACAGCTCAAACATGTATTTTAGACTGGTATATTTATTATTATAGTTGTCCTCTGTGTGATCAGGCCTTAATTCACAGTTTTTTCTTCTATCTCTGCACACCGTCCTGAACTCGATCGCTCATCCTGACAGTCTGGTGTTGCTGAAGGAGCTGGATGATGTCTATCATATTGTGTGCTCTTGCAACGTCCTCTGCTGTCTCTCTCCAGCTGCTCCTCACAGCAGGATCAGCACCTTTGTCTAGCAGAACCTTGAAGACCTGTGGATTGAATCACAAGTGTTTTGAGAAAGTAAAGACACAGGTAAACATTCATAAAGACATTTATATAATGCAAAGAACAGAACATCCCATAGGAAAGCGAAATCAGCTGAGCAACTTTTCAGTTAATGCATTCTCACTGCTCAGATAGCTATCTGATTTGTTGAAATTGTTTTATTTACACCTGGCCACAATGTGTCTCCGCAAAACAAATATAAATACGATTTTTAATTCAACGGAGTTCATGCCACTAAAAGCAACAGATATGGTGCATATCATATGCGGTGAAATTTATTATCAGCTTATTTCAAGATGCGTCAGCACGGGCTTATCATTTTTAATGGAACTGACTCTGAGTTGAGTTTTCAGATGTGACGCAGTACGTTGAATTTGAACACACCTTGCAGTGACCCCTCTCTGAGGCCAGGTGCAAAGGTGTCTGTCCGAGCCTCTCCACAGCATTCACATCTGCCCCGTAATGCAGCAACAGTTTGGCAGCCTCAACATTATCCCTGAGTGCTGAGTAGTGCAGTGGTGTCATTTTTAGGTTGTCCCTGTCCTCAAGTCCTGCTCCGTTCAGAATCAACAAGTGCACTACAGCCCTGGAGCCACTGCGGGCAGCCAGATGCAGCGGAGACGCCACATCTCCATCCCTGACATCAACCTTGGCCCCTCCTGTTAACAGCTGCTGGAGGATCTATGGGGAAGGAGAAAATATGGTTAGAAGACACAGAAGAGGGAGGATGGAAAGTAGAGAGTGAAAGAAAGATCAAATGGTGCTAAGCAGACAGGAACTGTACACTGCCCTTCACCCACACATATGCCATCTGTTTCACTGCACGCGGTTGGCGTGACTCTGAAAGCATTCTGCCAAAAGGGCAGTGAGACCTTGAATTCACAGTCTTGGCAATGCAAGTTTTGCTGCGGTAATAGGGATGATTGGAAACAAATGCATTTAGGTGTTTATAGGACACTTCATGTAGACATGAGTTTTTTAGCGAGAGCATTTATCACTCAATGATCACGAGATAACATTGGATAGCATAACATTTTTACATCACTCCTGTTACAAGGTAACTGTTACACTGCTACTTTTATTTAAATAGCATTTAAAACAGAGTCCAACTTGCCAATTTTTCAGACAGAAAACTTATTTTACAGTCTCTAGTTCAAGGTTACAGTTACATATCGGATATAGTATAAATTATGCGTATTTAGTGTGCTGTCCGAGGAGAGGGCTCAGAGCTCAGAATTTGGCCCAAACACAGAACACCTCTACCACTCCCACCCCCCACCCCATCCCTGGCTGGGATAGGAATAAACAAGAGTGAGAAGTTGGGGTAGAAGAGGGATGGTGGAAAAACATTCAGTCGAATCTATATTTAAGTCTCCTCTAATGATGGTTGGGTAAATTATCTGGATATGCTCCTCCTGAACTTTCTACATTTTTGTAGAAAATGTAGAAAGTTGCAAATGTTCTTTGAACTAAAACATTTTTCACCACAGTTGGTAGATTTGATGTTTGGCCCAACAATGTTTTGAGAAGGGAGATATTTTCAGTTGTATTTGTCTGTATCTAACTATTTTACATTAAATTAATAAAAAGTAGCAATATTTAATTGAATAAGCTTATTAACTCAAAGGCGGCACTGCCCACAATCAGTCCACTGACCATCTGATAGATATTGTACTCTGGAAAAGGTTTGTAAAAAACTAAAGCTCCAGTCATATTGCTAGAACACTATAGAACTTCTTCAACCTTAAACCATGTTTAAAGGTGCAGTGTGTAACATTTTTTTTTATTTACAGAAATGCAATATGACATCCATAACTATGTGTTCAGTGGTGTATAAAGAACTTATTTAATAAACCGTAATGTTTTTATTACCTTAGAATGAGTCATTTATATCTACATAGGCGCGGGAATCCCCTTCTATGAAGGTCGCCATATTGTGACGTCATGTTTCTACCGTAGCCGACAGCGATCAAACAGCGTTACAGAGCGCGTTTCGTCACTACCTTGAAAGAGAAGCCGCAGAAAGCTAGAAGAAGCTAGTCATAAACACCGTGAGTAGTGACTTTTCCCTTGTCAGTGGTGTAAATATGTAGTTGGATATTTTCATGTAACTTAATTCTTCTCCCTCGTTGTGTTATGGCTTTGCTATGTGGGGATAAATGTGCTGGTTACGTTCGTGAGACAGCTGATTAGTAGGCTACTCTTGTCATTGACCGGAAAACAGTTAACGTTAACTTACAGAAATCACCAACCCGTCGATCTTGGAAGCATTTAAGTCGATCGAGTTTCCAAAATCAGAGAAAAAAGCCTATTGTGTGTAGTAAATGGTGTCTAAGGGATGCGGAGGCGCGCGCGCTGTTACAATCACGTCATTTTTGCCGCGCGCACCTTTGGGCTCATGTGGACGCGTCGAGTTTAAACAAGGCTTTACGCTTTAACCAGCTCAGCCACAGTAACAGCTCATATTAGCCAGCTAAACTTTTACTACCCTGTTAGAAAAAATATATAACGCTAGTTGCATAGTTTCATGTGGTTCTTCTCCCTTGCTGTATTATGGGTTTGCTATGTGGGGAGAAATGTGCAGGTTACGTTCGTGAGACAATCAGCTGATTACTATTATTATATTATGTATTAAGACCCTTGATTCTTACCTGACTATGGCTTTGTAAAATTTATCCATGATGTGGTTTATAATGGACTGTGGTACAAAAGCTTGTTTTACTCTGGCTATTCTCTGCTGTCTCAGACGACGATGTTTGTCCCGTTTTAGCCACCGTAGCTTCTTCGAAAGGGAGGGGTGAGCAGTGGGCTGAGCCCTTAGTGTAAACTCACAAACGAACCGCTAGATGTCGCCAAAAGCTACACACTGCACCTTTAAAATGTACCAGGTTGATATTATGAGAGTTTCTGAGGAAAAGCTAGTTCCTTGTCAGGTTAATAAAATCAAATCTTTGAAAATATACTAACTATATATATATATATATATATATATATGTCTTAGTTAAGTCTGTTTTTTTCCCCACATCAATCTATTATTGGAGTATATTTCATTTAATATTTTTTAAGCTCCTAAACCCCCTAAACCAAACTTTATGGCCTTGTTTTAACAGACAGGGCTTTGGCCTTAGTTCAATTAGGACATTTAAGTTGCTTTTATAAATGTGCCATAGAGGGGAAAAAAAACATTACTAGTGTGCATATTGAGACAAAACAATGGCACTGACATACAGTAGTTAACATTTGAAGTGGATCAAAAAATTAATCAAAGTTGTGCTAAGGCAAGAACAGGTATTGTTCAAAATTCATGTATAACTTGAATGAAAGGTTTTGATCCAATTCAAATGTTGACTACTGTATTTTAAGATATGTCAGTGCAAGTTGCTTTCAGTTTAAACAGCCTAAACATGCGTTTTAGTCAGGGACTAGGCTTAAACCTTGTCTGTGAAACCAGGGGTAAATGCTTCAAAGTTTCAAAAAATGTAGTGCAGGATTTGGTTCTATGCATCTATTGTTGATTGGATTTTAAGATGTGGGCACTCAAAATTAGAGGCAAATGAATGCAAACTTGCAGGGGCGGGGTTTAAGTGGACTAAACGATTAGAGAAGTCTGTAATTTTCAGCGGAAGATCCAGTTTTGAATTTTAAGACCTGTTTACACCTGGCATGAAAATCTGTTTTTGTCAAAATGATAACAAGTAGACAATGTTAAAGGAATAGTTCACTTAAAAATGAAAATTCTGCACCAAAACAATAGATTCCAACTTCGCTTTGTTGTGCCAAAACACATGGATTATGATTGAAATCTTCGTTACCATTTGTATCCTTTCCATTTTCCTACTTCCCAGCTTGCTTGCAGCGTAATGGCTTCATTCATTCATTCAATAATATTTGTGCGGTGCACTCATGTGAAAGTGATGTAGAGTATGACGAAAGAAGTGCGGAAGGTCTAGACTAAATCAGAACACAAGTGGTCACAGGAGACTCATTTAAGACTAGGACGGTAATGAGGTTAGGCTGAAAATGTATCAATGACATACCAGGTGTAAATAGGGCCTTCGACACATTATGAGGTCAAAACATTTAACATGGATAGACTTTTTAAAATAAGGTCTATAGCATCCATTTAGAAAATAGATAGGGTGGATTTCATTTAATGGCGACTTCAAAACCATAGTCAATCACCTTCTTGTCTCCAGAATAGGCACAAAGGTGCATGGCTGTGCGCCCATTAGGACCCCTCATATTGGCATCTGCACCTCGGTGCAACAGCAGTCTCACCCCCGCCTCATTCCCTGTCAACACTGCCAGCTGCAGAGGGCTCATGCCCACACCTTTTCCTCCCTCCACATCTGCCCCATTATCTAGCAGGAGCTCTGCCACATCCCCCCAGTCACCAAAAATTGCCCAATGCAAGGGTGTCCACTTATGAAAGTCCTGGGCATTCGGTGAGGCCAAGTGCTGGAGCAAAACCCGTGCCGTGCACAGGTATCCATTGGCTGCAGCCAGGTGAAGGGGCGTCTGGCCAGAGCAGGACCTTTCTGAATGTGATGCCCCCTTCTGGAGGAGAAAGGCTGTGGTCTCGGGGTTTCCTCCGATGCAAGAGCGGTGCAGGGGAGTGCAGTTGAAGAAGTCCTGGCTATTTACCTCCACCTGGCCAGTTTGCAACAGGAACTTTATCAGCATGAGATGACCCTTGAAAGAGGCGTGGTGGACAGCTGTCCAACCATGCGGGTCCCTGGAAGTACAAAATGGCCCAGTCCGTGAAAAATATGT
The DNA here is from genome assembly GCA_030578275.1 of Meda fulgida. NCBI lineage: Eukaryota > Metazoa > Chordata > Actinopteri > Cypriniformes > Leuciscidae > Meda > Meda fulgida. The sequence continues at coordinate 7,455,387 of CM060633.1, forward strand.
CTTTATATTTATTTTGGAATTAACACAACACTCTTTTGCATGGCATTAGACATTACTATTTTTAACCTGTTACCTTCTGTTATTAACATCTGACACTGTAATAATACTAATTTAAAAGGGATATATGGAAAGTAAAAAAATGTAAAAAAAATCATTATACCACAAATACTGTGATTGTTGTGTCTTGGCTTGTTAGGACAAAAATATGGAATAGAGAGTTTTTATTGTTTCTTGCAACGATGCAAGCTACAAAATAGGATTAATTAAACAACAGAGTGTCTAGTTACACCAAGCGCAAAGAGCTTGCTTTGCTGGCAGAGGCTATTTACACTCCACACACCATTGTCGGATTTAGCCAGACAAAATTGCAAAAGTGTAGGTGAGGGCTTTAGGGACAGGGACAAGTAATGCCCCAATAAGGCAGCATCCGTCTAAAATTGTAATCAATATAATCATATGCACTGAATATGCTGTTATATTGCATGCCGTTTTATTAAATTCTCACAAACGCTACCAACGAAAATCCCCCTGTCTCTCACCTGAGGTCTCTCTCACCTGAATATTAGTAATTGGACTACAAATCCCAGAACTCATCTGGACTGATTGCACACACACCTTTTAAGCACTGCAGCACGCTAGGCTCAGTGAGAAGTCTTGGCTGAATCCGAAATAGCCGCCTAAACCATCAATCACTATTCCCTACGTTATAGTCCACTAATACAGATCCCTTGAAGAGGTGAATGAAAATGAGTGAGCGAATTCAGACAGCCGTTGAGCGTACATCGGCTGTACACCCGTTATTGTGGTGCAATGTGGTATATAAAGAGTGCACTCGATAATGTTCACTATGGTTTCGGACACCACTACAAATGGCTTTCCCCTCAAATAATACCCTATTTGAGGGTATAGGGGGCGATTCCGGATTCGCCCCTTGTTTTGCCACATATACAATTTCTGAGCGTTTTCTCCCACGATTGTCTTGCCTGGTTTAGACTCCCCCTCTTTTTTGATTTTTGTTTATTATCATGACTCTTGCTGCCTACCTTTTGACCCCGTCTTGCTCATCTGGATATTGTATGTCTGTCTACTGCCTGCCCTGACCCTCAGCCTGTTATGACCATGATTGTTATTCGCTGTGATTCTACCCACGCTTGTAAGTACACTGACTCTGCTGATGTTCAATAAACTGCACATGGATCTTAATCCCAGTTCATTAGAGTGAACACTGAGGTAGCCTATTTATGAATAGCAGCTAACAAATATTTACACTTAGCGTAACAAAGGTAGGTTAGTGAGAGCTCTCAAGAAGGGCTCTAGCGACTGACGATAGAGACTGCGGTCTTTAGCCTCCTTGTTAGAGTGCCCGCCTCCCATGTGGACAGGCCTGGGTTAGCGTTCCACTTAGAGCAAGCGGTGCGAACTGCAGAGGCTATATTAGTGCAAAGAAAGTACTGCTATTTTCAATTTGTGTAAATAGCATATATCGCTATTTACACCCAGTGTAAATACCACTTGCAAATGGTTGCTGCCATTAAAAAAATCTACAATATATCTACAATTTACCAGGTTAAAGGAGTAGCCAAAAATAACATTTTGAATGACATTTGGGAGAGAATATAATGGCAGAATTATAAATGTTGATGAATTGTTCGCTTAAGTTTATAGCTCACTAACTGGCAGTTAGCAGGCACCCCATGTCCCAGCATGGCCCTGACTTGCTCCAGACAACCATGCCAAGCAGCATAGTGCAGCCTCCGCTCATCCAAGAGAGAGTGCCTGGGTTTGGGTCGACGGTGGATCCTCCACTGTCTTGTTCCCGCAGCTGTCCGGAACTTCCTCTCCACAGACACCATGGACACAGAGTCATGGAGCTCCAACCATCTCCAGTGCACTTCTGGGCCTGCGTGGGCCATGGCAGGAGGGTAGCCTGTGGAGAAAGGTCATGGTGCAAAGTTACAGGCTTTATCACATATTCCTTTTATTTTCATTGGTTTTTAGTAAGACTTTACTGATTGAATTATTATACTATGAACTAAAAGAACTAAAAGAATACGGACAGTTGTACAGATTGGTTTCTGGCTAACTATACACTAATTCCACCAGGGGGTGGTAAAAGTTTACAGCAGTTAGAGGATTCTCAGCCAGTTTTGTTACATCACTAAATTGGACCGTTTCTGACCTACATCTAAAGTTTGATAGATTTCAAGTTTGAGTAAATCACTGGAGCGATTGCGTAACCGATAAAGTCATAGTCTCTATGGCTCCAAAAATTCTACATTGATATTCCAATGAATGTTTTCAAAGACTCTTCTGATCTCTATTTCTGCTGTAACTCCATCTAGAGACACAGTTGTCATGGTAACAGTGGCTGCAATTACTATTTTTTAATAGTGGAGGTTTCCATTAACTTTCCTGGCAGCCTGTCTTGTAGAGGAGAAGCAGAACAGGGAAAGACATTGTAGTGATATTATTAGGATTTGATTAATAAACATTATGTAATGCTCCAGATCATGTACATTGCTGGTCAGAATTATTTGCCCCCTTGGTAAATATGATCAAAGATGGCTGTAAAAAAAGAAATCTGCATTGTTTATCCTTTTGATAGTTTATTTAAAAACTGCAAAAATTTTACCTTTTATTGAAGTAAAATAATTGAAAGTGGGGGGAAAATCACATTATGAAATAAAGGTTTTTCTCCAAAACACATTGGGAACAATTGTTTGCCCCCTTTTATTAAATACTTTTTGCAACCTCCTTTTTCCAAGAGAACAGCTCTGAGTCTTCTCCTATAATGCCTGGTGAGTTTGGAGAACAGCTGACAAGAGATCAGAGACCATTCCTCCATACAGAATCTTTCCAGATTCCCAGATCCATGTTGGCGCTTCTTCTCTTCAGTTCATCCCACTCATTTTCTATAGTGTTCAGGTCAGGGGCTGGGATGGCCATTGCAGATGCTTGGTTTTGTGCTCAGTGACCCATTTTTGTTATGATTTTGATGTTTGTTTTTGGATCACTGTCCTGTTGGAAGATCCAAACATGGCCCGTTATAAGATTTCTAGCAGAGGTTGTCAGGTTTTGATTTTTTTATCTGTTGGTATTTGATCGAATCCATGATGCCATGTATCTGAACAAGATGTCCAGGACCTCTGGTAGAAAATGAGGCCCACGACATTAAAGATACAAAAGAGTATTTCATTTTACACATGGGGTACTTTTTATCCCTGCATGAACCAAACCCATATTAAGTGTTTGCTGCCAAAATGCTCTTTTTTTTGTTTGTTTCACCTGTCCATAATTGTTCCCAACGTAATTTTATAATGTGATTTTCCCCCCACTTTCAATTCTTTTACTTCAATGAAAGGTTAGATTTTTGCACATTTTTAAAATAAAATATCAAAAGGATTAACAATGCAGATTTCTTTTTTTACAGCCATCTTTGATCATATTTACCAAGGGGGCAAATAATTCTGACCAGCACTGTACACTAATTGTTGATATATTTGAAAATATATGATTAAAAGTTTCATGACAAGAAATGTACATTGAGCAATTGTTTCTTAAGCATTATGTATAGGCTAATGCAGAGACTTTGACATTTTCTGAAGAAAATCTGAGTATATGCAAAATTGCTGCCACAATGCTAGGGAGATTAGGGGTGTTTAAAAGACCCCATGTGGTGAAATCATGTTTTTAATGTTGTTTATATGTCTGTGTTGTTTTTAATATGCTTTCAGACAAACCATGTGCAAATTCATAAGTCAACACCATTGCTGAGTATTTTCTCCTTAAAAGTCCAGTGAACCAAAGGCGGTTTGAAATCGCCGGTGTTTCTGACACCACAAACTACCTTATAACCAATCACGTCAACGTGCCGGCGGGCTTTAGCATATCATACGTATATATTTTCTGTTGATATTAAAAATCATGTACATATAGCAATATAGCAGGTGAATTATGATGTATATTATGATGTTATGTCATTAATCGTGATGAACTATAGCTATGCCTGTCTCCTCTGATGTTCTATGATGTTCAAAGCGTTAAGGATGCTGATTGTTAGAAGAAAGTTGTCTGACTCTGAGATGGCGAAGGGGAACGTGATTTGTGTAACATTAGCAACACATTATTAGCTGTTTGATAACATAGTCAAGCAAAAGGCTAATCATATTAATTACCACTATGTGTCCGACGTTTTAAAGAGCAATACCTTTGTGCAGCATTTAGTACAATAACTTGAGTAAAAGTTGAACGTGTGGGTCTCTGAGCTGGTGTGAGTGAGTGGAGGCGGGTTAATTTGCATATTTATAGATACGTATGCTAAATCAGTTAAATAATTATTTAGTAGTTCAACGGCTGTGTACGAAATGAAGCAAGGGTGTAGAGTAACATTCAAGCTATTTTAAGGCAAGAAATGTTTAAATATGTAATTTTGGTGATCAAAGATGAATTTTAAGGGATAAAATTATTGACTACCGGGACTTTAAGAGATCTTTTTTAGCACATTACTATGTGGTTGCACAGGTGTTCTGAGCGATTGCTTACCGGCTCAAGTAAAAAGAGCCAACTCCTAGTCATATGGAGTCTCTAAATAGCTTGGGTCCCACTTTCAATTTAAATCAATAGTATTTTTTTTTTCGCCTATATTATCGTTAACCAGGTGAAAATGGTAAAACTCTCCACAACAAGCGGCACAATCTGAGGCATCATTCACATCTGTAGCACAAGTTTAATACAAATTGTAGTAATGTGTGCCATAAGTTTAAATAAAAGTTGCCAGAGATAAATAATTGTTTTGGGATAGTGCATCCTTTACACACCCTCATGTCATTACAAACCTGTATGACTTTCTTTCTTTTGTGGATTTTTGAAGAATGTTTGCGCGGTGTTTCCCAACCCTGTTCCTGCAGGCACACCAAAACTACACAACAACTCTTCCTAATCAAAACACACCTGATTCAACTCGTTAGATCGTTAGTAGAGACTCCAAGACCAAAAATAAATGGGTCAGATAAGGGAGACCAAAATGTGGACTGTTGGTGGCCATTCACACAGAATGCGGGCAGTGCAATGGGGAAAAACACAAGGTCTTTAGATGTTTTTTTTTTTTTAAGTTGAACTTCTTTCAACATGAGCTCCGCATTTTTAGAATGCAGTTTTATGCGCGAGACGCTGCAAAAGATGCGAGACGCTAGCGCAACAGTCAAACATGTCCGTGCAGCGTGTTTACATTGAAAAACAGTGGAAACGTAGCGCTGGGGAATGGAAAACACGTTAGGCTATGTGTAAACGGCCCCTTGGTGTGCCTTCGCTGCAGATCGATGCGCACTCTAACGGCTGATTTTGCCCACAACCCATCGCGCGCTGGACGAGGATTCGATTAGAACTACAAACACGAGTGAAAAGTGTTAAAAAAAAACTACAGTCACGGAGGGCGCGCGAGTCCGGCGGTTATGTAGAGAGGTTTTGATAAAGGGGTTTGAGTGATAAATTACCAGTATCTAACCTGACGAAAATGTATTTATTCAATGTTGTCTACATTATATTGCATCTGCAGCAGCATTGTGAACTTTTGTAAAGATGTTTAGCCATTAACTTTTAAATGCATCATTACATTCAAATTGCAAACACACGAGGAGAGTCTCCTCATGAAAGACCCGCGACTGGGAGATGAACGTGCTTCTACAGTTCTCTCCGAAACGGTAGGAAATTAAATTAGATTGAATGGAGGATTTTAACTGTGACAAGATGATTGACAGGACAGTTTACGGTAACAGGATGCACGCGACAGATCTGTCCGTTAATGATGACGAAGTAGTATGTCCCAAAGCTTGCCGACTCTTTTGCTACACACTCAAAAGTATGTACTTTTTCTTCACAAAAAGAGTACATACTTTTAGGGCGTAGTAGGCTACAAGTAGGCGAATTGGGACGAGGCAAAAGTTTTCAAGCCCCTTAAAATGCCGTTGTTGTTTAAATAGAAAGTCAAAACGCTTAAAAAGTTTTGGTAACACTTTAGTTTAGGGTCTAATTCTCACTGTTAACAAGTTGCTTTTTAGCATGCATATTATTAGGATATTGGCTGTTTATTAGTACTTATAATGCACATATTAATGGCTTATTCTGCATAACCATATTCCACATCCCTTAATCCTACCAAGTACCCAAACTTAACACCTACCTTACAATTAGGAGTTTATTGAGGCAAAAGTCGTTTTTAGTTAGTTAATTGTGAGAATTGGACCCTAAACTAAAGTGTGACCAAAGATTTCTGTTTTTAGTTGTTTCGTTTTTTTGGTCCATCTATTCTATAGAATATTCTTTGGAACGACATGAGGGTGAGTAAAGGTTGACAGAATTCTCCTTTCACAGAGAACTACGCCATTGTGCTGTATGTGTGAAAAGAGATGTAGTTTTAAAAGATGACACTTTTTAGTGTTATCCTCAGTGTGAATGCGTGTTCCAAGCCAAGCTGTGAGCCACTGGAGATCTGGAGGCGTGTACGGCCTGTCATGATGTGGGAGTTCGGGATTGTGTGGGCGGACAACTGGCTCCTGCCCTTGCCTCCTGCCTTGCTATTTATCAAAGCAAAATATCATTACAAAACACGTAACTGCACATATACACTGCTGCTGAGGAAGATTAACAATTCAATCCAAAAATGTATGTAAATGTGTATATATATGTGCGTAGGTATGTATGTGTGAATGTACATGTATACAGTATACATTTCCTTCTGTTAATTAATTTAATTTAAAAAAAAATTTCTCAATTCACTGGGGGGTAAAGGAGGGGAAGGGAAATAAGGGGTAAAAACAGGGAACAAAGAAATATATTGTCTACTCTGACATGTTAATTGTATGATTGCAATATGAATAATGTCACAATAAAAAATAAATAAATAAAAAATTCAATCAAGTGAGATAATGCTATGTTGTTGAATTTACAGTGAAATATTTTATACAGTTTTATCACTCCATAAGTTCACATAATTTCTTGAGAATTCAAATTAGCAGTCACCCAAATACACATTACCAGAGATGAGCATTACAAATTCATATGCGCCAACATATGCAGATCCATCCAACTCAGTTCACTAGAAACAAGACAGAGAAGTTACCTGTGAGTGCCAGTTACTCCATGACGTCTTGCTTCTCTCAACTGTGCTGTTGAACAGATTTCTCAGGGTGTCATACATGTAAATCCGGTCTTTCCACCCCCTATGATATTGTTCATCAAGTGTTTTATGTTCATCTGAGGTTGCTATGGTGAGAATGGGCTTTTCGAGCACTGTTATTGTATGATGGCACAGAACAGAGAGAGAGAGAGAGAGAGAGAGAGAGAAAGAGAGAGAGAGAGAGAGAGAGAGAGAGAGAGAGAGAGAGAGAGAGAGAGAGAGAGAGAGGTTTGAGACTGCGCATGCCTGATGGTTATTGTGGCACAATTACATTTAAAATGTGTGCAATTGTCTCTTCTTTTTACTTTATCCGTAAAACACGTGTCTGTGAAACACAAATATATTTACCATTATATTTGAAATGTGCTAAATCAACTCGTTTTCTTGTGACCATTATCATCAAAATTCTGTGATTTTATGTTTAAATTCAAAAACACCATTGGGTTTCCATTAGGGTTGTGCACCATGCAGAAATGAAAGGCAGAAGCAAATAGAATGCAGAATTGAATTGAATTGACATTTGATTTGAAGGAAGCAGAATTTATAGAATGAAATTGAAAAAACTACTGTAAGTGTAAAATTTTGATGGCAAAATTAAATGGCTGTTAATTGTTCTGATAGTATTGTACTTCATAAGACATTCTACACATCAGGGAATACATTTGTGGATTTTTGCATAATTAATTATGTAATTATCCATATCTTTTCACATGTTGAACTAATGAAATTCCTTTGACAGTGACAGTGTAGAATTCCAGGCAATTATAATTCAACTAATTCCTGTTGTTTGAGGCAAGTTCTATTTAAAATCACACGAACTGAAAGAGAGCCAGTTTGCAAATTATGCTAAAATGTCATAAATCTTTGAAAAAAATAATGTCTCTAGACATTGTAATGATTTTTTTTCACATTTCCATGTCAGAGAAGCCTTATTTAAGACTTCCTCTTGTTCAGTGGAGTTCATGTGTAAATCAGCAACCATACAAACGTGTAACAAACAATTTCTTGACATGAATATGACATCATCTTTCCAGTTTATTTGTGCTTTGAGCTCTGAATCTGAATGTTGTGCTAATGTCGGGTGGGTTTTGGGCGGTGAAGGAAGGCCTGTTTTTTATGGGCCTCATAGGGGGAGTCAGTCCATGTTTGTTTTGTTTCTTCCATTGACCTTCATCAAAATAAATACAACGACCCACAAGAGGGCAATGTCTTCCCAGCAAAGATTTATTATTACACTGACCCACAAGAGGTGCTGTTTTAAACATTCATTAACTTGGTTGTCCAGCAGTCAGGACATCAGTGATCAGAGACCTCAGTTGGTTCAGTGTGACGTAATGTTGTCTATGCGCACAGTTCCATCCAACCACACCTGTTTTGCACTGTATCTGATGATTTCACATTCAACTTTTTTAAATTTGACATTTTTGTGTGTGTTTATGTAAAATTTTCCGGACAAATAGTTTGAACACTAAAAAAGATAATTAAACGCTGTCATCATTTACTCGCATGATTCAAAATCCGCATGACTTTCTTTTTGCTTTGGAGCACAGAAGAAGATATTCTGAAGAATGTTCACGCTGCTATTTTAGCAACAAAAGAAAACTCCAAAAGGATGAAAAATACTATAAAAGTATCATACATTAAGGAAATCTTTGAATCCACTGTATCTCATTTGTTTCCACATATTCAAACATGGCTTTTGCTTAAAAGAAACAAGAGATTTACTTTGCAATTAGTTTACAACTGAGGTTTCACTTTATTTTGATGGTCCCTTTAACACATTCTGTTGACAATAATGTTGTTGTACCTACATGTCTACTAACTCTGATTAGATTATTAATAGAGTATTAGTAGACTGGTAGGGTTAGAATAAATTGATATGTAGTTGCAAAGTTACTTATAGTAAACAGAAAGTCTGTTCGAGGACCATCACAAAAAAAGAGTTATCAGATATTAGCAGACAGTCTACTAATACTCTGATGAGAGTTAGCTGACATAGTTGCAGAGTTACTTATAGTCAACAGAATGTTTAAAAGGGACCATCAAAATAGAGTGTTACCAAAACAGATATAAAACTTCAGAATAAATAAAAAAACAGTATGCTTCAAAAAGAGAAAACTCCATGAAATAGATACAGAATGAGAACACGTTTTAACTCCCGTGGTTATAAGCGACTGCAATATTTGTTCATGTATCAGTTATGCATTACTTCATTTCAAGCATATAAAAGGTTAGTCTATGCTATACACAACTCCCAGATTCCCCACTCAGGGATTATGACATCCATTAGAAGCAGATACAAACCATCCAAGTCACTGAGCAAGGCTTTCTCAAAATCTTTGTGGTTTAATATGGGATACCATAATCCATGTTAGAATGGCTCATAAACCAACCTCTGAAACTGGCCAGCCTGTTGGTATGCAGGGGTTTTGCTCGTATAATCTGCCAGAGCTCTCACAGAACGGCATTTTCATGTTATTTAACCGGTCTGCTGACACAGAACTTCCCATTAAGAGCCCTTACCGATGGACTGAGTCAATGCCTGGATAATAATTCAAACATCATATTACAAAAGTACAGAGCGTTTAGGTTACTGAACATGTGTAGAGAAAATGTAAACGTATAGTTTACAGAAGAATGTGTGACTTTCATAAATCAAAAGACAAATGTGCAGCAATGATGTTGTTTATGATGCTAATGGGAAGTGTGGGAATTACACAAGATTTCAAGGATGTTGACTTTAGAAATAGAACATTTAGGGCCTATAGGGTTAGGGATTTTACAGGGATTTTTTAAACAAAATTATGTGCTACTCACCATAAAGTGATGAATCTTATGTCAATTTTTAACTATTTTACATTTTGGCAAAATGGTGGCGCATTTGTATGAACGTTTTTTCTTAGGATTTGCTTGTCTAATGATGGTTGTTTAAAGGGTTGGGGTCAGGAGTGGACATTTTAATGCTCTTTTTTTTCTAAATATCATACATTTTCATATAATTCACATTGTATGAATTTATACAAAATCACAACCTTGTAAAAAAGGTTGCATTATGTTTTATTGGGGGTTTGTGTGCCAATAAAAAACGAGATGCTCACACCGGCAGACAACATCTTTAATATTATACAGTATCTGTGTTTGAAGAAACAGATTTTGCAGCAATGCTCTAGTTCTGTTGTTGTAGAAAGTCACAGAAAATACTCTTTGGTTTGTCTTCGATCAGTCAGAGAAAAATAATAGTCGAAGGCAGAAGTTCAAAGAAAACAGTGGGTAAAAATATAAATAAATGATAAGCTAAGATTGTCTAGATATTGTCTGGGCCACTATACAAAGCTAAGAACAAGTATATAAAAAAGAAAGCATTTCTATTGTAGAAAAAAATCAATGTGTGCAGTACAGTGATGTAGTTTGCAGAGTTAAACCAGTATGTTTCGGCTTTGTTTTGTTATTTATTTGAAACGCTTGATGGTGCAAACGTCGTCGTCGCAAATCAGCCTCTCTGGAGCCAGAAGTCAAATCAGGTAGAAGCAAAGCTCTACAGAAAGGCTTATTAAAGCAACATTTGAGGTAATTAAGAAACATGCGAGAGCCCACAGAGCCTCTAAGCAAATCACAGCCAGAGGACCCAATTGAAAACACATGCTGCCTCTCTTAGAGTACGTCGACTTCACTTTTGTCCCACTCAAGGATTTTTGCATTTGATTTGTTCCTAATGCAACTTCCAAAGCATTTACATTTTATTATTAAGTGTTTTGTTTCTTTATTCTTCCCCTTCGGTCTTCAGGGAACCTCTGAATAACAGTCTATTCTGGGATTTAATGGGGTGCATAACTGACTTAAACAAACAAAGATGTATCATCCTTGGAGAGAAGATTTTTTCTGCAAATGACTGATTTCAATTCACACATCCAGGATGTGTATTGACACCACAGATGTCCAAAAACAATCCCTCACAGAGTGGGGCATGTGTCTCTAAGGGAGAGAAAATATCTGGAATTCGATAGCAAATGTGTATTAATACAGCTTTGAAGTGTACAACACTGTGCTAGTGATGAAACATCTCAAAAGGAGAGGATCACATTTAAGATATTTTCTTTTCAGATGGCTCTATAGCAGCTTGTATGTGAAACAGAAGGCATTTTTACATGGCTGAGATAAGGCCCCCAGGTATCAAAGTAGAAATCACTTTGCATTTATAAAAAATAAATGCATTTATACTACCCGTGAGTCAGTCATATATAAAGTGGCGCAGGGATGATGTCAGAACCCAGAAGTCTAATTTGCCACTGGTTCCTCTGAGATTTTCCTATGGGGTCTCATAATGGGGTTCTTCGATTTATGAGTAAAATAAATCCTGTGGTAAACATAACTTGACGATACCTTGACGCTTTGTTTTACAACGTACACTTATCTTGTTACTTATTAAAAATGTACGTTTTCAAAAAGGAACAAAACTGTTTATGTTTCTGCTATGGGTGTGTGTAATTTATGTTGCAGAAAAAAATGTCAAAGTTACTACAGACTTTCTTTTACACATAAATCAAAAACCCATAGGAAAATCTCGAAGGAACCAGCAGCGAATTAGACTTCCCGGTTCTGATGATATACCTACACCACTCCATATGACTAAAACAGTCCGTCTGAGCAGTATTAAACACCTAATTTGCCACTTCAGAAGTGCTTCTGTGCCACCTTTGCAGTGTACATTTGTCATGTTAAATTAGAAGAGCACCCATGCAAATATACATCTGTATGCAAGTACATATAAGCATTGTCCCGTTGTACATACATACAAAGTCAACAGGAAACGACTTCCACAACCTATTTTACTTCCCTAATCTGATGGAATTTTTTAGTGAAAAAAGATATTCTACGGGAAAAAAAGAAGGTCAGATGTGATGTTGCTGTAGTTTAAACTGCATGGCCCTGGCAAAGACAAGGTCATGGGTTTCATTCCCCGGGAATATATGACCTGATTATGTAAACCTTGAATCTTCCATGTACACTAATGTAATGATTTTCATCCACCAGGTATTGTTTGAATTGTGAAAAAGCAGGTTTCCATACCAGAATGGAGCTGGGTGTTTAAAAGGAAGAGACAGAAAAATAGAAGGAAAGAAAAGGAAAGTGGTTTCAGATGTGCTCATAAAATAAGACATATTCTGGTCATGTCTACAGTTTAACTTTAACTCTCTTAAACTGTTAAAGTTAGTTGATCTGTAAGAGAAAAATAACAGTACAGTAGAATAAACTTTACACGATTGCCCACTATAGCGTAATATTTACTACAACATGTTTGCATTATAAATTGTTTTGCGACAAACTTTGGCATGTTTCGCTTTATACATCAATTTAATAAATAATTACCGACTGTAAGTCAACTGAATTTGTTACTGAAACAAAGGATTAAGAATTCATCCAGCTTTGATGACAGTTAGTAATGCTATGCTGCTTGAGGTTTAAAGGGTTCATTCACCCAAAAATGAAAATTCTGTCATTAATTACTCACCCTCATGTCGTTCCAAACCCGTAAGACCTTCGTTCATCTTCGGAACACAAATGAAGATCTTGTTGATGAAATCTGAGAGCTTTCTGTCCCTCCATTGACAGCAACGTCATTGCAACTTTCAAGGCCCAGAAAGGTAGTAAAAACATTGTTAAAATAGTACATGTAACTACAGTGGTTCAACCTTAATATTATGAAGCGACGAGAATACTTTTTGTGTGAACCCCCCCCCCCCAAAATAACGACATTATTCAACAATCTCTTCTCGTCCATGTCATTCTCCTACGCTGTTGACGTAGTGTAACAGCGCAGCACTTCTGGGTTCTACGTCAGAACGCAGGCTCTCTATTGGCCGACGCTGGTCATGTGTGTGATGCGTGTGATGCTGACCAGTATCGGCCAATAATGAGCCGACGTTCTGATGTAGAACCCAGAAGCACTGCACTGTTTACACTACGTCAACAGCAATTATTGACAGAATTTACATTTTTGGATGAACTAACCCTTTAACTGAGCTGTCACAAACCAAAAATTCTTCCTCAACTACAATAGATGCAGTTCTACCAGAAAGACACGGGAGGCAAAATGAAGTAACAAAGCATACATTAATGGCCCAGCAAGCAACTATTGTTATATAAAGTTCTTTGGCGTAGGCCCCGTCCGTAACTCGCAATCCGAGGGTACGGATTCTGAATTTCCTGCCTGAAGAAGGAAGGCAGGAAGGCAGGCACGCAGCCGACCCCCTGGGAGGTATGGGAAGGGACCATCCTGGTGGTGTGGGGAGGATGGAGGTGAATGTTGGCGTCAGCATCTGCAAACTCAGACATGTGTAAGTACCGATCTTTTATACTACGAGTATTAGAACACGATTGGTTAGATGAGAGAGTAATAAGTGACGTAACAATTAAGTCTTCCTGGCAGAGCTTACGCTAAAGCTTCCATTTTTCCAACCTCTCCTGTAATTTCCTTTGGAAGTGTATTTATTTACATTACAAGATGACATTTGCTTTTGCTTTCTTTTGTCCTCACAGTGATATTTTCAAAGGCGATTGTAACCGTAACCCTTTGACATCTAGTCAGGACCTCATCAGTGAATAAACAATGCCCAAACAAACAGTGACCACTGATCTCTCCTACAGATTGGGCTCATTTCTAATTATCATTTCTAAATCTCTAATAGATTTATGAAATGAGCTAATGGCTTGCATGCTGTCATAATAACACAGCTGTCCAGAGTCCCAGACACGTGAAGAACACATGCAGTCCAGCTTCAAAAAACAACTAGACATTGATATACAACTTTAGCTAACAGTTCTTTGGAAACAGTCTGCTTGCCAAATGTAATCTATGGCTCTGTTCCAATAACTGCTTTGGAAAGATTTTCATTCACTAATATGCATAAAAATACAAAGCATAGACAAATATTGGTAACATTATTTATAAGCATTATAACATAAACAACAATTTAAACTCTATTTTTAGTATGTAATGATTATATGTATAAAAGCTTTCTTTTGTCCAGTTTTTCACTTTAAAATAATGGTCCAGATCCTTAGTAGTTCCTGCAGAGTGATAACACTTGAGTAATTAGGGATGCATTTTATGACTATATTCAGTTTTCTATGACTATTCAGATCTAAGCCTAACTCTAACCTGAAGGTCGCGGGATCGATTCTCAATACCAGCAGGAAATGACTGAGGTGCCCTTGAGCAAGGCACCTAACCCCCAATCGCTCCCCGGGGTCACAGTAAATGCCTGCCCACTGCTCCGGGTGTGTGTAACCACGGTTTGCAGTATGTGTGTTCACTACTCAATGCTCCTAATGTGTGTGCACTAATTTAGATGGAGGAAAAACTCTGAGTATGGGTTACCATACTTGGCCTTCACGTCACTTCACTTCAGAGTAAAAAAGATGATTGATTACGTCTCAGACACACAATAATGTTGGGATAAGCACTAAATTGGTAATTCTTTATAATTTGTCAAAAGCCACGTTTCCACCGCAGGAACTTTCCCCGGGAACTAGGAACTTTGGGGTGGTACTCAATTTGTTTCGACCGCAGGAACCAGGGTCTAAATGAAGTTCCTGGTAAAAATGTCCCCCTCAGAAAGTCTCCCCTTGCGATGTGGTACTTTTTCCAAGGTCAGGAACTTTCAGGGGGTGGGACTTTAGCGCTGGTGGAAATGCAGAAAGCAACAGGTTTGGGGGAAAAAAGTTCCTGGGACAAATTGTTCCGTTCCAAATCGTCAGAATGTAGACGTTTTCAACTCTATAACCATGCAACAAGTGACAGGACATATTGTCAATCCCTGGGTGTCATGCTTGGTAGTCCTGCCCACTGTGATGTCACACTCGTCCAAAACACTGCTCAGTGAGTTATGAAAAGGGATGATGATCTGCATATTTGTATAATTATTTGCATCTCTTCGCCTTGTGCTGAAATATGAGGACCTTTTCATTACTCATTGTGCAATACGGGTCTATGCACCAATGGGATGAAAAATAAAGGTTTTCCCTCCAAAGTCCTGCTCCTGATCAGTGTACATTAAAAATCAAATATATTCTGATTGGCTGTGATTGTGTCACGTTGCACAGCTGTTTTGCGTTCGGCGTGGACAGATAAATTGGTTGTCACTGGAAACTTACCGCATCACATTTGTTCAGGTCATGGTGTCAGTAGGATCTCTATATGCTGAGTGGGAGAGGCCTAACAGAAAACTGTTTGCCAAAATAACTCAAAGAGAAGATTTCAGAACACTATTCTCCCAAGGGTCTTATTCATGTTTTCTCAACTCAAGTTGGCTTTAGGAACGGTGTAATTTGCTTGCACACAGGCACATGTTGGAGCAGGTCCACGATCTTTCCAGTGTCTCTCTGGTATGTTGGGTGGGATTAAACATGGATACATTTTGAAAAGTTGCTGTGTCTACTTAAGGGTGCTTAAGTGCCGTCATATCATGTTTAAACACTGTCATATTGAGTATTCCTCTGTGTTCAGTAGTGACTGCTGTTCAGGCACACAGTGGAAATTTAATGTTCAACCTATATGTGCAATCTGTCTGATGTGTGAAGAACATGAAAAACTCTACTAAAGTAAGAAAAGGTTTAACTTAAGGAATAGTTTATACGTGGGGGTTTTCAAAATCCCAAAACCAAGACAATTTGTTTTTAAAGTGCCCCTATTATGCTTATTCAGATATTACCTTTCATGTAGTGTGTAATTTAGCTGTTTGTGCATAAAAAAAAAATCAAAGACTTAAGTGCTTGATAAATTAGGTTATTGTCTCGTAAAAGAAAGAACTGATTTTGAACTGCCTGAAACACGTCGTCAGTAATTCCAGTACAAATCTACTTAGGTTTGTAACAAATTTGCATAATGCCAGCTGGTAACACTTTATTTCGATGGTTCACTTTAGACATTCTACTGACTATTAATAACTTCGCAACCACATGTCAACTTGCAGTCATTAGAGTATTAGTAGACTGTCTGCTTAATATCTGCTAACACTTTATTTTGATGCTCCCCGACAGACATTCTACTGATTATTAGTAACTTTGCAAATACATGCAAATAGACTTATTCTACAAACCCAAACACCTAACCCTAACCTAACAGTCATACAGTCTACTAATAACCTAATGAGAGTTAATAGACATGTAGTTGACTAGTAACTTGTAGTTAGTAGAAAGTCTAAAGTGGATCATCAAAATAAAGTGTAACCTGTCAGCCTATGATCTTCATTGGCTGCCTGTGAACAATGTCTACTTTGACCCGCTCTCGAACACTGTAGTTGTAGATGAGGCCTGGAAGAGTTTGATTTGTGTTGTCAACATGTCTAGAAGACGATGTTTTCTGTTTTCTGCGCTGCGAAAGCAAATCCACTTTGCATGCACTTCAAAAGGATGACGACTCAGGTTCCAACTGATACGGTAAAACCGACACCATCGTTACTGTTACTGTGTATCAAGTGATGAGGAAGATCCAGAGCTGAAATTCAGATATGGCAATGGGCATTTAATTTCCATCACACGCGTTAAGTGGTTGACCAATCAGAACACACTGGACCATTTGACCAATCAGAGCCTATAGTCTCTCGGAAAGGAGGGGTTTAGAGAGACTGAATTCTTTATCGAACCGTTTCAGACACTGTAAGAAAAGAAGTGATGCTGCAATGTGTATTCTGAGAAAATGAAAGTGTTTGTAGGAGAAAATTAGCAACCTTTAAAATAGCATAATAGTGGCACTTTAAAATGTAACTCGTCTTAGAGTTTTAATGAAAGTAAATATTGCCATAATAAAAATGCTAATGCTTTATTTATAGAAACAAATAAATCAGTTTTTATGTCATCACATAACGTGCACAAAATATATACTTTTCATTAAATTGGTCAATATTTAGTGATACTGCTCGTCTCTAAAAGGAAACTTATTTCAGCTTTGGATAAATGTCAACTAACATTAATCTGAAACAAATTGATATTAATTTTGTATTTATTCAAATAGTTAAAACACTTGAAATACATACAGATCAAAAGAAATAAAAATGAATGGTAACACTGTTTTGATTGTCCACCTTAGACATTCTATTGACTATAAGTAACTTTGCAACTACATGTAAACTAGCTCTCATTAGAGTATTAGTAAACTGTCTGCTTAATATCTGCTAATTCTTTATTTTGATGCTTCTCAACAGACATTAACGTTGTAAGTACGTCAATCTATTCTACTACCCTTAAGCCTAATCTAACAGTCTCTACTAACAGTCTATTACAGTTTAATAATAATCTAATAAGAGTTAGTTGACATGTAGTTGACAAGTTACTTGTAGTTATTAGAATGAATGTCTAAAGTGGACCATTGAAATAAAGTGTAACCATGTAACCAATGGATTAAAACATGAATTACAATAACTAACAAATACATTTGATTTTACCAGTGTGCTCTTCATGTTCACAATCATTACTAAAAAACTAAAAGTCAAGGAGGATTTGACACATTACTGTGTGGATTTGATTTTATCTGGGAATCATGATCAGGAAAAGTGTGTGTTTCGTAACAGAATGAAGTCAGAATGTGAATTGTTTGATAAGTCAATGCTTGAATAGATATGGCTACTAACATTATCCATTAGCTCACATAGCTAATTTGGATATCAAAATTCTTTGGAATAAGATATTTAAATGAGTCTTTCACCACAAGAACAAATTTTAAGAGAGTAATTAGGGTACATTTTAGGTTGACTAATACATATATATATATATATATATATTACTTTCTTTGAAATATTGGTGCTCGCAGTCAGTAGTTCCTTCATTGTACATTCAATTATTTTAAAATAGAGAATACATAGTACAGCATTCAATACAGAGAAAATAGACATTCGTCCCTCAAGAGAAACAACATAAACAAAAGCCTTGCTCAGGTCACAGAGGTCATGTGCACATATGCACACCTTCATGTAGCGTGTAATCGGACAGATATTTATACAGCTGCCTGGAAGTTCATTTAAAATCAGATGAACCAAAAGCAAACCAATTTTGGTCTTATCATATGACCGGAAGAAAGTTGATAGTTGGTAAATGACTTTGTAACAAACTATGGAGATGAAAATGTGTGTCTCATAACAGTTTGGATCTTCACACATCCTGGGGCCTTGAAGCACCTTGAGCTGAAAACTCGTCTGTTATGGGCCATTAGGGGTGTGAAATCTACATAAATGCTACAAGATGTTGACTTGCATCCTGACTGGATTATGTTGTCAACTCAAGTAAGCAAACAGAGTAACTCAACACTGTGAAGGAAAACAAGAAACATCTGTGTTTTTGGATTCTGAAAATTTCAACTACAACAGGGTTTTTCATGCCATGCTTAAACCTTGAGATAACATCTTTTTAGCCCTGGGTTAAAGCTACATTTAACCCTGGGTTCAGAAATACTTTTGCTATATTTAGTGTGACACAATGAAATGCTGTTTAGCAACATTAGCAACAGACAACCAATCATAAAAAAGCCTCAAGTCATGCCTCATTAGATATTCATGAGCTGAAATTTTCACACAGCCGCCCAAAAAATGTATATAAATAAAAAAAAAATTAAGAAAAGGCCCAAATGAAAAATGATAGTGGTCAGTTTATCACAGAGTAAAAGACTTTGTCTTACACTTTTGCAATAAATAAATTCTTGTGATTACACTTGTCGGTCTGTTATGTTTTTCTTTATAACTGTACATATTTTTAAGAAATGGTTATGGTTAGGTTTTGAGGTAGGAGTGGGAATAGCTGCTCAAAATGTACCCTTTATTCTATAGTGTTACTAAATTGTCATTGTAGACCTACATATTTGTGTACATTGCGTTTTATATATTCTTTTAATATTCTCTGTAAAATGGTTATGTTTAGGTTTGGGGGTAACAGTTAGGGATAAGGGATCTTAAATTTATCTATAAAATGTATATGTAAAAAAGCAACTATACAAATGTCTTTATGATATTTCTTTAGCAGTAAATGTTTACGTTGTCATTGTGTCCATACTGTATCCATATTTCTGTATATATATATATATATATATATATATATATATATATATATATATATATATATATATAGTATCCATGTCCATATTTCAGCATCTATGCAAATGCACAAAAATGCTATGTAAATGTTATGTACTAATACGTATAAAAATGAGACCAGGCTGGAAATATAAGGAGCTATTTCACAATGCATGGTATGCATATTTTCAGCATAAAACTTGAATCTTATTCCAGTTTAACCTAAATGCTGCGCTGTGAATATTTAAATGATGTCTTTGTCATTATTGTATACACAAACCCACCCCATTCAAAGAAAATTAGGTTTATTATAGCTTCTCCACAACCCAGCAGTCAGAATCGTACTGCACAGTGGGGCATTGCACCATACACATTGTTCAGTGTTCAGCAGCACAAACTTCGTGGGTATGTTTAAGCTATTACCTAATTTAATTCCTTTATTAAACTGGGCACCAAAATAACACTTGCAAAAAAAAAATTGTTTATTAATTCCCTGCACTGCACTAAATGTGTTGAGATAAAAAAATTTAAAAAATGCAGAAACTACACCCTCACTGAAGCAGAAAAATGAATACATTTTGATTGATTTGAATCTGAATCTAAACCTATAGAGCCAAACTATTTGATCACATATCACAGAATACAGTGTAAGAGACCCGATGTCACTCATTTACTACTAAATTGCCTTTGCACAACAAAAATAGTTATTACTATAAATAAATAAAAGGCTTGTGATTGAATCATTATTACTGTACAACATAATTAGTATTCATCCATGGATAAAAATTGTAGAGAAAAAAGGACAAACTTTTGCCAGCAAACAAGCCTGGAGACATTAAAGCCCACATTAGTGCACAAAACAGAGCAAGGAAACAGAAACCAGTGGAACTAATTTTTCACCACCATTGTTATGCGGTTCCCTCGAACCTTGGAGATATCCTTCGTGTTATTCAAGAAGACATTGATCAACATTACTGACATGCACGATCCTGTGGCCAAAGAACACTGTGTACAAAGATTTGTTTTGCCACTCCATTTATACATTTGTATCCCCATCGGTGAATGCTTCCATGCGCTGGAAATAAGAGGCACTTCTTGATACTTTTGGTCCTTTTTTGGTAAAAACAATCCATCTTAATAATTTTATTGCTGTATGTTGTAACCGTCCACATGGTTTGACAACTGAGTGGTTAATGGAGAATAATATCATTACTGTCAAGATGGCCCTTGTTCTGGGAACACAGAGGAGCTGGCAGTGAAATGCAAGATTATGAAGGCTTACTGTAAGTAGGGCTGTCAATTAATTAAACCATTTATGGTTGTATTTAGTGATGCAACGAAATTTCGGCAACCGAAAAGGTGACGATTAATTAGCGATTCTCCAATGGCTGATTGTCACAGTGTCTGGTTATGTTTCCTGGTTTTCACTAGAGGTCCTCTTATCACGGTGTCATTCACATTAGACTACATTTCCCAAAATTCTGTTCTGCCATTCATCTGATTATTGCACACAGCTGTTTCCCGTCACCTTGTTAGTTCTGTGTATATATATACCCTGTCTGTTCAGTGTTTGTCACGGAGTCCTTGTTATTCGTCACACCACTTCCGAGTTCTGTGTCCTTGCCTGTTCTTGTCCTGTTTCTCGTGTATGGATTGCTTATATGGATTTTGACCCTTGCCTGGACTGTTGTGAGTACGGATTACCCTTTATTAAATACTGCTCTTGGATCTCACGTCTCTTGTGTGTGTGTCGTGAAAGAAGGACTCCGTCACAACAAGATCCAGCGGTATGTTTTGCAACATCTCTTCCCCAGCAACCGAGCGGGAGAGAAGGGAGTTGTTTAAGGGGACCCGGTTGGTAAAGTTCCGTGGGACCCGTGGAGGTCGTTGTAGAGGAGGTGATAGAGACATGTTTCACGTCCCGTCTGCCCAGCCAGAGACTGCTCACGTCCCGTCTGCCCAGCCAGAGACTGTTCACGTCACGTCTGCCCAGCGAGAGACTGTTCACGTCACGTCTGCCCAGCGAGAGACTGTTCACGTCACGTCTGCCCAGCGAGAGACTGTTCACGTCACGTCTGCCCAGCGAGAGACTGTTCACGTCCCGTCTGTCCAGTCAGAGGCTGTTCACGTTCCGTCTGCCTTCATGGACCTGGACTATCTGGAGCGTCTGGCTCGGATCCTGGACATTCCCGTGTCTCCCGTTACAGAGCCGGAGCCAGTGCCCGTTCCGGAGGCAGAGCCAGTGCCCGTTCCGGAGGCAGAGCCAGTGCCCGTTCCGGAGGCAGAGCCAGTGCCCGTTCCAGAGCCGGAGGCAGAGCCAGTGCCCGTTCCAGAGCCGGAGGCAGAGCCAGTGCCCGTTCCAGAGCCGGAGGCAGAGCCAGTGCCCGTTCCAGAGCCGGAGGCAGAGCCAGTGCCCGTTCCAGAGCCGGAGGCAGAGCCAGTGCCCGTTCCAGAGCCGGAGGCAGAGCCAGTGCCCGTTCCAGAGCCGGAGGCAGAGCCAGTGCCGTCTGCCTTCCTGGACCTGGACTATCTGGAGCGTCTGGCTCGGATCCTGGACATACCCGTGTCTCCTGTTCCAGAGCCGGAGGCAAAGCCAGTGCCGTCTGCCTTCCTGGACCTGGACTATCTGGAGTGTCTGGCTCGGATCCTGGACATACCCGTGTCTCCTGTTCCAGAACCGGAGGCAGAGCCAATGCCTGTTCCAGAGCCGGAGGCAATGTCTGTTCCAGAGCCAGTGCCTGTTCCAGCACCAGAGCCAGTGTTTGTTTCTGTGTTTGTGTCTGTTCTTGTGGCTGTTACAGTTTTGGTGTCTGTTCCTGAGCCAGTGGCTGTTCCAGAGCCGGAGCCAGTGGCTGTTCCAGAGCCGGAGCCAGTGGCTGTTCCAGAGCCGGAGCCAGTGGCTGTTCCAGAGCCGGAGCCAGTGGCTGTTCCAGAGCCGGAGCCAGTGGCTGTTCCAGAGCCGGAGCCAGTGGCTGTTCCAGAGCCGGAGCCAGTGGCTGTTCCAGAGCCGGAGCCAGTGGCTGTTCCAGAGCCGGAGCCAGTGGCTGTTCCAGAGCCGGAGCCAGTGGCTGTTCCAGAGCCGGAGCCAGTGGCTGTTCCAGAGCCGGTGCCGTCTGTTCCAGAGCCGGTGCCGTCTGTTCCAGAGCCGGTGCCGTCTGTTCTAGAGCCGGTGTCTGCTATTCCTGAGCCAGAGCCAGTGCCAGTGTCTGTTCCAGAGCCTCTGCCCTGGCCGCCCGAAGGGTCTTCACCGCCCTGGCCGCCCGAGGGGTCTGCACCGCCCTGGCCGCCCGAGGGGTCTGCACCGCCCTGGCCGCCCGAGGGGTCTGCACCGCCCTGGCCGCCCGAGGGGTCTGCACCGCCCTGGCCGCCCGAGGGGTCTGCACCACCCTGGCCGCCCGAGGGGTCTTCACCGCCCTGGCCGCCCGGTGGGTCGTCTGCTTCGCCCTGGCCACCCGGTGGGTCGTCTGCTTCGCCCGGGCCGCCCGGTGGGTCGTCTGCTTCGCCCTGGCCGCCCGATGGGTCGTCTGCTTCGCCCTGGTTCCTGGTTAAGCCCTCACCCCTTGTTCTTGTTCCCCTTCATGGACCTGGCCCCCCATCCCTCCCCCTGATCCTCCACCGCTCCACCTCCCGCCTAGACTCTTGTTTGTTTGTATGGTCTTGGAGCGTCTGGTAGCCGCTCCGTAGAGGGGAGATTATGTCACAGTGTCTGGTTATGTTTCCTGGTTTCCACTAGAGGTCCTCTTATCACGGTGTCATTCACATTAGTTTCCCGTCACCTTGTTAGTTCTGTGTATATATACCCTGTCTGTTCAGTGTTTGTCACGGAGTCCTTGTTATTCGTCACACCACTTCCGAGTTCTGTGTCCTTGCCTGTTCTTGTCCTGTTTCTCGTGTATGGATTGCTTATATGGATTTTGACCCTTGCCTGGACTGTTGTGAGTACGGATTACCCTTTATTAAATACTGCTCTTGGATCTCACGTCTCTTGTGTGTGTGTGTCGTGACACTACTAAGATACAAGTAAACATCAGCTGTGTATATGCAAGGGAGGGGTTGGCTTTATCGATTTCCCGTTTTTAATTAATCTTCTTTTTTTATTGAACTGAGATCTTCTAGTCTATGCTGTTTTCAGTTAATGTGTGAACAAACTTCATTAAAAATGATTTGTACCATCCAACCACACCTTTAGACATTCTACTAATTATAAGTAACTTTTCAACTGCATGTCAACTAACTCTCATTAGAGTAATAGTAGGCTGTAGTAGACTGTCAGTAGACTGTTGGTTATGGTAGGTGTTAGGGATCGGGTTAAGAGAACAAGTTGACTTGTAATTTGTCAAGTTACTTATAGTCAGTAGAATATCTGTTGGGGAACCAACAAAATAAAGTGTAAGAAGACATTAAGCAGACAGTCTACTTATACTCTAATGAGAGTTAGTTGAGATGTAGCTGCAAAGTTACCTATAATCAGTAGAATGTCTAAAGTGGACTATCAAAATAAAGTTGTAGCAATGTTCAGGGAAGAAGGAGGCGGGAACCGGCGAACAATTAAAATATAGTTTATTTAAAATAAAACAAACAAACGAAATACCACCAGCAGCCCCTCGCGGACGACTGCTGGCTACCGAAAATAAACATAAGAACTGCCAGCAGCCCCTCGCGGACGACTGCTGGCTAAAATAAAATACAAAAACAAAACACAACTAAAATACAGGCCTGTTCCTCTCTCGATCATCAACGTCGTCGCTCCTCCTTTATGCTTCCGCTCCTCCGTGAGAGATGCGAGACCGGTGTGCCTCACATGTGATGCTCATTAGCAATCGCACCACCGGCCTCGCGCCGTTCTCTCACGTCCCTCGGCCGTCCTGTTCGCCACATACCCCCATCGCCCCTCACAGGCCGGGGGGTACCCACGAGCCTGTGCCTACTCCCCCCCGGCGGCGGCGATCCCTGGGGAGTATGGACAGACAAACCGAGGGAAACGGAGACGGAAGCATGAGGAGCGACAGATCGAGAGAGGGGAGAGAGGAAAAAAAAATTGGTCCGGTTCCCACAACGCGCTGCCATCTGGTCCCCCACCAGCTAGGCGATCTCCTCCGCGGTGCCTGGCGGCGACGCTGGGTAGCCCTCGGTGGACGGCTCGACGCTCCTCCGCCGCCCGGTGGACGGCGACGGCTCCTCGGGTGCCTTGGGCAGACGGTAGGAGTCCCCCGCTCCCTGCTCCTCCCCTTCACTGGTGGACGGCAGCAGGCTCCGGCCCACGGCGAGCGGCGGCGACTCCTCCTCTCCCTCCCGGATGGCAGCCGCCCCTCCAATACCCAGGCGGCCGGCAGCGAGCTCGACCGTCCCACCGGCAACTCACTCCAGCGCACCGCCTCGAGCGTCCGTGGCCGCGAGTCCCCCGCTCCCTGCTCCTCCCCTCGCTCGGCGGATGGCAGCAGGCTCCGGCCCACGGCGAGCGGCGGCGACTCGCGCACCATGCTCGATGGCACCGCGGATTCCCCACACCGGCGAGGACTCTCTGACAGCGCGTTCCTCCCTCTTCCCGGGTTTCGGCACCAGTGTAGCAATGTTCAGGGAAGAAGGAGGCGGGAACCGGCGAACAATTAAAATATAGTTTATTTAAAATAAAACAAACAAACGAAATACCACCAGCAGCCCCTCGCGGACGACTGCTGGCTACCGAAAATAAACATAAGAACTGCCAGCAGCCCCTCGCGGACGACTGCTGGCTAAAATGAAATACAAAAACAAAACACAACTAAAATACAGGCCTGTTCCTCTCTCGATCATCAACGTCGTCGCTCCTCCTTTATGCTTCCGCTCCTCCGTGAGAGATGCGAGACCGGTGTGCCTCACATGTGATGCTCATTAGCAATCGCACCACCGGCCTCGCGCCGTTCTCTCACGTCCCTCGGCCGTCCTGTTCGCCACAAAAGTGTTACTGAATTTAGAATCATCATAGTTTTTTTGGGATACCTAATATTTATTGTCTTTAAACTTTATGGATTACTTAAAAATCTGTTGTTACTTTTTTGCTCTGAACCAAGAATTTGCCTCACACACCAACCCTGTGTACGAATATATAGCAGGTGAAAAGTATTATGTGAAATGTGTAGTATGTCTGAATTCACAGTATTTCTAAAACAATAGGCCAAAAAAGTACCCGGGTGACCTAGTGATTCTGCCATGATTCTGAAGTTTACATCCAATGGACACTTTACTATGCCTAGGCCATGGGTTAGGAGTCATGAATGGCAGGAAAACAACAACTCACTCATTCACTAGCTCACATGACACTGCTAACATGGCGGCGGACGTAGTACATTCAGATTGCACTCATACTACACACATTCAAGCTTGATGATACTTCATTCATACTATACACATGCATACTTTTTTTAACAGTCATGAAGTTCTCAAATGTAGAACCTACTCAGTATGTGATTTTAGATGCAGTAGATGAGTAGAGAAAGGGCACAGTAAAGGATAGCTAAAGGCCCAAACAAAGAAAGAGGTGCAAACTCTACCCAAAAGTTATGCTTAGAAAGGTGCAAATGTTATGTGAAATGTTCTGTCTCTGCCTGCAAAGATCATTTTCAAATGGTCTGTGAGAAATGTGGGGAGTAAAGATTCAAACTTGAATACCGGTATACCCTTAACGTAGATCTAAATTTGAGTTAAGTTTGTTTAGAAGGAGTATGTACGAAAGTGCATTTTGAAAAGAATAAATTCCATCTTTTGTAATGCATATATACCAGGAATGTGGACAAATAAACATTTTTGATATATTACGACGTGTGCATCAATTATTGTATTAATAGGACACCTCATTTTCTGAAGAAAACCATTCATTCCATTTCAAATCACTTTGACGCCCTTTATGCATTTGTTTCGATTTTTAGGGTTATGCATTCTAGGGTTTAACTATTAACAGTGTTAAACGTATTTATTGTATGTGCTAACATGTTCACCACAACAACCCTACGGCTACTTCTACATTAATCCGGATACATTTGAAAATGGGGTTTTCATTTAAAAACACTCTCCGTTTTCAGGCGTTTTCCGACGTTTCAGTGTGGATAAGAAACTTCTACATTCACCTTACTGCCCATGCATGCAACCTCACTGAGTTTTCGCCCAATTCTTCAAACAGGATCATTTTATTTAGCAAATTATCTCACCATTCACTGATGCGTCCAGGTGGCACTCAGTCACCATATGTTTGGTCTAAAACGCTACTTCTCTCCTGTATTGCCGCAGGACAGCAAATGTGAGTAAATTTTCTGTCATCTTTGCAGTAGGCTACTGTGATATGAAGGGTGTGCAAAGTAACATATTTTAGCAACAGTGTAAAAGTGAATCGCACATAATAACAGGCACAATACCGGTAAACATGAATATCTATTGGTACAGCATGGATCACATGACTAAACTTAGGTCATCGTTTTCAAATACCTCCGGCTTCACAGTCCACACTGCAACGCGAAAACGGCGTTTTCAAATTTACCCACTTTGGAGAGCGTATTCCAAAAGCGACGTGTTCGTTGACTTAAAACGGCATCTCAGTGTGGACGAAAGGTCAAACCAGAGAGAAAAATATATGTTTTCAAACGAAAACGTATTAGTGTGGCCATGGCCTAAGCGTAAGGGATAGCTGACTCTGACTATTTTATACTTTTCTGGAAGACAAAGATTTAATAAATCATCATTTTTGTTTCTAAAACATACAATAAGACCCACACAACGACTGTCAGAGCGAAGTGTGGAACAAATGTCTCTCAGCTTCACTCTTTTCTTTGGTCATGCTCCAAATGACGCACATGTTGTTGACTTCTAGCCTTGTGCCCTTTCCTATCGTTTGTCCGAGAAGTCCCATTGATAATTTCATGATTCAGAAAGCCCTTAACGCCCATTGCCAAGCCCACCCTACGAAGTACTAACCGACTGTCTCTGTGACCTACTATTGCAAGAATTTAGGTGGAGGATGGCTGCAACAGCTGAAGGTGGCTTTTGAGACAAGGCCTTTGTCGTTGATGTTGTTAAACCATTGTAATGAGATAACGTAGCAATAAGACGTACCCATGCGGCTTGATATGGCAGTTTATATGACAGCATCCTCGGCAAAACAGGCGTCACAGGTATGTGGTGGCCTCGCGGTTCTCGCGTTCTTTGGCCTGGGCCACAGCCACATTGATGCACTGCAGCCATTCTTCCGCATGCTTCTCATCTTGGGCTTTCAGCACGTAGGTTTTGCTGTCGGTGAAGATCTCGAAGGCTCTGGGCAGCCCACGGTCGCGCCTCTTCTTTGCAACCACCTTAACGCTTTGCACTTTGCTAAGTTCAATTGTGCTGTCGTCCAGCTCGTCCTTCTGTGAGTACAAGAGGGAAAAGTGCCATCAATCAGAGCAAATGCTTTACACTCTCATGTTCAGATAGGTTTGAATGGAACACAGCCAGTGGTCTATGTCAGTGGTTTTCAATCCTGGTCCTGGGGACCCACCGCTCTAAACATTTTCTCTTATCTGACACACTCAGCTCAGTTCATGGAGCCTGAGATGGTCTTATTATTGGGTGATATGAGGGTCTGTGGCTCTACCCTTGGAAAAAGCGTACCGGCTAACTTGGATCACATGTGCCTTGATAACCAATCACATTACAGCCTCGACATCATTAAATTTTATTCAGAGTTTAAAGAATGAAAAAAACGTGCTTAAAATGTGTTTTTTGAAGTAAAACTTTTAATTTGACATTATTACAAAATGTTATTAAGTGAGTGTTATACTCTCTTTCTCTTAAGTTGAGTATCTGCACAAAGTTATCCAAAAATGAACCTTATTGTTGTTTGAGTACATGGAGTAGAATGAGCACCATTAAAATTAAAGAAAAACAGCAGAATTGCAAGTAAATTTAAGGCATAGTAAAAACAAGATACTGTGACATGAGGCCAAATGTTCCTCAAAATCATATTGAAAGCATTTGTGCCATGCCTGATAAACCAAAGACTTGTCAAGACTTTGCAAAATGAAATGAATGTAGCAATGCATCCCACTTTTCCAGAGTAAAATTTACAAGGAATCAAGATTTAATGTGCTTACAGCTCTGACAAATGAATTTGTTTTTACTAAAAAGCTTTTGCTGGCTTTTTACTGATCTTAGCTTTGTAGTCACTGTTTGTCATGGCTTTTGTTATAAATTCTCCTTTGCACAATCTTAAATATGGCTCCAGGTTATATGGACGCATAGTAAATTGGGTCTTTGGTTTGTTTAAATGCAATAGTGAGATTCTGAAAAGCCATTTTAGTTTTATTTAGTAAATGTAATTCCATTCAGGAAAGGCTTTGGTGAATATCAAGATGAAGTCATGGGTTTTTAAAAGATAATGATCATCTTCCAGAAAGCAGGGCTCTAGAGTAATAAAATAGCTACTTGGTAGCCATTGGGTCCAAAAAGGAGCCATTTAAAATACTTTTTAGTTGCTAGATTGCAGAATCGCTCGATATAGATGGTTGTACAGGAACACTGTTGATCGTGTTCACATTTAGTAGTCCATGCAATTTATTCCAGATATTCTGAGGGCCCTATCTTGCACCCAGCGCAATTGAACTTGTACACAGACGCATGTATCATTCCTATTTTACACCCGACACACAGCTGACTTTTCCCTCCACAGACGCACGTCGGTAAATTAGGGAATGAACTTGCGCTCCCAGGGGCAGTTCAGCGAAAAGAGGAGGCGTGTTCCGGCACAAACGTTCCCTGGTGCTATTTTGCAGTTCCAGAAAACAATTCAGCCCCTGACCAGGAAAAACCTAGTCTAAAGTCGGTGGCGCGATATTCAGATGATATTTTAAGGGCGCACGCTTGGCCATAATGTAGTGTCATTTATCCCACCGGTATAATAGCAACTGCACCCGAGATCCGCCCACAAAGTTACTTGCGTTTCGCGTTTGATACTTGCGTTTCAGATTGTTAAAATAGGGCCCTAAGTCATTTGAAGCAATACAATGGCTTTGTGTGAGAAACAGACATAAATTTAGGTCACAAGGTAAATTTAGGTTTAGGTAAATCTTTACCCGCCAGCGTTTGTGAAAAGTTACCAGCCACCAGCAGCATTTTTGATCATTTTCACAAAGGTTTCAAGGCCCCCAGAATAATTTGTTGTATGAATATCTGAACATGCAATATATCAAAAAGAAAAAGAGAGAACAGAGCCTTTGATTTTAAACTGCCCCTATTATGCTATTTTAAAGTTTCCTAATGTTGTTTTGGAGTCTCCTACAACAGGTTTACATGCAAAGGATGCATTTCATTTTCTCATAATATATACTTGCACATCACCACATTTTCAATGATTCTCAAACGACTCATCAGATGAATCAATCTCTCTAAATCCCTCCTTTCCACGAGGTACTCTGCTCTGATTGGCCAGACACCTCAGTCCGTTGGGATTGGTCTACCGCGTACAGCGCGCATATCGAAAACAAAAACACCCATTGACATAACAACGTCAGCTCTGCTTGTCCCGAGGTTTCCTACACCGTAAACTAAACACAGTAACAAACAATGACGTTGATTTTACCATATCAATGCGAGCGCGAGTCCGATGATGAAACACTGGAAGAATAAGTCAATAAGTGGGCAGGCAATATGCTAATGTTTCGTCTTGACGTCACAACGAAACGGCTTATGACTCGTTTGAAAAACGATTAATTTCATTGACTCAGAGTCGACTCTTACTTTTGAAAGACAATAACTTTATATAAGATGCACTTTCAAATTTAAAACTTTGCAGGATGTTTTCATTCACTTAGAGCTATGTTACACACTACATGAAAGGTCGTTTTCAAAAATTCATAATAGGGGCACTTTAAACAAACAAACAAACAAATAACAAACAAACAAACAAACAAACACACACACAAAAAAAACATTTTTATTCTAGCTTAACTTCACTTGAATGTGGGAAAGTTTCATAAAAAAATATTTGGAGCAAAAAGCTGAGAAAATCACATTTTTGGCAAAGACTATCCCGGATCGTATTTAGAATGATTGTCAAAACATAGATGGAGTAGATTGAGTCCATCAAAACCCCCAAAGCTTGCACAATCCTATAGCCTACCTCGTCCTGGATCAACATTTCATTCAGTAACTTTAGGCAGTTTTGATTTATATGCTGTTTAATGTTGACGCATTAGTTAACAAATGCATCTGCTAACATATGCTACTGCTTGTTTCTGCTTCTTTTCAAGAGTTTTAATCAGGAGATTCAGTTCTCTTTCTGAAGATGTGTAATAGTGCCCCCTAGCATATAATAGTGAAAACACAGAAAGCCGGAAAATTCCGTCAATGGTAGGAAAGTGTTTTCTCATAAATGAATGGAAATTTCCGATGGTAAGAAATGCATAAATGATACAATCTGATGTCTTGTGAATGTTACACTTACTGATTTTCCTCTTCTGAAAAGAAGCTGGTTGCCGGCAAGCGTGAAATAACGTGTTTTCCACCTTTTGATGAACTTCCAGCGTACCTGTTTCTCCTTCAGCTTCCCTTCAATGAGTGGCTGGCCATCCTGGTTAACGACTGATCAGAAAGAGTCAAAATGAAAAAGAGAATGTTAAAGTAAGGGAAGCAATTCTGTCTCACATTATGAGAAAGATTTCATGAGAAGGTTGTATGGGCTACTATAATGGTGCTTTTATGATGCTTTTTGTCAGCCCTTGGTCCTGCTTGCTTTCATGGTATGGAAAAGAGCAACATATACACTCTTCAAAATATCTTCTTTTGTGCTTTGTGGAAAAAAGTCAGTCACAATAGATTTAAAAAGACATGAGGGTGAGTAAACAATGAATTAATTATTTTGGTGAACTAGCGCCATGTCTGCCCATAGTCACTTTGAATGCAACACCAAACAATACTCTTCACTCACAGAGCCATCCTCTTCTGGACATACGCCATGCTAAACTATTTATAATGGGAAAAGTTTTCTCATTAGACGAACAAAGGAGCACTGCTCAATGTGTATCACCACATTGCAATATCTGGTGTGGTTTCAGACATGGTGAATATTGTGTCTCCTGCCTGTGTTTGCTAGGTCTGTCTGAACTACACAAAGCGTTTCACAGATCTCTCTCATGGGTCTATTTGAGTTCAACAGGAAGCTGTGCAGCCCTTCCAGGATGGTACAAAGCAGCCCATTGTCTGAGTTTTCCTTTTTTCAGCAAGGAAAACAGATGAGAATATGCAGCGCTTTGATAGCCCACTTCAGATTAAGCAAGACTGATATCTGATAATCACCAAACTATAATTCCAAATGGCAGAAATTAAGATCATGGTGTATTAGAGAACATATGAAGTAATGATTTACATTGAGGTAAAAAACACAGCCCTTGACCTGCCGCAATTTCCAAGAAAACTAAAAAATGGCGCGACCAATGTCATTTGTTTATTTGGTTAAATTGCGTTAGTATAATAATTTAATTCTGGGATATAAAATGCACTTTCCATGAATAAGGCACAAAATAAGGCCTGAAACTAAAGTAATTTTGTTTTTCTTTTTCCAACAAATGGTTTGTGAAAGGAGGCGTTTAACTCTCAGAAAATGTTGATTGTTTACTTCAAGGAAGTTAAGCTACATTTTATATGAGCTGCTATAAAAACACACTTTGACTTTGTTGCATAAATATATCAGTTAAATCAGTAAACAACAACACGTTGAACAGATTATGTCAAAGCGATGAACGCACTTGAGAAGGTCAAGATCTTTAAGGTGGGACAGCCCAAAATCATAGTTTCAAAAAGGTTAAACAGGGATTTGATAATAAAATAAGCTACTTTTATTGACAAGTTATTGTTTGTTTGTTTTTTCATTAATATAAATAGTAGTTTTGATGGGATGGGATGGAATTATACATTCAATGCAGTAAAACAATAAATAATGTTTACACCGATGTACTTTATTTTAGGAAAGTGCTAAAACATTTAAAATGTTTTCACGTTGGTTTGTATGGTCAACCACATAGGACAAAAAAACTGGCAGAACAATTAAAAAGCTTTGAAAGAGATAATGATTGTTCTGGTTGTTTCAACCCAAAACCTTTTGCAGATGTCTGTATTACAATGCTGGTAAATGTTGATAATTGAATTTGTGTGTGTTTCTCCCATGAGTAACATAATAATTCTCTGTTATGAATTATTTTTCATTTGCTTTTATGCTCGCTCTGCTTTTCTCAAATGCATGTATCAAAGCACTAGAATGTGTATGTGAGTACATGAGCAAAACAAAAATAAAATGTATGTTTTGTAAATCCCAGAACATTAAAAGCATCTGTGCTCCATTCTGCATGCCATTTGTTTGCCTAAATTGATTTTACAGTGTATATGATACTGTATTTGACAGTGAGTTTGTGGTCATAAAAGTGAAACACACACTAATGATAAGTGCCAAAACCGATTCTCAGCAAGCCCACAGACAGACTACAATTGTTTAAAAAGATTTTGAAATCTGAAACCTAAATCATAGTAGCCTTTTGAGACACATCAAATATGCTCTCCCATCATAAGCGAAATACAAACCTGTAGTATATTCTATTATACTAATCTGGATGCAGCCCATCTTTGAAAATCTGGATTATGAACAGGTAGTACAAAAAGGAACAAAAGCCAATGGGAGAAGAATAAGATATTTTGAGTGCTATGTTATCAATACATCAATTCAATATTTTGAGGTAAGAATTGTTTATTTCAATTCTGCTACAACTGTAAATTCATGCAATGAGGATATTCGTTTCTGTGGTGAAAGAAAGGTCAGTGTTTATTCTTCTCCTGGTTGGTGTATGTTATAGATTTCTTTGCTGGCCTTTGGCCAACGCTGTGCTCTTATGTTGATTTAGAGTAGCTCTGATAGTCAAGATTCCAGCCACCCCTGCTGAGAGTGTGGATTCACTTCTATAGAATTTACAGGACAGAGTTCACATATTTAGCAAAGTTGGAGTATGTTCAACAACACGTCGACAACAAAACATAGAACAAGCTTTAGGAGTTTATTTGGGGTTTTAAAAGGTGAAATGTCAATATATGTTCATGAGGTTTAAATTATTTGAGTTCAAAATATTATTAAAAAAGTAGTATTTATCATTAGAAATGTAATTCTGTATAGTTTTTTTTCCATTTTGAACCTAATTTAAAGTTGTTGTTTTTTAAAAAAAAAAACATATTTATCCTTTATTTAACGAGAGAACCTCACTGATATTAAAAATCTTTGTTACAGGAGTGTCCTGGTCAAGATAGACGGCCCCAATATACAAATACACATATAACAAACAACAACACTCAATAAAATATCATTAAGAGTACAGCCTTAGAAGCATTTGCAAATCATTAAATCTTTCTCTAGTGCATCATCAATTTCATTTGAAGAGAGTTTCAGTCTGAAGGGGCAGCATATTAAAAGTTTAACTGGATTAGTTCTAGCAGGAGGTACATAGAGATTATAATAAGATTAACACAATAAATAGTTACCAACTGCTTTTTGTTGGATCAAACAACAGATATAAAGTGGTAAAAACCCAAAATCACTTTGTATATCATTAAGTACCAACAGGGGCGTCGCCAGCCGATTTTGCCGGGGCTTCAGCCCCGAATGTTTTGAGTCAAGCCCCGAATGTAATGAGGACTGTCACTGAGCAAATATGAAACTGGACAAACAATAGCCTATGTAAACGCCCGAAATCATAAGTTGCTTTATTTCATTGCGCTTTGGCTTTGCATGCATACAGCCTGTAAAAAATAGATCTTAAAAACAATCTAGCCTATAGAATACATTTCTTTGCTGTCGGTAGCCTATGGGCTACTCCGTTTCTTCCTCTCTGTTAAATATGCAGCAGCAGCAGGTAGAGGAGGAGCTAGCACAGTCAACCGCAAGAGCGCGAGTTAACAACTGACACAGTCAGCGAGCGGGAAAGAAAAAATTAAAGAAAAATGAAGCAAACGAGACTTTGGGGATTTCTCGGAAAGAAGTCAGTGGGTAAGAATTCAGTTTTTTTATCCTTAAAGTCTGAAGATAGATCATCATCTGGCTGGCTTTCACTGTAGGCCTATTTGTTTAACTAGCTAGTTATTACCATAGGCTAACATTATAACGTTAGCACTTAGGCCTACTGGCATTTTCTAGTACAGAATCTCTTCCGGATAAAAACACAGGAGAAGAAGCTGAAACAAGTGATAGAAGATTGCTCACTCTCTCAAATATAAAATAAAGTGATCATCATCAAACATTAAATGTAAATCGAAAATCCGCTTAATATTATCAAAGGGGGACCACCTGTCCTGCATTTTGTGAAGCTGTGAAGAATGTGAAGCTTTGTTGTCCCGCGTCACGCAAGTCATAAGCAGTGTGCCTCATTTTAATTTTGTCTGCATCATTTTATTTAATCCTTTAAATTCCAATTCTAATGTTGCCTTTCTTTATGAAACTTACCAACATTCAAGTGTTGATAAAAAGAATGCATGAAGCTAATGAAATGTCTTTAAAATTAAAGTACAGTTAAAGGTATTTTTTAATAAAAAATATCTACATTTGAACATAATAGTATACTGCAAGTGCAAAAATAATACATAAATACTGAACTATAACAAGTATAAGTTTATGTTCACTTTAAGAAAACTTGCAAGTATACTTGCAGTATAAACTAGTAGTTTACTGACAGTACACTTCAGTGTGTATTTTCATAAACTAAAAAATACTAATTGTATTAAAATAGTAAACTACTACTAGTATACTTATAAGTTCACTTGTAGTACAGATGCATTACAAATGAGAAACCTAGTTGTGTACTTAAAGTTTACTACTCTTACACTTATAATACATTTAAACGAATAATACTTCTTCATAAAATGAACTTGAAGTATACTTTTTCGTAAGGGTAGCCAGAAACATTAGTTTTATCCCACTGCACTGAATACTTTCCTTGTTTATCAGGTGTTGTTTTCTCTAAGGATAACCAATAAGCATTAACATAAAATGTATGTGTGACTTGTTTTGTGTTTGTAGTTTGTAGTAAATATACACTTTGATTTGATTAAATGGTTTTGTAGAGGGTAGCAAAGATGAGCTGCAGACTGGGGAGGAGCCAGCAGCAGCAGTAGCAGCTGTGCCAGGATCAGACATGGAAACTGGTAACAATTAATCAGTCATTTTACTTTGGAGAAAGATAAAAGTGAAACATTGTTTATCCCAATGCTCCTAATGAAAAGTTTTTGACAGATGTACATTGAGAATTATATACAGTTCGATGCCATGGTGTGTCAATGAACGTAGACTAAAGTCATCCATGTATAGAGGGAATGCATATAGATATAGATAGGTCTAAATCCGAGTGATCACTTACATTAATGTTATACTGTATATCATCATATCGTCCAGCCCTAAAACTTGTATAGTTTCTTGTCAGTGTTTATTTAAAAACATCCAATTATGCAGAATATAGTCTGTTCTGTAGCTTTTTGCAGTCTATAAAATATACAGTACCTCAGATTTCTGGTCAAATCTAGTTGTACAGTCAATCGCAAAGCTCTTTCCCGTTTTAGATGTGTTTTGTGTCTTTTTCACGGCATTCAGTCTTTTTGCCACTTAGTGGTGCTTGGCCCCTAATAAGAACCGGAACAGATACAATAGGTGCCTCCGCACCTTCGGTGCTTGGCCCCTAAAAACCGCTTCGAGTGATCCCTGTATTTACACAAAAGGGTCTGGGCTAAGCCCCGGATGTCCTTCAATGCTGGAAACGCCCCTGAGTACCAATGCATTTCCCTTAGTTCCTAAGTTAATAATAGTTATAGAAAAAATATTATATTGGTCACACTTTAGATTAGGGTCCAATTCTCACTATTAATAACTATTAACTACGACTTTGACTTAATAAACTCCTAATTACTGCTTATTAATACTTAGTAAGGTAGTTGTTAAGTTTAGGTATTTGGTAGGATTAAGGAATGTAGAATATATGGTCATGCAGAATAAGGCATTAATATGTGCTTTATAAGAACTAATAAACAGTCAATATCCTAGTAATATGCATGGTAATAAGGAACTAGTAAATAGTAAGAATTGAACCATAAACTAAAGTGTTACACATATTTTTAAACAAAATAAAATAATAAAATTTTTAATAACACACACACACACACACACACACACACACACACACACACACACACACACACACACACACACACACACACACACACACACACACACACACACACACTTTTAAGTGTGGACACACTTGCTTGAATCATTCTTTTAATGCTTAAATGCTAAAAGGGGTCATCGGATGCAAAATTCACTTTTATATGGTGTTTGCATAAATGTGTCTTTGCAGTGTGTGGACACAACCACCATACAATGAAAAAAATCCATTCACTCCTTTTTTATTAATCCTCAAAAAGCCTAAACACTCAGTAATCAAGCCGTTTGGATTTTCTGAGCAATATGATGTCATACTACTCATGCTCCGCCCACTGAGAGACTGTCCCGTATTAGCAAATTTCCGCCCTCAGCCATTTGTATACTGTCCGCCAAGGCAGCACTCGATACGCCCCACGGAAGAGAGGGGTGGGGTGAGCAGTTGCTCATTAGCATTTAAAGAGACATCGCTGTGAACAGAGCTGTTTTTGAGGAGGTAATAAGCGTGTTGTTTTACGTAACCATTGAGGAATTTTAACCAAAGTATGTTACAAACTTTACATTAAGACCCAAAAGAATCATACCAAGTTGTGGAAAATGGCCATCCGATGACCCCTTAAAAAAATGGAGAAAAGCAGCCAACAGCTGCACCACATGAAATTTCCACAGTGAGAATGTCAGCAGTGGTGGTTTTAAAACTGTAGCACTGCGTCTCTGTTTCCTTGTGTGAATTCCCTCATTAATGTCTGAACCAAACTCCAAGCGATGGAATGCTTTCAAACACTATACAGTGCTTTATGAGCTGACGACACACAATACTTCTGTCAGACCATAACGTTGCCAAGGTAGGTGCTGCCTGTCCAAGCTTTGCTTCCCCAAGTTCTTATTTCTGCAAACATTCACCTCGCTCTATTAAAAATCATTACAGCTCTCTGCTAATGGAAACTGTCCCACACTCCAAACAAGGAGAAAGGAGGTAGAATGTATGCTACAAACACTTTAATGAGCGGCACTTGCTATCGAGGTTTCAATGAGTCTTTATTCCCACCTTGGCTGCCGGATGGTGGTTTGTAAAAACATTTCCTGTCTCATTAAACTGTCTCTTTAAAAAAAATTAGATTTCTGAGGTAGAAAGTGACGCCATCAATGTGTCATGTACCGTAGCAATCCAATACTCCACCAAAAGTAGCAGTGAACAATATTAATATCCATCTCTGAGAGTGTAAAATATTCAAAGTAGAAAAACATGATTAGCAACCACATTTTTTTCTGAATTTAGATTTTTTTTTTTACTAAACAAAGAAAGACTCAAAGGCTATAAATACTATCCATTGAGCATTAAATAAAATAAAATATGATAAATACTGGTAAATTAGTTCTGTCAATTTTCTGGGATGAGAAGTTGTAACATTACCAGTAAATTACCGTTTGATGCTATTGTAAACTAGCCTGGTCCCACCAGACTCTTGTACATTTAGTTTGTACGTATAGTACGGAAAATGAAAATTGAGCGGAATTACGTAGGAGGGCGGAGCCAGGCTAATTGTAAACAAGTGTTATTGTGTAATTTCCATCAGAACTTCATAATTGGCCACAAAGCTTGGCATCACAGTTTCCCAATATTTTAGGGCTGATTTGTGAATGCTAATAAAAAAAAATATTGCTTGTGTGAACAGCATATAGATGTATTTACCCGAAAAGTCAATATGGGAACTTTACAGTAATTTAGCAAGTTTAATGTACAAAATGACTTTTGTTTGATAAAGCTATTAGCCATTAATTTGACCACATGTAAAGGGTCACACAATAAAAAAATAAAAATGAATGATCTTAATTAAATTGATGTAAACTTTTCACCCAAAGCAAAGGAAGAGTTCACAGATAAATGAAAATGATCCCATAATTTACTCATCCTCAAGCCGTCCTAGGTTTTCGCGAGAAGCGTCTATTCTCACCTAAGCTTACACTATGCCTACGTCATATGTCCTACCTCGGGTCAGAGGTCATCCTTCCGCCGGAACTCGACTCTCTTGTGAACGTGCGTGCGGCCGTTGCTGGAAGCCAGTGATTATGGTTTATAAGTGTTTTAAATGTGGATATTTTTCTTCCAAAAACCTATCGGTTTGCTTCAGAAGGCATTTATTAACCCACTGGTGTCGTATGGATTACTTTTATGATAGATGGATGCGCTTTTTTTAGCTTCAAAAACTCTGGCTCTATTCAATGCCATTAAAATCTGGGATTAGCAATGATATTTATATATTGTCATATACACCTAGGGTGGCTTTAGGGGGAGTAAATTATGGGATCATTTTCTTTTTTGGATAAACTATTTCTAATTTACTCTTTATATATATATATATATATATATATATATATATATATATATATATACACACACACATATATATATATATATATATATATATACACATACATACATGCATACAGTATGCACAGTATTGTGTGGCAGCTCTAGACCTTTGGTTAAAAGCATTTCTTGTTACTATGACATGTGGACTTCAACAAATCAAGCGTAATAAACAAGCTAACATTACATGGAGTACATTTTAAATCAATTTCTTTCTATATATTTTAGTGTCAATAGGCCTAATCAACGCTGTTTTTGAAGAGTGTGCATTACTATATATGCATAATGACGTAAGAAGGAACATGAGATGAATCGAGCATCAAATAAAACAAATCAACTAGGAACAAAAATAGTTAAGTAGACATCGGATGCCATGTTTGCTACAGCAGCATCTCAGAGAAATGCTGTAGAGAACGCTGTAGACTGATTGAACCATATATACAGGACTAATGTTGTATACATGTAGTTTGGGATAAAAAACAGCTTTCTGTACTTAGTTGTGATCTTGAATTGAGTAATTAGCAGAATTAATCCAATTTT
Source organism: Meda fulgida (assembly GCA_030578275.1). Classification (NCBI taxonomy): domain Eukaryota; kingdom Metazoa; phylum Chordata; class Actinopteri; order Cypriniformes; family Leuciscidae; genus Meda; species Meda fulgida. Next base: position 7,494,713 of record CM060633.1, read on the forward strand.
CATATAGTGTTACTCCGAAACCTGTGAGTTTTTAAATCAATGTGGTTAAACGATGGTGCGACCATGTTACAATGCTACAGTTATACATCATTGTACGGGAAACACACAGTGTTGGTCTCGATCTGGATACTGGTTATGACTAACAAAACTGATCTAAAGCATTCGCTAATTTTTATTCAATTATTTGCATTTACTTTCTTTTTAAGTTTTTCAAATGCCTATAAATGATCTCAGATGAAATAGACATGTTCCATGTGCAGCGATTTACAATATGTTTCATTGTTTTTGGTAAAATGTTCAGGCCAGAGGCAAAAACCTTCTCTGTTGTATCTAATTGGTTCTTGTGGAAAAATCCTACCAAAAAGCACATCTGCACATCTGGAGAAGATTTAAAACAAAGCAACAACAATTCTGGATGCACTTGAATGGGATCAGAAGCCTCTTTGTCTGAACATCCTAATGCTGGACTGATGTATCTCAGCTACAGAAATGAGAGGAACCACCTATTCCTCTAGTTTTTGTTTCTTTCTTCTCTTCATGGAAAGCAGATTTCAGCAATCATCACAGAAGACTGAAGCTTTATACGACATCTGGAGTCCTGACGTGTTTTTGCAAAATTATGTAGTCGCTAATCATTAACTTCAGATAAGTATCAACAGAAACTCTCTTAAAATGATGGTTGTTATTCACTGATTATCATGCCCTCAAGTGAGCTGTTAACAGCTGCGACCGGATCATTGAGTCAGCTAGTTGAACTCGAGAACCAGATCAGGCCGATTTGTGAATGAATCATTCCGACCAGTGTTGTGAACCACATCAACTGATTCGTTAAAATTACTCAAATTAATTCTCTTGAATTATTACGCACCAAGGACAGAATTCGGTTATTTACAACCGAATTACACCAAATTCACTTTCAAAAACTGATGAAATCTATGCTATCTTTGTAATAATTCCCTTTCAAGGGAACTTGCGCTGCGTCATATGAGGACACTTTGGGGAACGCCTTCAGCATAAAAGCGCCAGAAAATGACAATATATCGGAGGCATATTTTGAAACCGGCAGAGACGAAAAGCTGTGCATACCAGCCTCCGATTCTGCCGCTGCCTCAGAAGACGCATAGTCCAGTGAATGGCTACACATTTCCATGTTGTAAAATTTAAATAAGCGACCATCTGTATTGCAAACCCCTCCATGTTGCATTTTTTTTTTGGCGTATGCCTACCAACGCAATATCATTGCCATAGAAACCAATGCTGATATTCCAGAAAACGAAAGAGCTGCATGGACACACAAATTGGATCTGAACAGTTATCATTCATTTTAGATCAGATTCCAATCGGATTCACAAATAATCGGATTTGGACTGACAGTGTGAATGTAGCCTATGTGTGTAAGTCATATTTGGTGTTTAAACCCCTATGCCATACAAATATCAGAAATGACAAGCGAGCAGCAATTTAAAAAGTGTGTTCCTCCCTACCCATGTTATATCATGGTGGGGATACACACAACTTTTGAGTGAGCTGCTTGGGAGCGGAGCACGCACGGTCAGCTCTCGAAGGGGCTGACTGTGTGCATTGTGAACGGCTTCTTTTGAGGACACTCCACTCCCCCCTGGCTCTGTTTGAGGAGAGCGGCCAGGTTTGCGCTCCCCGCGGTTTGGGCCCCACAGATGCTGAGGCTGGTGGAGGCTAGTGGAGAAGTTTGAGACAGCTTCGGCCCTTTTTCAGCTCTCAACAGCTAACTCCTGCACCCAAACTCGGGAGACAGAAGCCAGCACTTTGGCTTCTTCCACCCAGAGTAAAGGCTGGAGGTTAGGACTGCCTAGCTCTGAGGAGTTGGATGTTCTCAGCATCAAAGCAGGTGATTTTGGGTTACTCGCCAGCCCTATATAGTATGAGAAGCTAGTGGAGGTTGTAACTCGTGCAGTGCGAAGCTAAATATCGATTGGCCGGACAAGAAGTGGGAATTGTGAAGAAAAAGAACTCGATGAGCGCTTCCTCCAGTCAAAAGCACATCCTCCACATTGGGGCTTGCCATTCTTTCCAGATCTCCACATTGTGGTGTCGAGATCCTGGAAAAAGCCGTTCTCTTCTCGGCCATCGAGTCCCATGTTGCATAATTACGCTTCTATCGTGTGGCTCAAAGAGAACGGCTATGGGATGATTCCCAGAGTAGAAGAGACATTAGCAGTTTATCTCTCCCCTGACACTGCATCATCCTTTAAAGTCCCAACATTGCCCACCAAGCTATGCCATACAACATCTTCGCTGGTGAGCAATGCGTATATGGTCGCAAGTCAGGCTGGGGCTTGCTTACACACAGTGGCCATCTTGCAAGCGTGCCAGGCCAACTTGCTAAGGGATCTGGACGAGGGCAAAGGTGTGGGGTCCGGTGCCATTAAAAAAAAAAACTGCGTCAGGCCACTGATTTACCTCTCCGTGCCACAAAGGAGACACGCCCGCGCCATCGGTTGCTCTATGGCAGCTACGGAGAGGCACCTTTTCTGAATCTCTCGGGCATCAAGGAGAAGGACAAAACCTTCCTTCTTAATGCCTTGCTGTCGCCTCCTGGTCTCTTTGGTGATGCTGTAAGCTCGGTCATTGAGAGATTCCAGAAGGCAAAGAAACAATCAGCAACGTTTCAGAGGTTCATCCCTTGTCGCCACAGGTCCCAAAAAGCTGTTTTTTTTATGTTACTGTTGTTAATAAAAAGGTAATTTTATCTGCATCTCAACTCAAGCTCAGTGCTTTACTGTCAAATGAGCATTTCCAAGAAATAAAAGTAATATTGTTAGTTACTGCACTTAATACAAAACAATAGTCATTTTTGTTTTCGTCTTTCAACAATGGGTGATAGATCATTCAGTGCTGTGGCTCCAAAACTCTGGAATTATCTTCCTCTAACTCTTCAATACACTTCTAGTATATCCTCATTCAAATCTCAACTAAAAATCTTTTCTTACAGTATTTCCAACCCTCTGTTTAGTGTTCTGTTGTTTTGTTACTGTATATTTGTATATGTATATGTTCTATTAAATGCATACTAATGCTTGATGCTGTGTTTTTGTTATCTTCTTGTACAGCGACCTTGAGCTTTGGAAAGTCACTTTATTTTTAAAACTTTGTGTTATTATTATTCATTTTATGACTAAATTACCTTTATGATTAAAAATCTCCCGACCCCCCAGCGCTACCAAATTAGGTGCTTGTGCCACCATCTGTAGAATTTACTGGCACCGGTGCTACTGCTCTTAATGTTAGTCTGGAGCCCTGTATATTGCAGAGGTTTGAGTGACTCATTTATTGTGTGCATATATGTTTGTACATTAGCCAAAAAGAAGCAAATCTTATTTACCTGTGGCTTTTTCTGGGTTACTGCACATGAAACAGAGCCAGCCACCCTCCTCTTCACTGTAGCTGAACAGGTCAAAGAAACGAACCTCCTCCAGATACATCTGCAAACTGTCCACATCCTGAGAGTGAATACAGAGAGAGAGGGAGGGATGAAGAGTTTGAAAATTAATGCTAGAATGCATTGCAACAACGTTGGTGGAAAAAATGATCCAAGATGGCAAAATGTTGAATCTAAAAAATGCTGATTATAATATTCTCGTTTACCATTTAATCCAATAGTTGTATGTCCATGCTCATTAAAACTAACGTCACTGTTTCCGAGTCAAAACGACAGCGATTCATCTTTTTTTAATCGCTAAAGTATTGGTTTTGTATTGGACGCAGTGAGTCCAGAGACTGTACCATGAGTTTATAAAAGCTTGCCATAAATGTGTAATATGAATTAATAGTGCTCATAAATGGCTGTTGAGATAGTATTCTTAATTGAAAATAGTGGAGGCCTGGACCCAGATAATGCATTAACAAACGGATATATGACTTATATTGTTAGCTTAACAACATGCTAATGCAAAACTATTGGAATGAACTACAAGCAAGTCACATTTCTAGAGCAAATTTTCTATTGAATAGCATCGATATTGTTGAAATGTGTCTTGAGACATCAAAGCTCTCTCTGTTATAAATGCCATTAATAAAAAAAAATAGAAAGACAGCTGGACACTACTGCCTAGCTAATCAAAAGAATTTGAGGTGATCTCTGCCTGTCACTGAGTGTAACATTTTGCTGAGATAGCTTTAGAGGGCAAAACTTTGCTGAAATGCAAAGTCTAGCTGAAGCTAGCAAAATGGCTAGCATTGTTGACAGAAGAGCTTCCTTGTGAATGTGTACAGTGGAAAGCAAGGCAGCTTGCTAGGTTTAACAGGGTTAACATGTACACTACATTTATTTTAATGGTAAGATTTACATTGTGAATTTCTTGACACCAGGGAAGCAGTAAACTACAAGCTAGCTTTATTAGTCGTGAGAAGTTGTGGTTAGCTGCTCCTGGCTACCAGTTCTCAAGATTAATAGAGTGTGTATAAGAGTCTCAATAGTCTTAAAGCAGGACAGCCTTTTGAAGAATCTTCACATTGATCCAGTTATCCTAAAATTTGTCTCTAAAGTCTTTATGAAAAGCTGTCAATGGACTGAAACAGCTGCGTAATGACAATAGGGGATTTACTTTACGTATTAGAGAGTCAACAGCACAGCTAGACACCAATGAACAAAGAGAGCTGGCATCTACATGGGCTTATTGGCTAGAAATTCCAATGGATGAGAGGGTGTGTGGCCTTTAGAAAGAGGAATCTGCCAAAATGAAGACAACCAATGATATTAGAAAATTATTTGTTTTTACAGATATCAAAGCCAGTGAAGTGACTATTATACGGAGTTGAGGTATTCTGGGAAAAGGACGATTGCAAATATCACACAGAAGAATTGGGAGAAAAACAAGGATTTTTCTGAAGTCCTTTCCAAGAAATTACAATCACTGGTTTGTGCTTTGTCATCAATTACCCACCCTTATGTCGTTCCAAACCCTTGAGACTTTCGATCATATTCAAAACACAAATGAAGATGTTTTTAATGAAACCTGCAGAGATTTCCCTCCACTGAAAGTCCATTCCACCAAAACGTGCATAATTTATTTTATATAGACGTAATAAATATGAGTCAAGTAGTTTAATCCAGTTTGTTCTGGTGCACCAAGCAAGAACAGTTGAACTGCCACTGAACATATTTGATGAGTTTGATGTATGTGCGCTGATCAATGTTCATAAACCTTTCCATTCCATGCTGATCTGGCCCATGCCAGTATGAATATGGTTTCATTTTCCACTGTGGGGCTGATAACAGAGCTTTTTGGAATGTAATAAAAAATGCGTCAGTAGTTGCCTTGGTAATCCAGAGTTTGCCGTTTATGAGATGTGTGACCGCATTATGGAGAATGATCAGATATTTCTATTAAACTGTGTTCACTCAAACAGTGTGTTTGGCTTGCTTCAGAGACTGGTAGACAGGCAACAGACAATTGACCAATCCTGAATGAGTCACTACACAAGATTTCCGGGCTAAGAACACTTTGTAATCGTGCCGTGCCGAACAAACCTCAAGTGGAAATATAACTTTAAATGTTCATAACCGTTCTTAGAACCAAAAAATGACATTTGTTTATTATTGACCGTGTCTCTTCAGAAGACTTCATATGGATTCATTTTTCGATGTCTTTATTAATATTTTGCAGTGTAAATGTTTTGCTGGATTGGACTTTTTTTTAAGGAGGGGGTTAGAAATTCGTAGGTTTCATTAAAAATTAAAAAGATGAATGAAAGTCTTAAGAGTTTGGAACAGCATGAGGGTGAGCAACTGATGACAGAATTTTCGAATTTTCAGAACTATCTTTTAAAGGAATAGTTAACCAAAAATAAAAACACAACTTGTGTTGATCACTTATTTCTATACAATGGAAGTGAATGAGAACTGAGGTCGTCAAGCTTCAAAATGACAAAACACCATTAAAGTATCATAAGTTGTCTATATGACTTGTATGCTGTCTTTTGAAGCCATATAATAGCTCTGTGTGAGGAACAGACTGAAATTTATGGCATTATTCATTGATAATCTTCTCCAGTGGGCTGTTAACAACGGTGACAGCCTTGAGAACTGTATCAGTCTGATTTGTGAATGAATAATTCAGAAGACTTCTGATATGAAGAAAGATTTGTTGACCAATCCAGCATTAGTCCTTTTTTCATGAACATACCAAGAATTTGCCATGATTTTTAGTGAATAACCACTTAAGTCACATAAAGCTATCCATAAAATTCGTCTGTGGAACATAAAAGAAGATATTCTTTTATGTTCCCCTTCAAGAAAATGTTGTACATAAAGTTAAATTCATCAATCTGGTGCACTTTGAGAGTTCAATTTAGAGCCATGTACAACCCATGTTCAGTGTGTAAATTGAACGAAGAAAAAGCCAAAAAATCGAATATAATAATAATAATTTTATATTATATTATTATTCCTATGATAGAAATCACCATATATTGTAAAACAAATGCACTGCAAAATAAATTAAATGAATTTTTCATAAGCATGAAATATCACTTTACTTAAAATTTCCTCACTTCCACGCTTTTATTTTGACAGAAACTAGCGTTTTTATTGTGGTGGAAAACAAACACGTCTAATTACAATTCAAATGAAACGCTGTAATCATCTTCCTACAAACATTTTGGAAATGATGCGAATGTGAAAATAATGCGGGACTGGTGCCCGCTACTGTCAGGATTCGGTGTGTATTCAATCGCACGACGAAGAGGTAGAACAGGAAACAGGATTAAAAAACAATACTTAGGAGATAAATCACAGAATACACTTCACACACGCTATACTGTACATAGATGAAGACGGACAGAGACAAAGCCAGAAATCAGGGCATATAAGCATGGGTGAAACAAAGGAATCTAATGAGATAATAGATGAACACAGGTGAAACAGAATAACTAATCAATTAACACAGGGAAACTAGGTCAGGGAATATAACACAAAGCACCATGGGAAACGTAGTCAAAACAAGACACATCTTACAGATGTCCCCAAATGCACACTAAACTAAGAGATAGAGTTCACTACATTCATTTACTGTGAACTGACGGAGTCATTCTGAGATGCGGAAAACACTGGATCACGAGCTGATCGCATGAGGCAAAAGCACTTTACTTTGAAAAATCCAGCTTAAACAGACTAAATACTTATTCAATTAAATCACAGTCTTTTGTGATTTGATAAGGGCACAAAACCTTATTGCAATTGATTTTCATTCGTTTGACAGATAATTTGCCAAAACAATGGCGCAAAACAACATTAGAGACTAGTTTTAAAATATTTTCGGTTTATTATGAAACTGTGATGGCACAGATCAGGTGGGGCTTCATAGTCATAACTTTCCCTATAATATAAAGCTTGAATCATATGGGCCAATTTTTTTTGTTTATTTTGGACCTGGGGTGGGGGGTGGGGAGTTAAAGGCGATTCCTTTAAGAGGGTCTGATTGTCTACTTCCTGCATTACACACAGTTTCCTCTCAGGCCAATAAAGCCAGGTCATCAGTCATTCCAGCCCTCTCAGACCTGAGGCTCAGAGAGATGAATGGCAAGGGTTTTCACCATCTCCTTCAGCATGACAGCACATTATTAAGGTGAGTGACACTATAAAGCCGCCTTTTCCAATAGACCAATACTACAATTGTTTTCAACTTTTAAGAGAAGAAATTGCTTCAAGGAGCCTGTTTCACATTTCATTTGACTGGTCAGTTCTATGGAAATCTGACACAAGGGGTAGACTAGACTTAAATTTTCACCTTCCCTGTGAGTGACTAGCACAGGCTTGGCATTTTAGAGCTTTTCTTTCTCTGAGTTTAGAACAAAGGGAGATAAAAGACCATCAATCACACATCTTATGTTTAAATTTGTCTTTGTGCTTTCCTATAGATTTATGCAGGTCATTATCGAACCCCCGCAGACAGCCTTTCTGGCGAAGAACAGTCGAGTCATCTTACTAGAGCTCTGCCATGACTTATTTCACGTCAACTAAATCAGTGTAAGAATTGAGCAACAAATGTAATGTGCATTTGATTATTTGTGCCATAAAAACCTTTCAAATAGTACAAATGTTAAAATGGTATTTGATGTATTTTTTACAGATGAGTCGAGTACATAGATCTAAACAAGGACCATGTGTGTGCATGTGCAATAGTTTATATTCGCACATGCTGAGTCCAGTAGGGGATATTTGTGCTGTGGTTTATGTTCCTTATTAAAAACAAGACTCAAAGAAATCTGAGCTGATGAGGATTTGCCCAAATCATTCACTCTAAGGTAGTGGTCCAGAAAACCATAATTAGGTTGTAGGTCAGTTTTGATAGGATTGTGAACAGCTGGGAAAAACTATGGTAAATGTAAAAATAGCTATAATTTAATGTAACTAGCTATATAAATAATACATTCTTAGGATTATATAGTATTATAACAATAATTGATCAAATATGGCCTAGTGTTTGTTTGATGTGTTGCTAATTCACACTTCTGCTATTGTTAATGCATTTTGACATTCAGACTATGCCTTGCTAATAATTCTGCATATAGTTGTTGGGCCTATTCCCAACTAATGTTAATATTAATACATTTGAAGGACTTTTTGATAGCTTTGTACAATAAATCAGTCAGGTTGAACACTGGTCTAAGGCAAAATATCAACCATGGCTGTTTGTCATGGTTCGATGAAGGCTATTTACAGAGATGTTAACAGCAGGTACAGACATCTGCATCAGTATAAATATATATAAATATATATTAAGTTGTAGACAGGCCATGTGCAGGTGACGCATTTGCACAAGAATACTTTCAAAGATTAAATCTCTCAAAATCTCACAATCAGTAGAACACTTGACAAATTTATTGTAATAGTTAAAGCTGATGTGTGTCATTGTTTGGATGGTGAAATACTTTCTCCTATCTCAGTTTAATGCACAGAGACAACTTTAAGTAGCCATTTCTTAGGTTGATTTCCCACAAGAGTGTAAACACTATGTCTCTGTGGCGCATCAAAACATTGCTCTATTTGTTTGAGTGACCCAATATGTCAACTTCTGGCTCCACCAATGGTGTGATTGCTTATATAAATTACACCATACAGAAACTGCATTCAGATGGCCAGCTGGAGAGTGTGTGGTTCACTTATAAAATACTTAGTGAGCTCAAAGCACTTTATTTCCACATATATCACAATTTTAAATATATTAGACATTACAGACTACCATACCAAATGGACAGTTTAGAAGAAAACAATTGAAGCCATGTGACCCACAACAAGTTGTCATGGACCCAAAGCACATCTTGATTTTTTGTTGAAAATATTTTGTTTATACCCGAGAGCAATGACCAAATAGCCATTATAGCCAATTCATTAAATTAAAATATTCAATCCAAGAAAATAGATTAATATTTTTTATAATCATATTTAGCATACTGTTTTAATTAACAGAAAAATATGTAATTAACTTATATTCAATTAAGTGCATCAATTTAACAAAACAAAAAAGAAACTTATTTACTTAGTTTTACTAAAACAAAATACATACAAAATTTCAGTTTAGAAGGATGCTGCAAATTAATCAGTGCATCAGAGTTTTAAATAGATTCAATGAAATTAACTATTTGAACTAATTCATGGAAATTAATCAAACTTACCAAATCACTATTTGCAATAAAAATGCAATGCAATAAAAAGAGATTCTATTAAAACATCTGTCTTAAAGGCTTAGTTCACCCAAAAATATATATTTTTTAATGCTTCAAAAAGCTTATAAAGAATATCAGCTCAAATGTATGAGAGAACCAATGAAGTTTGTTCTCACATGTCCCATTTAACATAAATGATGTGCTCAATGCATGTGTCACAGATTGAGAGGAAACAGACAGGTCTTGTGCAAGTGAAGTATTTATTAATCTTGTGAATCAACCAGTAGGTAATCAAAATGATAGCAGTCTGAATAGTTTGTCTTGATCAAGTAGACAAGGTCTCTTATCTGTTGCAGATGGGTTGGTGGTGGACTTGGACGAAAGACGCCGATCAGATGGAGAAGGCAGGCGGATCAGAAGGCAGGCGGGAATCTTCACAGAACAGGTGAGTATCAGGTAGGTAAGAATCTTCAGAGTATAAGCGGGAGTCAGGACGTCAAGGGTTATTCGACGAGACCAGACGGTGTACTGAGAGAACTGGTGCAGTTTATAAAGGTGAAGGTGAGAGAATACTGAGTGGCATCAGGTGAGGAAGACAGGTGACGATTATTAGTATTCCGGGGATGAAGAACGAGTGGGCGGAGTAAAAAGGTCTGGTGCTGATGCTTGTGTATCCGTGACAGTCTAAGTCGAATTGTGGGCCACGATCTGAAACGATGTCCTCCGGAATGCAAACATGCCGGAAGATATGGGTGAACAGTGCCTCTGCGGTTTCGAAGGCTGTGGGCAAACCTGGCAGAGGAATCAGTTTGCATGCTTTGGAGAACCGATCGACTACCACCAGAACACAGGTGTAGGACTCCGATGAGGGAAGATCGGTGATAAAGTCTACCCCGATATGAGACCAAGGTCTAGTGGGCACGGGCAGAGGAACTAACTTGCCTTCGGGGAGGCGTCGAGGTACCTTGGCCATGTCGCAGATGGAACATCCTCTGACGTATCGGGAGACATCCGGGGTCATATTGGGCCACCAGTAGCGTTGTTGAATGAGCGAGAGGGTTTGCTGGCTGCCTGGGTGTCCAGAGCCCGGAGATGTATGTACTGAGTCCATGAGAGACGGACGTAGACGGGATGGTACATAGATCCGTCCCTCAGGACCTCCCGGCGGAGCAGGTTCTGTCTGAGTGGCTTCCATAATATGGTCATCGATACTCCATTGAATGGGACTAACTATCATGGCTGGAGGGAGAATGGATTCAGGGTTGGAAGGAATGGTGTCAGGTTGGTACAAACGTGAAAGGGAATCAGCCTTGATGTTCTTGTCTCCGGGGCGATAGGTTACTTTGAAATTGAAACGTGTAAAGAAGAGTGACCAGCGGGCTTGACGGGTGTTGAGTCGTTTTGCATCTCGAAGGTATTCCAGGTTTCGATGATCAGTGATAACGTCAAAACGTAGTTTAGCTCCCTCCAGCCAGTGTCTCCACTCTTCCAGAGCCAGCTTGATTGCTAGAAGTTCCCGGTTACCAATGTCGTAATTCTGCTCCGCCGGGGACAGTTACTTGGAGAAGAAGGCACATGGATGGAGTCGGGGAGGCTTCCCCTGCCGCTGAGACAACACCGCTCCTACTCCCGTAGTAGAAGTATCTACCTCCACGACAAACGAAAGATCTGGATTCGGGTGAACCAGAGCAGGAGAGGTGCAAAAGGATGTTTTAAGCTTCTTAAAGGCGATGTTAGCTTCGTTGGTCCAGGACAGAGACTTGGTCCCTTTGCGTAACAGTGAGGTAATGTGAGCACTGATCTGGCTGAAACCTTTGATGAATCGGCGGTAAAAATTTGCGAAGCCCAGAAATCGTTGAAGTTCCTTGATGGTTGATGGTGAAGGCCATTTGGAAACTGCTTCCACCTTCCTCTGGTCCATGGAACATCCCTTGCGGTGAGATCACATAACCCAGGAACTGAATGGATTCTTGGTGAAACTTGCATTTCTCCAACTTCAGGAAGAGTTGATGCTCACAAAGATGTTGTAATACCTGTTTGACGTGATAGTGATGCTCTGGTAGACTGGAGGAATATATCAGAATGTCATCTGTATAAACAATGACAAAACAGTGAAGAAGATCCCTGAAGATTTCGTTCATGAAACCCTGGAAGATGGCGGGAGCATTGGACAACCCGTAAGGCATTACTCTGTACTCATAGTGACCTGCTGGGGTGATGAACGCCGTCTTCAATTCATCACCCTTCCGGACCCTGATCAGGTTATATGCGCTTCTTAAGTCCAGTTTGGAAAATACCGAGCACCACGTAATTGTTCTAGGGCCGATAGAACCAGAGGAAGGGGATACCGATACTTGATAGTTGAATCGTTGAGTGTCCGGTGGTCACTACAGGGGCACAAGCTTCCGTCCTTCTTACTAACGAAGAAGCCGGAAGCGGCAGCGGAGGTGGAAGGTCAGATGTGATCTTGACGAAGAGCCTCCTCGATATACTCCTCCATTGCCTTCTGCTCCGGGATGGACAGTGGGTAGATCTTACCGCGCGGCAACAAAGCCCCAGGCAGCAGGTCGATCGCACAGTCCCATGGCCGATAAGGTGGGAGTTTCGTCGCCAGTTGTTTTTCGAACACATCCTGGAAAGCCTGGTATTGAAGTGGGATCTCAGATTTGTTGTCGGTGGCTGGACTTTCGATAGTGGTTGAGTTGACGGAAACTTGGCATTCGGAGGAAGAAGACGGTACCCTTTTGATGGATAGCAGAGACTGAGAAAAGCAGGCTTCTCCCCATTGACAAATTTGTCCCGTGGACCAGCAGATGTTTGGGGAATGAAGTTCCAGCCACGGGCGTCCCAGGATAATGTCAGCCGTGGAGGCCTCCAGTACCAGAAAGGATAATTTTTCCTCATGCAGGGCCCCTATCTTGACGGTGAGCATGGGACTGCAGTACCGGATGTGGCCACGACCTAGCGGTTTACCCGGGATGGATTGAACATGTAATTGATGATTTATAGACTTACGGCGAGCTTGGAGTTTCTGAAGAGTAGTGAGGGAAATGAAGTTACCAGCTGAGCCCGAGTCAATCAACGCTTTCGCTGGAACAGATCGGTGAAGATAAGTCAACCAAACTGAGGTATATTTCATTGATGAAATAGGGAACGCTGGTCGTGGAGGTCGAACAGGACAAGTGCTGAGGAGATGGCCTGAAATTCCACAGAGACATAGGTTATAGTTGATACGTCGTAATCTTTCAGTGGAACTTAAATTGAGTCGAATCCACTTCCATGGGTTCTGGTACTGGAAGGCTATCTGGCGGTATCGGAGGAGGAGGTGCAGGGCGGTCAAATAAACATGCAGTTCTGTGCTGAGCAATGCGTATGGAACGCTGGATGAGGTTTTCTATGACGATGTTGTCGTCATAGATGGCCAGTTGCAGACATATGTCTCAGTTGAGACCCTGACGATAAGCGGTGACGAGCGCTATCTCATTCCATCCACTGTTAGCGGCCAGCGTAGGTGTGGCGAACAGGACGGCCGAGGGACGTGAGAGAACGGCGCGAGGCCGGTGGTGCGATTGCTGATGAGCAACACATGTGAGGCACACCGGTCTCGCATCTCTCACGGAGGAGCGGAAGCATAAAGGAGGAGCGACGACGTTGATGATCGAGAGAGGAACAGGCCTGTATTTTAGTTGTGTTTTGTTTTTGTATTTTATTTTAGCCAGCAGTCGTCCGCGAGGGGCTGCTGGCAGTTCCTTATGTTTATTTTCGGTAGCCAGCAGTCGTCCGCGAGGGGCTGCTGGTGGTATTTTGGTTGTTTTATTTTAAATAAATTATATTTTGATGGTTCGCCGGTTCCCGCCTCCTTCTTCCCTGAACATTGCTACAGTAGGAAACTGCAAAGCATACTCAGAGACTGATGATTTTCCTTGCCGCAATCAAAAAAACTGGTCATGAATAAACACATTAGGTGCATGAGAGAAAACTTCTCGAAAATGGGTAATGAAACTTGAAAGAGATTGCATTACCGGTCCCTTAGCATCCCAAAGCGCTCGTGCCCAGAGAAGAGCGCGTCCAGTGAGTAGTGAGATGATGAAGGTGATTTTCGCTCGTTCAGTGGAAAACTGTGTAGCTTGCATCTCCATATACAGTTCACACTGAAGTAAAAAACCGCCGCACTCCCCCTCACCAGAGAAAGGCGCGGGTCGGGCGATGGGACTGACAGAGGCAGATGTTACCGATTGAGTGACAAGTGGATGGATGATTTGTTGAAACTCTTGCAGGACCGCTGCAGCTGGAAGTTGAGGCAAAGGGCTTTCTTCGCCGCCCTCCGCGTTCGCTTGCATCGTTGGTCTGGTCTTCTGTCACAGATTGAGAGGAAACAGACAGGTCTTGTGCAAGTGAAGTATTTATTAATCTTGTGAATCAACCAGTAGGTAATCATAAAATGATAGCAGTCTGAATAGTTCGTCTTGATCAAGTAGACAAGTTCTGTTATCTGTTGCAGATGGGATGGTGGTGGACTTGGACGAAGGACACCGATCAGATGGAAAAGGCAAGCAGATCAGAAGGCAGGCGGGAATCTTCACAGAACAGGTGAGTATCAGGTAGGTAAGAATCTTCAGAGTAGAAGCGGGAGTCAGGATGTCAAGGGTTATTCGACGAGACCAGACGGTGTACTGAGGGAACTGGTGCAGTTTATAAAGGTGAAGGTGAGTGAATACTGAGTGGCATCAGGTGAGGAAGACAGGTGATGATGATTAGTATTCCGGGGATGACGAACGTGTGGGCGGAGTAAAAAGTTCTGGTGCTGATGCTTGTGTATCTGTGACAGCATGCATGTTGGTCAATGTTTATATGTGAATAAAGTCTAAATTGAAACTGTTCATCAAATAAAGCAATTGTGTCTCCCCAGGTTTCATTAAAATACTTTCATTTGTGTTCAGAAAATAAACTAAGAGTAATTAATTACAGAATTGTCCTTTTTGGGTGAACTATCCTTTTAACCATCATGAGACAAACAAGGTTTATGAAATAAGTCTAATGGCATGCTCTTTTTTATTTTTTATAAATTTCAATAAATAAGAAGTGCTTTAAAATTGTCAATAATTGTTTATTTGTATGTTTTAAGCATGTAGAAGGAGCACTGTCCAAAACAAATGGTCGTTGCTGTTTATTAGTATTTGTTTCAGTTTATTGTTCCTGGATAAGCCTTTGGCTGTTGACTGATGTGGTATGTCTATCATAACGTGAATGAGAGTGTTCATGTTTTCACTCTTTTCAAAGCTGAATCTATAAAAAGATGACTCAAAATGACTCTAGATGATGAGTGTGAAACACAGCAAAAGATGAGTCAGTCAGGTCAGTAAATCACAGAAAGAAACGACTCATATTTCTGCTTCAAAATGTTGGGCAATTCGGGTTGGCAGCCTGCCAGTGTTGGGAAATAGAACTGAACAATGGGACTACGCTATTCTAGTATGTCAAAAGAAAGATGTCAACACCAACCTTGACTCGCAAAGCCCCAGTGTACATGTTCACTGAAAACGCTAAGTCCCAGATGTGCCAAAGCGTCAGGGGAGAACCGCATAACCACAGGGCCTACTAGCTAACTAACATGTCATCATTATCCTGTGCAGACCTGAAAAGTAAGAGAGGTCCTTCTGTTTGTAATGGATACTATTGCAACACTCTTCCCAGTGTCATTTTATAGAGCCTCAGTCTCCCAAACACGCAACACATGCACATATACACTCACACCGAAATGGTAATAGGAAACCATCCACAATCAATAAAATGCATAGTGATATGCAGGCAAAGGGAAATTTCTATATTCTCCAAACAGAATAATTTTTTGTACTACTATTTCGGTGTGATCTATCATTAGCAATATGACACACTTATAATGCCTTCAAGATGTTATGTGGTGAAAATTCCTCTAAGACCTGCAACTTTTTTTTCTGTCTACTTCATTTTTTTCTGAGAAAAAAAAGAATATTTACAAAGGCATTTTGCTGGCAAATTTAACTCTCTCTCTCTCTCTCGTGGCGCATGACCCCGGTGCCTTCTTACACTTAAATTTCCACTGTCCACTCTGGTCTACTAAAACACAGGTTCACACACACTTTTTGAAAATTGAAACTTATTAAACATTTTTTCACCTTATTGCCCAGGAACAAATAAATATTTTGCGATGATCCTATACATGGATATTCGTCTCACTATATAGGGTCAGTTGTCACAAAGGAACACAAAGGAACAAAGGAAGATATTGAATGACTGCTATGGACTCTTTTCACAGACTGTGATAATGAGTTTCCACAGTTATTAACATAACCGTAAAGTTTTTCATATTTAAAAAAAAAAATACACATACACATTTATAACGCTACTTTGTGTTAAACCTTGGCAGTAAATGATAAAAAAACAAAAAAAAATTAAAGCTTCTGCAAGGCAAATTTCACATCATTCTATTATCAGACTGCTGTAATCAATCTCTAGATATTTTTCCCTCTTTTTGGAAAAATCACAGTTGTTTTCTTCTGCTATTGGAGCAAATGGAAATACAAACATTATATTTGATGTTGTCTCCCATTCACCACTATAGAAGTTTACTCAACTATGACGACTTCTGCTGAGAACCCTGGAAATGTGAGGGTCCACTGACTCAAAAAAAGTGTGCCCATAAAGCAAAGATGACAGCATCTTCGTTGTGTACATTCATGCAGAAGCCAGACGACTACTTTTGAGATGAATGGAAATGTTAATGAACACTAAATCATTTCTGAACAGGTTTTTGCAGTGCAGTTTCTAATGAAAGTTTTGGAAGCTTTGCATCATAATCATTAAAGTATGTCTACATTGTACAATAATATACCTTTTGTTCATGATACGACCCTTTCAATTTAAGCGTAGGAACAAATCAAAGGACATGTTAGGGGTTACGGCATCAGTTAGAGGATGTTTATGAGTGCATTCGAGATGGGTTTGCTAGTGTCCTGCCTCTTATTTTTGCATCTGCCCAACGCAAACAGATTCCATATGTGTAGTGCACACAAAGTTCTTTGCTAGAAGTTAAATAACCCCAGATTTAGGCAAAGGGAGGAAGAAAAGGAAGACAGCATAAAGACACAAAAGACACCAGCTGTAATATGTAATTATTCCAGACTTGACATTTACGATGTTTGAAAAGATCAACCAAGCACTCAGATTTACATGGCACCATGCGGAGGAAATGACCTAAGGTAAACGTCCCAGTCTCAGGAGCTACCACGACCTCTGACCTCTCACGGTTTGCATGACGTGGCCAGAGTAATACATATACGGAGGGGGTATATGGAGCTCTGTGATGTAAAATATCTACTTTCTTTTAGGTCTTTCTTTATTGATCTCCACATAGAAGTTTGGTTTGTATAGCAGGGTTGCTGTCATATACACACTTTAGAAATCTATACATTCTCCCCAAAGGCATAAATGTAAGTTTTGACACGGATCAGACAGTTTTTTTATACCCTGCTGGGCCACTTCTTCCTTAAATATGTCCCGCAGAGAGGAAGCGGCAAGATGACTGATTGTTCCTGCTTATTTAATCTAACCTACAGTTGGGGATTCTCAGTAGAAAGCAATATATACAATTTACTTCACTGTCTATGTATATTATGGTCACCAAGGTTGCATTTATTTGATCAAAAACACACAAAAAACAGTCATATTGTGAAATTATATTACAATTCCAAAGAACTGTTTTCTATTTAAATACTGTATATTTATGTAATTTATTCCTGTGATGGCAAAGCTGATTTTTTAGCTGCCATTTCTCCAGTCTTCATTGTCACATGATCCTTCAAAAATCATTTTAATATGCTGATTTGGTGCAAAATAATTTTCTTATTATTATTCAATTCTTTTTCTAATTATTTGTCTTATTATCAATGTCTTATAAGTTATAACTACATTTTTTTATACTTATCCACGTGTTTTGCTGTTATGATTTTGTAGAAACCGCGATATACTACCATTTAAAAGTTTGTGGAAAGATTTAAAAAAAACTTTTAATCAACAAGTTGATCAAAAGTAACAGTACTGACATGTATATTACAAAAAAAAAAAAATCTATTTTCAAATAAATTCTGTTCTTTTTAATTTTTTTTAAATAATAGAATCCTGAAAAGAGTCACGGTTTCCACACACACACAAAAAAAACGATTTAGGCAGCATTTTCAACACTAATAATAATAACCATTATTAGAAATTGAGCACCGAATCAGCATTTTAGAATGACTTCTAATCAGATCACTAAAAGCATGTAAATACAGGGTGTAAACTTTATTTATAAATATATATATTTTCCCTGTGTTCCCGGTCATTGTATCATTTCATGTTCAGAATCATGAACATTTTTGTTCTGTTATCATTTCCCTGTGCAATAGACCAGGACTAAGTTCTAGCCTATTCAAATCCACCCCTGAATTTAGCATTTTTATGAATAGTACTTTCTGTTTAGTGGAATGTCCCAAAAAGTTCTAAGAAAGACAAAACAACACTATAAAAGAACCATAAAAGTAGTCCAAATAGCTTGTGTGCCAGTTTCCAAATCATCTGAAAACATACAATAGCTTTGTGAGTAACAGACCAAAATTTAAGTTTTCACTGATAACCCTTGTTGCTCTCAAAAATCTTATTTGCATTACTCTGTATGCACAATACGGCCGATAGTAGAACCTTTGATTCAGGAGGAGCAGTGCGGTTTTCGTCCCGGTTGTGGAACACTGAACCAGCTCTATACCCTCTCCAGGGTGCTGGAGGGTTCATGGGAGTTTGCCCAACCAATCCACATGTGCTTTGTGGACTTGGAGTAGGCAATCGACTGTGTCCCTCACGGCGTCCTGTGAAGGGTGCTCTGGGAGTATGGGGTCCGGGGCCCTTTGCTAAGGGCTGTCCGGTCCCTGTACGACTGGAGCAGGAGCTTGGTTCGCATTGCCAGGCAGTAAGTCTTGTTCCCGGTGCATGTTGGACTCCGGCAGGGCTGCTCTTTGTCACCGGTTCTGTTCATAATTTTTATAGACAGAATTTCTAGGCGCAGCCAGGGGCCGGAGGGTGTCAGGTTTGGGGACCACACGATTTCATCTCTGCTTTTTGCGGATGATGTTGTTGTGCTGGCCTCATCAGAACAAGACCTTCAGCATCCACTGGGACGGTTTGCAGCCGAGTGTGAAGCGGCTGGGATGAGAATCAGCACCTGCAAATCCGATGCCATGGTTCTCAGTCGGAAAAGTGTGGCCGAAATGAGCTATCTCCGCAGAGTGGCTGGGCGATCCCTTAGAGATAGGGTGAGGTGCTCGGTCACTCGGGAGGAGCTCAGAGCAGAGCTGCTGCTCCTCCACATTGAGAGGGGCCAGCTGAGGTGGCTCGGGCATCTTTTCCAGATGCCTTCTGGATGCCTTCCCAGGAAGGTGTTCCAGGCGCGTGCGTCCCACCGGGAGGAGGCCCCGGGGAAGACCTAGGACACACTGGAGAGATTATGTCTCCCGGTTGCCCTGGGAACGCCTCGGTGTCCCAGAAGAGCTGGAGGAAGTGTCTGGGGAGGGGGCATCTCTGCTTAGACTGCTGCCCCCGCAACCCGGCCCCGGATAAGCGGAAGAAGATGGATGGATATATGCACAATGCAATTAGTCATGTGACATGCAAAACTGGTGCCATTTGGCATGACTGTGATTCCATACCTTCAGAAGAATTGTCGATAATAATTTAATCGATAAAACTTATCGATGATCGATTAAGCAAGGCCATCATTAAAGTCTGTAGTTTTGAGGTGTATGCGGCTCATACGGAAAACATGCAGCAGACACACAAAGAAAAATGAAGCCAGCATGCCATTGTTACATATTGTAGTTGTAAGTGTATTAATGTCTTCAAGCCATGCAAAGACAATGTTTCGCGAAGTTTCAAACTAAACGTGGCGCAAAAGCAACGAGTGTAAACTGTTTAACATATGCATCAGTGGTGATTTTTCATACAAATACTTGGCATAGTTTGGTCTCTAACTGAAACAAATATGTTTTTTTCTTCTAGTTGAGACCTTTTCAACGATATATGACAAGTCTGTCTGTTATGTAGGCTACTATGATTTTACAGATCACAATTTCATGTAAAACAGTTCTATTTTTCACGTTATGAAAATAGAGCACTTCTAATATGTCAGCAAATTTAAAAGCACTTGTTTAGTGATGGTAATATTCCCTATATTCACTGTAACATAGCTGCCAACTTTTGAGTTTCGCTTGGTGTGAGACTTCTCCAAAATGGGGATGGCATTCTCCAAAAGGGGCTCTCGCTCGCTTTCCCTCTCTGCCTCATCTTTCAGGCATTTGACCAACCGGGTTGACATTTCAGCGTGAGAAATCGGGGGTGTGGCATGTGAGCGTGTGAAACCACTCAAATGCGGGTCTCTCACGGCCAATGCGTGAGAGTTGGCAGCTCTGCTGTAAAGTAAAGCTTTAAAAATCTATTTTCTGTTTAAGTCAAGTCACATTTATTTATATAGCGTTTTATACAATACAGATTATTTCAAAACAGCTTTACTGTGATAACAGGAAAATTATACAATGAGTTAATTTCAGCTGCTCTAAAAGAAAATAGTGCCATTGTTCAGCTGAAGTCAGTTCAGTGTTAATTCGGTTCCGTTGTAATGATTAAATTAAATCAATTTGATCTGAGCAATGCTCAGTTCTGCAGAGAAACAGTTATGTCATCGTCAACCAGGGTCAGTCGGGGGGGGGGGGGGGGGGTGTTCTTCTCTGGCCAATGAACGAACATGTGTTGATGATTCAGGCTGCATCGCAAGTCAGAAATCAGATTGTTGATCTGTAACATTCAAATATTTCATCCAGTTCCTTTAAGATCAGATTCATCACGGCAGTATGGGGACGAAGCTAGTCATAGGTCTGTGCAGAGGACTTGTGTGGTTCTTGTGGTCTTTGCTGAGGATCTGTGCCGCTGGCTGTCGTGTCAACGAGGTCGTCACAGTGGATTATCTAGTTGACAGGATCTCTGCTGACATTCAGGGCTGTGGTTTTTAAGTAACATAATAACTTAGTAGCGCCCCCCTGCTTTGGATTTAAGAGGTTAAGGTTAACGATTAATCAATTCATTGATTGTTAATTTAAACAACGATCGATTATGGGAATTTATGTAAATTGACATCCATACTTGGGATATAGCACATGAGTTGTGTGGACCACTTTGATGGTACCATTTTGTCTTTTTTTGAGGTGAACAATCCCTTCAAACATCATGGGTGGGTTAAAAGTAGATGGGCTTGTGTGTGAGGTCAAATCTAACGTAATTTCTCAGCTAGAGGGAGGTGCTGACTGAGTGGATACATGTTGGTTTATTTGAGTGTGTGTTTGTGTGAATGACAGACAGACAGAGAAAGCATAAAAGAGAGACAGTAGAGACTTTACCTTCTTGTGAGGAATAGTTGTCTGGGTCATGGCCAGCTCAAAGCTGTGTGCTCCCGTCAGCTGTGTTTTCTCCCAGAGTTTCCTCAGCTGCTGTACACACTCGTCCTGACAGCACAACGCCTGGCTCACTTTACTCTGCACACAGACAAGATACACTGCTAGCTTGCCAAGATTCACGCTAGTTATAATTAGAGGTTTGCAAAGGCAAGCATTAAATTTGCTGCTGCTTATGGTAAGATAAGATTAACTTCTAAAGCCAAAGTATTAAACATCTACATATGTAACTTCTCCCACACCAAGAACACCCTAGAACCCATCATAACATCTATCCAAAAGTGTCATAATGATTTGTTAACAAACAAGTATTCATTACTTCAATGAGCTCAATGTTTCTGCATTAAATTATTACATTGTTTAAAATAATAACTTTTTCGTACATTTCCTGTACATTTCTGAAATACATGACTTAGTTACCTCTGAAAACAGATCACTCAAAATTGTAATGTGGATTTTCTGTAAAGCTGCTTTGAAATTATGTATATTGTGAAAAGCGCTATACAAATAAATGTGAATTGAATTGAATAGAATAGAATAGAATAGAATTGAATAACCCTCAACCAACTGCCAAGAAACCACCTAGAACACAACCGCACAACAACATCCTGGTAAACAGCAGGCTCATTTTGAAAAATGTAGAAAAATAGTTTAATTTAAAAGTAGTTAAACTATAGTCACTTTACTGTATATCAACTTACAGATCAGTTTTGCCCTTTCCATTGCAGTTTAGAGGTAGGGACGGACATTTTTTGTTATACTGGTTGAAACCCTCTTCACATCCTGATAGCAATCAATAATAGAAGTGGTCTAAATATTAAAAAACATGTACATATATCTTCTGTGGAAGTCTCAGGACCAAAACATTTTCATCCAATCGGTCCGAATGCAATGATACGATGTCCTATCTGCCTGTTAACATATGCATTTCCATACTTCCACACACCCTGCTCACCACGACATCACACGTCATCAGCACGTTAAAGCTATGCTGATTAGACAGACAGTTACCGACCGCCAAAAACAAACAGCAGCAGCCTTTTACAGTTCCTCCTATACCAAAACAACGAGCTTATGCTACTTTCAGACCATGTTTTAACTAGGAATTGAAAACCGGTTCCAGTCGAAAACCAGTTCTAAGTTTTATGAACCATCAATATTGTATGCCCTCGACGTTAACGGGTCCTCTTATCGATGCTCCTGCTCCAATCCGAGTCCCAGACATATATACAGACCGTGAACTTACAACTGTCCCCTTTGTCCTTTATCGGGCACCATAACACGGCATCCTACGCATCTGTGCGTTATGACGTCAAAGCGATTTGAGCAAAGGAGGGAATCATGGAGAGGAAGAGACAGTCTAAAGCTTGGCTTTATTTGTTTGCAATAACTGCAAGGCTGTTATTTCATGTAAGGGTGCAAATACAAGCAACATGCTTAAACATATATCTACACATGGTACTAAATTGCAGGAATGCCATGTTTTTGATCCGCTGCGTACAACTGCCCAAGCTAGCAGAACCTTAACCTCCGTTGAACAGGGTAATGTAATGTTAAATATCACTGGCTTCTTACAAATAACAGGCATAATCAACAAAAACACTGTATTATGTATAACTATTCCATTCCTGTTTTTATAGAGAATAGTTTTAATTATATATTAGGAGGAAGATTTTCTGACCTGTATGCTTGTGTTTGCAGAAGATTTTTTCATTTATTTTGTAAATCTTATTTATTATCCAGTTTGCTTACTCAAGTGTAAGCTTTAAAACAAATAAAACCACTTGTTTTTTTTTTTTGCCGAAAAAGCATATGACTACTTTTTTCCACACATTGCTATCAGGAATCGATAAGAGAATCATTAAAAGGATAAGCAGAATCGTCAGTGGCATTGATAAAATCTTATCAATTCCCATCCCTAGTCCTAACTGTAATTACAAGATGGCAACCCGTGACGTTCTACCCGGAGCTGTTCACGTCCTCAGACTTGGATTTATGCGTTTCTATGTCAACACTATCAACACAGAAATGAACCTGCAGCAGTCAGGTGGTACAAGTAAGAGCTCTGTAAGTTGTTTACGTTGATTATTATTGTAATGTTATGTGGTTTGAGACATGAGGTAATTTAACTGTCTCTCGTGACACTTTGCAGACTCTGCTGTGTGCATTCATGTTTTAAAGGGGGCGTTTCTTTAAATGCTCTGAAGGGAGGGTGGGATCTCATGCTTTCAAAGCTAACTTACTATTGCTAACCTCTCAGCAATTGCCTACCCTACCTATAAGATTCAATCCTGCATTTAAATACGGTTGTCACTCCCAAAACTATGCAGTGTGTACTAAGCAGCTTGAAAAATAAATATGTAATATGGTAATATGTACAGAAAGCAAGCAAATACATGTATAATTTATAAATATAGTCTATATATAAAGACGTGTAAAAAACATCCACAAATAACATTTACAACTGTTATTTATTCCCCTCAATGATACTTTGACACAAACACATTTGTTTTTATTAGTCTAAACATCTCATAGACTTCCATTGTTTTTATATCAGGTTAGTGATCATTTTCAAACCTGACCCTTACCCTTAAACATAACCCTCACAGAAACCCTCTGCAGATCACAAGATTTAAATATAACCACGATTTGGCCTATTTATAAGCCTTTTAATCTAGTGAGGACACATAAAATGGTTGTCATGATATTTCATTATCTAAGTGAGAACATCTGGACCTCACAAATATAGATAAACACACTTACACACCCCCACACATCTTGTGCCACAAAAACAACATGTCTGACTGTTACCTGCAGTGCCAGAAGCATGATTTGGATCCAGAGGTGTGGCTGGCAGCTACACAGGGAGAAACAGGACTTTCCATAGAGGCAGTAGTGTCCTTTCAGTGGACAGGAGAATGACAGCTTAGCCACACAGCCACGATGGGAGTCTGGAGTACAACATACACATAAGCACAGTAGCATGAATTGCCTATGAATTCCTTCATCAAAAATGAAACCTACTTCCCAAAACCACATAATATCCTGAAATAAACTGCTCCATCTTGTAATACAATAGTGTATGGTATTAAAGTCCCTTGATTTTCCAGATGTGTTTCTGAAACAGCACTTATAGAATTACTGCTTTAGTTCACATTGTCTTTTTTGACATGGCTCAAGCACCAAAATTTTAATAAAATCGAAATTATATTTTGGGCTAAATGGTGGTGATGTTAATTCCTCTTATTGACTCAAACATTAATATACCAGTAGGTTGCAACCAGTGAATGTCTTCTTATGGTTAAGTCATTGAATTCTTCACTCAACAGTTATGTTCAATCATCATAATCATAAGCATTTTATCCACAATAAAGCAGATCTAAAGCATAACTTGTCAAACTATATAAAAAGGCCAAAAATACTTACTTAATGAATAAATTGTGCTTAAAGTAAATTCTGAGTTTCAATAACGTCTTTATGTCCAGTAAAATGTATGTGTATAGCACTTTTCATAATACACAATTTTCTTTAAAGCAGCTTTACAGAAAATAATGATGCTAATATTGATAATATCTTAATATATTCACACATTTTACATATTCATAAATAAAGCTAATTCTTCTGCTTAACAGACTCAAAAAACGTTCTCATGTAGCGAAGAGGCTTGTTTGTTCAGTGGGTCCAACCAATGAAATGCTTCTTCACTGTCAAACTCGAATGCTATAGTTGTGCGATTCAAAAGGGAGACTAATTGCCTAAAAAGGACTAGAGTAAAAGACAAGAGATCTATCTAGTGTTGTCTCCCAATAATAGGACACTGTTCAACAAATCTTTCACAAAATCCCTTTCTAACACATTTCCACAAATATCTGACATTAGCTGTTTTTCCATGATCTGGTAAGTCTGACTGCACTGAATTCCTCACACTGACACACATAACTCACATGTATCCCGCCAGTTCAGCAGGTCTCCGACTGATCGATTATCTCCCTGTTTCTCAGTGGGAGAGCTGTTGAGTAATGTGAAGGTAAGGCAGAGACCCGGGGAGTGCGGGGGAGATGATAAAATAGTTTGCCAAGGAAACCTTTGTTCTGTCTGCCACCCACAGCTTAATTGTAGCGTATTACACTCAAGGAACAGATAGATGGTAATTAGTGGTGTTTGAAAAGCAGTGTTGTCACAGTTACTTTGAAAAATTAACTTAGTTACTTTACAGATTACTTGATTTAAAAAGTAACTTAGTTACTTTACAGATTACTTGATTTAAAAAGTAACTTAGTTACTTTACAGATTACTTGATTTTAAAAGTAACTTAGTTACTTTACACTTTACTTTTTTAGTTACATTCAGCAGCTTCCGAAAACATCCCTTTTTAACAGTAACGTCAACAATGTATCTCCTGACATTTTAAGTTGAACTTAAAAACTATTTCCTGAAAAAATACATGTTTTTATAAAAAATAAAATATAGACAGTCTTTCTTGGCTTCACATATGTTTTTATAAAAAATTAAAATAATGACAGTCTTTCTTGAATTAACTTAACATAAATAGGCCTACTTGTTTTTTTAAATAAAAATTTAAATTAAGATAGTCTTTCTTTACTTGACTTAACATAAATACTTGTTTTTCTAAAACAAAACAAAAGACAGTCTTTCTTGACCTGACTCGCGATCACTAGTGAACGCGGCAGGGAGAAATGCACATTTCATACGGATTACATAAGCAGAGAACAGTCTGTTTTCTTTCTTTTTGAATTGTTCTGTTTAAAAGTACACATTTCGAGCTTTCTATGGATATATTTCTCAGGTGTGTGAGGCAAGTATAGGCCTACCTTATACACGGTGTTTCGGTTCATTTATGACTCATGAGACGAGCTCCAGATCACTCGCCGGCGCCTCCGTGTCGTGATTATCTATTGTCTGCTATATTTACCTTTTATTTATTAAATCCAGGCAATTGGTTGATGAAACATTTATTAAAATTAAGATACAATTAATACAAAAACGAAATTCATAAATTCATAAACTCATAAATGCGTACACGAAAAATAAGACAAAATGAATATTTTATGTTATGTGGAGAGCCAACCCTTCTTCATCCGGTAGGTAGTATTACTTTTTGTACTTTTGCCAAATAAAAGTTAAAGTTTTTTGTGTCACGTCCGTGTACGGATGTTTATTTCCCTCATATTAAATATAAAACGCATGTGTAGACTGATATTTTTTATAATGTCTGGACTCCTTTATTAAGGGAGTATGAAACAGACGCTTCAATATATTAGTAGTAAATGCATTTTCTGAGAATTTACATTTCAAGTTTTTACCTCAGATGTCACGTCCATAACACTGGAATTGCCCAATTTTAAAGAATTTATCCTCAACTAGTTTTGCGGTGTAGGTCTACGTATTTTATAATGTTAACTTAAAATAATACGAATAGTAATTTAAAGATGTGCATTGGATCTGGACGGGAAGGATAGCTAACTCTGGGAGTTGGAAGGGGTGTGTCGTGATTCTGCCTTCTCACACACATTTCAGTTTCATATCGCACATCAGCCATAATTTCTACTAAAGAAAATGACAAAAATAGTAACGCACAGTAACTTGGATAAGTAACTTTAATCTGATTACTAATAGCGTTTCGTTACTGAAAAAAGTGTTCAGATTAGAGTAACGCGTTACTAAGTAACGCGTTACTAAGTAACGCGTTACCTGCATCACTGTTGAAAAGGCAAGCATCACTATTACTATTGTTTATACTCATGGATTTGAACAATGAATTGAACCTTATGAACTTAACTTCAGCGCACAACTCATCCAGCAATGTGCTAGTGATGATGAAACATCAAATCAGCCTATTGAGGAGAGGTCTACTATTAGAGCAACTGGACTTATGAATTCCTGACAGGATTATTATAAAGTTAATGTTTTAAAAACAAAATTTTGAATATTAAAACATCAAATGATTTAAAAATAAAGAATTAATACTTTAAGTCGGTAAGTCAGTATTAATGAGTGAGTCATTGAGTCAAACAGCTGATCATTCACTCATTTGAGTCATTCAAAAACGCAATTCAGTTTTGTTTGGAACCATTTTTGTTGGCAAAATATATAAAAACAGACAAAGTGTCTAAAATGTAACTAACTTAATATTAACCTGTATAATAAAATTCATTCGGAATTGTGCTTGGGAAAACCAGCACTTTTGCTCATGTGAAATTGCTTAACTATTGTGGTAGAGAGTTTTGCAAGGACAGCTTTCTCTACAGAAAATGTTAGTTCTGCAGTATGGTCAATAACCAATGTCATAGCTAATATTATAAATTATGTTTTGACCATTGAACAATGGAACAACTTCTATCGAGCAATTTAATGAAAATTTTTGTGAAATTTGACATCCAAAAATAAATATAGCGTCCAAAACAATGTACTAAACTCTGCAATCTAATGAAAAAACTAGCTCATATGTGGATCATGTGTATTTCAAACAAAATTTCTGGGCATGTGAAGAGCAGTATTTGGTGGTAACATTACAATAACAGTGGGAACCGACTGAAGAAGTTAGACCACTCAGCATGCAATCCCAGTGTGTAATTGGCGTTTACATTTCTAAAATATCTAAAAAATATCCCAGGAAAGTGTTCTCTTCATGTTGCTAAACCAGCAAAAAAACAAGAATTGGCAGCTGACATGAAATTCAATCTTGAATAAAACAATTTTGCCTCCAATAATAAGTCATTTCTAAATGAGAGTGAGTTGTAGATGAGAGGTGTCCTGCTGCACTACACTTGAATGTGAGGTATTTTTGAACATGTTACTGTGTGGGTTGTTCTTAGATTTGACGGTTTACCTTCAATGACACAGTGCTCAGGTATGGGGATTAGTTTGATCATTTCAGCACAGAAGGTTTTGATTTCCTTCATGTTGTCTCTCAGGTGGATCCAGAGTCGATCTCCCTCCCGGGGGTCTTCAACCTCCACCTTTTGCCCCTCACTCTTTGGAGAGGTGTCAGGTTGATTTTTTGTGGGATCTTTGTGGTTCTCCTGCAGGGTTGAGGGGACAGGACCAGTCTCTGGGCTGGGACTGGCCTCACAGACATTGAGTTCTGGGCTCAGATCCACCAACCCCTCTCCCTCTGGACTGCTGTCAGAGTTAATGGATTGTGTGCGTACAGCGTGAAGAGCCAGACTCTTTGACCTGAACATGAGAGAACAGCACAACTCAAAATACAAAAACTCAGTCACTTCACTTTTTTTTAGACTATGAGTTAAAAAGGACCATACTATAATAGACTATGTAGAACATATTTTTGTCCAGTTTTATAGTATTTCCCTGAAGCCTACTTATGTCTTAGGGTGTGCTTACACTTCTATTTTGGTTCTCTTGGTTCTTTTGGTCCAGACCAAAAAAGAAAACACATTTAGTCCTGGTTCGGTTAGCGTCCGCACTGTCATTTTTAAAACCAAATTATTTTTTATGCTGTATAGTTTGTGACTGGTTGTGTTAAACCCAGGGAACAACCAGACACTGTGACATAACCCCCCCTCTACGAAGCGGCTACCAGACGCTCCAAGACACCACACAAAACAAAACAAGAGTCCAGGAGGGAGGTGGAACGGTGGAGGATCAGGGGGAGGGATGGTGGGCCAGGTCCGTGAAGGGAGACAGGAACAAGGGGTAAGGGCTTAACCGGGAACCAGGGCAAAACAGAAAGTCTATCGGGCGGCCAGGGCGAAGCAGACGACCCATCGGGCTGCCAGGGCGAAGCAGACGACCCATCGGGCGGCCAGGGCGAAGCAGACGACCCATCGGGCGGCCAGGGCGGAGCAGATGACCCATCGGGCGGCCAGGGCGGAGCAGACGACCCATCGGGCGGCCAGGGCGGAGCAGACGACCCACCGGGCGGCCAGGGCGGAGCAGACGACCCATCGGGCGGCCAGGGCGGAGCAGACGACCCATCGGGCGGCCAGGGCGGAGCAGACGACCCATCGGGCGGCCAGGGCGGAGAAGACCCCTCGGGCGGCCAGGGCGGAGAAGACCCCTCGGGCGGCCAGGGCGGAGAAGACCCCTCGGGCGGCCAGGGCGGAGAAGACCCCTCGGGCGGCCAGGGCGGAGCAGACCCCTCGGGCGGCCAGGGCGGAGCAGACCCCTCGGGCGGCCAGGGCGGTGGTGAGGACCCCGGCTCCGGCTCAGGAACAGCGGACACTGGCTCCGGCTCAGGAACAGCGGACACTGGCTCCGGCTCAGGAACAGCGGACACTGGCTCCGGCTCAGGAACAGCGGACACTGGCTCCGGCTCAGGAACAGCGGACACTGGCTCCGGCTCAGGAACAGATACTGGCTCCGGCTCAGGAACAGACACCAAAACTGTAACAGCCACAAGAACAGACACAAACACAGAAACAAACACTGGCTCTGGAACAGACATTGGTTCCAGCTCTGGAACAGGCACTGGCTCTGCCTCCGACTCTGGAACAGGCATTGGCTCTGCCTCCGGCTTCTGCCTCCGGCTCATGAACGGGCACTGGCTCTGCCTCCGGCTCTGGAACAGACATTGGCACTGGCTCCGGCTCAGGAACAGCAGACACCGGCTCTGGAACAGACATTGGCATTGACTCCGGCTCAGGAACAGCAGACACCGGCTCTGTAACAGCGGACATCGGCTCTGGAACAGACATTGGCACTGGCTCCGGCTCAGGAACAGCCACTGGCTCCGGCTCTGGAACAGCCACTGGCTCAGGCTCTGGAACCAGGGACATAAAAGGTCTAAAGGGTCCTTCCAGGATCCGTGCCAGACGCTCCATATAATTGCTCGGTATTCCCCCCGCTGTGAGAATGGGTATCTCCTGTTCTGTCTCTGGAACAGCCACTGGCTCCGGCTCTGGAACACCAGGCACCAGCTCCAGCTCAGGAAAGGTAGACAACGGCTCTGGCTCATGAATGGTGGACACCGGCTCAGTCTCAGGAACGGCGGACACCGGCTCAGGCTCAGGAACAGCGAGCACCGGCATGTCCAGGATCCGAATCAGATGCTCCAAATAGTCCATCCGTGCCCTCGCAACCACGCGAATGGGCGTGGCGTGAACAGTCTCTGGATGAGCGGGCGTGGCGTGAACAGTCTCTGGCTGGGCAGACGGGACGTGAACAGTCTCTGGCTGGGCAGACGGGACGTGAACAGTCTCTGGCTGGGCAGACGGGACGTGAACAGTCTCTGGCTGGGCAGACGGGACGTGAACAGTCTCTGGCTGGGCAGACGGGACGTGAACAGTCTCTGGCTGGGCAGACGGGACGTGAACAGTCTCTGGCTGGGCAGAAGGGACGTGAACAGTCTCTGGCTGGGCAGACGTGACGTGAACAGTGTCTGACTGGGCAGACGTGACGTGAACATTCTCTGACTGGGCAGTCGTGACGTGAACATTCTCTGACTGGGCAGACGTGACATGAACATTCTCTGACTGGGCAGGCGGTACGTGACTCCTCCTCCTCCGTCCATGAGAGCGAGTGGGTGCTGGACTGGACGGCGCCAGCGATGAGAGCTCTGGGCTGGACTGAACCATCGATGAAGGCCTCATGCTGGACGAAACCGGTGGTGGATGGAAGTCTAGGCTGGATCGCACTACCTCAGGTTCCATGAAGGATCGAGGAGGAGAGTGATACCTGGACTCCCCTCTAGTACCTCCTCTCCTATGACCTCCGCGGTTCCCAGAAAATTTTGCCAGCCGGGTTCCCTCGAATGACTCTCTGGGATGATCTGAAGGGGAAGTGGAAGCTTTCTTCAAATCAGCTTCCTCAGTCAATCGGTCCCACAGTGCAAAACACTCAAAGATGTTCGTGCGAGGAGGAATCTCTTTAGGTTGAGAATTCCCCCTCTGCTGTTTCCTCCTCATCTCAGTGGCTGGAGACTTTGGAGACCCCATACCGCTGGATCTCTGCATGACGGAGTCCTTCTGTCACGACACGCACACACAGGGAATAGAGATCCAAAAAGCAGTTTTATTAAAAGGGTAATCCGTACTCAAAACCAGTCCAAGCAAAGGTCAGATTCCAAAAAGGCAATCCAAAAACATAAAAGACAAACACTAGGAACAGGCTCGAAATGACAACGGAAGTGTGGGGACAAATACAAGGACTCCATGACAAACACTGAAACAGACAGGGTATAAATACACAAGTGCAAACAAGGTGACGAGAAACAGCTGTAATGCAAAGAACAATCAGTGACAGACAGGATCATGGGAAGTGTAGTGAGAATGCATAGACACCGTGAAAACTGAGGACCTCTAGTGTTAAACCCAGGGAACAACCAGACACTGTGACATAAATTACACAACAACACAATAAAACAATGCAACTAATGAATTAACCAATATAAACCTTGTTTACTCTAATATTGGAAATCCATATATTCACGTCATACCCAACATGGTTTCTCCCAATCAGACAGCGCGTCCACCATGTTTCAATACTCTGCTTTTAAAACAATACAGGTTTGGTCACTGGTGTTTCACAAGGAGGTAATTAAATATGTTATACTGTGCAACCCAATCTTGAATAAAGATTTCAAATCAAACATATGTGTATTGTGATTATTTATAACAATGAATGAACAATGTTAGCGGCTAATGTTACCCAAACACATTGAACATATCCACTACACATAACGAGCAAATACACATCGTACCCTCATACCTTAAACACATTATACACAATACCTTCAAACAATCACAAACATTGCACTAGTCAGAGTATGCATAATATCGGTGTCAGTAAACAGACTCTTAATGCTGCGACAATGTTTGTGTGTGTTTGATATGGTGTACGTGCATTCAGTCCATTCATGATCATGGGGTTGCACCGTGACACTAATGTTTCATCTTGACTTCACAACGAAACGGCTCATGACTCGTTTGAAAAACGATTCATTTCATTGACTCAGCGTCGACTCTTATTTTTGAAAGGCAATAACTTTACGGTGCACTTTCAGATTTAAAACATTGCAGGATGTTTTCATTCACTTAGTGTTACACACTACATGAAAGTTCATTTTCAAAAATCCAACCAAAAAGTTTTGGTTCACTTGGTTCATTTGGTCCCTAACACATCCTAAGACTTCTATATATAAACGATCTGATACTCTAATAATTAAATAAACTAGTGTTGTTCACACACAGGGGTTTTCAAACTTTTTTGATACCACGGGCCCCAAAATACAGTATTATCATCCCCCAAGTCAACAATACATTCTCATGAATAAAATACACGTCTATACAGTATAAGTGCAATATCTAACACATTATCTGGGCAATATTTGTTTTTATTAAGTTGACATTATGTTTTTCTACCCACATTTATAGTTGAAGAGAAACATTAAACTATGACTGTCAATAGTATAAAATGTAATTAAGCTCATGACTTTCAAACCATCTTAAGAAAGCAGAATGAAACTGTAATAATATAAATTTCAATCATTTTGAACTTATAGTTTCTTTGTATTGCCCACCTGTTGAACCTCATCTCTCTGCGCTCGTCTCGCACTGCCTGACCCAGACTGTGGCATCTCTGAGGACCAGGAGACGCGTCCTCTCTCTCAGACTCCACCTCCTCCTCATCTCCCATCTTCTGATCAAAAGCCTGGATCTTCACCTGCAGACGCTGGTTCTCAGCAAACATGTCAGAACTAGACTTGGCTTTACACGGCCTGGACAAATCCTGCACCTTCTCCTCCACTCTGATGCACAAAGATAAAGGCTATGTTCAGAAAAGAACACTACTGCAATGCTTACTGTATATGGCACAGTATGTACAGTATACTTAAAAAAACAGTATTTGAATTAGTTAAAACTATGTAACAATCAATGTCACAAATAGTAGATTGTCGTCATCATGTTTTGGCAAGGTACATTGCAATAATATAAAAATGGTTACTTTGCCTTTTTACTCAATATTGTGTAAATAAACTTAAAAAAAAAAGTCAAGAAAGACAAATTGCAGTCAATAGAATACTCCTTTGAAGATGAAGCTATAGCTTATTATATAGGAAACAGAATCTCACACAAGCCTCTTTCACACAGAGATTCCAGAAAATACACTGATAATGTGTCCCGGGATCATTTGGTTTTGGTTCATTCACACTGCCAGTGATTTTCTGGAATCTGTTTGTGCGTTCACACACATCCTGTAAAGATCGAATAAAGACACATAACATCAGGATGTGACGTGTTTGCAGACATTTTTTCGTCCTTCCTTTGTTCCTTGACGAACACAAACTTTCCTCTTTTTGAGGTGCAACATGAACTTTGATCTACATTTAAAACCCCCGGTCAAAGAGTCGCACGAAACTACTTCATCACTACGACACGGCCCTTAGTGTGTTCCGAGACTGATCCCGGCAATGTTACTAGGTCCACATCTCGCGATTGATCCCGGGAAGTGTTTGCGTTCACCCAGAAGGCCCTCTAGCAATTCTATGGCAATTTTCTGGGATCAACGCTTTGTGTGAAAGGGGATACAGTATACTCTATTGGAACAAAAACGCACATCATCTTGGTATTTTAAACATACAGCTAAAAATGTACACAAACAATCTCAGGAAGAGGTTACTTAGAAATATAGCCCTTAAAAAATGTGACCAAATGTGAACTAGTGTACATTACATTTAATTGTAGTATACATTTACTTTAACACAGCTCAGTGTGATAAACAAGCCACAACAGAGTGTGTTTGAGTCTGAATCTAAATAGAGACCTCTTATTTAGTTTTCTTGCTACATTTAATTTTTCATTTTAATGTAGTCTAAACCCTGAGTGAATGCAGTTTAGTGTCATTAAACAAAAATACCAGACTGCAGACTAACATCATTAAACAATCAGAATCAAGCATTCCAGAAAGCCATGTAATAATCATAATTTATTCCAAACCTGAACACTGAAATTGATAGGTAGGAATAACTAGTTAAACTAGACTAGAAAGACACATATATGCAATAAAAACTACTTCTATAGGTCTAGTTGTAGTAAAGGTAATTTTTAGAAAATTCAAGATTTTAAAATCCTTTCAAAAAGTAGATAAGCAAGAACACAGGGAGAAAGATGAGAACGATTTTCTATCCTGTCCATTTTATTTACAAAATACCTTTATCCCATAATTCATTCTGTAAATGTATCTTTCTCTGTCATTAATCTTTCGCAGCTAATTTTTCCTCAAGAGGGCACATATGAAAAAGAGAAATTGACAAAATGCTTCAATCTGAAGTACAACTCTTTACCTCATCGTTCTTTTAGCAATGAAACTGCCAAAACGCTGATTATCTGAAGAATTTTGCAATGGCGAGTGTTGACAAGCAGACAAAGGTCTGTGGATTAAGGAGCTTTTAAACAGAAGTTAGTCCATCATAATAAAATGTCAATTACAGCATTAAAACTAATCAGCCGTGTGGTTTCAAAAACTAATTCTGGAACATGTCAAGGCTATTCAGGAAATCAAAGCATGTGTGTGTGTGTGTGTGTGTGTGTACCTGCTCAGTGCACTATCAGCCTCCAGCTTGCGTCCCAGCAGTCGAGCGATGGCGGTGAAACTGTTGCTCATGCGGTAGATGTCTTTTCCTCCGCCGCCCAGGATGGAGGTGTAGCGATCGGTCAGGCAGCGGATTTCCAGCAGTAGTGTGTGATGGGCGCTGTGCTCCATACTCGCTAACAGAGACACCAGATACTGAAGCGCCCCGCGGGCCTGGACCTGCACATGAGAAGTACATGTAAAATGTATTGTAATTTTAAATCAAAAATCCAAGTTGAGTGGCTACCAAACAGCGTTCAATAATGGGTGGAAGAACTGTACATTTTGTTTATGAAATCAAAATGGACAATTCTAGATTTTTATGGAATATTGCAGTATTTATTATAAATTATTTATCTGTGCACATCATTATTTTTTTTAATTATCATGTGCCCTCGTATTCTTTAATCAAAATAACTTCCCCTCCATCCTGCAGTGTAATTTTTTCTCTTCTCTGATGAAGCGTTTACTGGCGTGAGGGCGGGACAATCTATCACTCACATGACATCACAGCAAGAGCCGACCACAACCATCCAACGATACAATCAAACCCCGATGAACAAAAATCAAGTCCTGACCTTAATTTCTTCTTGTTCAAAAAGCTGTTTCACTTGAATGTACATCACAAATTTCCATTTCATGCTGACTTTAAACATTGGTCTTTTATCCTATTGCTGTTGATGCTGTTTCACTTCACACTGTAGTGGTAAAATCACTGTAACATATGGCCTCCTGTGGCTTATTGCTGTTTGTAATTTGTAAACATTATATGATGCTTAATACTAGATGCAGTTGATGTACAGTCATATATGAATGTGTACGCTACTGTTCAAAAGTGTGGGTCAGTCATATATATATATATATATATATTTTTACTTTAACCAGAATGCATTAAATTGATCAAAACTGACAATAAAGACATTTATAATGTTACAAAAGATTTCAAACAAATGTTGTTCTTTTGAATTTTTTATTCATCGAAGAATCCTGAGCAGCACAACAGATATAAAACATTTATAATAAGACGAATAATAATAGAAGAATAGTAAAAATAAGAATTATTGAGCACAAAATCAGCATATTATAATGATTTCTGAAGGATCATTAATTTTTAACTATGGATATTAACAAGTAAGCTGTTATCCTGTTGTTGCTGATGTTGATCACTTATTGATGATATAATAACAGATTTTTTTTAACCATTTCAAAAAAGTATTGTAAAATGATACAGAGATCATACTGAATGATTACCAGGTACCTCAAAGTATACCATTCACCATTGTACATTTGAGATAAAAAGAAACAAGAATACTGTAACAAAACGATTGGCCGCAATACAGGGCATGTAGCGCAATAAACAATTTTTTTAAAATATCAAGAAAGGTCCAGAAATAGAGTAAAATCACATCATGATGGATTTTTAAGAAACGTACACAACAGAGACTACATAAGTCTTGCACAATGGGTGTGAGTCTGGCTGTGACTGTAAGCATATCTAAACACTATTTTTCATTCCTATTTTAAACTAATTTGTGGATCTGATTCACTAAAACTTGTTTCCCCCCCAGTCAGAGTGGTGACTCAAAGCAAAAACTAAATCAAACTGAAAGGGGGGCAGACAATAAATTGTCGTATTGGCATCAGCAACTGAATTCCCATTTGAAAACATAAGATTTGTATATAATGATGTAGTACAAACGTGTCAGAATCAGGATGTGAAAAGTCAAAAACAGCTTCTGATATTAATATACAGACTGATCTAGCTCAATGATGACAGAACTGGGGGTCTTGAGAAACAGTTTGTACATTACACATTAGGGTAAACAAATCATTCAAAATTAATTTTGGATCCATTAACAGTTTTTGAACATCTGCATTTGTCTACACTGTAATACAATGCTCTTAATGTACAGTGCCATGGGAAAATAAATTATTTTTTAGCTCATTGGGCATGAACAAGTACAACAAATTCTGAATTAATTCTGTACTGAATGTGACAACAAATAAAGATTAGGCAACCAAAAATGAATTAATGAAAAAATAAAGCAGTGGGTTTTTTTTAGTATCACTGAGATACTACTATCGTCACGTTCAGTTTTGTTTTTTGTTTAGTTTTCATGGACTTTAAGTTTGTTTTTCATTAACCCCCATGTTCCCTTTCTGTTGTCTTGGTTACTAAGCATGCTTTTTGTTGTCATGGCAACTTATTGTTTCATTGATTTCATTCACCTGTTCCTTGTTTAGTTCATTAGTTTGCTTTGTATGTATTGCACTCAATTCTGTCTGTTCATTGTCTAGTGTTGGTTGTGTATTGTGCACACTATTTCATTTATTTATTTCGCTCTTTTGTTTTGTTTAATAAAGTTACGCTGCTTATAGATTCGCTACGCCTGTGTCACAGTACGTTTCATGTCTTTTATTTCGAAGTTTTGTTCCTGGTTTCTTGTCATGTGACTTCCTTGCGCTCATGTAATCATGTATTGTTTCTCTATCATGTATACATTCTCTATCTTTTTTTTTATTTAGTTTTAGTTTTTTTAGTTTTCAGCTCTTTGTTAACTCTAATTCATTGTGTATATTGTATACAAAGTTGTATATCATAAACATGTCATATCTGTATGTTTTGCATTAAAAAAAAGAGTAAAAAATAAAATGAAATAAAAAGTATATTTTTATATTTTTTTTTCCAGCCGGGTTCGTCACTTATTGGGGACCCCTGGAAACAATTCCGTTGTGGTCTGTGCTATGTTTCTGTATTTGGTTGTGTTGTGAGTATTTGGAGCACACATGTGTTGTGAAACTGATGAAGATGTTTTCTTAATTTGCGGGTGTTTTTCTATTGGATGTGTTTTCTTCAGTTGCAGCGTGTTGAGCTTTCTTGGTCACCGTATGTTTCCATTGTCTCTTGTCTAGCTTTGTTCCCTGTAACCTCTGTTGGTGAGTTTTATGTTTTTTGTTTCATGTTCATGTTCAAGTTTAGTTTATCAAGTAAAGCGAAGTCTTTGTTCATTTTGTATCTGTTCACAATAGGATTTAAATAAACTGCACATGGGATCTTTATCCTCGCCTTCAGTGGGCTTTGTTAAAGAAAGCTAGATCTTCAACAAAGAACCAATAAGATCATGAAACAAGGGAACCAATCAGAACCTGATGCATAAGACTAGGGAAGCACAGGACATGATCACATGAGGGCAAGGAAGTCACATGACGAGAAACCAGGATCAAAACTTCAAAATAAAAGACATGAACATGAAACAAAACCCACAGCTAAATGTGACAGCCTGGCTGTTTTATTTATTTATTTATTTTCAGTTTTTTATTTTTACTTTTAAAGTTTTAGTAATTTTGTGCTTTTGTCATTTGTAATATGTTGTTTTTAATTACTCCCATATAGTTTTTATTCATTTTTGTTTTAGTTTTAAAAATGGTTATTTTAGTAATTTTTTTTACATCTTTCATTTCAATTAATGTTTATTTTATTTCAGATAATGATTTTTTTTAAGTTAACTATAATGACCCTGAATAAAACAGACAAAAACATTGTCACATCATTGAGTTGTGTGTCAATCTCAATCAACTCTAAACTAGTCTGCAGTGAAGTTGACTTGGTCAAAATAAAACCAGCTAAAACATCAACCAAACAATTCCCCTGCACAATTCTCTCCGCTAGATAATATCCCAACTTCTAAAAAAATTTCAAACTGCACCTTTGGTGGTGGTGACAAAAGTATATGACTATACTGTATGATGTCAGGTTCGAGAGTTGGATTTTGCTGAATTAGGTAAGACAGTGGTAATTATTTATTATTCATGTTGGCTGCTATATGAACGGAAAACCAAAGCACGCCTATATGCTTGCTCTTGAGTCACTTAAATAATTATCAGTATGACGCAAGTTGGCCTGCTGGTATGTGATAGTGTCTGTCTAACTACGTATATGTCAGAATGCCCAAATTGTTATGCAATCAGATGTGCACACTGAATAAACTAACGTCCCGTTAAAGGTGTTTACATGCAAAACAAAATCAGTGTAACCGGAAAAACATTAGGTGTTGATTGTTCTTCGTTTTTTTTTTTTAAGTGTATGAGCTCTCCACAATAAAAAAGGGCTGTTTTAATGGTGTGTTGTGGTCATTTAATCAGAAGTACAATTTTCCTTTAATTCATTTATTCGTTGTTACACATTTTGCATGCAAAAGGAACATTTATATAGCATTTATAGGCTATGTTCACACTGCGAGCCATTTATTGCTCAGATCCGATTTGTTTTGTAAAGCTGTTCACATTGTTGTTTTAAATGTGGCCGATATCAGATTCCAGTGCGAACAGATCATGGTCCTGGACTGACCCACATGCGCAAAAGAATGATAAAAGAACATCACGCGGCACGCTGTCACGGAGAACATTAAAGTAAAAATGTGACATAAAAGTTACATAAATGTAACATAAAAGTCGCATGAATTCTGATATGACCGTTCAGACTGAGGTCGCATTGCAAAACATCTGACCTGTATCAGATTTAGGACCACAGATGGAAGTGGCCCTAAAAGATCAGATTCCATGTGGTTTGTGCCGTTCACACTGTCATGGCAAAAATCACATATGAGCAAAAACAAAAATCAGACTTGGGCCACATTTGCCTTAGAGGCATATCTTCAAAAAAAATATTATTGGTCATTCTTTACATTATCTTAAAGGTCCTTTAAACATCCTTCTAGTATCCTAAACTCAAACAGTAAAGTTAGGATATTAGGACAGAGAAATCACAGACAGACAAGATTTAGCCTGTAACAATAAAAAAAGAAGTAAATGATGAAGTGCAGTTTCTATTTAAACAGAATGAGGGATTCCGGTTTTTGGCATACGCATGTGAATTTTACAGGTTGAGTGCATACGTAAACATCTGGTTGTGTTTAAATCTGATACGAGCTTTGGACTAGAGATCAAGTCAAGAGTGCCAAGAAATGCCTTGGCCAGCAACTCTGTCCCGTAGACATCGGGCTGAGCTCTGGCTCAATAAGCCAACACACTTCATTTTACTGTAATCTCTGCTTACCACCACCACAAATTTATGTTTGGCCTAATGAGATCACTTTCATCCAAAATTATTGTGCTAAAGCTATTAGCCAAATTTCATGTGAAAATACCTCACACTCTTTTAAGTTTAACAGGACTGAAGTTTGAGCAAAACAGAACTAATGGCTATGTTCTAAAATCTAGTGAGTTCACGTACACAAATGCAGTATGCATGTTGCGTCTGAAAGCAGCCGACTGCCGGTCAACTAATAATACTATAAAAAGATTGGTATTGTTGCATTTTTATTGCAGTATCGATTTGGTACCAAAGCAGTTCTTTTGACACCCCTACTGGGTATGATGCTAGTTTTACTAGTTTTTGCTGTTAAAAACGCGAGGTCGGTAGAACGAAGAAAGCGCAGGGTCTAGAGACGTGTTTTTTTTAAAGTGTCATGCATGAATTGATGGCTCAATCGGATTGAAAAGCCTTAATGGATCAGATTGGAAGGGGTGCTATAGATCTAAAATCATCTGATCACAACTGAAAAAAAATTTAGCATGTAAATGCTTGAATCCGATCATTTTCTGTCGGATTCAAAAATACTTAATGCACGTTCAGTGCTGTGATGTTTGCATACAGTTAATGTCACAGAACTGTGTGTTTGTTAATATAAGTCTAACATCTTACGAACAGGTCAGTGGAGGAGACTGAACATTTACTAAATATTTGCCAGAAAAGATCTTCTGACAATATCCTCGCGGTAGCTCCGGTGACATTATCATGGAGGCTTTTTGAGGTTTTGATCAGAAATATATGAAATGCTTATTTAAATGAATATGTAAATAAAATTGCATTGTTCAGTGTTCATATAAACAGAACTTTCAGAATCTGAAATCGGACTGGACTAATTCGGACTGAAAATCAGTGCATGTAAACCAAAGACTTTAGATGTACAAAGATGGTGCACTCGTATTACTATGAATGGGGGAAAGTTCAACGAGCAATATGGTGGAATAAGTCCCGCCTTCTAAGAAAAAGAGCCAATC
Organism: Meda fulgida; assembly: GCA_030578275.1. NCBI lineage: Eukaryota > Metazoa > Chordata > Actinopteri > Cypriniformes > Leuciscidae > Meda > Meda fulgida. The sequence continues at coordinate 7,535,482 of CM060633.1, forward strand.
ACCAATTGATAAAAGTTATTGCGTCACTGCAGCTGCCGTTAGAAGCTCTCTTTGCTATAGAAACGGTCCGTGTTCTGAGACGTGTGCTGAAGACTGCGCATGAGCATTGGCTGCTCTAGCCTGAATGCAGTTTTTTTGTCATGAGTTGAGCATATATAAACAAAATTTATGGGACAGTTGTTGTAGGATTTCATTGGTTATTTCAAATATGAAATTTAATTTCAAGCTTAGAGAACAGTTTTGGAGAATTTGATGTTTCCCCCTTTCAAAGAGATAGGAGCTGCACTTACATGACAGAAATAGCTGCCGAGAGGCGTTTCAATGATGGCAAGTGAAATGACTTGCCTGAAAAGGACTTTGATGTAAACATACCTAGATTTGTTTTAAAACAACAAGACACAATGCTTGTCTAAGGAGAGCGAGGAGATCTGCCTCTGTACTGTTCTGTAATGTCCAGACTAAGGCTTTTAGATTGTGAATTACAGAGATTGATTTGTTCCTCTGTTAAGAGTCAGCTGAAAACTAAACTGAACTAATTAGAACATCAACCTGGGGCAGGAGCAATTCTGTTTTACCATGCATCTCAAAAAGATAGTTTTAATGTATATAGTCATAATTTATGCCATCCTTATGTCATTCCAAACTTGTAATACTTCTTTTCTTCTATTAAAATGTAAGCCTGTTTGTTGGTCCAATGAGGGTTTCCAATAATACAGGTGAAGGTCTCTGCGTGTTACTGTCTTTTCTCGAGGCAAAGTATTTTGGTTAAATTCGATACATTTTGTCTTATGTATTTACTCGTTATTTCATCTGACTCCATAAATGAAAAGGGTTTTTAATGATATCTGGGTATCATTAAAAGTGAGCGAATGTTTGATTATTCTTTTGAAACTCTTTAATTATGTTTTACCCGTTCAGATTAGGAAACTACGCCGCTTAGAGGTCCTCGCATCTTCTGCGGGTCTCACGATCACAATCTCGTCAGTTTCGTCACTAAACAGAGGTTTTTGACTAATATCTCAGACGGTCGGATTCACCCAAAACACAATCAGAGATACTTTTCGTTTAGTCCCCTTGAATTGCATACACTTGAACTTAATTCAATAGTTATACTTTAGTAGAGGTTTTGGCCCTATTATAGGTATGAGTTGACCAACAATACTTCCCTCATAATAGTTTAGACTGGCCAATCCCGTGATTTCTCACATACACTTATCTAAAGTTACTTTAAATTAAGACACAGGTAAAATAGACGTACCCAAATTTAGGTTGGTCAAGTAGCACATTAGCTACCCTAAACGGAATGCCCCGTCTCTACAAAACAAGTACACTTGAACTAGTGACAAAGTATCAGCCGTTGCCAATCTGACGCAGTCTTGCGGGAGCATACGAATCCGATAATCTCCTTGGGAGAACAAACTGAAGAGTCAATCAGAGTAAAATCAAACGTTTACAATTTAATATGTCAGGTAAATGTATCATTACAATTTCATAATCAACTCAAAGATAATCAATGTAAAACCTCAAATGCTCTAGAACAAAGAGGAAAAAGTTTACCCGACAAGAAATGCGTGAGGCTGAGAGTCTCACAACTCTCAGCCTCACGGGCCGATCTCAAATACAGAAAAGGCCCCGAGCTCTCGCTGCGTTTCATTATATATCCAGACCTCATTTCAAATCTAAGCCTCATCCACAGTGGAAATTTACCTGTAAATCACCATTTGCTAGCAGTGGAAAATTAGCATTCAGTCAAATGGTCAGAAGGTGTTAACTCAAAGACACACCCTCCAGTGTGGAAGATATTTCTAAACTTCCTAAGAACTTTATCTTTTGGTTTACTTCTTTGGGAATGAGACATTTGTACCAGTCGCACCGAGACATTTCAAATAATACCAAACATGTATGATAATCATTCACATTAAACCATTTAGATGCTTGTGTGAGTTTGGGAGATCTCTGCCAGGATGAAGAATGGAGGAGAGAAATGTAGATTAGGAGGAGGGAGGTGAGACCTTCGTCTCAATAGTGCATGAGGGGGAGTTCAAATGTTAATTCCCTTTGTTTTCTCAGAGAGTGGTCCTCTCTTAAAGTACTTCTAGTTTTTCCAGTCTTACAAAAATATGATGTATAATATCCACAGTGCTTTTTTTGGTTGCATTTTATTTTACAGTATGTGCTCTTAAATGTACTTACAGTGTACCTACCTAAGGAAAAACTGTAGGTAAGGTAACTACAGGGGTTAAGGTTAGGTTTAGGAGTTAGGTTAGTAGTTATTACCCATTTATTGTAATTACTGTAATAAGTACATCGTTTATTTGACAGGATTGTAAAATAAAGTGCTACCCTTTTTATATGACGACGATAAAAAGGGACTGTGGCTGTCGAGCTCCAAAACGAACATGGTGTTATAGTACTTATAATTAATCTTAATGTCTATTAGGGGTGTAACGGTTCAAATTACTCACGGTTCGGTATGTGCTGTGTTCAGGGAAAAAAGGACTACTGTCATATAAAAATAAAGAAAATAAGACTAATCTAACTACAAGCAACAGCACAAATAAATACAATAGAGAAAAGATACAAATAAAATAAACTGTGCTTTTTAGGTTTTTCGGGTAGGCCTAACATTTTAGGTATAGAAATGTAATAAAGTAATCAAATGTAAAATAACATTGCATATTTGATTGTATAAATTAAAGATTAAACCTTATTGAAGTTACAAAAGATATTCAGTCAAGAGAAGTGAGTAATTGCCTTGTCTTTTTATTTTATTTGAATAACATTAAAAACACAGACAGCAGGAATATTAGGCTGCTGTCACTTTAAGATCTGATGCACAGATCTAATATATTGGTACTGTACACATGAGTTGTCGTTCTCGATTGTTTACGTTCGCTTAAGATGTAACCAACTATGTCGGCTAGGATACTCACCTAGACCGGCATGTTGACATCATTTTTGTAAGACTTGGAAGAAGACTCAATATTTGGGCGCTGTCTGAGACACAGGTTTAGGTCTCATTCGAGTCTTCTGTATCTCGAATGTTTAAATCGGCAAGGATTAAATGAGTTTAGTTTAAAAACAGATATCAACGTGTGCTGTTCAGGTCTCACCTGCGCTCGCGTGCTATCAACACCTGGTTGATGACAACATAAATGACAGTCATATTCAAGCATATGGCACTTGCATTGAACAAAGTTTGAAAAGAGTGACTTTAGTCCACGTATTGTTTTATCATCGCTGTTGTAACATTGATAAGCCAGAATGTGTACCCATCGACAGAAACGTATATTAACGGAACTCTGTCTGTCTGTTTTACGTGTTATTTTCAACAAATGAAAAATCTGCGTCGTCAGATTTGAGATTAACCGCAGAGCAAGTGCATGTCGAACCATGGGAGGAGAAAGGTAAGTTTAGATTTTTATTTTTTTTAAATTTTTTTTACCAAGAACCGTTACACCCCTAGTGTCTTTTTTGTTTTAAATCACCTTTATAAGATGTTCTGTAACATTAAATCTGCTTTACAGTTTGAATAGCTTCTAGGAAAAATTCCAAACAATTATCCGACAAACTGTTTTTGGAAGCTGCAGTAACACGTTACAAAACACTCTTGGTGACTATGCCTGAGTCGTGATTGCAAATAATCTACTTGTTCTTGAGTCATTAGAAGGTAAACAGATGTTAAAAATATCACAGATGGGCAAAACATGCAAAACCAAATCAAAGCTGACAATTGTGCTATTTACTGGCACTGGCAAAATCATGCACTGTTCAGAAACATTCATTTGATGCCCCACACTGTGGTTCGCACATGGACTTGCAGCCCAGTTTCATCATTCAGACTGGGGTAAACATCTCTCAATTCTAGGAAAATTCCCAAAAGAATTATGCTGAGAGCATGAACAAGAGCCAAGCTTGCTAGTTGGACCATATACAGAACCAAGAGAATGACACACACCATTGTAACAAAGTTGCCAATTATTCCATCGGAATTTACCTGTTATATAAGACACATACCATTCATAGAATAAGAGTGCGGTCCATACCCAACTCATTTTGGTTACACTTTATTTTGAGTTGTCATTGTTACAGCATTGTAACATGTTCTTTGCCTTTGGCTTTTGGCTTGCTTAGTTGGGGACATTTAATTTTATATTTAACAATATTATTACAACATTCTGTTCCTGTTATCTCTGTAAAGCTGCTTTGAAACAATCTGCCTTGTAAAAGCGCTATATAAATAAAGGTGACTTGACTTGACAGTGTATTTATACATTTAAGTACTGAGAAATATAATGACATGTACTTACATTAGGGTTAGGGTAGGATTAGGCTTTGGTTGAGGGTTAGTTGCATCTAATTATGCCTAATTTATAGTTAATACTATACTAAATACATGTAACGTCTAACAAGATAAATAACAAAATAAAGTGTTACCCTAATTTTAATTACCTAATTTTACAATTAATTGCATAATTACAACCCCGTTACTGCATTTTCACCGCATGTTGGGAAGCCAAATAAATACTTTAAATTTGAACTTTAATTTCAGTTTCTTAATATTTACATAAATATATTTGTTGACAGCATTCTTCAATGTTAATTATTCATTCATGTTACCAGAAAGATTTTTTTTCTCTAATTTAAAATAAACAACCAAATTTCAGCCTCCCAGCTTGCTTTTATTATATTTTTCATATATATTATTTATTGTATTACGTTTATTATATATTTAGATTTACATTTAAATTTATATTGTACTTGTACTTTAAGCGCAACTTTTTGTACTTTTTCATAATTCACCCTACGACAAAATATGCATCATAATTTTTTAATATGGTTTACATCATTACAATTAATAACCACTTTGAAAAGTAAACAGCTAAACCTGTCGCTAAAGTTTGTTTAGGATTTTATTATGTGTTGCCTCAAAAAACAACACGTGTATTTTGTAGCCACAGGGCCAATCCTTACATGTTTTCTGTTATTCATGTGGGTTAAAAAGACGAGTCACACATCACCAAAAGGACATGAGAATGAGGGCCAGGAAGAAATCGGATTAAATTAATCCTTTAAAAAGGGGAAGTAGGGAAAGTATTAAAAAAAAAAACAAATAAACTACATAATGCCCCTTACAATAAGTACTGTATCTGTACATGATACAGTGCTGGTATCAGATGGCAATATCACACTGACCACCATATTAATATACCATGGGTTTCGGTTTTAGGTGAATCTTGAAAGGAAAAGAAAAATGTCATAATAAATTAAGCATATTTTAGAATGATTACATTTATATTTTAGTATTGTGACGCTATAATTATTCCCCATTTCCAGGCAGAACACAGTAATGTGCACAAAAAAAAACATTATCATTACTTTTATGTAAAGACAATTATTTTATTTTTTTACAGGAGCAGGAACAATTTGAGAAATGCAGATTCACAGCATGTTGTGCTACGCAGGGGGAAAAGGAGCAATTTGGCCTGTCTTAGGCAATCATCTGAGATTTACCATCCAACAATGGTCTGATCTCCTCTATGGTGGTTGAGCATGTGTGTGTCCACGTGCTTTTGCTCTGTAGCTCATGTTTCAGTGACAATTTTCTAAAACCGTGGTAAAACTTTTTTTTGTCTATTTTTTTCTGCTGTCTCCCATAATTGCCCCTCCGCAAATATGAAAGGAATAAACTTTTTCAGCATTCAGCAATTTGGCACTTATCCATGTGACTGTTTAACAGGCCAACACTGTCACTCTTTCTGAACACAGGGAAGCCTGCCACATGAAGCCAGTTTAGTAAAACATTGGTCAATTCCTCAACAGACCCTAACTAGAAAACAATACATATATAGATGGATATGAATGCTGTTTTATAAATGCTGTGATGGGTATTTAGATGGTACTAAACTAAGGTCAATTTCACGCTGCAAAGTTTCGGAAGTGACATCTACATATTAATGCTGGAAATTGCAATGATTGACATCATGATAACCACAGCACAGGACAAAAATATGTCAAAATAGAGACACATTAAGCTATGTATGCAGACTAATAATTTAACAGTATTTTTTTTTTTTTATTCCAATTATTTGTAAAAGTAATGACTTGTAAATAATCGTAAATGTCTCACTGTACATTGCTATTCTTGTTATGGTGGAGCCGTTGCTTACACATTACATCTGCACTTTACTAGAGCATCCGCACTAATTTCAGAAGCACCCTGAGTGATTTAATTCTGGAACTGGACCTGAGCTAAGCTTAGTGATGCTGACACATCCAGAACTTTGTCAACACTTCCATTCTACTCAATTAACATGAAAGAGACGATGGCACAAAAAAAGTGAGCAGAGCCATTAGTGACTAAATTACTGCAAACAAATACTGTAGTTGCTGAAAGAAGAGTTCAAAGTTGGGGGTTGGAGGAGTGTTGTAGAACTAAAGAAGATGAAGATGATTGAAGAAAATGTGAGTTGGCAAAAGTCACCAACACAATGCCAGGGTGCTGAAGGTGGTGATTTCAAGATGAACACTTACTGGTTGAAGGAACTTGGGTTTACTTTATTTTATATATATATACAACATTTTTTGGCCATATAAATATCAACAACTGGACCAAATTGCTTTTTTACTCAGTTTCAGCCTCTGAATTAATGTGAGGCATTTTTTTCCTCCTTGAGAATGAGCTCCATATTCTCACTATATCATACTAGGTATATGAGCCATAAAAGGTTGATGTATTGATATATTATACTCAAAAACAACAACGAAATGCTTTATTAATTACATAGTGGAAAATGTGGAAATAGAGACAATTAGAGGGAGAGGAGAACAGACAGAATCAAAGAGAGAAAGATAAAAGAGGAAGTCTAGTGAAAACGGGCGTTTGTACTAAAACAACGGACCAAAAAGAGCAAAGTCCATTTTTCACTCTCCTGATTTCCCTAACATGATGGAATTCCTCTAATAATGATACAAAACACTCTGGAACAAACAGTCCAGGGTGTCAATATACTAACACAAAGAAACCGGAGATCCACATATGTACATACACACACAGACACGACCGATGAGTGACACAACTCACGTTCCTCATCCATCTTAACTCTTCATCGCCTACCACAATAACCATAATCCTGCCCAGACCTGCTCTATAATTCCCCATAAAAATAAAATAAAAAACAGGAGAAAATGTGCAGCATGGCTGTTTCAACTCCAAGAGAAATGTTAAGTGTCTAATGTCTAATAAAGATTTTAGCAGCAGTTTTAGCGTGCTTCAACTCCTCCCTGTTTCTACATTCACCCCTAAATCAACAACATTAGAAACATCAAAGCACCACTTCTGTAACATTCTATAATTTCTATTTTATTATATGAGAAGAAAAAGTCCTACCAGTGGTATGTGATATACAACACATACACAAATTTGAGCTATTAGTACAAAGGCTTAAAGATAACGTGTACTGGCATATGCTTCTTGATTGTTATTCACAAAGACTTGTTCCTTCATTCTGAATGAACTATTTTTGGTGATGGCCTATGTAACTTTGCAGTTTACTTTTTTTCAGCGTCTCACGCCACGAGCAGCACATTTTTACAGGTGCATTCATTAGTTCGGTGCTAATCATCTGAATAGTTTTTATTCGTTTTTTATAAATAGTGTTTTAATTATATATGGTGTAGGTCACACATCTCAATGTATTTCACCATCCTGACATGTCGGAGGGAATCCTCACACTCATTGGCCTTTGTTGATTACTAGTAGCGTAGTGTTTTTTAACGATGCGAAAATATACAATTACATTTAATTATTGTGCTTTACCAGCAGAGACAATTGGGAGAACCAATATTTTTAGGGCCGAACGAAGCAGGTAAAACAAGAATAAATGTTCTTACGGTATTCACATAGTGATTAAAATAATACATTGATTCAAATAAATACATACAAATCCGACTAAATATATAAACAATAACATTTGATTCAAATAATTAACATTTGTAAAATAGTTTTCCAAAATATTAAATGGATCTTTAAAATTATATAACTGCATTTAAAATTTCAGGATGGGGGTCCCTCCCATGATTTCAGGGGGTCGATGGCATCTAAAAGGTTTGAAATCCCATGGTGTAGCCCACTATAAGTGTGATTTACAAAAACGAGATGATCAAGCTGTGCAGCATCTAATGCCATTGTGGTATCTGCACTTAAAGTAGACAAATACCAACAATGCTAATGCTGGCTAAAGAACTACTGAATGGCTCTTTAAGCGACAAATTAAAATGACTGAATGACAAATTAAAACTACTGAATTCTTAATGCCATGATGCAAAAAATGAAAATACTTTTTGACACAGCAGGTCAATGTCATGATCGTCTAGTTTTCAAACACTCAGTCAGATGAATCTACAGTAGGAGCATTCTGACATAAGAACATGCTTTTAATGCATGAACACATAATACCCACCTCACTAGTCAGACCCACTGTCCCATGGATCTTAGCGATGTGTCCCAACAACCAAGGGTTCTTCTGACCTACATATCTCAGTGTAGACAGGTAGGGAGCGAGAGAGGCAGGGCTTGCCTGAGCCACGTTAACTAACACACCCAGGGCAGTGTCACTGAGATCATTGTCACTGAGGTAACCAATCAACGATGGTACCAAAGATGACAAAACCTGAGGAGACAAAAAGACAAGATTATTCAGAAGGGGTTAAAGCGTAAGACCTGTTTTTTATTGCACAAAAAGCGTGCAGCATGACAAAAGGCAGAGGAAATAGGACGGAAGGAGAAGCATAAGGTGGAAAAGTTTGTTCTCTGCTGTTCTTGGAAGCACATAGGGACAGGCTATCTGGATCCTTCACAGTGGGGAGGTAAAAAAAAAAAAAAAAGTAAAAACACCACAAAAACACTCATTTGGTCCTGAACTGTTCTTTCATCAGAGGTCCCTTATGGTTCTAATCGTTCTGCGTAAAGACCCACTGCACTCTGGTTGGTTGAGTTCAGTGCCGCCCACCCATTAACAAGAGTCCCTGGTTCCTACATGAGCTTGTGGAAAAAAAATTGATAGAGATAGTAACAGAGAGAGAAAAAAATGTAGAGCAGAAGGAAACTCGTAATCATCCTCCCACTATGGAGAGTTTTTCAAGATTTATTAACATCTGTTACAACAAAGCAGTGGTGACCTTCAAAAAGTGACTCACAAAAGAAACACAGATCATCAGTAAAATCTTGTGTGTTTGATTGGCATCTTGTGTCATGTCTTACAAACTGTAGTGATGACCAGAGGCATATGAGTCTCATGAGTCATATGAGCTCTTTTCTCCAGCATGAAATTGATCTAACGATACCCTTTTAGCAAGGATTTGCTTAATCCTCTCATTGTTCCTTGGGAAACCTTTGAACTGGCAGTGGTGGAGAGGAGATAAAGAGGATCTGGTGGCCCAGACAGAACAGCAGACAGGACGTCCTGTGAGAAGCAGGATTCCCAGCCTCTGCCAGGAAGTAAAAACCACTGACTAATCTAAATTAATCCCATTTGCTTCCAAATCTCTATATAAACTACCAGCAGTGGCCGAAAGTTTTGTATTGTTAACACGACGGATGCACGTTCTCATCTTATATTAAATTAGTGCTGCTGTCGGATAACAGGTCGGGTGTTCTGTTAAGTACTGCAGGTACGGGGCGGGGGCGGAGTCGGGTTTACCAAACAGGACCCTTGCGGGACTCTGGTGGTGGGGAAAAAAAGGGCCTGGGGAAACCACTCTTTGAAATGATTTCTGATTTACAATAGATGGAAAGTTATTAATCCACCTGTTTGTTTCTTTTTTATCCATCAATTCATCCATTTAAACAGAAAAGCTATTATACATTTCTATGCTAGTCTATGCGGATAAGTACTTGGCAGACTTGTATAGTCATAACAAAAGTGAATATCTGGATATATAGTATTGTAGAATTCGTCTGAGTGTAATGGATTATTAACAAAGAAAAATGTAGGATGGAGACTTGGTTCTATGAATCTGTTGTTGATTAGATTTTGATGGCATATGAACATGAGCTTGCAAGGCCAGGGTTTAGGAAGACATTTTGCTTAGACATTACAAGGTCAAAAACTTATATTTGTCTACAAAATATTAATAAGTCTTCAGTAAGCAGGTAACAAACTGCACCCCTTCGACATGCATAACTTTAGACATGCTAGACTGAATTCATGGTTTTCATTATATCATAAACCTTTTGAATTAAAGGCTAAAGCTTTCCACAAGTGAACTATAATTGTTCTAGCCTTTATCAGCATTTCATTATTCATTCTTAGCCTCATTATTGTACAGAAAAAAGTTTCTTGGCTAAAAGTTTAACAAACTGTTTTAGGGTTAGTAACAATAAACATATTTTGATGCTTCGTAGGGCTGTAACCATTTACTTCTAATTAGTGATGAAAGTTGATCAATCATCCATTGAAAATCCCATTTTTGTTGACCACTAATCTTAATATTGGGTTGACCTTGACCTTTTTCCTCAGTGTCTATGGTAATTATGGCCTTGGACTTGGGCTAGAGGAATGATAATATGAATCCTTGAATGTACTGTAGAACCAGTTTCCATTGATTTCACATTTCCTGTTTCTGTAAATGAACAGAAATGGAAATGACAAAAGAATGAACAATTACAAGATACCGTCTCATAGTCTTTCCTAATCTCACCACTATTGAAAGCACCCAATGTGTTAATGTGGGTATTTTCAGTGAGCAGATTGATATGCATGTGCTAGTTACCCAATGAAAAATTAACACCTCATGACTACTGCATTCTTTACTTCTGACTCCGCACATCTGCTATTTGCCAGATGTAAAATGTAAAAAAATGACTTGTTCTGTTTCTGCCAAAAGTGTGGTTTCCCCTTTTCTTTTCCTGTAAAATGTGTCTTCACTGAGAGTCGTGGGGGGCCAGCGGGTTATGACGAGTTTTCTTATATTTCCCCATCCGTTTGGCGGCTGCTATGGTATCGGCAGAAGCGCTATCCATCAAACTGTTTTATAGTGTTTGACCTTGTGCTGCAGCTGTCTGCTTTAAAATAAATGCTAAATAACTCACTCTGTACTCATTTGTGTGCCCACCCTCCAACTCCCTTGGTGACCTTTAAATTATTTTTTCTGTTACTCAGAATAACTCACCTTGACCAGAATTCATCCCCAAATACCACTTTCATTCTTTCACTCACTCATCCACCTCTCCTCACTCACCAGGGGGTGAAGGTCAGAAACCATCTGCAGTAGTCTGAGCAGGTGGTGTCTGCCGGCCTGGTCCAGCTGGGACATCATCGCCGTCAGCTCACGGATGTGTTGATGGATTGGCCCTGGTTGTCGTGGATATACGGATGGCAGCACTCTCAACAGCATGGCATTACCTATTCAAACCAACAATCGATCAATACAGCACACTTCCCTTATGAAAATGACCATGGTAGCCATAATCTATGCCAAAATGCCATAAATGCAACTTATGTACACACAAAAAATGTATAAAAAAAAAAAAACAAGATCCTCCAACAAAGGAACAAATTGGACTGTTCTGGAAATGTACATGACATTTCTCATACAAAATGAGTGAGGGTGGATTCATTATCTCAGCCTTTTTCTTGAAGCACTATTGGAGCGTTTTCATAAACTGTGATGGCATGTTTCCACAGTTAACATCATAAATCTAACAATGTTTTTCTCTCTGAGTATTTGTTATTGAAGTTTTGGCATTGTAATGAATCAATCGTTAACATGCCAATGTAATCAATCTCTTGATATTTTTCAATGTTAATGTATTTGTTCTTGGCAGACTAGATCTGCTACGGATTCTGCTGCTGCTGCAGAGCAAGTATGGACTTGCTATTTTCATTAGACAGACAGACACATTGCTGTGAGCATGTAAGATTTGCAGCTGCAGCATGAACAGACAAACCAATATAGGCAGGTGGAGCTGGGGGAGGTGGAGGGTTTCAGAGGAACTAACACTAGCTTACAGCAAATACTGAATCAGACTATTTAAATGTTGAGCAAGCAATCTCATTGGCTACAGAATCAGTAGAGGTCAATCAGCATGCCAAGTGGTAATGGCATGATTGCTTGCAGACTGCATATAAAGTAATTATAAGCTTGCACCATCTAGAGTTTCATGATTGAACAAGATATTTGATTGCGCTGCGTGCTTGTTTCTAATACTATGGGAGGGAGTGATGGCAAATTTGACAACTTTCTCTCTTTTGACCAACGTAATCAATCTCTTTATATTTTTTCCTCTTTTGTAAAGTCATAGAAACACTATCTTGGATTATTTTCTTTTGCAGTTGGAGCAAATGTGAAGACAAATTTGTTTTAGTTTCCATTCACTACTATATAAGTTTAGCCAACTAATATAACCTTGCTTCTGTTAACCCCCTAAATGTGAAATGGTTCCATTAAAGCTCATCTTCATCTGAAAAAAAATGCATACCTTCCTAAAGGTGAATGTGAGCACAAGAAAGATTTTGGTTTGTAGTTTAAGCACAGCAAGGTTAAATTGGAGCTCTATGAAATACATGTTGGAACAGGAAGTGGAAAGACATCATGATGCTAGATCTTGCACATTCGAAAGAATGGCACCAGGACCAATAAAATCACAGCAGAAAGTTTCAAGCACCAGTTAGTAACCTCTGAAGTATGACAGTTATGACAAACGTGTGACACATTTTACCACTACAGTCACTAACAATTCAATTTGAAAAACAAATAAGGGAAAGCGAAGCGAAGTGGGAGCGAGAGGGGGACAGGATCGGGAAATTGCATGAGCTGGAACTAACTCGGGTCGCCTAAAGCGCAGCTTTTCTACATGTCGGAGCATTGGCCACGAGGATATCGCTTTGATAACTATTTGATTACTGACAACTGTTTTTTGTGGAAGAAAAATAAGCCCTTTTAAGTTTAAAGCAAAGATTGTGTAGCATTGCCCCTTAAAAAAAATCCTCAGGTCTTATGCATTGGACATTTGAAAAGTTTACTGGAAGGTAATGGCTAACAAACATTGATTAATTAGTCAACTAATTTCGAAGACCCAGCTGCAACTAACACTCTGATTTAGTGCCATGTGAAATTTTTACAGATCATCCACATATCTGCTAAAAAATGGCACGTTACCAGAAACTAAATATGGTAGGAAACTCCCACCCATCATCAACCACAAATCTAATCTCTGCTCTGGCAAGCCATCTAAGTCAGGGTGGTCAGTTAACAGACATAATTCTGTAAAGGAGATGTTTTGCCTGGCTCAGGGAGGACATTTAGGTTTGCAGAAGACCTGCCCACCTGTTTCTACATACAGCAGGTGATGTTGATGAAGGATTAGTGTTATACATAACATTCCATAATAAGACAACTGGGGAAATGTTACTGGCCTTAGACAGTTAACAGGAAACACTAACAATCTTTCATTCACTTCCAAAGACTATGTGGTAAGTAATTTTATCTTTGCCAGGTGCTTTGGCAGAAGGTATCTTTACTTTTTTAGAGAAATTCCAACGTAAGCCAGTTTGATTCCATTTTTTAAGCCATTTTTCATTCATTATTTTCAAGTCCATTTTGTCACAGAAATTACATTAGGGTTCCCAAGTAATACAGTTTATATGTTGCCTGACACATCATATAGTTATTTTACATTTGTTATGTAAAAAAGAACAAAGAAGCAAATTACAAACAATAGAACAAATACAATAGAGATACAGATTAAATATACAATGTTTTTCAGGTACAGTAGGTTTATTTAATATGAATACATTTATTTAACACCTTTCATTGTTTGATTAACATTAATGACACAGAGAGGTATTTAGGCTGCTGTCACTTTAAGACCAAATGTCATTTGGGCGCAAAGAGAACTGAATTCAAGATTGCGCGCTGTCTGAGAGAGCGCTTCTGGTGTGTGTCATTCAGCGTGATACCACATTGAGTTATTTTCTCACAACTTACTCTGCATAATAATTGATAAACTAATTTTGAAGATCTTCGTTAAATTCTTTGACATCTTCACGTCTGACTTGATCTCCTCTACGCTCTCTGATACTGATACTGGCTTTCATGATCACCAAGCAAAGACAATTTAGGAAAGAAGAGATGTGGGACAAAACATAATATTTTCATATTAAGTTGGGACACTAAAAATGGATCTGAAATACGGGAATGGCCCGGGGAAAAAGAGATGTCTGATCACCCTTTTTAAATCAGATGGACTCAGAGCATTAACACATTTTGTTCAGTACAACAAATAATAAAAGTGCATTCCATGTACAATAAATTACAAAAATGAATTTCAAGGGAATGATAAATATCCAGGTGTTCATTTTAATATTTCCTTCCTGCTCAGCCCACTTCGGGTGTAGGTGTGAGGTTGTCATGCAATATACTGCACAATTAAAATCTAGTTAAGAGGACCTCATTGTCTGAGCTTTGCCGTCAATTATGGTGTAGGTGCTACTGGAATTTCATCATCAGCACTTTTCATTCCAAGGTGGCAGATTGACGGCTCTAGCCAAGGCTGACTGACCTTCCACTGTGTTCCCTTTAGACAACGAGACCAGTCATTCACATTTGTACTGTCCCGCCATCATCCTGCTCTGAGTTCACATTCAGATACGCCTCTGTAATTTTTGCAACAAGTAATATACATCCTCAGCAGGGAACACACGCTACTGTGGGAAATGGGAGACTGTGGGGTGTGATCTTCATCAATTAAAACAATTATGCTGAACAGAGAACGTGTTAAGATAATTCTGACTGCAAATGGACTGATGACTTATGTAAAGCTCACATTCTGAAAAAACTTGTTGGCATGCTCCTGCTGTCATAAACATAGCTGACATAAGCAGAAAAATCCATCCGTTTGAGTTTGGCATTTTCAGTTGCAGACATATTAATGTCAACTTTCCAAAGGGTACATGTCATGGGATCCTTCTGTTTCCATAATGTCCTGCACATTAAATATATAAATCCTGCACCAGCCCCAGAAGTTACCCAGTACAAACAGAATAATAGATGAGTAATATTTGAATAAGTAAAGCACATTATTCGGTAATAAGATAAAAAAAGAGAACGTGCATGAAGGAAATGTTTTTTGTGGTTTATCGTGTGGTGTGCAGATACTTGAAAAAACAATCCTATCAACATTTGGATCAGATTTTGGAGTTAGGTTTAGGATCCTAATCAGCTAATCCTAATCCAGAACCGGATCCAAGTCTTGTTTTGGACTGGAGAAAAGGAGTTGGGACTAGGTAAAGGAGTGGAAGCTTGGAATCAAATCATATTTACAGCAATTTTACCCTAGTGAAAAATAAATACACCAAAATGTATTTGAAATACATTTATTTTATGCTAAGTGTACTACAAATACCTTCCCATATTTATGTACTTAATATAAATACCCTGCAATTGTACTTTTAGTATATTAAATTGGTATACTTAAAGTCTGCTAAACTAATTTTTTACTAAATGCACTTTAGTTAGATTTAGATTTGGAAGTGCTGAACTTCAACTAAATATATACTTAAGTATATTTGATTGTGCCAAAGTGGAACTATTAAAATTTTACTTTAGGTACACTTTAAATATCTTGCATTTCAAGACTGATATTATTCAGAGATCATACTATCCTTACTAATAGTGATATTAAAACACATTTTAGGCTTAATATTAAGAAATGTCCATTGTGCATTAAAGAAGTACTCCAAATAAAGTTTAACTATAATATTTATATCACTAAGTCTCAAGCGATATGCCAGTAAATATGGTAATGGTTTTATAGTATACTTAGTATGAAATAAATGTATTTTAAATATGTTTTGGTATAGGTTTTTGTCACTAGGGTAATCACTGGTCGCCATAGTAAGCGTTTCTGCTGCTGGCTGCCCTGACATCATTGATGCACTGCAAAACTGACCCTAGCTTTTGAAAATATGATCACAAATGAGAAGCACATTAGGCAAAGATTTGGTCTCACAGGAGATAGATCGTATGCTCAACTATCTTCACTTTTGGTAGTCGCCACCTCATGTATCTTTTGTAACTTTTTTCAACTTTGCCATAAATTGACCACTCTCATTGAAAATGAAAAATTGATGGAAAACCTGAAAATGAAAGTTACTACTAAATTAGGGACTGAGAGTATGAATAGAGGTTAGGGCTGAGGGTTAAGATCCAAGTTAGATGAAGGAACACGGGCAGTATTTATAACAGACGTTAAGGGTCAAGGTTAAATTTAGGGATTGGATTTAGGATTTAGACTGTGTTAGATTAGTGTTAGTGGTTTTAAGGATAAATTATATTATGGAATAGGGTGTTACTTATGTGTTCCTAGAGAAAATTTACATTCATTACAAAAATTCCCCATGTCCTTTCTAGGCAACTTTTTCTAAATTCACTGGTATTTCCAGGTTTCCTTTACTTGCCTCTTACCCAACATCCTCCCCCAAACTCTCTCTCTCTCTCTCTCTCTCTCTCTCTCTCTCTCTCTCTCTGCCTGAGTTGCATGAATAGTACAACAATTGACTTCCCATACTACCTCCAACGAAGAATTTCAAACTGAAGCTACGTAACTCTCTCTCTCTCCCCCACCCCTCTTATTCACTCTCTCTGAGTGCAATGTTTATATAGACCACAGAGCTCCTCTACCAGGCTCAGTTGCCTTTCAGCTGCAGTTCACCAAACAATCAGGGGTCCAGCCAACCGACTGCACAGCATCTATCAAGAAGGACCAACAGAGAGAGGAAGAGACATTATACACAAACACTGAGTCTTGTTCTCATTCTCACATGGCTAACATGTCCATGTGGACATTCCTCCAGGCCATGTGTCTGGTGGCTTCATTGTCCATGGCAGTACCTGAGAATTATGAGGATGATATCGATGTGGGCTTTGGACCCAGTTATTTTAACGAGATAACTGAGGAGGACCAAATGGAAGGTGAGTAACTGACAGAAATCAAAAATATTCCACTGTGATCAGTACTATCAGCTGTAAGGTAAGGAGACATGTACAAGCTGACAGGATAAATAAACAGGATTAAAGGATTTATCAGGATATCAGAGTTTGTGAGGACATCTCAAAAAGGAGTTTTATTAACTGGGATGTGTTTAGACATTTGTGAATGTGGGGATATTTGTGGTAGCGTAACAGAATGAATGTGTTGTGTTATGACATCATATAAATTACAGTTTTATTTGTGGAAGAGGTTATACTATGATTGTGTGTTGATTGTTGTTTTCAATTGTTGTCTTTAGAGTATGCTATTTGTCTCTGGCGACAGCAAACGATGGAGGGGCATAGAAAGACAGAGAGGAGCTGATTAATTAACCAGATTAATCCAAGAAACAAAAAGATGTGTGAATGTTTGATAGTCATATATACATACTGTATATAGCTTTAGATGTATTAAGTTAAATTTAAATCAAAAGAGCTGATAATTTTCTTAAGTTTGTGGATTCTATTGTGAAAATTTGTTACACAAACCATAGTTATAAATAAAGCTATGTTTTGAAGAAAATGAACGTGTTAGTGCCTTCACAATCATTTTTAATTGTGAAAAAACGTGTCGATTTCATGTGAAGATTTTGGATTGCTGCTTGTCAGGCTCATCCTATTGTTGTAGAACATGGAAAAGATATTCTTTGGTTGAGTTTCAATTAATAATTTATCTATATGGGTCATACCCTTTGGCACTTTTGGTACTATTTTATTTTAAGTTTTCCAGAACTAAGTAGCTAAGTGAACTATGACTATGTGAACTACATACACTATGACTGCCTTAGATGCAATATTTCATTACTAAAGTTGACATTCTCTGAGTTAGCTAGGACCATGTCGCACTCTTCGCTGCTAACCCTCAACAAACTCAATAAAATGGTGTCACCTTGAGTTCATATAAAAACCATGTCACGTAAGCTCAATTTTTCTGCATTCCTCTCTTTCCCTTGATTTCTCTCTTAGGGGAGACCCCCACACTTTCCCCTGAACCCTGCAAAAGTCCAGCTTTTACTAAGTGGGATAAGCTCTTCACAATGCTGGAAAATTCCCAAATGAAAGAGAACATGCTCCTGCAGTATACCGATGATATCATCAAGGTTGAGCTGCAGAGTCTGAGAGGAGAGATGTTACAGTTTGTGGCCCAGTACGGCGGCTCTTGTGCATCTGCAGTTGAGAGCTTGGTTCGACGGGCTGGGAGTCAAACAGAGATGCGATTGCAGAATGCGCTGGACCGTGTGCGAGAGGTCTCAGCTGATCATTACACACGGCATGATACAGCCCTGCAGCAGCTACTGGCTGGCAGTGTAAACCAGGCTGCACGGCTGGAGCGACTGGAGAACGGCTGTGTGAAATGGGGGGGAGAAGGTATGGCCTCCCAAGCCAAGAGCATCCAGGCCCGACATCTCATGCAAGAAGTGACTGAGACAGAGAATGGAGGTAGGCTGGAAAAGACTCTGGCAACTATTTCCAGTGAGCTGCAAACCATCCGGGAACAGCTGACTCTTTACACCAGGTCAACCTTTGCAAACATGCTTCCATCAGGTGAGACATTCTGTTGTAACAAGTAAAAGCAGTCCATTTGCCACTTTATTGAGAGGCAAGTATAGCAAACAATGGGTAGGGAGAGGCAAAGTGGGATAAAGAAATGCCTCCAAACCAGATTCAATAAAACCAGAACAATAAAACATCATGCACCAATTTCAACCCCCTTTGCAAGTATGTTACTTTATGTGAGTTAATCTTTAAGCTCAATCTGGATAGGCCTAACACAGACTGCCAAGGTGACGATTCTGCTTTGGTGCTGTAAATTTTGAGCTGAAAATCTGTGATTTATGCAAACCACATGCTACCATCAAACCACTAGCCAACTTAGCTGACTAACACAAACACAAAATGTCAACTCATATGACCCCCTGAACAGACCAAACGTAGGAGGCTGATATCCCCCAAAATCTAATAAATGTTTAACCCCGTACGACTTTCCACAAGCTCCTACTGAGTTGGGAAATAAGCTTTGTCCGCATCAAGAAAGCTTTCACCTTGTCAGTAAGTCGGATACAGTTTCTAGTCAACTTAAGCAAAAAAAAGATTTAATCTGTGAATGCCCATGCCTTCTGCATTAAATATCATTGTAGAGGTAGAGTAAATGGAAGACAGAGGGAAGTATAATTATTAACAGCTATACAGGGCGACCACACCAAAGTGTCCAAGGGGGAAAACAGAACCAGATGAGACTTTAGAGAATGACTTAGCCTCCCTCCATCCTCCCAGAGCAGGAAACCTAAGACAAATGTAATGAAAATACTGTAAGCTACGGTAGGAAAGGAGAGCCATAGCCTGTCATAGCAAAGCAATCACCCATAGCAGAGAAAATCTACCAAACCAAAAAGAAGATCCTAGTTGGGTTCTACCAGACCAATTCTCATCACATTCAGTAGTGAATAAATATTAATAGCACAAGGAATAAGTCTCTTGATCTCTGTCGCTCTTTAGATAGGCTTAGCGGGAGCAAAAACTGGACAGGATCCACAATAACTAAATGTTTATGTACAATAAAAAACATTACTCCAAGGACCCCTAGAAGAATAAAAAGAATGCACTGAAGATTACATCACAAAATACTGACCTTTTAATTTAAAAAAAGTTAATACTTTGTGATGAACCCTCCTTGAAAGATTTTGACTATGTGAAGGTTATCCATAGAAAATAAAGTGAAGTCTTCTACAATGCAATCATACGCACCTTGTGATGGGTGGAGTGGTGCAATGGTTCTCCCTCTGAAATATAGGGGAACAGACATCACTACAGATTAATTCTGTTCCTTCCAACAGGGGATAATTAAATTTTGTTAACACTAATCCTTCTTTCTCTCCAGGCTGTGACACTGGGCTGCTCTTCCCCACACGTTCATCTACAGCTCATGTTGAAGTCTCAGCCAAGAAAACCTTCAAGACCAATGCCGTCACCATTTGCCTGTGGGTGAAACCAACTCAGGTGCTCAACAAAACCGTCCTCTTCACTTACAGCACAATTGGCAATGCCTACGAACTCCAGCTGGTGTCGAATGGACAGAGTGTCTTTTTTACAGTCAATGGTGAAGCCCATTTGGTGGAAGCTTCAGGAGCAGTACATGAGGGTCAGTGGGTGCACATTTGTGCAGTCTGGAGCTCACAGCAGGGCTTGGCCTCATTGTGGGTGGATGGTCAACAAGCTGCAAGCTCTCCCGGAGTGGCTGAGGGTCATGAGCTACGTAGCAAAGGAAGCATACTATTGGGGCAAGAGTATGGACGTCACTTCAGGCATTTTAGTAAGCCAGACACATTTGATGCTGAGCAAGCCTTCACAGGGAAGATGACTGGAGTGAACATGTGGGACCATGTTCTGGATTCAAAGGAAATATCTCAGCAGGCACGGCTGGATGGGAGTGGTTGTGGTATCCGTGGTAATGTGGTGGCATGGGGCGTGTCTGACATTGAGCCAAAAGGGGGTGTCAAGCTAATATACTAATTTCTCTACTGTCTTAACCACCTGAGCCCTGCATACCAATCAGCTGAGCTCCTACGATCACATATTAAGAACCTGCTTCGCTACACCTGCACACAACAGTAATTTTCCTCCTTTTCAGATGTGTGGAAAATGTTCCTTCATAGGGAAATTGTAGGGTGAACAGGCTGCATGTAGTCAAGCAAGTTAAAATAGGTAAACTGCTGCCATTGGAGGGACATCATCACATATGATTATATATTTTTTCAAAAATGTTCTGTTTTAAAAGAACGTTTTCAATTAATACAAAGTGGAAGGAATTTTTACAAATATATTATGTATCGCCAAACTATTTATCTTGATTGGTAATGTTTACATTCAGATTTGACTTAATTTTTAATCTATTTGTAATGTAATCCTTCTGTCCATTGTTATTTTTTTCATGCATTTTTCTTAAACTATAGAATCTGTTTCATATGGCTATTTCGAAATATTTTGTTATATGATTTCTGCTAATGAATAACTTTTTTGCCTTTGGTTTGTCGTTATAACACAAGGTCGTTGCTATGTTTTGATGATGGAACTGTGGAAAATGTTTACAAATTGTGACTATTTTTGTTTGATGTGATTAAATGTATTATAATGTAAATTGTTTTTTTTGTTAAGAGGCAAAGTTGAATGTATAATGTACATACATATTTTCTGATGGTCGGGAGAAACAAACCATAATAAAAATTCTAAACTAAAAATGATCCACAAACAAAAAGACAATGTCATCCAGGACCAGTTGAATGAAAAAGTGATCAAGAGGTGAATGAAAGTGCATTGGTTAATAGAACATACCCAGCTAACATGGAACTTTCTCAGAACTAGGGATACACTGATATATTATTATATCTGGGCCAATACTGATACCAATTTTAACAAACAACTATTGGCCAATTCAGATACTGATATTTGTCATTTGCTTTCTTTTTTTTAACTTTTGCTATTAAAATAGTGTTTTGATCATGTTTTAAATGAGCAAAGTTCAAAAATGCATGCATTAAAAGGTATATTAACAAGTTGATTGCTGCATCATCAAATAATTTCTATTGAACATTAAATCCATATAATATTCAACAAGCCAACATAAATACATAAATACAACAGAACAAAGATGCATTTGAAAATCTATCTGAAAGTCTCTTTCAGGTAGGTCTAGGCCAAGTGGAACAAGTACACAATGGCATTCAGGTGAGTATATATACATACATACAGTATATATACACACACCTACTAATACAGCAAATTTCACATGCAATTGATTGACAGAAACTATGCTTAATTTCTTGCTAAACTGTGCTCAACAAAACCGTCCTCTTCTCTTACAGCACAACTGGCATTTTAAACATATTCTGTTCTTCGTCTGTGCAATAAATGTACCTGAATGAGCGTGGTTTTATAGTGTATTTAATTCAACTGCTTAGGTAATGTTAATGGTATGACCCATTTCAGGGGTGGCCAATGTACACATATAAATGTATATATAAATATACATGAATCATTATTAAAGTTACAAAAGTTATTTAGTCAAGAGTAGTTAGCAAATTTTTTTTCTTTTGTTGTTTGATTAACATTAATACACAGATATTAGCACAGCAGGAATATTAGTCTGCTTTCACTTTAAGAGCTGCATTGATCCAATATACAGGTACACAAGTGTTGTATTTCTTATCCGTTTACGTTCATTTAAAACATAACCACCATTTTGATATAATTTTGTGTGAATTAGAAGAGTGAAAGAGAACTTAATTTAGTATTTGGGTGCTGTCTTAAAATATTTTATAACTTAATGGCAATGTTAGCAAAACATTTTTATTAGCTGGGTTAACTGTAAAGTGTCGTACATATATCATAATTCAATGATGTTTTATCATACTATATCCAATTAGCATAAATCATTCTTTAATTAAAATTGTGCAGGGTGTCCAAAATGACGTCACGTCATGACACCTGTCAAGCCGGTACCATAGGTTGTTCCATTTGTCATTTTAGGTTACAGAAGAATGCTCATGAGTTGTAGCCACTATGAAAGTGTGGACTCGGATAAGAACTACAACAGTTTAAAGGTATGTTCACATTTACTGTTGTAAGGTAAATTTTTGTGGGTGCAATCCAGACATTTCATTAGGAATTCATGCCATCTGAAATTTCAAATACATGAAGAAGAAAGATTTCAATACGTAGAATACGCAATGGATTTAAGTTGGTCACGCGGAGTGACCTGCCTTGACCAACAATAACTGTTTCGCCTGAAAGTTACTTCTGTCTGCGCTGTGCTCGCTACACTATTGACATTAGAAAATGGGGATATTTTGCCAGCAAAATATTGTTGAAATTGTGGTAATGTAACCACACCTTAACACAGCTTTTGAAACAGGGCCAGTGAATCTGCTCTATGCGTTGCCTCATTTTTTTTAAGTAAAAAAAAAAACTTACAAAATCTAATAGAAGCGACCTATTAGTTTATGTCAACATTAAATAACATTCAAAATCCATTTTACTTACACACTGAGATAAACATTATATTCAAAGAAAAACACACACACACACACACACACAACCTTTACCACATTAACAAAAAATGCAAGTTATTTCAGACAGCGGAAGTAAATACATTTTGATAATGAGTATGAACTTTTGTGATCATGATGACTCATGTACATTAAGTGTAGAGTATTCAAGTAATCAGTTAATTGAAAACATGAGAAAACAGCATGGGCCACACTGAGTGTCTGGTACTTTACATTTATAACATGCAACATAACCAAAGATCTGGATGACACTGGTCACGGGTCAGTGTAAAAGAGGAACAAATCATTGGCTTAGCAAAAACACTCAGGCCTTAGACTGATTAGTGGATCCAGATGGTGGTAGGGAGAATGCATTCTTGAAAGGATATTACTAATAATGAGCATTGCTAGAGGGAGTTTGTGAGCCATTCAAAACCTTTAATGTTTCAAAGATGCTCTTTTCTACCTCTGGCTTTCCTGCTCCTGTAGTGAGTGTACACACCAGGGGAGCTCTGCCTCTAACACACTCCAGACCACTACAAACACTCACATCGTACCTCCGACATGACTTTAACATGAAACCCCTGTGTTGAGGCAGCTACATACTAAGGAAACACAAGAGCTCATGGCGAGACATCTACATAGCTCATCAAAAATGTTTTAAAGAGACTAAATGATTGTACAAGCAGTTGCCTGTCCTGCTGAAAAGACCAGCATGCCACAACAAGCCTACTAAACTTGCTTAACTATAGCAACATTACCTTGGTCAATTAGGACAACAGAAGTAATTCTTGTGAAGCACAAGACTAAACTAGTACACCATTACTGACAAGTAATTACAGTACCAGCCTTGATAAGTGTGGAAATTCATGATGGTAGCCAAAAAAGTAATTGCTGAAGTCAAGCTAGTCATGGTGTTTTTTACTTACCATTCTAAATGTTAGGCTGCATCCATAATCACATACTTCCCTACTATGCAGTGGGCGAAAAACAGTGTGCAACAAAATAAGTTTGTCCGAATTTACAGTACTCATCAAAGAGTAAGCAAAAAGTTCCCAGATGACCTACCAATTCCAGCAAGATTCTGAATTGCGCATTTGATGATGCTAGTAGGTCACGTGGTAAGGGCAACATGGCAAATGTAATACGTCCAGATTACAGTCATACTACACATACTATATAGAACACTTTTTTAGTGGCCGTGAAGTAATTACTTATTCAAAATAAGAGCCTACTCAAGAGAGTGTGCAAATTCGGACACAGCCTTTGATTTCCATAGAGTGTGGCCTGAGCACTAAACAGACCATGCAATTGTAATCTAATCGCTGTACCAATGAAGTAGTTGTTTCTAGGAATCATTGCTCTACCCTTCCTTTTGCAGTGTTCAGCGTTTAGAACCCCTCAAAGGTACCCCACAAAACCTAACCTGAACCCTATTACCTCACCCCACTTCCTGCTTCATGGACTGGGAATAGGTTGCACGTTATCGGTTCTCTGTGAACCCGAGGCAAGTAGGACCAGGGTGGTGTTAATGAGAGAAGGGGAAAGGAGACTGATTAAGAGACAGACCCCAATGAGAGGCTTGAGGAAGGACGATGCTGAGCTATTACGTTCTAATAACCCTGTTAGCTGGGTCTCTGAAGTTGCTCTGCTATAATGCATGGCACATGGAGAAACCACAAAACGTAATATGCTTATACTGGAAATGAAGACTCAAAACTGACTATTACTGTAAGTTAAACCAAGTATCATAATGAGTCTTGTCAAATTACTGCAAGGACATGTAGAAATGTAGGTTGTCCTGTGCTGTGATGTTACTTTTAAGAAAGGGTGAGAAGGGTAAATGCTCTGTTTTCTATGTCTAGTGCAGGTTGGATTCAACCCAGAGGCTCTGCTAACTCGTGTATCGGCTTTCTCTTCCCACTCAGCCCACTAGAGTGCTGCAATGGTACAAGATGTAATGATCTGAGTCCTGACAATATGCACAATGCATAGGGGGCATATGGAAACCTAAGCATATCAATGCAAACTGCCTTACTGCAGTGGTCAGCCAATTTTTGACAGTACCTCAGGCTCAAAAACTTGGGCAACTGTTGACTGGAAATTGTCATGACAGTTTCACAATTGAGAGTTACGTAACCCATTCTTGGACAGACATAATGGTCAAGCAGCAAGCCCAGTTTTAAGACAATACACTTCATTTAGATCTCAAACCCCCATCAACAGTTGAATAATACAAATTAAAGCCCAAGAGGGTCCTTCTTCAGCTGAGGCAATGTTTTTTTGTGTTGGCAAGAAGCAGAATGTTAAATGTAGAAGTAGAGCGTAGAAAGTAGAATGCGGGACCTCTCCATAAACCACTGTGGCATGACTGGATGGATATCCACTGGACGGATAATGTTTCATTTGTTAAACAAAAAAATATCTGAGATCTTTGTTAACTGTTTTGTACCATAATGAGGGGTGAAGAGACTGAACCAGGAAGTCGAGGAAAAATGCTGAGGGAGTCACTTCCTACTCTAGAGTCTAACAGGATGTGCTGTTGTGATTTTTTAAAATGCCATGCTCACAAAAAATGTATCACAACATGTGATAGTTGTGTTACAAGCTACCAGGCTGATATGAAGGCTAAGAAGAAAAAACGAATCATTAAGCCAATGTTTGTGAGGTCTAAATGGTCATTTTCTGTCCAGAAGAAGCTGACAAATTAGCATATACCAGACTTTAAGTAGATAGCCAAAAAAAAAAAAAAAACATGAAAAAAAAAAACGTATTTATCACCTTCCCCCTGTGGAATAAACATGCCAGGTGATCTACTACATCCAAAAAAAAAAAAAAAAAAAAAAAACACCCTCAAGTTTCTTGGGTGGCCCCTTTAAGAGGGCCTTTCGCTTGTAGTTGTCCTACAGCACAATTTTAAAAAAAAAACAAGAAAAAGGTAGATTTTTATCCAGGTTATATCCTTATCACTAACATGATCAAGCTATATAAAGAAAACAACTTTTTTAAATCTTTCAGTATTTATTATGTGGCTCAATTAGAAGGCATTTACAATAATGTTGTCCTTTGGCTGAACCAAATTATATCATAATGAGTTTAGTTCAATGTAAATTTGACCACACTATTCCCTAATGAAGCCATGTTTGTTCTTTGCCTCTGATGGCCCTGGCCAAAGATCTCCTAGACTGACCCCTTCCTTAATGACAGAGTTTCAACACAATAAGTAGACCCACACCAATCAGATCTTTATCTTCGATGGGCAACAATTTGTGTGAGTGGATGTTTGAACAGCTGAGATGTGAGTGTATTTTGGCACAAACACAAGGTCAAATTTACCATCCATTCCTCATTTCATGGACAAACTCTTTAAAAAACAAAATGCAAATCTTTAATTAAAAAGCATTGAATAAACGTCAATTTAGAAGAACAATGATTGTAATAAAGTTTGCTTCATTGTGGATGTCTCAAATGATCCATTTAATTGTGTGGTTTTGAGACCAGAAACCATAACCACACACTGTGGGCCAGGAAGACCACACGCCATCTACACTACACCGATGCTGTGGGTGGCACATTAGTGCTGTGGAAACTAAACAGTCATTGGTCTGTGTGTGTGTGAATATTTTTTTTAAAGGCAAAAAAGGACTGCTTCGCTAATTAAAACAAAGCCAATGAGGTGCAGGGCCTGTTAAGCACTGAATCATGGGGAATATGATGGTTTTATACTTTCTATGACTCACCATTGTTTTCTATTGCGTAATCAAACATAGCACACAGTGAGGGTGACTTTGCCAACTAGGACATGTTCCTGAATCAACATCTGTTGTTGGTCCTGGAACAATATTCTTGTCAAACAAACACAGCCATAACCCTAACAATTAATTACTCCAATCTTAAGGCGGTCGCACAACGGACGAGAAGCTCAGCGCCGCGTCTAGGACAACTCACAGCTATCGCACACCGGACGCACACATTCTATTGTCAGTTTGTGGTCAACAATATTGTTGTTTAAGGACATTATGAAATTAAGATAATGCACAATTAAATACCATCGTTGCTATCATCAGCTAACTGAACATTTTACCTCAGGTCGTACGATAATTGAGAATCTCACGAGAAAATTCAGTAACATCAGCAATCTTCCTCCACGCTGATTTCAGTATTTTGTCTTTAAAGATTCTTAGATTTGTGGCTTATAATTCAGGGTATTTCCCTACTTCATTGAGTTTTTAGTCGTCCTTTTAGTTATCGCTACGCTACCCAATGCTATTGAAATAATTCTAAAGTGTGGTGTGACCTGTACCTCCAATAGGTGAAGGCACACAACAGTGAATGTAATCACGACAGGCAAACATATATACTTTCGCACTCAGGTTAGTGTATGGAATAAAAATGGCACAACAGAGCAAAATGAAAGATTAGAAAGGGCTACATTTATTATGCCTATACATTTTTCCTACATTTGTTTAGACTTTAATCAAGCTGTAAAATTATGAATGTAAAACTAATGTATCAGTATGTACTACATATATGACGAATTGGGACAAGTATAATATGATTTAATAGAAAACTGTTAGTGGCATTCTGTGGTGTGGCAAGATTTTGAATAGCGTCCTGAGTCCTAGCTGGGTGTCACTGACAGACGCTGACTGGCACTGCCGGTGTGCGTACACTCATAGAAAACAACGTGTTAGAATTTTAAAGACGTGACGTGACATGGACTAGCTGGACTAACATCAAAGTTTGTTTAATATATGTGTGTGTGTGTGTGTGTGTGTGTGTGTGTGTGTGTGTGTGTGTGTGTGTGTGTGTGTGTGTGTGTGTGTGTGTGTGTGTGTGTGTATATATATATATTATACAACCACATATATTATATATAGAATGTATGCATCCGGTGTATGATACCTGTGAGTTGTCCTAGACGCGGCGCTGTGCTTCTAGTCCGGTGTGCGACCATTTTGAGAAGCATTAGCAAACCAAACACAGCTGCTTTTCACATAACATATGTAATTACTCATGCATTGTGATACAGCCTGGTTCATTGGTCCATTATGTGGACACTACAAGCAAACCATTCAAGAGTTGTTTTCAAGCGGACCGAGACCACCTTGTTCAGGCGATCTTTGGTGCGGATTCAAGCGCGATTGCTGAGTTTATATATGGCTAAACGGAACCGAACTAACGAAGAAAATATGCCAGTGTGAAAATGTCCAAACACACCATATCTAGTTAGGACACAATGTGACCGTTAAGTTCCTTTGAACTCTGCCTAAAACCTTTTAAGAATGTTGTTCCAGGACCAACGGGGATGTTGATCCAGTATCATGTGGCACATAGTAAAATCACCATGACCCAGAGCACAAAGTATTTTGTTCAGTCTATGCTATTTTAGTGACCTACCGTGAACCCTCCCACCCTCAGGACCCTGTGTCGGACCCCTACCTGTCAGCACGCTGCAGGTGATGGCCTCAGTGTGTTGGGCCAGGAGTTCAGCTTTCGCAATGGCAGCCAGTGACAAGTAGCTGGACATGTTTCTACTCAGCTCTTGGTTCCCTTGCTGCAAGAACCGCACCGCCACAGGGACCGCTAACACCATCACTGGAGGCCTGTTGTAATTCTGAAAAAAAAAAAAAAAAAAAATTTAGACCTGCATCTCAGGTCACAGATTAATTGTATACGGTTTACTAATTACGACCTATACAACCTATTTTAAAGAACGTCCCACACCGCAGACTGAATTGAAAAGCTCAATAACAAGTTTAATTTAATTAAGTAAAAATCAATTTATCAGCGTGTGTTAATTCCAAATAGCTTATGCCAAGATCAATCAATAAAGACTTTAATAAATTAAGAGAATTATCACATAAGGGTTAGCTTGCTGCTTAGTTAATAAAATTAATAAATAAGAGATACTTTATAAGGCATCTCTTTAATAATAAGATATTCTAATAATTTAATAATAAGATGATACTATATAAGGCAAGAAAGGCAGCAGTAAACATTTCAAAAGATCAACTGAAGCCTGCCACAGAAAGTAGGTTATGGTGAATGTTCTGCTGCCCCCTAGAGAAGATGATGTGAACATGTCAGGTTGAAACAGATGAAACATCAGATGGATTCATCGAATGAAATGGGAAGTTATTTTATTATGAAGGATTAAGTTTTACACTACCACACCAAAATTTGTTATATTTGGTTAAAATAAAATAATAAGATTCATTAATGTTTAAATCTCACAAGTTTGAATGCCATAATTATTTAATTTATCTAGAATCATAATTTAACATCTAGTTACTGCATGCTATGAATATGACTTTAATTTCGTCTGGAGCAAATTAAGAGATTTTTTTCCCTTTACTGTAAAAAAGATGGCCATTCA
This sequence comes from Meda fulgida, assembly GCA_030578275.1. Classification (NCBI taxonomy): domain Eukaryota; kingdom Metazoa; phylum Chordata; class Actinopteri; order Cypriniformes; family Leuciscidae; genus Meda; species Meda fulgida. The sequence goes on from CM060633.1 coordinate 7,564,933, forward strand.
TCTTCTTGCCTGAAGGGAAAAGGTCCTTAAATATCGAAAATTATACTTTAAAAAGCATGACAGAGCAAATAACTTCCAAAGAACCCAAGCTAATTATAAAACACCCACTTGAATATGTGACTGCTGCTCAGATCAAAGAGCCTTTCCACAAATAGTTCTGAAGAACTCAGGCATAAGACCATTCAAGCTGCAGTTCTCTAATGAATACTGATCTCTACCACTACCCAGAATGCATCACTATAGCTCAGCCTCTCTCTAAGCCCTTCTCTGAGATTCATATGCGGCTCATTGTGTAAGGTAATGCATGCATATGTGTGTGTGTCTGTGTGTGTGTGTGAAAGAGACAAATACAAAAACAAGAGGGAAAGACGAGAGAGAGAGAGAGAGAGAGAGAGAGAGAGAGAGAGAGAGAGAGAGAGAGAGAGAGAGAGAGAGAGAGAGAGAGAGAGAGAGAGGATGTGAGAATGGGACAGTGAAGCAAATATTAAGAAGCAGCTAATTAATTAGCAGGCTAATTGCTGTTGTCAGGCGTGTCTGTTCCATTTTAAGACATGCCACTTGACTCCCTGAGAATGTTATAATTGCTTCATAACTGACAAAGCTGGTTTAAATATGGACCCTTTCACATTTCCAGGATTCTCGGAAGCAGTTGTTGTCATAGTCAGGTAAACATTTATGGTGGTGAACGAGTTTTCATTTTCCAATAGCAAAAGAAAAAAAATACAGTATTTCCTCAACTTTCCAAAAAAGAGAAAATGATGATAAATGTATTAATCTCTTTCGGCAGCTGAATTAGAAACACCCAAGTGGCACTAGCTCTTTTTAATTTTAATAAAGAGTAAGAAGCTAGCCTCATTTTAAAAGCAATTTAGTTTAGGGTCCAATTCTCACTATTAACTAGTTACTTATAGCATGCATATTACTAGGATATTGGCTATTTATTAGTACTTATAAAGAAGCACATATTAATGCCTTATTATTCATGACCGTAATCTACATCCCTTAATCCTACCCAATACCTAAACTTAACAACTACCTTACTAACTATTAATAAACAGTAATTATGAGTTTATTGAGGCAAAAGTCATAGTTAATAGTCAGTTAATAGTGAGAATTGAACCCTATTCTAAAGTGGGACACTTTCAATACGCCGCCTATTGATATCAGCTTCATGATGCCCACAAATTATATACAATATAATTACCCAACTATATAATTGAGATAGATTGCAAAAGCATTGAAATATATTTTTGCCTCTCATCGCATATTTTTCCTTCACCATGTCCCTTTAAGGTCTCCGTAGAATCTGTTATCTCCTTTCTTTTTCCTTTTTCAATTCTGAATTTGGCTTCAGGCACAACTCTAAGTACATTTTTGAACATGCAAACACTGAAATCCACAACTCTGATTTTGTTGATATATGCGGATGTGTGATCGAAAGCTTAGAATCGAACACGGAATGTGCAAAATCATAGGCAGCAAAGGATACATCTATGAAAGGTATTTCAGGAGACAAGATGTGATTTTTCAGCTTTCTGACTCAGCCATGGTGGCATCCAGTGAGAATAAACACTTCACTTTAAAGGTCCCATAAAGTACACCTTTCTGGAGTTTTATTTTGGTTTTTGATGTTCTTAAGAATATATATTTGCAGTATAAGTACCAAAAACGATCTCAATAAATTTTTACGGCTCCTTTCTCAGGAGCTCTGCTAAGTACAGGTCGATTTTGGCCTGTCTAATTAATATTCATGAGCCTCCCTTCTGATTGGCCTGTTGACGCACGGCCAGGCCAACACAGGTAACTAGGGTAATGTATGCTGTAACCTGCTGTGGCTTGGGGATGCTCACAAATAAGATAAATAAAACACCTGTAATGATGAACATTGCTGAGGGAAATGTTATCCGGCCTTTTATCTTCGAACCGGACTCAGCGACGACAGGAGACAACCAACCACCTCCTCAAACGCGCTTCAGAATAGATTTTTTTTTTTTTTTTTTTTACTTTCAGCATAATTGTAAGAGTATTATAATTATCATTACATTAATGCTACATGCAGATTTAACGTAGACGCTGATTTAAACTGTCTGTAAACAAACTCAGACTTTTTAAAATAACATTACCCATGCAAGTACACCAAACGTTAGTTTCTGTTAGCAAAACAAAAGACACAGAGACTGAGTAAACTCAATCTCAATAAAAACAACAGACACCAACAGGGCTGTAATTTAGGAAAACAAACAACGTATTTTGTCTTGTTTCCAACAGATATTCCATCAAAGCTTGTGGCACCCATAGACTGTACAAAACAACATGTCAGCATCAATTTAGCAACATGTTAGTGTTGCATATCCGTTTACAAACTATAATTTCAGGTTATGCTGGGTCCATAATGAAACATAAAATTTGTTAGAAGTTTATTTACGGGTTGCAAATTTGAGGTCGGACCCAACAATGTAGGGACTGCAGCAACTTTGATGAGTAGCTTCTTTGAAAAACTGGCATTGAACTAACTATGCCTGATTGACTAAGCCGTCACTTGTGAAATGTGCAGAACACACGGTTAAAGTCGACCTAAATTGCTGTGGTATTTTCGAATAAATAAACATTAGCCACCGGTCTTTTATATTAATGTTGTTCGGAAGCCTGTTCAATGATGTAGTTTCCTGACATCCATCGACTGAACACCGTCTTCTCGACATGTTTCCGTGTTGTTGTTGCTCAGCAATGGCATGGACGCCATTGCTATTACTATATATAATATAATAAATATTTACTTTTAAACAAATAAAATGCGCCATTGAGTCAAGTTTCTACATTACATGATAATGAGTCTGTTTAGTAAAGTACATGTGTGTAAAACACTGTTAACCTCCCTATCAATAATTTGCAAGCAAATGCAATGACATCATACATTTTTATGTTTGGCCTAATGTTTCCATTAAGTTATGAAAACGTTGTTTCTAAATGTTCTCTAAACATTCAATACATTCTGATGTTTTGAATGTTTTAAAAACTTTTTTTTTTTTTGGTTAAGCAAAAGGTAAGGGAATATTCCTTTTATCATTTTGCAAAAATTATGAGAATGTTACTTTTGAATGTTCTCTGAAACATTCAGAGTAGTATCATTTAAAAATGTTTTACGAACATCCAACTAAAACGCTTCAAAAAAAGACGTTCCATGATAAATATATAGACAATGTTCTTGTGCAAACGTTTTTGGAACATTATTAAAGACCAGATAACTTTGAACAAACACACTATTAATGTTACTGGAAGAATGTTTACTATTGCTGTGAGGAATATCCTGTTATGTTTATAAATGTACAGAAATCATTAGTGCTAAGCGTCACTCTCACCTGCAAGATGCAGCTGGTGATGTCGGAGGCAATCTTGGCATGAGGTGTGTCTTCATCTTTGCCTTGCGGCTGGAGGTTATGTTCAAGACATGACTCCCATAAGGACACAAGAGCTGCTCCATGCCTCTCAATCGAGCCTGTCTCCCTGATCGCTGTAGTGATGCGTGTAATGCAGATCTCCACCACCGCCTGGTCATTGTCGTTTGTCAAGTAGTCCTGCAACAAATCACATAACTGAATGAAAGAGTGTGCATTCAAGGCTCTGGTACATCGAAAAAAAAAAAGAGTTCAAATACTTGTAGAATCAAGATAAAATGGTCTGGATGCTTCAGCAAATATGCTTTTATCTCACGTTTGCTTTTGTTAACACTATCAGTTAGGTTTAGTTAGGGTAGGCTTTAGTCTAGGTGGTGCGTCATTTTCAAATGCCAAGGAGCATTTGAAAGCATTTGAAGGAGCAAGTGCTGCGATACACAATAAGATCAACGTTCTCACATTATCAAATAAAAAGTTTCCTCCATTTCTGAAATATTCAATTTATTTCAGAATCCAGTGAATAGGTCTTCTTGACACATCTGGTCTTTGTTTTGCTTGAGTTGGATTTTGAGTTAGTTTTGCAATGTTCTCAGTTCAGTTTTCTGTGTTCATGCTCTTTTGTTGCCATGGTTTTTGATTTGTCATTATGTGTCACACCTGTGTATTGTTAATCATCTCATTTAGTCCTTAAGCACTTTTCAGACAGTAATTGTTTCTCAAAGAGACGTAAGGTATTTTCACCATTTATAGGGGCTAGTCGTCAGTGATTTTATTACCGTCCGAATCCAGAATGTCAGTGTCTTGCGGCCATGCATTGACTACAGGGCTTTCAATTATCAAATCATCAAGTACCGCTATACTCTTCCCTTGGTCATCAAACCTGGAACAACTGAGAGGAGCCCGCATCTTTTCCAAGCTGGACCTGCACAGCGCCAATAATCTTATCCAAATTAGGAAAGATGATGGATGGAAGACCGCCTTAACACAGTCAGGCCACTATAAGTACCGAATTATGCCGTACAGGCTGGCTAACTCAGCGTCTGTATTCCAGGCCTTCATGGATGAGTTGTTCCGAGACATGCTCCGGCAATTCATTATCATCTACATGATATTCGAATGTACTCTCGGAATCTGGCTGAACACCGCATTTGTAAGCTCATCCCATTTAAAGGTTTACCATCCGCTGTAGAGACAGCAGAGGCATTATTCCACCATGTGTTTCATTACTATGGACTGCCAGAAGACATTGTGTCGGTTAGTTGGTCACAGTTTACTTAATGTGTGTGGAAAGCCTTCTTCCATCTGCTCAGTGTTTCTGTAACCTTGTCTTCAGGATATCACCCTCAGACAAATGGCCAAACGGAGCGCATGATCCAAGAAATCGGATATTATCTACGGTCATACTGCCACATCTACCAACACAGCTGAAACCGTTTCCTACCCTGGGCCAAATAGGCAAAGAACTCCCTTCATCAGACCACCACCGGGCGAACTCCCTTCCAGTGCATACTCGGCTATCAATCGCCCCTGTTTCCCTGGTCAGGTGAGCCATCAGACATTCCAGCTGTGAACTACTGGTTCCAGGATAGCGAGAGGGTGTGGGACTCAGCTCACATCCACATTCAGAGGGCAGTACGGAGACATGCGTAAGAGCCAGGCCGATGCAAGAAGAGCAGTGACACCCATGTACCATCCAGGGCAGAAGGTCTGGCTCTCTACCAGGGACATCTGTCTCTGGCCGCCTTCCTGCAAGCTGTCCACGATTCATTGGACCATTCACCGGCAAATCAATGACGTCACATATCGTTTAAACCTATCTTCTGAATATAAGATTGCTCCTACCTTCCATGTGTCACTGCTTAAACCTCACATGCATCTCTTCTCCTTTCCTAAAAAAAAGGGCCTGGTGCTGATGAAATACCTCTTCCTCCCATAGAAGCAGACGACAACCACATCTACACCGTCCACTCAATTCAGGATTCCCACATGGGTCCCACATGATGATATACTGGATCCTAATCTTTCACCAAATTGCACATTGTTCATCCAGAACACCCAGCACCTCGGGGCAGGGGCCATCCTCGCCGCCGTGCCTGGTTATCAGGAGTTGCCCGTGGAGTCATGTCATGGATTCCATCAACATGTCCTCAGCACCAGGTCCTTCAGCTCCAATCACCCAAATTCTAACCAGTCACACAAGTCACCACTTGATTACCTCCTCTACACATACTCACCAGCCACACTCCCTCACTCCCGCCTAGTCGATTTACACTTGAGAACACTTATGCCTGACTCCTACTTACCTTCTTGCTCACCTTCTTCCTGCTACATGCTTCACTGGATCGAAGTTCCCCAACTCATCCGTGTGCTTCATCATCAACTTGCAAAAGAGAGAAAGATCCATGAGCTAAGTGTGACTATCTGCAACCGGTCTCAAAATTACTCCTGTTTGTCTGCTGTTCATTTGATCTTTTACCCATTTAATAAAGTTCCTGCTCAACGATACCTGTGTTCCTTCTCCTGTTTATCTGTAACAATAATTTAATGAAATATGAATTTATTCTTATCATTCAATAAGCAATATGACATTTTATTTACAGCAGACAATCATGTGACTGACCAGGTGATCAGAACGTTTTCCGGTTTCACAAAACCCCTTGCTGACACTTACACGGTTATGTAATATTTAAAACATTATGGATTGATTGACATTCATGCACTGACTATTAAGCTACAGTTTGTATACTAATTGTGTGCTATACAGTATTTGCATGCAAACAGCTTCATATTTACATTTCTGAAAACATGAGGTATTATTAAGCAAGAAAGTTTGGATCTTTGTGGTGTGGCATGTTTGGAATGATAATGTTATGCAAGTGACTGTGAAAAGGAGGACAGTGTAGGCCCTGGAGAGAGAAATACAAGAGAAGAGAGAATGAGAGAAGGCTACACATGAGACGCTGGATGAGCCCAAATCTGTTTACAAAAGCCAACCAGAACACAGAAGCCCAATAAGGCAAGAAGAACTGGCTTTAGCACGCTCAGTGACACTAACATTCCTTTAGAAGTCATTTGAATTTTTACTCATTTTCATTTTAAAAAACACTGAGGAAATGAGGGGTCACCTTATTCAAATTATTCAGATATGCAGTGCTGACAGGGGCAGTGATCAACTAAAACATGCCATATGCTCTCTAACTTCACTTTAACTTCATAAGATCAACCAGGCCTGTAAACAGATACAGGACAAAAATAAAGGAAAACTGTTTTTTCCCTCAGTCAATATGACTAGGCCTATACAATAATAATAAATAGTAGTAGTAGTAGTAGTATCATCATCATCATTTAAATGATAAAAGATCAAGACAGATAAAGAAACATTTCACTATTGCAACAATACTATTGAAGTGTAAAATAATTAATACAATAAATTAAAAATTAGTATTTAATAATAATACTAATTTATTTTACAGAGGAATAGTAAAAGTGTTCATTTTGGATAATTTAAATTAACTGTAATGTACACTTGTGTAAGTGCACAGTACATCATGGTAGAATTTGCTGTTTTATCTTGGACCAGATTGAATCATTACATTTTTTTGCATTACAGTCAAATGAATTTTCAAAGGTGAATGTATATTCATTGTTATTTTAACAATAACAACCAAACAACAAATTAATTTATTTTAGTTTAACTAAATATTTCTTGAATTAAATGATGGTTTATTATGGAGTCCCTAAACGGACCTTTGCAAAAATTGATTTTTTTTACAGACTTTCGGACTTTCGGTACTTATTTTGAATAAGTAGCCTAATTACCTCACGGCCGCTAAAAAAGTATGTTCTATATAGTATGGGCCTTTCCAAATACCTATACTTGCGGTCTTTGAACTTGACCACTTGTCTACTTACATGTGTCACGGTGTGGGTTTGTGTTTTTTGTATCTTGTTCTTGTCTTTCATGTTTTCCCCTGTCCTTTCATGTTCAGCTGTTCCCCGTCATGTTGATTAGTCTCCCCATGTGTTTCTGATTAGCCACACCCCCTTGTTATCTTGTTTAGCTTGTCTGTTTATGTATTTATACCTCCGTGTTTCAGTTGTGTGGTGTCGGTCTTTGTTTCCTGTAGCTGTTCCGTCTCCTGGTCCCGAGTTCTTTGTCTGTGTTTCACAGTGGATTACCTGTTTGTTTAAAGCTGCAGTCTGGCAGATTGAGTGGACTTAGGCAAAATTTTGAATGTTTACAACTCTCGTGCCCCTCCCCCAATATCAACGAATACCCTCCCACCAAGTTCGTGCTCGTCAGTGTGTGTGCACCACGAACCTGCCCAACAAGTGCTAACACCATACCAAAACATTTGGGCAAACATACTTAGATTACTAACATAACACTAAGAAATAAAGTAACTGGTTGATAAAGCACAATTACCTGTCGAGAAGAAATGTTGCCAGCTCTGCATCCAGCTTGAACCCAATTAAATCACGTAAATCTCTCCACCTTTCAAATGCCGATCAGATGTTGATCCTGGTTTTATTACGGTCACTTTCTTTCTTTAATTCATTCTTTTCAGCAGGTGTTCTCTTTTCCTGTGTTGTTTTGACCTCCTAGCTCTTGAGGTTAACTGAGAAATTGGAATCTTCTCCGCCATCACTCTTCGTTACTGCGCGAACTTCAGGCGTGTGCATGTGATTGTAACGTGCACGAGGGGTGGCGTGTGCACGACCTGTGATTGACAGTCAGATCTCACACCCCCATGCGCTGATTGGACACAATGAACCGGGAGCGGTGGATTTTTGCAAAACAAATAACACGCTCCAGGTGAAGTTAGAAGCTCGGGTTTTTTTTCTAAAACCACTTTATTTATGTTGTTCTGTCGGATTATAGTGTCGATTTCACTGAATATGATCAAAAAAAATGTTGCAGACGCCAGCTTTAATTAAAGTGCTTGCGTTTGAATTCACTCTCCGACTCAACCTTGCTGCAGCGTAACAGAAAGACTGACCAAGATGAATTCAGCAGCACGGATCTCACCTGAACTTCCCAGCATGAGCTGGGAATTCGCGGGTCAGAGCGCTGCCTTGGCCCTGGACAGCCCTGTCGAGCAAAGACCAGAGCCAGTCTTCGAGCAAGAGCCCGTCGCCTGTTCCATGAACCCAGCCCAGAGTTTCCTTCGCCGCTGGTCCCGTCCAGCCCAGAGCCCTCTTCCCTGCTGATCATGCCCAGCCCAGAGCCCACTGATTCTGCGCCAGAGCTTCACGTCAGCCATGTCCAGCCAGAGCTTCACGTCAGCCACGTCCAGCCAGAGCTTCACGTCAGCCACGTCCAGCCAGAGCTTCACGTCAGCCACGTCTAGCCAGAGCTTCACGTCAGCCACGTCCAGCCAGAGCTTCATGTCAGCCACGTCCAGCCAGAGCCAAGGTCCCACTCATCGCTGGTTCCGTCCAGCCCAGAGTCATCACCTCTGGCGCCGTCCAGACCAGAGCCCTCACCGCTGGCGCCGTCCAGCCCAGAGCCCTCACCGCTGGCCCCGTCCAGCCCAGCGCCCTCTCGGAGACGGAGGAGGAGGAAGAGGACTTCCTGCATCCTGCAATGCCCGGTGGCCCTTCCTGAGCTTCCGGCCGATCCAGAGACCGTTCACGTCACGTCTGCGGATCCAGAGACTGTTCAAGTCATGTCTGCCGATCCAGAGACTGTTCAAATCACTTCTGCCGATCCAGAGACTGTCCACGTCACTTCTGCCCAGTCAGAGACGGTTCACATCACTTTTGCTCATCCAGAGACGGTTCACGTCACGTCTGCCCAGTCAGAGCCTGTTCACGTCACGTCTGCCATGTTAGAGACTGTTCACGTCACTTCTGCCAAGCCAGAGACGCTTCACATCACTTCTACAGAGCCAGTGTCTACAGACAAGATGGCCGATCCAGAGACCGTTCACGTCACTTCCTCCGAGCCAGTGTCTACGGACAAGATGGCCGAGCCAGAGACCGTTCGCGTCACTTCCTCCGAGCCAATGTCTACGGATAAGATGGCCTATTGAGAGACTGTTCACGTCACTTTCTCCGAGCCAGTGTCTACGGACAAGATGGCCGAGCCAGAGTCTGTTCCCGTTCCCGAGCCAGGGTCTGTTCCCGCTCCCGAGCCAGGGTCTGTTCCCGTTCCCGAGCCATGGTCTGTTCCCACTCCTGAGCCAGGGTCTGTTCCTTTTCCCGAAACCAGAGTCTGTTCCCATTCCCGAGCCAGAGTCTGGTCCCGTTCCCGAGCCAGAGTCTGGCCCTCCGTCCCTCACCCAAGACCGCCTCCACTTCATCACCCTCCTGAACTTTAGTGTTATTGTTTCAAGGGGCGTCGGGAGCCGCCCATGGGATGGGGGGGTGGGCTATGTCACGGTGTGGGTTTGTGTTTTTGTCTCTTGTTCTTGTCTGTCATGTTTTCCCCTGTCCTTTCATGTTCAGCTGTTCCCTGTCGTGTTGATTAGTCTCCCCATGTGTTTCTGATTAGCCACACCCCCTTGTTATCTTGTTTAGCTTGTCTGTTTGTGTATTATTACCTCCGTGTTTCAGTTGTGTGGTGTCGGCCTTTGTTTCCTGTAGCTGTTCCGTCTCCTGGTCCCGAGTTCTTTGTCTGTGTTTCACAGTCGATTACCTGTTTGTTTAATTAAAGTGCTTGCGTTTGAATTCACTCTCCGACTCATCCTTGCTGCAGGGTAACAACATGATGCATTTCCTGTATTTGGCCCAAGTGTTCAAGTAGCCTATGCATGAAGACTGCAAGTGTGTGTAGAACTTTTGATTACTCGATGGGACACACTAATAGTGTTGCAAAAATGCAAGGGTTTACAGAGTTTTTTATTTTATTTTCAATACTTTGCATTTTAATATAAACTTGTAAAAAATTAAGCCGCTATGTAACAAAATACACAATTTAAAATGATGGTGCTTCTAATTAAGTGATAAAAAGCAGTTGCAAATGTTGTATAAAATACACATAGCCTACTCATCGTTTCACCAATAAAAGTACACTTTAAAAATTTGTTTTACTACCAAATTACATGTAATATCTAGTAAATTTAACTAACAGTGGAATGTTTTCCTCGCTATCTCGCGATTTTGGGGCACGCGATTTCCTGAAACGAATGCATGATGGGATACACTTAGCCACTCCGATGTGGAATTTAAGATAGTGTGCATTTAGTATGTATTCAGGGCATTGCGCTTTGGAATTTTTTTTTAACATGGGACAGTCTTGCGCACTTACTTCCTGTCGAGTGCACACGCTCTCAAGTGGCCAAGACCAATGCATAGCTAATATAAAAAAATGGATGACTAGTAATTTCCTAGTACTAAGTTTTGACTTCCACACGTAATAACCAAGAATACTGTCTAACACTTGATGGCTGCTATGTTAACTCTTAGTCGTCGGTTAGGAACCTGGGTGTGCTCTTTGATACCAATCTTTCATTTGAAAGTCACGTGTCTAGTATCTGTAAAACCGCAGTTTTCCATCTTAAAAATATATCTAAATTACGCCATATGCTCTCATTGACAAATGCGGAACAATTAGTTCATTCGTTCATGACCTCAAGGCTAGATTATTTTAATGCTCTACTGGGTGGTTTCTCTGCACGCTTAATAAACAAACTACAGCTGGTCCAAAACGTAGCAGCTCCAGTTCTTACCAGAACCAGGAAGTATGACCATATTAGCCCGGTTCTGTCAACACTACATTGGCTGCCTATTAAACATCGTAAACATTTTTAAATATTGCTGATTACTTACAAAGCTCCAAATGGTTTAGCTCCGCAGTACTTGAGCGAGCTCTTAACGCATTATAGTCCTTCACGTCTATTGCGATCTCAAAATCCCGGCCAGTTAATAATACCTAGAATATCAAAATCGACTGCTGGCGGTAGATCCTTTTCCTATTTAGCACCAAAACTTTGGAACAGTCTTCCTACCATTGTCAGACACACTCTGTCAGTTCAAAGCTAGATTAAAGACACATCTCTTTGACCTAGCATTCACATAATACATTATCGACTTCTATAATTCAATGTTAGGCTGCATAGATTAGGTCAGCCGGAACTGGGAACACTTCCCATAAATCCTGATGTACTCATTACATCATAAGAAGAATGGCATCTACGCTAATTTTGGTGTCTTTGTTTATCCCGAGGTTTTCCCGCAGCCTGCCGGATCCAGATCTGACTCGGACCTTCGCCTGGACCCGATGACAATGCAGTGCTGAAGTGCAAACTAGCCTCTCCCTATGGAGGATCCCTTTACCACTCAACAGATAAAGCGTTGTGGGCAAATTCGGTTCGCGTACCTACCCCGAAGTGATTAAATAAAATTCTGTATCAAAGTTTATAGGCAAGACAAGTTTGTTTAGGCATGATTTGTAGGGAATTACAAACCTGCGCACATATATTCAAACGCACATAACTATAGAATCAATTCTTAATTCGCATGTGAACGCCATCAGCGTTTATCACAGGTTCGGGTTTAAGGCTTAGAAACTTTGAACTGCTTTGAAACAATCTACATTGTTAAAAGCGCTATATAAATGAATATGACTTGACTAGACTTTAAGTGGCTTTGGAGGGGGTTTTTTCTTTTCTTTTTATGTCTTTAAAAGAATGGCTTTTCCCTCCTCTGTCCTGTTTGGTGTATGTTTCTTGTTTTCAGTACTGTTCAAGCTATTTCTATATGCGATCGTTTACCTATATATAATTTTCTGGAAAACTATGTGAGTGGCACATCAGGAACCTGTGACAATATAATGTAAACGTTGCAAAACAAAATAGACAATTATCACCAAAAACTAAATATGAACAAATTCAAATAACTCAGATGTTTGGTACAAAAATGCTATGACCCTTTTAAACATCTAAGAAGGCTATTTGAGGTCAGTATACTCACTGGAGAGCAGGATATGACTTTGATTTCCTCCAGGGCTTGTGACAGACAGTCTTCAATCTCGCTGTCATCCAGAGAGAAGAGGTCTCCTGCACGAGACAGGTCTCTCTGTCCCAACACTAGACGGAACAGCTGGTGCATTCTGGGACAGGCTCAAGCTTGGGCAAGCTGCCCCTGCTGCCCTGTGTTACCACGGTGACTTGACATGCTCTTGTAAGTGTCCGGGGAAGCGCCTAGCTCATATGCATCAGACCAACACCAACAACCTACGACGGAGAATGGAGACAAAGGGAAAGTTGGAGAGAGGAAAAATGATAGAAAGAGAGAAGTCAACTACGAGGAAGATAAATTAAAGTGGAAAAAAGGAGACAAGAAGGAAAAGAGGGAGTGAGAGACAACACAAGAAAAAGTCACCATTGCATTTAAACTCACATCAACATACGGCTGGCTCCCAGCACAACACAGATTCCAACACAAAAATAAAATAAAAAAGTTATCTAGTGAATACCATCTGGCCAAGTGGGAATGTAAACGACATCGGGGAGAAAACTAGGGTCAAATTTGGAGGGGTATTTGATTCCCGCTTGGCCAGATTGGTATTTTTAGCTAACAATGGCTGTCAATTATCATTGATGAATTTCAAGCTTCACTGTTTCGTAATATTAAATTAATTTCCCTTTCTTTTATACTAAAAGTTAATGGCAAGTCCATACACTGGTTTCTCGGTCGTAGTACAAAATGACATGGAAAATATACAATAATGCAATTGTAAACAACTGTAATACTGTCTTGGTATAATCTGGTAGTGTGTAGGTGTTTATGTGTAACAGTATGCTATGTTAACCAAGTATTTTCAAAAGTCAAGCTAGTTATTATTATCATGAAGCCGGTGCATCGCATTCAGTGACTTGTACATTACGTTACTGTTTTGGTTGATGATGGCTCGCATCATGAGCGTGAGCATGACCAATAATTAGCTGGCTGCAGTTCACTTAATGGCCACCAGTGTCATTAATAACAAGGGTTTCTGAATTCTCCATATGGCCCCTAGAAGGCCACCTTGAAATTTCTCCTATTGCTTTCCACAGGGAAAAACAGCATACAGATTAGACAAGACATCAAGGTGAATAAATAAAGTCAGGATTTTAATGTTCATTATTTCTTTAAGATATTTTGCGTGAGTAAAAAAATGGCTTATGCCTCAGTCTAAAGTGAATCTGGGTGGAATTCCAGGCTGTCAGGCTTCCTGTTAGTGATTTTTTTTTTTTCAGAAAACAATTCTGCCAGTGTTGCCTTCGGAATTCATGTGGAGTGAAGCTAAACCTTTGTTAATCTGTGATGTGTTAAACCTACCTGCAGAACTCCATCATTCATTAAAATGTCACACTTTTAGTCAAACTCTTGAACATGCAGACAAGAATCACTGCAAGAAATACTAAGTTTGGTCACATCTGACGAAGAGCCTTTGAATAGTGAAGTAGTTTGATCGGTCATTATAATCAGCCAGATAATCTCAGTTATACTGCAAGTTATTCCGAGTACCATGAAAAATTCAGCATTGCTGGTCACCAGCATAAGTTATGTTTTGTACGCTGGTCACCAGCATGGGATGCTGGTTGCTGGTTTAACAAACAGAATCACTGGAGACAAGAGGAACTACAACTGAAATACAGCCACACAGCCTTTGATTAAATCAACAGCAAATAAAATCAATATCTCACCAGAGGATGATAAAGCAACTCCAAAAACAGCATCATATTCACTTATTACAAACCAGTTTGGCTTTATTTCTTTCATAATGAAATCTACAAAGGTTGTTGAAGCCCTTTGGTTGGGCACTTGGCCATTGACTTTGGTTGAATTAATTATATTTCAGCAATTGTTGAAAGTGCATGCTATCACTACTGCACACTACTGTGTGAAACAATCTGTATTGTAAAAAGCACTATATAAATAAATGTGACTACTGACAATATCACTGTCTATCACTACTATTTCACATTCCTGACTGCAATGACATACCTTTTACTATGTGAACTTTTTGGAATCAGTGAGTTCCCAAATGAGAATGAAAGTCAACTTTCAACTGTCATGAGTCACAGAGTTCATTCATGAAGTTGTGTTAACAATGCAACATCTGTGTTTGTCTGAGCACATGCGCAATTTGGTCAGAGCGGTAATAATGCGATTAAGGTGTTTACATGCCCATTTATTGCAATTAAAATCGGCAAACACCACATATAGTTTAAAGCAAATATGGTTACTATGATTATGAGCTTAAATCGCATTAGTTTGATCGAAGTATTGTTTTTACATGAGGTAAAGTGCGATTGCAATATTGACAACATCCCATTATAATCACATTATGAGGGTGCATGTAAGCACACTGATTGATTAATAATGTAATCATAACTAAAACAATGAAATGTTCAGTTTCATAGTTACAAAGTTATAATCATATAATTCAATAAATCATGTTTTAACCTTATTTTGTTTTTCCTTTACATCATTATTGTGTTAAAAAAACAATTAATGCCCCCAAAATACTGCTTGCATAGAGCTGGCCTACTCACACTCAACCCTGCAAGACCATGCTGGTGAACTAGCTTCACCAACTCCGTTTTGCTCGAGAACAGCATGAACATGCTGGTTCACCAGTTAGACCAGCACTAACAAGCATAAACCAGCCTGGACCAGCATGGAATCCATGAGGGTTTATGCTGGATTTCTCAGCAAGTTACAAAACCGGCTTTCCTAAACTGCTATCTCGAGTATGAGAGTGCAATATCAAGAATATTCTGTTGCCAGAGATTCCATTTCAGTGAATACTGCGACTCAGCAATGGACAAAAATCTTGCAATGAAAATAAAACTTACAAAGAAGAGTTCCCTGTTTTGGGTCTCTTGTTTCTTCTAACATCAGTCACAAATCCAAACAGATCATAGGTCCTGCCAATCAGAAGGCACTATGGGGCAGACAGCGAATGGTATGCGACAGTCGTTGAAGAGGCAACAGCACAGCTGCACTTCACACCCCGTCCTCGCATTCCAGATCTGAGTATTGCTAAGATACCACAGCAAGAACGCTCACAGACCCAGACAACTAATACATAAATACCCAGCTAACAAAAATATGTTCTAAGAATGTTTTTCTAAAGTTCCCATTAAGTAAAAAAAAAAAAAAAAAAACGTTCTCTGAATGTTTAAAACTTCTAGTTTTTAACAAAAATGTAATCCTTTTTCTTGGTTATGCAAACATTAAGGGAACGTTCCATTTTCGTCATTTTGCAAACTTTATAGGTCCCAAGCTTTGACGGCCACAGAGTCTGGTCTACCGGTGACGCCAGGCATCATGGGCTACGCCAGAGTCCTCACCCATCATGCCCGCCACCAGATCCTTCTCGGGGCGGATGAGACTAGAATCCAGTGTGGTGGATCCACCACTGATTGTAAGCGGGAGTAGCCAGCGTCCCAAGACCTACACTCACAAGCCCTCCGGCCTCTACACTCTCAAGCCCACCAGCCTCATCGCGCTCAAGCCTGCCAATCTCAGCACTGTCTGTCCCAAAGGTTGATCCATTGTCCACAGTGCTATCTGTGCCAGAGACAATAATTTTGTGTGTTTGGGCTGCACACAACTTTCCTGATTCCCCCGAGGCGGCAACATATGGGGAGTCCGCCTCTGAACTCTCTGTATCCCCCGACGGCTCTACTATGGCCACAGAGGCTGACACTGAACTCCCTGCCTACCCTGCTATGACCATGGTGATCTTCCTAGTAATCCCTGCCTGCCCCGTTATGGCCACTGAGGCCATTACTGATTTCCCAGCCTGTTTCGTCTCAGCCAGAGTGGCTGTTCCAAGATCTCCTGTCTCGTCTGCTACACTCTGGTGGTCTCCAGTTCCACCTGATCTTCCCTGGTGGTCTTCTGCTCCGCCATGGTGGTCCTGATTGGTCCCCGTCTGCCCTGCTGTGGTGGTCATCTCCTCTGCCATAGAAGTCATCTCCTCCGATCCCTGGCTGCCCACCCGGCCTGCTCCTGCTTGTTATCGTGAGCTTGTTTGCCCCTGTGTATATATAGCCCTTTTGTTTAACTTGCTCTCTGTCAATTGTTGAATATGATCGCCCCTTTTTTATGTTTGCTTTATTGTGTTGCTTATTGTTTGTAAAATTGTTTCTTTATTAAAAAACCCTGCATTTAGATACATACATCAGCCTATTTTCTCCAGACATTACAGGTACATTTACACAACTGAGTAGTAAAAACAGAAAGGTTTTTCCTTTGTGTTTTTCGAAGTTAATTTGACTATGTTGTCAAAATGACCCCCTTTACACAGATGTGCGAAAACAATCAAAAACGCTGTTATGAATGCCACGCCAGTAGTTGGCGATGTCACTTTGTAAAGAAACACTACGTGCCTATAGGCTGAACATGTACTAGGCATGCGCATTACTTCACTGGTTTCACCAAAGTTTTTCACACAGTTTTCACACAGACCTATTGGTTTTAAATCTTGCACTTTAAAATCCATTTTCAAAAGTTGTCATGTAAATGAACGGCCAAAATGCAAGTCTGCCAGCCTCGACTCAAAGCTGAGAAAATGCATAATGCAATTGCAATTAAAGACAATTTTGAGTTTTATGATGGTATACTATAAATGCGACAGTAAAAATGTGACAAGAATGATTTTTGACAGCAATGAAACATTGACAGCCAATCAGAAATCAATTGACCTTAAAAAGCTTGAGCATTAAAAGCAGAATAAAACATCACTGAAGGGTGCATTTATAATCAACATAACGTTATCATGTGTTTTTCTGCAGGCACTAATATAGTTATCGTTATTGATATTTGTTTGAATAGGCCTTTAATGTTTGAGTTAGTTTATAGTTCTGTAATGAATGGTCTATCAAATTGCAGTAAAAGCAAAAACTATCATTAAAGCACAAACACATAACACCTTAATTTGTATCCAGATATCTCTGTATGTGTTGGACACAAAGCAGGACACTGGGTCTGGTCTCTTAAGCAATCACCCAGTTACAATTAATCTCCAGGTTACAGCTCAGCAATCTCAGGAATGCGGTTTAAAAAAAGGAATGCTGTTTAAAAACACGCTTCAATTCAAACATGCATGCACTAGAAGGAAACGCAAAGTGCCTTCACACATGGTTGTTCAAACTGATGATGCATAGCCGATATTTAAAAGTTAACTCATGACTTTTTTAACCCTGTAAAACCCGACATATAAAATAAT
This sequence comes from Meda fulgida, assembly GCA_030578275.1. Taxonomy (NCBI): domain Eukaryota; kingdom Metazoa; phylum Chordata; class Actinopteri; order Cypriniformes; family Leuciscidae; genus Meda; species Meda fulgida. Next base: position 7,582,498 of record CM060633.1, read on the forward strand.
AAGTAAATAAATAATAATAAAAACGTTGAAAAAAATGGAACAGATTATTAAACAAAGTGAAAACGTTTTTGTTTGAAAATCTGTTTTTTGAGTATCACACTTGATACATCAGGCTTTCAGAGCCAAAAAGTAAGATGAAATTATGATAGCTTGTATTGTAAATCAATCAGATCTTTATAAAAATATATCAGACTACTTAAATAAAATGCATATAAATATCAGTTTTCACTCTTTATCTCACAATAATGTCTTAGTAAGGTTATATTTAAATGCTTAGTTTTATGATCAAAGCTGAGTAGTTTTTTATTGTGGAGAGCAAAACATATGCAATGCAATACAATGATTATCGAGAAATGTACAAAATAAGTGTTCCTCAAAAGCCTAATTTATATTTGATACTAACATTTTTACATGATTTTTCAAAAAAAAAAAGAGTAAGTGTTCATCTTGAAATAGTACAAACAGCTAAGTTTAATAGAAGTAAAAAAAAAAAAAAAATTAGTAGTGCAGAAGTAACAGCACCACTTTATGCCACAACTACTAAGTTGCAACTTACACAAAGATTGTGCAACCGGCCCCTAAAAAACACCCACAAGTCACAACACCCTAACTGCCACCTAGCATCTCTCCAGCAAGTTAGTAACCACTCAGCAAAGCTAAAGGAAAAACTAAATTAACTCTGAGAATGTAGAAAGGCAGAGCATGTTACGTTAAGGACCATGGATTGCTTGGGAGTTTGACCTTTATAAAGATCACTAACTAAATGTAAATGTCTTTCGTTGGGGGAGAGAGATTGAGTCTAACATTGAGTCTTTTGTATTTTTGCCCTATTCCTCCTCTAATGAGTGATCACAGCCCCCATATGAAAACTATCAGGCTACCAAGAGTAGATAGAAGTACATCTTTATGACCATCCCTATACCTTTTCACTTGGTCTCTTTCCATCCCGCCCTTCTCTCCACAGTCGCACACATCAGAGTCTGTTCATAACAAGGTTTGTGTATGCTGTCCCAGACAGGGTGGGAGTGGGTTTCCCTCCAGGCTCACAGTCAAAGAGAGGCTTTGTGTGGCAGGGATAAGGGTGGGAGCAAAGTGCCCATTCATACATTCCTTCACCATCACAATCAAAACAATGCAGCCCGCCAAATAGACGTCCTTGAAATTACACCCCTCAAGGTCATATATTTGGAGCAGAACTGTAGCCGAGGTCGTCCAAACTGTTAATGTTGCACCCAATAAATCCATAAAACATCTTACCATTGAGGATTTAAGACAAGTTGGAGGTTATTCTACCTTTTCAAATGCACATACCTATAGAATGAACCCCTTATACACATGTGCACGCCATCAGTGTTCTCACAGGTTTGCGTTTTTTAAAGTTTGCGTAGAGAGAACTAAAGAGTAATATGTTAAAATGGTGTCGTGTTAGTGGACCCTAAGTTAATAACCAATGATCGTTGCGACAGAAGTGAATCAATCAAAACTAACTTTAGCTGGAAAAAAAATATATTCTAGAGCTGCTATAAAGCCAAAACAAATCTCTGTTACTTTAATTTCCAATTATCACTGTAAAGCCGCTTTAGAACAATCTACATTGTTAAAAGCTCTATATAAATGAAGATGACTTGACTTTTATTCTAACTCACATTTTACCCAAAATCAAAAGGAAAAATAAGAAATTGTATTTTGCATAAAGATAATGCAAATATAGATATAGAAAGGACATTTCTTTTCTTTTTTTTTTACACATAAAAAACAATGTTGCAAAATTAAAGGTAATACAACATGTACTACATTGAAATTATGTAAAAACACATTACAATAACTGGCTCACTGTACTGTAATGAGAATGAGTTGAATTAGGATAATGAAAATAATGTCACAATGAAAAAAAAAACGTATTCTTACATGTGTTCCAATGAAGATTTTTGGGGTCAATCACCGATCACTGAAAGTCACGTAGTGACGTGAGCAGAGCTAAGCTGAGGGAAAATAAACCACTACAGTTCAGAGCCCCACCTCTATCATTTTGGTCGTTGTGTTATCAATTCTCATTGTCAAGTGCAGCTTTCCAGGAGTAGGGAATTTTCGTCCTCCCAAGCTGTGACGATACGTTTTTGCACTGGATTGAATTCAGACTAGATTTCCTCATTACAGTTCTTGGCGAGTTCTCGCACGGTGCAACTTGCTTCACAGTTCTCTCCGGGGGTTGTTGCCAATGTTTGTTTAGATACTGTGGCATCTGACCATAATTCGTAGTTCCTCGTTTTGTATATCACGGCTACGTGCTGTCGAATTACGAGCCATTCGTGGCTGATTGTGTGTTTCTTCCCACCATGACGGCATGATCGCTCGTTTTGGACCGGTTTTCATCACGACTTAATGGTAAGTTTGTTTATGGTGTTAATGTATGGTGTCAGTTACCTCAGGGTTCAATCTGGAGGTGCGTCACAGCGCTGTTGACTATTTTTTTTTTTTGGTAGTTTTGTGTTTTTGTTACTGGTTGCGTTGTATTTTGCCTTGCACTATGCTCAACTGTCCTAGCTGTGGGTGTTTGTTGAATTATTTGAATTGGAGACCGAATTCTCTATTTTCTCTGTTCCTCACAGTTCATCTGGAGGTATGAGGATTTATTGTAATTTTGCTATCAATCCTCGTAGTTGTATCCAGAGGTTTTCTAAGAATTACAGTTAAAAATGACTAATCACTCCAAATCTACTCTCTTTCCACTGAATTGCAAGCTCTGTTCTAATGAGCTTCTTCCTGACGATGAACATGTTCTCTGCCCATCAAGCCTGGGTGTTCAGCATCTGAAGGAAGCACTTGATTTGCAGCAGAGAGCTCAAAAGAGCTGTGCCTCAGCAGCTGCTAGTTCTCCTCCAGCTAAGAAGAAATATTTTAGTGGTAGTCATTTGGCTGGGCAACTGTTGCCAAAGAAAGTTGCTTGCCTTTCTTCAGACATGGCGGAGATGAAACGTCTCTTACAAAAACGCCAACCAGCAGACCCAGTTCCTACTGCTGCTGTGGCTTTCACTAAGGATGCTCACTCACATTTGTCTAGTGAAGATCCTGCCTTTTCACCTTATACTCCTCATGGCCCCCACCTAGGTGTCCAGGTCTACATCTGCTTCCGACACAAATTTCCAGGATCCTCTTCCCACTGAATATTCTGAGCAGAAGAACAAGCCAGTGGGATCTACAGTGGCTGGTGGCTCTGATGAGGGTTCACTTCATTCTACTGGACTGTTCAACCCCTGGTGGATGACACATTGGAATTCTTTCGGATGGCAGTGGCCCGTCTTGGCCAAGATGAATGTTGTCTAGTGTGTTTTTCTGGAGACCTTCACCCATGGATACTTTTGCTATGCCTGCATGTAAGGTCTTCATTGCAAAACTTTTGAGTGCCCTCAAAGGACCAGATATGGCAAAAAGGCATTCCAAGAATGCTCACACTCTGGCTTTACTGGCAGAAGCTACATTTATTGGAGTGTGGAGTGTACCTGAAGCCGAACAGCCGGTTGCTGCACTGGTAATGTTACCAGACGAAGCACTGCAGAGGAACATCCAATGCCCTAGTTCTCAGTGTGGCTTCACAGATTCCTTTCTGAAAAAAGTATAGGAGTCAGTTGCCTATATCACTGAGAACACTGTCTGCCAAATAATTTTGGATGCTTCCAACTTTTTTGAGTCTGTAGAAGTGGTTCCCTCTTTCCCACAGTTTTTGCAGACAGCTCACTGGCTATGGGGCACTAGGATCTCTCACGGCAACACACTTGATTGCTCCCCGGCAGTTATGGCTTGCTCAGGCCAGACAGCCGGAGGATTGTAAAAGACCTTGAGGCATCTATCTATCATTACTAGACATCTTTTTGGTCACAATGTATTTGAGGTGTTGGAAAGACACATGAAGCTGACTGCGACCACTCAGCAGCTAACACAGGTGCAGTGCACAACCCTCTACAATGCAAGTAAATCACATGAATACGTGACCAAATTTCCCACTAGCCGACTGAAAGATGTCTTTAATTAGCCTATGGCTAAAACATTTTCCAATTTCACTCGCCTATGATTGAGTTAAATGCAAAGAATAAGTTTTGCGCAGATGTAATTTCAATGCCTGCTCAGTCCACTTTACACACCGTCGCTTAGCCAAGAGCACCCTCTGTCGCTTTCTCTCACATAAGGGCACTCAACATGAGAGAGATAGGCTACACATGTCGTGTAAAGATAAATTATGCACTAGATCTAAATGGTATAGATCTTATTGGACTGTGGATGCAAATGGACGCAAAAAATTCCAGTCTGAGCAGAAAAATCTTGTGGTTTTTTTTTCAGTATCGTGCAGACAGAAGACGGTGAATGTGCCGGCAAACCCCAGCCAAGCATGTCAAATGTGGTGGAAAAGATGGCTGTCGGACTTTGATTAGCTTTCATATGATGAGGAGGAAGATGGGATGATATGCAAATACTGCAGTAGAAAACCTAGCTTTGCAAGTATAACATACTTTGTATAAAGGCCACGCAGTTTCAAACGTAAAAATGTCACAGTGCACTAAAACAGCAAACGAGATGCAGCTTGCAATAATAGTGTGATGGCTTGAAGCAAAGACCCTGAGGAATATTCAATCACAAAAGGGTTTCAAACTCAAAATAAAAATAACAGTGCAGAGAGATGTGATTCTCTGTTCTCTGTTCCATACCTGGGTTCCGTTCTGTTGCACGAAGGCATCCGAATGGATCCTGCCAAAGTAAAAGCGGTTGCTGATTGGCCAACCCCAGATAGTCGTAAGGCGGTCCAGCGATTTCTGGGGTTTGCCAATTTTAACAGGCAATTCATTCAGAAATTTAGCCAGGTCGCCCTGCCGCTGACGAATCTCACTTCCACACGAATGAGTTTCTGTTGTCTGGTTCATCTCTGTTGTCATGGTCCTGTCAATTTCTGCAGCTTTTGAATTGAGCAATCAGTGCTGCCTGGTAGCACTGTGTGCACAATCACAAGCTGATCTCCTTCATCCTTGCTCATTTCCCTTACCCTTTATATTTCCAGCTGTTTCTACCTCTTGTTCTCAGTTGATCACTATCTTTGCCCCATGTCTGTCTCTTGTTCTGTGCTCTCTTTCATGTGTGTTACTTTATTTACTCACCTGCGTGTTATTTGTGCTCAGGAACCTAAGACGAGGAGTCTGTAGCAGCACTGTCTCGCTTGCTGGACTCGAGGCCCGTCTTTCTGTGGTCGTCCTGTGCTCATTTCCTCTCGGTGGTCTCCTCTGTCTGTGTGCAGAGCGCATGGGAACCACCATACTGAGAATCATTACTGTGTTACTAATAAACTTTTCACGTTTGTCACTGCTATTACCTGACAGGTAGGGCTGTCGCGATAACCGCAATATTGTAGTACCGCGCTACTGACATGCCAACCGCAGAGGAATGTAAGTAACCGCAGCAACCGCGATATTCGCGTGTTTTCTTTCTTCATAAGGCTATCTTTCTTGTTTTGAGCTTTGTGCATGTTTATTGAATGTTAAATGTTGCCTTTGGCTTGCTCAGTTGGGGATATTCAAATGAATTAACCAATCATTAATACCATTGATCAGCCCTACCAAACATGGATGTTTTTTCCACTAAGAAACAAACATTGTTATGTTATTTTGACTGATACTGTGAAGCTGCTTTGATACAATCTATATTGTGAACAGCGCTATATAAATATACTTGACTTGACTTAGGTTAATAATGAAAACAAGACTGTGTATCATGGTGATTTGTACAGAGGCTTAGATTTGCATTTAAGTATAAACAGAATGTGAATGAAAGATCGACTGAGCGTGTTCGATTATATGCATCTGTCTTTCAGGTCAAGTCATATATTTGTGAAAAGGTTGCCGGGTCCAAGGAAAGTGAAACATTTGTTGTATGTTTCAGCATTGAAAACATTTCATCGCGCTGAAACAGCATCGCGCTGGTCAGCATTCCACAGCATGAGGAAGCCACAGGAAAAAAAATCAGCGAGACATGCATTGAATCAATGCCATTGGTCTCTATTAAAGTAGAACTCCGGTAAATTTTAACATTGAGCTCATTTTTTTTGTGCATTTGGAGTGCTGTCATTACAGACAAAAACGACAAAAATCGGTGTTGCCTACACCGTGTTATCCTCTTTTTAAAATGCGCACCCTGTTGACTTCAATGGGGCAAGTTCTAAACCTGCTTTTAGCCTATTTACATCCTTGATTTGTCATTACAAGTGTACAGCCATGTGAGTGGTGTTATTAAGAGTGACCACGGCCAATCTGACTGCAGTAGATGTGAAAGATAATAATAAAAACGATGTTAATTCAGCCATCTCACATACCTGTATTTACTTCCTGTTTTCGGTCGAAGTCCAGAGTAGTCAATTGGTAACTAAGCAACAGTGGAGACTCAGACTGTCAGCTGATGAAAAAGTCATAGTCCGCCGTTGAGTTGTTGATTTTCTCCTATGACATTTAATATGTTTTGTGAACTGTAGGAGCAGGGTGCTGCTGTGTGTGCTCCATCTTTGACTGCTCCCCATACAGCCAGTGTGGATGTGTCGCAAGTGAGTCCAGTATCTGTCTTTACCTTTTTAAAAACTTGCAGCTTTGTCTTGATCATATTTATAACATTAAAATTAACTTCTGTTTTCATGTTTAACCTCACCATCTATGTAAAATTATCAATAGGGATGCACAGAAAATTCTGATGTGTTGGAGCTGAGCACAAGCCTTGGGGAAATGGCTTTACAGGATCCGTCTGACACCAGCTATACAATATCAAGCGAAACCAGCACATCTAGCAACGAGTGCGTTTTTGATTCTGCCCCATCCAGTGTAAATGGAAAGGTGTGGTCTGAAAGAAAATGGCTTGTAAACGAAGCAAGACTATTAGAACTATTTGCTCTCTGCAGAACATGTGGCTCTGCTATCGAAGACAAAAAAATATCAACTCAGTCTAGCCAAATTAGAATACAGTGGAATTGCATAAATGATCACTCCGGAATATGGTCTTCATGTCCTGACTTCAGAGGAATGGCATCAAACAATCTCATAATCAGTGCAGCCACCTATTTTACTGGCACCACCCACTTGTCACGACACACACGAGAGAGAGACAGCAGATCCAAGTGCAGTTAGATCTATTTATTTGGGGTAATCCGTAAAGCGTAATCCAGTCCAGGCAATGGTTAAATACCGTAGGCAAACCAACAAGAATAACAAAATACAGGAACAGACAAGAAACCAACCAGGAGTGTGAGGACATCTAACAAGGATTCCAGAACAAGTGATAAAACAGACAGGGTATAAGTAGACAGACACTAACAAGGTGAGTGGGAACAACTAAGTGTGATAATGAATAATGAGTGGCAGAACAGAATGCTGGGAAATGTAGTCTATTGTGAATGACACCATGACAACAAGGACCTTTAGTGAACCCCAGGGAAACACAACCAGACACTGTGACACCACTCCACTATAATGGACAGGGCTGAACTTCTCCACACATCAATTCCAAAGAAAAGCCAGTTTTATGCACTTCAATCTACCTACTTGATACCAGTTATTCAAGAAGCATATCAAACACGTATATCATGAGCAAATAATGGAGCGCCTCATAGAGCTGTCAAACTCTGGACAAAAGCTCTGTAGAGCTCTGTGGTGATGCAAGGTGTGACAGCCCAGGTGAATATTATGCTTTAAATGCAAATTATAACAATATGAGTTGTTCAGTTATACTACATAACAAGTAATGGCAACCATCTAATGTCTTTCTATGTATCTTTTTCACATATCAGGTTTTAGTGCCAAATATAGCACATACTCCTTTATGGAGAATGTCACAAAAGAGATTGTACACTTTGAATTTGTTCAGGTAAATTAGTGTGTATTACTATGTTATGAAACACAAACTTGGGTGTCTCACATGCATTGCTTTAAACACAGTATGGCCATGGTTTGTACAATGTTATTCTCTAGGTGACCGAAGCAAGCAGCTCTGTGGCCATGGAGGTGATGGGTTTCCAGAGGGGTCTGAACTACCTGCTTGAGAGGGGAGTGGTTATTGGAGTGATAACCACTGACAGATCACCATCCATCAGAAAACTCATGAGGGACAACTACAGTGGCATACGGCATGAACTTGACCCCTGGCATGTCAGTAAGAGTAAGTGGTTTATGTGGACAAGAAATTGCTGCAGTTCCTAACTCAATAGAATTGCATGTTCTCTGTTCACTTTCTGTAGCTAACTTCAATTTACTGTACTTCCTTGAATGATGTTTTGTATAGGTGTGAAGAAAAAAACTTGTGTCCATATCAAACAAGACGGATAACGAAGACCTCCGTCCATGGATCAAGGCCATTATCAACCATCTCTACTGGTCATGTCACTCAAGCAAAGGTGACAGAGAGGTAATTAAAAACAGTTTTATCCAACATTCACTAATTATCTATTAGACACAGCATTCCAATAAGTATAATAACATTGTAATGGAACATCTGAGAGCAAATATAATCTGGGCGCACAGCTTATATTGGCTTTTAAATTTCACCAACTTTCAATACTTGTTTTGTGTAGGAATGTGTAAGAATATGGACATCACTTCTCCACCACATACGTGGTGTACATAGATGGGAAGAAGATGGTGTTCAGTACACCTGTGGTCACCCAACCCTGACTGAAGATCAACAGAGGAGGAAGAGGTGGCTGAAGTCCGATTCGTCATGTTTTCTTGCACTGAAGGGTGTGGTGATGGACAGCAATCTCCTTAGAGATTTGAGACAAATGGCACTCTTCAAACATACTGGTAAGACTTTAGACACATTGAAGTGTTTTTATCTCATGCAGTTTTGTGCTTAAAAATGGGAAAATGTACATTATTGTGAGGCCTAGTATCATTATCATCTGAGCCACTCTATAGTGACAGTACCACTGGAGCACTACTAAGAAACACCTTGATCTCCAGACAAATACTTTATAGTCACTACATAACCATCACATAATGTATTTACATTGGTTCTGAGGGCATGGTGGAATGTGTGTGTGTGTGTGTGTTTCCATTTACACAGGATCTCTGGAAGTGTTCCATTCAGTTATGCTGAAGTATGCAGAGAGACGACTGCACTTTAATTATGACAGCATGAGGGCTTGCACACAACTTGCCGTAATAGATCACAACAGTAACCTCAGCAGACCATTGGCTACAACATAAGGTATGATATAAGACTATGTATCTGGTGGGAATGTTATTAGTTGATGACTAAAATGTAGTTGAGGACAATGGTAATGTTCAGGACTATGACAAATGTGTTTCATAGGATAGCAGTTGCTTGCAGTATGCCAAAATTTCGTATGTACTAAGAAAAGGCTACATTCACCGCATACTACATAAGTCAGTTATTGTATGTCATTGTGATTTTTGTCAGGACAACCGAAGCACATAGTTGTTTTCTTGCGGCAGTCTCATCAATGGGTGGCAAAGCCCATGTATGAACACACAAATCAGGCATTCTACGATGACCTGATGGAGCGTGTCTGGAGGAGGAGAGAAGAGTCCATTCTCCGAGTCCTTACCCCGTCATCGACAGAGGAGGCGGCGACTGCTTCACAACATAGCCCCATTTCCACGGCCGGATAAGAGTGACCTGCTTGCTCAAGCCAGGTTGCGTTATATGAGCATGTTCTAGGCCTAGGTTAACAGCACTGAACTATTTGTTCTTTCTACACTTCAGCCTATGTTGTGCCATGGTTATGTATAAAACCACACACTGCACTGTACAAACTTCACCTTGATTGTCTATATTGTGATACTTTAAAAACCATTTTGTTGTTGTTGAAGTAAAGACACAAAAACAAAAACTGAATGTGTACTGTTATATTATAAAACCACTCATAACAGACATATGTTTGCTATAAATTACACAACTGTAAAAAATTACTTATTACAATTTACTTATTCAATTTTACTTTTACTATATACATATTATTACTTATTCATTATATAACTGTTCTATGTTTATTCCTAGTAATGACAATACCACTGATAACAGTCAGGTGTTTGCAATTTATTATAGAACTGTACAATTGAAATTCTTACAATGTATTTAGACAACTTCAATAGTGCAATATACATATCCATAATAGAACAGTTCTATTACTTTGTTTATGCCTAGTAATGACAATACGAAGTATTACTTGAAATGATAATATTAGACTCAGAAGATTTCCTCTGCCTCTTTGAATCCCGTGTAAATTCCAGTGGGGGAGGGGTACTCTTGTCTGATTGCTGCTACAACACAGCTAGGCAATGTTATTCTGATGCCACGGCCAAGGCGCTCTCCTCTCAGAACCCACTCTAGAATGACCCGGTAGGCCACGAGTCTGCATTGGCTGGAAATGAGGAAGGGCGAAATTTGGTCAGTTTACTGACGAAGTGGCACGTCTATTTACCAAAAAAACAAAAAAGAAAAAAACAAAGGCAAATGTACCAAGACTATGACAGACTCAGGAAAGATTGTTGTACTCACTCATTAGACAGCTTGCCATTAGGTCCGTCCAGTTTAGGTTGCTTTTTTCCAATTTACTTTCGGGACAAAAAAAAAAGCTTCAAGAACATCCTTGTAGATCAGATGGGGAAACCTCTCTGTATGGGCGAAACAATATACATTATCTGGGGACTCATCCAGACCAGGCTGAATGAGATCCCATTCCTTGCAGCACAGGCTTTCTTCCTCGGTGGTCATTGCGATACAGTATCCACACGAGCACCACCATGTCCCCGCACACCGTGCCCTTGAAGCAGCATCCTCTGCCTGCTCCTCTGTTTGTGCCGTTCTCTCGACATCTTGTGCCAATAACTCTTCGTCCGTATATTCAGGTTCGAACAGAAAACCACGAACATCAAACTCAAAAACCTCCTCCGTGTGTTCAACATCTGATTCGGATGAACTATCCATTTGAGCTGATATTCTCAACACCACACAGCACCATCATCAGCTGACAGTCTGAGTCTCCACTGTTGCTTAGTTACCAATGATCGCACACGCGAACTCGACAATCGACTACTGTGGACTTCGACCGAAAACAGGAAGTAAATACAGGTATGTGAGCTGGCTGAATTAACATCATTTTTATTAATAACTTTCACATCTACTGCAGTCAGATTGACCGTGGTCACTCTTAATAACACCACTCACATGGCTGTGCACTTGTAATGACATATCAAGGATGTTAAGAGGCTAAAAGCAGGTTTAGAACTTGCCCCATTGAAGTCAACAGGGTGCGAATTTTAAAAAGAGGATAACACGGTGTAGGCAACACTGATTTTTGTCGTTTTTGTCTGTACTGACAGCACTCCAAATGTACAAAAAAATGAGCTCAATGTTAAAATTGACCGGAGTTCTCCTTTAAGGGAAGCTTCAGCGTTACCCATACGACGCATTGCTGGTCATCTGAGCCTTGAAAAGTGGAGCTCAAAGTTAAAAATAATTAACACCTTTCTTTACATCTATCTTTTAATGAATCAGTGTTTGTGAACGTGTTCGTTGAATGAACAGTTAAATGACTCACTCTAAGACAGTCTGTTGCCGTAACAATGAAACTGCGTGCTGACTGACAGCCTTTAAATGCGCAGAGACGCTGTTTAGTTTGTTACATTGAAAATGTCCTCGTTTTTGTTCATGCTGACCACATCGTAACACTTATTTAGCAACAAATATAAATAAATCCACTCAAAATTACCGCAATAGAAATTCCTTCACCGCGACAGCCCTACTCACAGGAAGTAAAAGCTTGTTGGATTTTGTGCTAATGGTACAAATGTGAACATGGGCCACACTGCTGGTGTTGTTGCAAAATTGAGAGTGAACAATCCGAAACTGGTAGACATCACTGTATGGCTCACAGGCTGGAGCTGGGACTTCTTTGGGTTTAGAAAGAGGTGAGTTTAGTGAGATGTGTAAATTATACCTTGCACTTGATTTGGAAAACCAACCATTTCAGCCCAAAGAGCCACAGATACCTTAAGATAGTTTGTGAACAACTTGAATCTACATTCTACAAACCAAAGCCAGTGAAAGGAACATGTTGGGTGCCTCATATAGACAGGGCACTGAAGGTCTTCCTGAAAGGAGAAGACGATCTTGTGAGCCAAGCTGGGCAGTATGCAGCGGTTGCCATTCACATGGAGAATTTGGCCCAAAACAGTCACAATGCTGACATTGCTGGTGGAGGGAAAAAGGTTGTCAAAACCATGACGGATCTGCGGTTTGTTGCATTTTGGATTCAAAATTCTGGAGGAGATAGCAACATTAAGTCAGAATCTACAGAAGGCAGACCTCATCCTACCAAGCACTGTTGCTGCAGTTGAGAGCTGTTTGATCAGTCTTGACTACATGAAAGCCTACCTGGAAACTTTCATCATAGAGTGTCTGGAAAAGCAAACTCCTGGTGCTCATACCACAACTTTTCAGGGCATTGACTAGAGAGGGGAAAGAAAGAGTCTGATGGACAATCTGTGACAACAGATGGAGCATGCATGTTCAGCCTGTGGGAAACACCTTCATGCTAAATTAGGTAACCTACTTGGCATTAATAAAGATTAAAATGCTGTGATGCCAGCATTTGCAGTGTTCAACCATGACAACTGGCCTGATGACAGAAAATAACTTGAACTATTGAACGGCAACAAGAAGCTGAGAGAAGCTTGTTCAATCTGTATGTCAAGTTGAAGAAATCCCTGGGGAATAAAGATGCTTGAAAGGGCGAGTATCTAATGATCTTCATGGCAAGTCCTACCTGGACCTGTACCAGACAATGTTGCTGAAGCAACCCTAAAGGGAGGAGATGCAAAACATTCATCTTGATCTGCCAATCAGCTCTGCCAACTCCGAAAGAGCCTTCAGTTCCCAAAAGTAATATAAAATCAGAAGGCCCAGAGTTTTAGCAGTATGATTCAGCTGTGGAGAGGTGGCTGAAGTCAAGTGGCAAGAGAAAGCCATTTACTTAGAAATGGTAGATTAAATCCATATGCAACCATAAAGAATAATTCAGACAGATAAAGTACATTTTGTTTAATTTTTTGGGTCACACTTTAGGGTTTAGATTAGGGTCCAATTCTCACTGTTAACTAACTATTACCTACAACTTTCACCCCATTAAACTCCTAATTACTGCTTATTAATAGTTAGTAAGGTAGTTCTTAAGTTTAGATATTAGGTGGGATTAAGGGTTGTAGAATATGGTCATGCAGAATAAGGCATTAATATGTGCTTAATAAGTACTAATTAATATGTGCCTAATAAGTACTAATACTAATAAGTACTTTTTTCAATTGCATTGTTCATGCATTTCATATCAAACATATCACCCCCACGGTAGTCCAGCCCCCAGTCAATAGGGGCTTTCACACCAGGTAGTTCTAGGAACTTAACTTTAGGAACTATCCACCAGGGTGGTTCCCCTAGGAAAGTTTTCCAGGTTGCATTCGCACCGCCAGTAGGAACTCTGAAGTGACGTAAGCCGCACTTGATGTTGTGACTTTCAATTTGGCGGCGGACCATTATTTTGATGGCGCTGTGCACTGAGAACATATATATATTTATATATATTTTTATTTTAGTAACTATGCTTTTCATTTATTACACAAAGCTCACTTGAAGTTCTCCGATACTACATAAACTACTAGCCAAAATTATAAAGTTCAAATATTATTAATAACAAGTGAACAGTCAGTAATAAAATAAGAACAAATACACAAGTTATAAGCAGAGATACTAAATAAAGTCTAACAATAGTATTCAGGTACAGAAATTAAGCCTAAATGTAATATAACACTATTTGTTCACTGTAGAATTAAATATAGTTTCATCTTTATATTAAGCTATATTTTGTTGTTTTATTAACATTAATGACAGACAACAATATTAGGTGTGTGCTGTTACTTTAAGACCGACTGCACGGACCGAAAAAAACTGACAAACATCCGGATTCTTTCTCAACTGTTCACTTATGACAGAACGGAGAGAAAGAAAACTTGCCGAGATGGGTATTTAGACAAAATTTTGTGTTTGTGTCCCCGTTCAAGGGCAAGGAAACGCGAAAGAGGAATCAATTTGGTGTTCGAGAGCTATCTGAAACGCATCTCTCTCTCTCTCTCTCTCTTTCTGCGTGTGCGCGCTTCGAGTGAACGCGACTGAGCACATATAACGCGCAAGTCCCGATTTTCAACTCTTCTTCTGCGCTTAAAATTGTTTGAATGAGTAAATTGGCAAGACAAATTGGCACGTCCAAATGATAAACTTTCACTCTATGATCATGGTTTAATTTAGCAGTTAATCCGCGAATCACATGCGTGCCGAATCAACTGCGATCCGTTCCACCCCTAATGTTCGTAGAGTTAGTTTGTGGAGTAAATATATAGACTATAATCTGTGTATACTGATGTCACAGATAGTTCCTATTAGGGATGGCTCGATACCACAATTTTGACTTCGGTACGATACCAGAATCTAATACTTTGATACTAAATCGATACCACAGGTGACAAATAACCAGCCTCAAAAGTTGGTTATTTTATAAAAAAACACTGCTTGAAACTCTGCAGTACTAGATGCAAACAAAAAGTATCAAAATGTAACAAAAAGAACCTACAGTCAGGGAACATACAGTAGGTTTAACTTTGATTTTGAAAAAAAAAAATGTTAAAAGTTAAAGTTAAAAATGAATTAAAATGATACAATTTAAATAGGTTAATATCTTCATATCTTGTAAGTCTTTATTGCATTGTGTAAACAAAATGTATCAAAACGTAACAAAAAAAAACTACAGGGAACATAGGTTAAATTTTGATTTTGGAAAATAAATAAAAAATAAAATGTTTTTGACAGCTCCCTTGCCAGCTGCAGATTTTTGGACAGGAAAAATAATGTGCCAATATTGTCACTTGATAGTCTGGATCTTAGTGGGCTACAGATGAGGCCAGAGGTACTGAAAACTAGTCTGGATCTTAGTGGGCTACAGATGAGGCCAGAGGTACTGAAAACTCTCTCAGAGGCTGAGCTTGATGCTGGAATGCAAAGGTAATACAGGTCCTTCTCAGAAAATTAGCATATTGTGTTAAAGTTCATTATTTTCCATAATGTAATGATAAAAATTTAACTTTCATATATTTTAGATTCATTGCACACCAACTGAAATATTTCAGGTCTTTTATGATGATTGATGATTTTGGCATACAGCTCATGAAAACCCAAAATTCCTATCTCAAAAATTTCATCCGACCAATAAAAGAAGTGTTTTTAATACAAAAAAAGTCAACCTTCAAATAATTATGTTCAGTTATGCACTCAATACTTGGTCGGGAATCCTTTTGCAGAAATTACTGCTTCAATGCAACGTGGCATGGAGGCAATCAGCCTGTGGCACTGCTTAGGTTTTATGGAGGCCCAGGATGCTTCGATAGCGGCCTTAAAGGACAAGTTCGGTATTTTACAATTAAAGCCCTGTTTTAGGATCGTTCCTGATTAAATTACGGTTTAATCAGAACGGTTAAGATTGTTTTTTAGACAGATGCTGCTGTCCTGAGAATTTTCAGTTTCTGTGGTAGCAACCTCCTTATAAAGGAACAATCCTTTATAAAACGCATAAAACTTTAGTTTACAAAGACGTGAAACTCACCGAATGGTCTGGGGTGTTCACTGATATGCTCACACAAAAATCGCTACAAAAGATGCTTTCCAACAGGTGTTTTACCATTCGTTGTAAAACTGTAGACCTATTTTTCCGAACGCCTCACAACCGGACATTCTTCCGTTGAGAGCTTGAATAATAGACACTCCAGCCCAGTTGGTGGCGATAATGCACCTTTGCCAATTGCAAGCAAACCACTTGTATAGTGTAGCCTACGATACCGCGACTGCATAAGACTACAGACAGAATACAAACAACCCCATTTCCGTTTCCGGCGGCGGAGCAATACCGTACATCACAGAACATCCAATACAAGTCAATGGAGTTGTACAAAAACTACGATAAAACCTGTTGGAAAGCATCTTTTGCAGCGATTTTTGTGTGAGCATATCAGTGAACACCCCAGACCACTCGGTGAGTTTCACGTCTTTGTAAACTAAATTTTTATGCGTTTTATAAAGGATTGTTCCAGTCAACCTATGCTACCATTGTAGAGGTGGGGGGGTGCTACCACAGAAACTGAAAATTCTCGGGACAGCAGTATCTGTCTAAAAAACAATCTTAACCGTTCTATTTTATCAGAAACGATCTTAAAACAGGGCTTTAATTGTAAAATACCGAACTTGTCCTTTAAGCTCATCCAGAGTGTTGGGTCTTGCGTATCTCAACTTTCTCTTCACAATATCCCACAGATTCTCTATGGGGTTCAGGTCAGGAGAGTTGGCAGGCCAATTGAGCACAGTAATACCATGGTCAGTAAACCATTTACCAGTGGTTTTGGCACTGTGAGCAGGTGCCAGGTCGTGCTGAAAAATGAAATCTTCATCTCCATAAAGCTTTTCAGCAGGTGGAAGCATGAAGTGCTCCAAAATCTCCTGATAGCTAGCTGCATTGACCCTGCCCTTGATAAAACACAGTGGACCAACACCAGCAGCTGACATGGCACCCCAGACCATCACTGACTGTGGGTACTTGAGACGGGACTTCAGGCATTTTGGCATTTCCTTTTCCCCAGTCTTCCTCCAGACTCTGGCACCTTGATTTCCGAATGACATGCAACCACTGAGCAACAGTCCAGTGCTGCTTCTCTGTAGCCCAGGTCAGGCGCTTCTGCCGCTGTTTCTGGTTCAAAAGTGGCTTGACCTGGGGAATGCGGCACCTGTAGCCCATTTCCTGCACACGCCTGTGCACGGTGGCTCTGGATGTTTCTACTCCAGACTCAGTCCACTGCTTCCGCAGGTCCCCCAAGGTCTGGAATCGGTCCCTCTCCACAATCTTCCTCAGGGTCCGGTCACCTCTTCTCGTTGTGCAGCGTTTTTTGACACACTTTTTCCTTCCCACAGACTTCCCACTGAGGTGCCTTGATACAGCACTCTGGGAACAGCCTATTTGTTCAGAAATTTCTTTCTGTGTCTTACCCTCTTGCTTGAGGGTGTCAATGATGGCCTTCTGGACAGCAGTTAGGTCGGCAGTCTTACCCATGATTGCGGTTTTGAGTAATGAAACAGGCTGGGAGTTTCTAAAGCCTCAGGAATCTTTTGCAGGTGTTTAGAGTTAATTAGTTGAATCAGATGATTAGGTTAATAGCTCGTTTAGAGAACCTTTTCATTATATGCTATTTTTTTTAGATGAGCTGTATGCCAAAATCATCAGTATTAAAACAGTAAAAGACCTGAAATATTTCAGTTGCTGTGCAATGAATCTAAAATATATGAAAGTTTAATTTTTATCATTACATTACGGAAAATAATGAACTTTATCACAATATGCAAATTTTTTGAGAAGGACCTGTATTTGTCAAACACTGAAAGAATGAGGAGGCTTTTCATTGCCCTTGATCATGACCAAGAAAGTAGGTTTTCTGTGCCATTGGTCTCTTCCATGGACTTGTACGTTTGAAGTTCTTTGTTTAGTCTGTCAGCTGGCATCTCCAGAGATTCTCTCCCGGCTTGACATTCATCTCCCTTTCCCACCTCTTTTTCTTTTTTTCTCTGATACGACAGTATACAGGAGGCTACCCAAGTCTTGTTTTTGTTTTTGGTAGCTGTTTGTTCTTCCTGCTCTGCCTGAGTTGACTCCATCACTGATTGTGGATTAGAGAGATCAGCTGTGACAGCTTTTTGCAATAGTACTTCTATCACTTCCTTCTCCCACTTCATTCTCCTTAGTTACAGATGTGTTCTTAAATCTAGGATCAAAGAAGGTTTCTGAGTAAAGCTGCAGTCCATAGTTTTTCCTCTTTGTCGCCATCTCTGTTCGAAATCTGCAATTGCAGTTATTCGCGAAATTATCAACTTTACGTGGTTTGTGCCTCGGCACGGCACAGCGCGGGTGAATCCAGTGTTTTGAGGAAAGTATGCGGCTGTCAGTCACCGCGCTGGTGTGGATACTGTCATTCAGCATCACAGATTCAACTTTTTGGAAGTATGACCAACATCAGAATTTTTACCGGAAAATGTCATCCAAGTAACATCCACTGATGTTCTGACCAAATAAGGGAAAAAAGCATTGCAGTAAATTGCGCTGATTAACGATCGCTTATCATATCACGTCAAACCGTGCAAATTATACTTTGTTCTCAAATGGTTAATGTTAACAACATCAGCATTGCGTGACTACATTTAACGCCCTTCAATATTTAGGGGCCAAGCCCCGAAGGGGATAGCCCCTATTGTAATCGTTAGTTTTCTTATTATTATTATTAATTTCCCCGAATGGGAGTCAATGGCAGCCCTATGAACCGTTAAGTAGGAAAATTATGAAAATTGGTACATTTGTAGTGATGGTAATGAATAGTAATTGGACCAAATTTTGAGTCTCTAGGACTATAGCGCCACTACCAGTTCAAAAATTCAACATTGAAATGGTTATAACTTTTGAACGCTTTGATCTAGAAAAAAGAATCTTAGTACACCCGAATCCACTCATTACGGTGATCGCAATCAATATCGTACATTAAGACTCCACCCATTACAGTTGTGGCCATTTTGAAAAGTAAAGTACTACATTTTTTTGCTACTCCTTCAAAATTTGTCCGATTTTATCCAAAATCTGCCAAATGATCTTTGGACTGAGCCGCACAGAAGTGAGTGAACAGATTTTTTTATTAATCTTTGTTCAAAAGTTATGATGTCGCAAACTTATCAAGGTCGACCCAAAATTGGTTCAGAAGCTATAGCTCGGCGAAACTTTAATCAATGGAAACGAAAATTGGTACGGTTCATTGCAACCATGATCTGAGGGTCTATGCCAAAGTTGGGAATAGCGCCACCAACAGGTCATGAGATATGGAAAATGGCTGTTTTGGCAAATAACTTTTGAACAGTTTGTCAGAAAATCATAAATGTAGTATTCCAGTATTCATAAATATTCATGTATTCATGTAGTATTCATAAATGTAGTATTGTAGGATTCCTTGTGTCATGTCGATTCCGTGGATAGGATTGGATGTACCATTTTGAATTTTGTCATAAATTGCAATATCCTTTAAACTATTTGACATATCAGCACAAATTTTGGTAGGGACAATTGACAAGATGTCCTGAAGGGACATGCAAAGTTTAAACATAGCACCACCTAGTGTTCCTGAGATATTACTTTTTTTTGTAAAAACGCTTCTAACTTTTGAAATCATATTTCAAAATTTGATTGCTTTATGTCATTATATTCCTTTGTTTATGCCGATTTGGACGATATCTCATTTGTCATTTTCCAACAATGTGACTATCCACCATATTGGAGCAAATGATAAACAGTTTTTTCGCTACTATATCTAATTTCCATGCAAACATGAACAGTGTGTTGATTTTGTGAGTTTTTCCCTTTCACACATTTTTGTTGCAAAGTGGGTCACACACACTGGCATAAGAGCAATGTTTGCATTCACATTAGCTCATTGTGCAGATGCTGCAGAAAAGTGTCACGAAGACATGCGCTGAACTACACAGAAACTCCACAAAAAAGGAGAACATTATAATTTGCTAAATATGCTCATGAAGGAATCAGCATTAACAGCTAGCACAGATTTTGCATTATTTATGGCCTTCAGTACTGCAGCTGCTGTGAACGAGTTTATGACACGAGCAAAGCTGGAAGCTTTCAGCAACTCATACTGCACATGAAGTAGATAAAACTCATACACATGATTTGCAGTGGCCTTTCTCTCATTCCTTCACACACATCCATAAAACACTACCATGACAAAACAGACCATTTCTAACAGAAGTGGGAAAATGTGGAATTCCGAGCAAACACACACAATGCTACAGTACATGCACGACTCAAGATTCTCTATAGCTTCATAACCTCCATAACCAGTTACATATTGATGTCTGTTATTGAGAGTAAAGTATTCATCTAAATTCAGTGTGGGCGGTGCCAGGATAGTATTTTGGTAATAGGTAGGCTATATCAAACTTCTTTACCCTTAAGCAAAGAATGAAAAAGAACTTCGGCTTAAAAATATCGGGACCTTTAAGCAGTTTAACAAGCCTGGACAAAACACATCAGCTCTGTCTAAAGCCATCACTAAAAATTCAAAGGGCCAACAACTAATTATATTTTAGGTGGGCTATGCTACAATGTAGGCTATGCTACAGTGGACCTTATTGGGCCCCCCTCATCAGAAAACCCATGTGTTTTGGCCGTTCATTTACACAACAACAGTATTACGTTGGCCTGAAAACGCAAACTTTTGAAAGCTGGATTCAAAGATCAAGTTTACAGCAAACTATACAGTTATCATCCTTGTGTAAACTACAAAAACGTGAATTTGTGAAAACGGTGACATCATGCGCATGCGTATTAGGTGTTCAGTCTATAGGCTCATAGTGTTTCTTTACAAAGTGACATCACCAAATACAACGTTGTCGTCTGCACGCGAAAACGCAAGGGAAAAAGTCCATCACTGTCGTGTAAACATACCCTAAGAGTGAATACCCTAAATTATTAGTTTCAATGGAATAGCCTACTTGTTTCTGATAGGTCTAATCGCACAATCCAGTGGTCAGATACTATGTCCTAATATTCACCATCGACCATGGCAATGCTATATATCAGTCTAACGTGATATCTCATTTCACATGCATGATTAAGAGCAAAGCCCGCTCAACCACAAATTTCATTGGTCAACGCAATCATGCATTCAACTGAAAAGAATTGGTCAAACTTAATAGATTTAGTTGAGAGTTCAGAAAAATCATGGATGGATCCAATCGCTACCAACACTACACTAAGGTTAAGGTTTGGACTTAGTATTTGTTTCAGCGTTTGGGGAGAAAAAGTTTTATACAAAAGAAACTGCCGCAATCTTGCATCTGTCAGTTATCGATTCTAGTGAATATTACCTCAACATTTATTCAGTATTAATATTACTGTAACACTGTTCAATTTTTAATAATGATGGATGTTGTACTGGACCACTTTTTAAGATAAACAGTTACGTTTATAATTCTATTCAAGTCCATATTTATTTGGTGAGTAGCCACATAATAAGCTTATTTATCATTCTGGGTGAACAATGCAAAATCACGTTGGTTAAAATAGCCATAGAAGCATTTTATGTCTCATGCCTAAAACAATAAATGCCAACAGCCTTGTGATGGCTATTTTTGTACTGTCTCCTGGTAATGTTTGGTGAACCGCTGTCTCTTAAAGACTTTGAAATAAATGTATAAATTGTATTAAAGACTCTAGTAAAGTGTAGGTTTAGTGGGAGTAACTACAGTAGAGACAGAAATGGTATCAAAACATGTCACATATCTCTGTCTATGTGAAGAGACGACCTTTTAATTACATTAAAGGGGTCATGAACTGAGAATTCAAGTCTTAAATCTTTTGACACTTAAGAGTTCATTACACTATAAAAATACCCTGAAGTTTCAAAACTCAAAACTTCCTTGTTATTCCAAAAACTGCTTCTATTGAAACCAAGGCCAGAAAACGACAGGATCTCAAAAGTAGAGACTTGTGACGTCACAGGGCAGCGAAAGACCGCCTTTGCAGAATAATATCAACGCCTGCGTCTACATCACCGTGTCTTTGCCTCCGCCAACTGGAGCGTTAGTGGATAGTGCCATGAGAACGAGAAAAGATCGACACACGATACTATCGCCTTCCAAACGATCCTAATGCTAGGAAAGTGTTTGTTTGTTTTTTCAACAATGAGAATGTCTCAGCAGTGCATTATTTGTTAGTAGGGGTGTAACTATACACTCATGTCACGATTCAATCCATATCATGATACTGAACTCAAAATACGATATTATCGCGATATCTCAAGACATTGAAAGAAGACAATTTTTTTTTTTCATGTTCATTGAAATGCTAAATTTGGTTTTACATTGGGGGTGTAAATGAACACCAGAATAAAAGTCTACATGATTCTGAAAATACATAATTATTTTAGAAGAATATGCTTGCACTCAGTCACTGACAAGACATAATATAGGCCACCTTTTACTGGTAACATAAGACATTTGGCATTATCAGGACCCACAAATATTCCCTCTTTGTATGATTAAATTCAACATTGTTTAACAGTTTAATGTAGTACTGACACTAAAACTCCTGAATTTTTTCCTCACACAGAAATTTTATTATGGGTGAATTATACACAATACATATTGCCACTATCCACGATATTGTTGCATTTTGGTATTGCGATATATTGTGACACGATATATTGTTACACCCCTATTTGTTTCTATTCAGTAGCCTACATTTCATTGGATTATTTGGTAAATTTCAGTGCAGGCTTTGCAAACAGACTTGACAGTCTGACAGTCTAACAGTTTGATTCAAAGATTCAGTTCAGTCCGATTTGTGTGCCAGTGGATTCTCTGGAAAATGCATTGGTATTGTGATATATCACCATTTTTCCAATGTCCCAAGGCTTGCTTATCCCATTTTCATGATAAATACAGTACTTAGGCCTATTATACATGATGTTTTTCCAAAATAAATTACATTGTTGGGCATATCAGTAATGATTCTCTCTAATATATAGGCTAGTTTTTTTTCAGTTATTACATTTATTTTAACAATTATAATAAAGGTTTTTAGTGTGACCCTCAAGTTAATGTTCACTCTGTTATTTTTGACTACTTTCCCTTCAAATGAAAGTTGGAAAAGTTAAATGGCATCATATCATAAAGAAGCCATCTGATCCTCTTTGGAGGGAAAACAACTTGGGCAAGTGAGTGAGATTTTAACGGTCTATTTTTGACAAATTGTACCTTTCAGATTTGATGCGGTCAACCTCAATACATCCACTCTGTTAAGGGAAATATGGGGGGAAAAAAGTTATATTTAATAGAAAAATCTTTTTTTTGATAAGCCTTCTATGTTAGCTTCTTCTTTCTCAGACATGCTGCAGTGGCTGATTTTAGGTCAGAATGTCCCCTCTGTCAGTGTCCACCCTGTTAAATCAGAAGACCTAACAGAGTAATTTATGCAAGCTGAAGAAGTTCTTCTTTGGTAATATTTTAAATCTGGTTTCCAATCAAAATCCAATTCAAACAAAAGTAATATCTGGTTGTATGTGAGAGATAAGAAATCATCCATCCATCAATTTTATATAGGCTACCTGTCCACCCTGTTTCTAATTTATCCACCCTGTTAGGCAGTTTGATTGTTTCTTACAATAATGTCCTAAAAAGCAATGAATAAATAAGTAAATAAATAAATACATACTAATACTTCAGTGACAATGAAAATGTAGGCTCTGTAGACTCAATAATACTTTTAAAAGTAAACAGAAAAGTCATCTGGGCATTTGTATAAAAAAAAGAAGAAAAAAAACTAAAATGATCATAATACATATATATTCCTGATAATTTATTAACTGATATGTTTTTAAAGGGACAAGAGTTGTCTAAGAAAATGTACACAATGCTCATAAATTAGAAAACGTATTTTATAAACTGTTGTACATTTGTTCCTAACAGGGTGAACATTTTGATCTATCATTCATTAAATTGATTTAATAAATGGTTCACCCGAGCTTGACCAATATTATTTTTCAAATGTTTTGCATCACCCATGATTACATAAAATGTATTTTAAAAAACTGAGTTTGATTTTCTAGATTGTATGATGTCCAAATGCACCGAATACCAATGACCCCGTTACACATCAGCCACTTTAGACATCAACATGTGCACCGCGAAATGTAACGTTAGTGTTAAAGCTATAATAACCTTATAATCCATATCTGCCAAACAAACAACTTTAATTTGCTAAAATATAGTATATTGTGATCATTTGCACGTGACTGTGTACATTCAGAGTGAACGCGACCACCGCAGTTAAACAGACCAACTTTGAACACATCGATATTAATTCATTGAATCTTATCTGTGGATTCACTGAAAAGAATTTGTAATTAAATCTTTATTGCTAGCATAAGGATGCTGTGTTTCTCGCACACCCCTGATCAACTTTTACTGGGGAAGCTGATGTCAAAACACATTTCCTCAAGCATCATATGAGCAAAAGCAGGCTCTCAAAATACACTCACTCACCCCTTTTCTGTCCACCAATCCGTGTCTTTGCAGCTGATATGAAAACCAAAATGCGAGATGTTGGATCTCTGAATAATCCAATGCGAGATGCTCGCTGTTTCTACCAACTTCTCCCACAGGACGCAGTTTTATTTCCAGTCATTTGAGAGCAGATGTAGGTGGCCGTTTCGCCGCCGTGTGGCCAGAGCTGGTGTTACATTTAGCAACAGGTGCATTTCTGACCCCCAGGGTGCCACAAGGGGTGCTGGGGGTCCCAGAGCCGCTAAATATGACGTGTTTCAACTTAATGAATAATTAAAGAAAATAAATAAATCGTATTTGTACTTATATAAATAAATAATAAACGAGTATATTAACAAAATAAAATATTTTTTTTAATAAAATATAAATAAACAAATAAAAAGTTTGTTTAAAAAAATGAATAAAATATTATTTATATAAAAAATAAGTAACTACGTATATAAAAATAACATTTTATTTTTAATAAAAATTAATACATTTGATAAAAATAAATAAATAAAACATGATTAAATAAATGCAAATAGTAAAACTGTAAAAATGTAGAGTAAAACAATGAATGTATAAATAAATAAATAATTAATACCTTTCATTAACCTTTTCATGCATGAATTATGATAACCTCAGGATTTTTTTTCCCTATGTGTTTGTATTGCTCTTAGAGCATGAAAAACAAGATTTGAATATATTATTTTTTCACATTTTTCTAAGAGATTTTTTAGATGTCCACTTGAGTGGACAGCATGCGTTTATGGTTTAAACTGAAGAGATACTGTATTAAACGTAATACAATAATCAATCAGATATAGTATGTGTATTTAATAAACCAATTAATAAAATTAAATAAAAACATGTGAAAACTATCAAATATATACAAAAAATAAAATGCTAAATATTGCAAAGGCAATTGGACTTCATACAAGTTGAACTTCGCGTATCAGAACATGAGGACGTGCTTCCATTAGAAATCTCTACAGCCTGTCAAGATACAACTGTGGAAGCCACTCACCCTCCAGTGCACCAGAGTATGTCAACTTACCCTTATTAGCTGAAAATGCTGATTATGTTCAAGATGGACACATTTCTAGCATTTCCCTCCTCTGAGAAAGCCTAGCGATCAGGTGTGCAATGTTGGGGTAACGCTTTACAAGTAACGTGAATTACGTAATCAGATTTTTTTTTATGTTACGAGTAAAGAAATGCATTACAAGTAGCGTGCATTACGAAATCAGATTACTTTTTGATCTAATAACAAGTAATGCCATTACAAGCAACTTGCATAAAGTAATCAGATTACTTTATGATGTCACAAGTAGAAATGCATTACAAGCAACATGCATTAAGTAAACAGATTACTTTTTGATCTAACAATGCATTACAAGTAACGTGCATTACGTAATTAGATTACTTTTTTGTATAAATAAGTAATACATTGCAAGTCACATACATTATGTAATCACATTACTTTTTTGATGTCAATGAAAATTACATTCTAATAAAATACATTTATTTACAATTATTAGGTCCACTATATTGGACAGATGATTAATCAGACTTTTCTCCCAATCTAAAATCAAAACGTGGAAAATTTAACTGTGATGTGACTCATCAGATATTGCTTGATGCTACAATATTTTTTTTACCTGCACGAGTCTAGGATAGAAGGAATGGGTGGATATTCCGGAGCAACATGACCATTTGCCATCTTGGTTTGGAGGGGAAAAAATCGACACACAACGGCTTGCAACTTGGTGGCAATGTATAGGATGATGCACCAGGGCCCACTGTATAGATTGATGTGCAACTATGCCATCAAAACCCGCGCAAATTCAAGAAAATGCTTTTTTAATAGCTGTCCACTGTAGTGGCCTCTATGCATGAAAGGGTTCAAATAAATTTAATAAAATACATCTAACAGTACACTAGAAAAAACAAATGCAATGATGTAATGTAATAGAAACTAAATATTTTATAGATTTTTCACAATATTATCTGTATACGTGAAAATATATCTGCCTTTTAAATTTTAGGATGGGGGTAGGCTACATTGCATAAGAATGATTATAATAGGGGGACGGGGGTCTATGGCATCTAAAACATTGAAACCCGCTCTAGGGTAGGCTACTTTTCCACATTCACCCATGCCATGAAACTGATGACGTTTGTGACCCAAAATTTCGCAATAGTTATTGTTTACTAACAATGCTTGAGCACAGAAACCAACAGATTTGTGGCGCCCTCATGTGACCAACCTCCCACCACTCACTTTAGTTGAAGTAATTAATCTTTGGCATTTTAATACTTTTTATGTTCATTTACACCTGCTTAATAGATTAAACACAAACTCTGATTGTACTTGGTCCCAAATATCTTGGTTCAGGACTTACGCTAGCAAGAAACTGTAGGTTATAATAAAATATTAATTCCTTGTTTTGTAACTAGACTTGCATGTCTTAGACTGCAACAAGGCTTTGAAAGTATTGCCTGCAATGCATCCTTTTAGAATATAAATTCCGTCGCACGTCACTTTGTAAGCACTGTGACGCTCGAGACCCTGACGTGGAACACCAAGGAACTTTTCCTCTGCGGTCGCCCTAAAGGTTGGAATCGGAATTGTCCATTACCGCTGTCGTAAATAATTCAGCCTACCTGTCGCACGCGCACGCTCGCTGTTTATCCAGCACTGGCTTTGGAATCAACATTGGCCACAGACAAGGTAGAGTACAAGCTACCCGGCTGCTAGGTATCTTACATTTAGTTGTAGTCTACTGTCAAGTACGCTCCACCTATCGGCAATTGTAACGCTTGCCATAAAGCAAGTCAAATTTGTAGTTTTCTAATGTATCATTAGAACTACAGAAACGCGACCTGATCTGGCAATCTTACAAAGCGTGGATATACCAGATAAAGGACCGCAAAGCGGTGGCATAAGTGCATTTCACCATGTCACGACTTGATGAACAACTGAAAAGATTTTTGGAAACATTATTTGAAGGTAAAAGAAAATCCTACTTAGTGTTGCTTTAAAGTCAAACAAGCAACCTTGTGATCTGGAGTCAGACGCTACCCTTTCTAAATAGAAAGTCCCGTATGGTCTAGCGGCAAGACGCAACCTACTGTTATGGAAAACCAATGCTGGACAGGTTTGCAGCACAGATGTCTGCTTTTAAAATTTGAGGACAAAAATCACATTCCCTGACCGGGAATCGAACCCGGGCCGCGGCGGTGAGAGCGCCGAATCCTAACCACTAGACCACCAGGGAAGGCTATGCGCCACGAGTCTTTCCACTGCTTCGTAATTGTCCTCCAAATTATATTCAGTTAGCATACTCCCATTGTACATAACGACGGGATTGCTCACTGCAGTGTAAACTGCCAGCATGAAATGTTCGAGCGGCCATATTGGTATTTCCCATAGGTATTTCCAAACAAACGCAATGCATCATTGCAGTAGGATGTTCCTAAACCTTGACACGAATCACACTATTTGCAGCGGATCAGTGGGAAAGCACTTTATTTGATATAGGTAAATTAATTATTTCGCCGTTTTAGTGTTTTCAGGCAGGATAAGAGATATACATGAATCGTTAAGATAATATTGCACACTGGTAACTGGACTTACACAAAAATAGATTTCATGATGTAATTATGCAAGAAATATTAAGCATGAATCTTGATGAGCAGAAATTGATTCTAAAGTACAATAAATATAACACATAGCCCCTATTATTATATTGCACTATACTGTACTGAAAGTGACAGTATAAATGCTTGGAAATAAAGCTTTGCGTCTTTAAATCCATACGCAATCAGTTATTTCTCTGAATAAGTTATGATGAAGCTTGTGTGTTATTTCCTGATGTCTTTTTGTTGACCAACATCAATGTTGGGGAAAGTTACTTTTAAAAGTACTGTTACTCCCTAAAAAAAAGTAACTAATTGAGTTACTTTGTATATGGAAAGTAATGCATTACGTTACGTTACTTTTTCTTACCTGGCCTGGGCTTGCTTATTTTTTGATAAAAAAAAAAAGGTCCTTTCACACCAAAAGTCCAATTGATAAGCCTCAAGCTGAAGGAAATGCAAATTCACCTGTTCAGTAGAGAACGCAGCTCAAACCTTTCAGCTGTGCTGCCATTCTGGAACAGGACACAGGTAAAGAAAGCTCAACACTTATTTCAGCAATAAAAACAAAATAAATAAGTAAAATAAACATGGTTATCTATAGGCATTTTTGCTTATTACTATATGGTTTATTTGGATCATCAAAGGTCAGCAGCAAACTTAAGAAATTGGTTAATAAATTTGTGTTCAACATTTAATTATTGCTGGTTTGCGTAATATCTGATTTTGCATTTCACTGTTTTAATTCATTTAATCTAATAATAAGTAATACTTAATACTGAATCTGTTTTTGTGAAAGTGAGATGAGTAAAGTGCATGCTCACATTTAGCCTATAACTACAATAACCATGTTTTCACGGGGCACAGAACGCCTCTACACCTCACAAATGGGGAAATGCGAGCTGTCAGAGAAGAGATGGGAAAATAAAGCAACTTGCATTACTTATTTGAAAAAATAAAATATTTTGTTGTAAATTTAAAAGTTAATTACTTGTAAAAACTCCAACACTCAAGCAACCCACAGGGAAACATTCATAGCTCAAATACATTCAATGAATTGCATTTGTACATTTCTGCCATTTCTATAAACAGCTGAATGGAAATACTTCATGAGGGTATCTGTTCTTACACTCAAATACTGGTCAGCCACTTAGTAGTTTTTTTTTTGTTGTAGAAATCTTCTTGTATCTTATATTACCTTAAAGTTTAATCACTTAAGGCAAATAAACTTGCATTTGATCCTTGACAATGTTGGACTCGTTAAGCAAAACAAACTGTAGCTTGGTCAGTAAAAGGACAGGCTGAGTCAAACAATTACTTTATTTATGTTCAGGTAAAAACATGAACCTGATGCAGTAAATTATTGCAGATCTTAGAAACCAGCACATGAACAATGAGGACAGGAGAGCACACAGCAGCACCTCCTCCTGGCCACAGACTGCAGTGCACACCACGGTTTGTTCCAAGCCAGCAGTGCAAAAATAAACTACAGCAAGAGGAAAAACAAAACAAAAAGAAACAATAGAAAATAAAAGAGCAGACAATCCCACCTCAAACCGGGTGTGAAACCTGCATATAAACTTTATTTTATTTAATGAACTTTTTTTTTTCTTTTTCTTTTTGAAATGCAATCTGGCCATGAAACAATAAAATAAGACCAGCCAATTCTTTTAAATGAATTTCTTGTGCTCAGCTACATTATGGGATTAAAGCCTGGCTTCATCAGCCAAGCAACTTCAGCAGGCCCATCATTAAAGACCTCAAGTTCCCAGAAGTCCAGCAGAGGCACACTACTAGAACCATATAGGAGTCTATTTACCCAACTCAATGGATACATCTTTTCAACATGGAGCTGACACTCTATGTGAAACATCGGCCAGAAAACAATTTCAACTTGGGTTAAAAAAAAAAAAAAACAATAATAATAATTATAATAATAATAATAATATTATAAAGATACTACACTTCCAACACTACCCGCATTCAACCAACTGGAACTCTTTTACACGTTCAAAAACCCTTTCAAATAAAAAGGAGGGGAAAAAGTAACACAAGAGGAAAAAGAGAAATAAATGAAATGGAACCAAAATGCAACAAGACTCCGGGGGTATAGTACAGAACAGGGGAAACTGGTCAGGAGAGCACACGGCTATTCTATCAAATGTTTCGAATAAGCAAAATCGGCAAATGTTTGTCTGTACAAATGATCTTTGGAGCTATAGGAACCCTCGCCAGCTTGATGAATGCCCCCTCCCCAACAGGAACACACAGTGAAGATGTCATTCACCAGTAGAGGAAAAAAAAAACATCCCTTTATTCTTGATACATCAGACAGCAATGCAAGATTTAAAATGTCACCCAGGATTTTCTTTTTTTTCCAGATTGAACATCTCTCAACTACTGATATATTTTAATAATCTGCTCTGAAGTGTTTTATTTTTTTAAACATTTCTTTAAAAAATGTTTCCTTTTCTTTTTTGATATCTGATGAGTCGCATAACACCCTTTCCTCCTGTTTAGGAGTCAAAAGGAAGTCTCTTATGTTCTATTGTTTAGTTTCTGCAAGCTGCTTTTCTTTAAACAAGTAGGCTGTACATGTTTTGCCTCAATGTGGGTGTTTAAAAAAAAAAGAAGAAATGAAAAAGGGGGAAATGAAATAGGAAGAGCAACTCTAAAGGAAGAAGTCACGATTTGTGTGGTTCTGCAGTGAGTTGATTGAAGGCCATTTTGAGTGTGAGGGTGCAGGAGGTGAGATCAAGACAGATGGAAAGACTGCTGGCCCTCGCGCGCAGCTATCAACAGTTTCTCGCGCATGATCTCGATGCTGGAGTAATCCGGCAGTTTCAGGTAGTTCACACACGTCATCACCGATGGGAGGAAGTCGTCCGGGTTCTCCGTCGACTCGAACGTCTTCCGAACGATGGTGAGGGGAGGGTTCAAACTCCGGAATCCTGAAAGGAAGCAAAGACAGAGGCCGCGTTATCTGAGAACATCTTTCTGAAAGCCGATCGTCTGCTGTTGTGACCACAAACATCACACCAAACCACAATGATTGAAGCTGTTGCACACCTCCGACAGGAAGTCTGGGGCTCCCTGTGACAAACTGCAGGAAAAGTCTCTGCTGCTCCGCATCAAAACTGCTCAGCACCTCAAACAGGAACCGCACTGCACGGCTACAGACAAACAAAACAAAAGTTCTGTCATTCATACAGCCAGGGATGTTAATTATATTTTGTCTGATTATAATGCATGTTGTGATTACGCATCTACTGGTTTTGTTATTAAGGCTGGAATACACTAACCCCTGGTTTCACAGACAAGGCTTAAGCCTGGTCTCACACTAAAATGTCAGTGCCATTGTTTTGTCTCTAGATTCACACCAGTAATGTTAAAAATCTGAATAGATTTTAAAGCAATGCATCATACACTTGAAGTAAATGGTTACAGAGGAAAAACTGGCACTCATGCATGACTGAGGATGGCCACAGGCTTAAGTCATTCCAAACACAAGAAACACGGACAGAAACATATGCCTGATTGCTAGAAGATGCTTGACAAATAAAACAAAATGTGTTCTAAAACCGACTCAAAATATGAAACATGTTTGATATCCTTTAACTGGATTCTAAAGCTAGAGAAAAATCAAAGTCTTTGTCTATCACACGGTGTAATTTTCTGCTAAATTTGTCAGCTCCGACTGGCTCAGACTATGCAACTAGCGCAGACTCCTCCAGACTGTAAATCTAGGCTAAAGTATTGCAGTAAGTATGAGCATGCCGGTGTGATTATATACCTGTCGTGTGTGTAGCCGTGGTCTGGTCTGCAGCACTCCATTAGTGTCTTCACATCCCAGGACTCTGACTTACTGCCACATAACAACTGATCCAGCTGTAAAGGGAGAGCACACAAGAAATAAAGGCCGTTTCCACAGATTTTAGCCCTCAGATTTGAACTCTTTAAATGACGATGCCCACTGCTAAGATTGGAACACTTTTGAAACCATACAGCTGCCAAGATTAACGATTTTTTTCAAATTGTTGATGATAACATTATATTTAGAACCGTTCCGATTTCATACGTCTGTCGAACACACAAATGCAATGACCTCACCACTGCAACATGATTTCTGAAGTAATTTTTGAAGTGATCGACACGGCGATTATAAAGGGAGTATTCTTTGATTGCTTTCTTAATTTAATCTATTTAAATAACTAGGTATGCACAGATACTGTGGTCGTGTACTCATAAAAATGCTCTGATACCAACAACTGATACTATGCAGCATGTGTGCAGTGTTTGTGTCCAGACAAAGAAACACTGACAACAGAGTATAATGGGGTGAAAAGGAAGGCTTTCTATGAAGTAAATGCATCTAATTAGTGGAATATTATAGATTTATGTATAGCGAGTGGTTCCCTACATTACAGGACATTCACAGGTAAAGAATTTCCATGAACGCAATTATCCGAAGCGCACGCCCCAAAAAACGCGTCTCAGTGTTTGCTGCTGTCTCAGAGCACAAATGCTGAATTGAATTATCTTTCACGGACAAAATAACAAAATTAAGCAAAAAAACCCATCTTGGTGAAATTTACATTCATTAGGCTAGTAGTTTTTATAGAATCAAAATTGGAATAGATAATTATGACATTTCACTGGTATCTAAACATTTGAACCGCTGACCCAATCCTTAGCACTGAGCCCTGCTGGAGCAGCTCTAAATATGCGCTATTCTAGTAAATGAAAGATAAAATATGATAAAATAGAATGAACAGTGAAAGTAACAGAAACTCATACAATACATTTTAGCAGACTTAATTAAGAATGAAAACTGAAGGAAATATATATGCTAAAACAAATTAAGCCAACTAATATGATTCATATTCTTTTGGTTTCTCAACCCAATATTATAAATATAATATAAAAAAAATCTCAAATGCAGTTGAAAGTATCGGTCTTGTTCTGGAAAAAGTGGTATTGGTGAATCCCTATAAAGAACAAAATGTTTTCCATGTTATTAACAAGAACAGTGTGAAGTTTTGTGTAAGCATTTCGTCACTGGCTTGATTTACTAAGGCGTAAACGATTTTGGTGACAAATAATGTCTGACTGCACAAGAGTCCTTCTGGATTACTGTACGGTCAATATCTAGGTCATTTTGGCAGCATGGTTTCCTCTGTTTTTGGATTAAGAGGACATTTTGACGTTTTAATGTTTTATATTGTACCTTATATGTCAAAAGATCAGAGAATTTTATTTCTCAATTCATGACCCCTTTAAAATAGGCAGGTTAGCACCTTCAGTGCTTGTCTCTTAAAGTGAACTACTGAATGAATAGAAGTGAAAGCACTGACCTCTTCAGGATAGAAGTACTGCAGGTGTTGCAGAGGAAAGACAGACTCAAATCCCTCCCTAAACGACTCAAACTGCCGAGAGACGCCCTCATTGAGTGTCCAGTAGACCACCAACTACAGACAGATGGAGCAAGAGGCAATGAAGTTAGAGCGTTACATTCAGACTACACAAATGATGTGACGTGTCATGTTATTCGGTCCCCTACTCTGAGGTATTCCTCCAGGTTGTGAATGGTGACTGGCACATCTTTGCCCCCTTTTTTCAACTCTATGTTGGGGAATCCAGGCAGAGTGAAGTCCAGCCCCAGATCTTCCACCGAGCAGCCGTTCATGTTGAGACTCTCCAAGGCCTGCTGCAGGGTCTCCCGTGTCTAACAAACACAGACAGATACAATAAACAAAAAAGATTGCAGATGTCTGTTGGTTTTGAGAAATGTAATTTGTATGCGTCATCACTGAAGTGTGCGTTTCAGATCTTTGAATGATTGTGTTTATGTAGAGGTTAGGGGTCAGAGCTCACATGTGATCTGTCCTGCTCTATTCTCTTCTTCTGGCGGATGATGTCCTCCAAGTGCTGGATGGATTTGGCGACACCAGGATCAATGTTAACTAGGTCATGAGAGCTGATTGAGGACTCATGCCTCAGCATCCACTTATAGAATGGCAAACCTAGAGGCAAGTCCAACTGGAGACAAAAAAAGAACATCAATTAACAACAAATTAATGTTATATTGTATAATTTTGTGTCTGGGGTAAA
The DNA here is from genome assembly GCA_030578275.1 of Meda fulgida. NCBI lineage: Eukaryota > Metazoa > Chordata > Actinopteri > Cypriniformes > Leuciscidae > Meda > Meda fulgida. The sequence goes on from CM060633.1 coordinate 7,616,473, forward strand.
ACCCACAAATTTAAATAGTTCATACAAACAGTTGCCACGTTCACACTTTGATTCTGTAAAACTGCCAGAGAGCCTTATGTGTGAATGAGGTTTGTTATAATTTATTAAAACTTTAAAAAGTAACCATTTTCATTACGTTATAAACTTAACGTAAAATAAAATTAAAAATATATTTTATTACAGCATTTTATTCTTGTTTTTATTTGGTTAAACTTGGTGTACTAAAATAAACTAAAACTGAAAACTTTGTGCATTTTGACAGGGCAAGTAAAATTCTGAACCAGTCTGAATAGGCCAATAGACAAAATTGAGTCCTGATATATTGAATAGCACAGGTAAATGCGGCATTTATTTCAATGGGTATATGTGAAGATTGTTCTATTTTTTAAAAAGCCTAATAAATGTTAAAATTAATAGATTTTAATTATACTGTAATGCTGAATGCCTGTAATTAATGGCTAAAATTGAGAAGAAATCAATTTCATAGAGACATCATTAGTAGTATTGGTATCAGTGATACTGGCCTTCTTTCAAAAAAAAAAGATGCCATTAAACAAATATTTAAAATATAGGCTACTGTATGTTGTTTCTACATTAATTTGGAGATTAAATAGGAAATTACTAAAACTTAAAAATATTAACAACTTTAATGTTGGGTGCGATTAATTACAGAAAAATTTGTGATTAATTAGTTAATATTTTTAAACGATTGAAAACACTAATATAAAAATAATATCTCAATTATACTAAAATAAAACTGCCGTTCTGGCCCTGGTGTGCATTCAAACCAGAAAACTTGTTCCCAGCATCAAGATCTAGTAACTAATCTTTCACACAGAGATTCTTGAAAACATTCACAATTAGAGTAAACGTACCAATCTGAAGTCCATGATCGCTTTAGCCATGAGTTTCCCAAGAAAGCGAAACTTCATTTTGATCTTGGCGATGTGAGCTGGTTTGGTAGTTCGTCCAAACGGTACAGCAAACAAACCCCTGGAACTGAACATATACTTGGTACCCTCTTGACTCCCTGCTCCAAGACAGACAGACGGTGTGTGTGTGTGTGTGTGTGTGTGCGTGTGCGTGTGCGTGTGCGTGTGCGTGTGTGCGTGTGCATACATGAGCGGGAAGGAGGACAAACAGAGAAAAAACAAACTTAGTGAACAGCAGTAAAATGCTATTTGCATTACACTGGAAACAGGGCTCAAATTTATTTTGACAAATATATGACAGTTACCTTTGGGGTTGGAGAGAGCGACTTCCTCTCCTCTCCAAAGACCCAAATCAGCCCTCTGCAATTCCTGAGACACCAGAGCATAGAACTCTTGCGTGGGACCAAGACCTGTTCCCACCTGCAGAGACAGAGAGAAGACAAACATAACAGATCACACAACACTGTCCGTTTCTGCTTGGAGTCTACTTTTCTGTCACACTTGTTTTTATAAATCGACTAATGGCTCTGTTGTTTTACAAGTACACTCATTGGGTCTGGGTCTTTAAGTTGGGACAATTATTATTTTAATCAAATCTAAAACTATGTATATATATAAATGTGATTTGGATTGGACACAAGAACTAAACTGTTCACAATAAACTAGTCAGATATACATATATACACATATACATACACACACACACATATATATATATATATATATATATATATATATATATATATATATATATATATATATTTATTAGTGCTGGGCAAGTTAACGCGTTATCGCGTTAACGCGTTTATTAATGCCGAGAATTTTATCGCACGTTAACTCAGTTTTTTTTTTATTTTGAAAGTCTGTTGCTCACTGGCTCTGAATACACATAGGCCTACAGTCAAACCATGATCACAGGAGGGGTGGGATATATAACCCACCCAAACCAGCAGTGGAGAGGCTTTGGCAGGTTCTCAGGTGAACAGAAAGGGAGACAGCGCTCCGCGAGTGAATGACAGGCCCCCTATACAGTACCTTTAAAACCTATAGATAACTATTTAGATTCTGGAAACTCACAAACAGCGAGCCGAGGATCAGTCTCTCTTCCAATGATTTGTGCTGCGCGTCGTGTACAAAAATAGACAATTGAACTTCGGCAACGGGCGGGGGCGTGCGTGAGGCGAGCATGACCGCAACAGTTTCACAGGAACGCACCCGCTTGACGCTGCACCATGTGCTCGACCGCTTCACCTCACTCTGTTTAATGTAATCTTACGTGGAAAACCATGGCATGATCAAACCTAAGCTACTATCAGAGAAGTAACGTTGGTCGACTTATATCTGTAGTAGTGATCATGACCTCTGACTACATAGACTGTTTCTGCTGCTCCCTGATACAAGATACAAGTGCGCAATACACTACTTTAGAATTCATTATTCAATTTTGTGCACAACAATGCGATTAATCGCAAGAAAATCATGCGATTAATCGCAATAAAAAAAAAATTTAATCGTTGCCCAGCACTAATATATATATATATATATATTGTATTTGAACAAAACCTTTGAGATATGTGACTGATGAATGTTTTAGGGTAGAAACATACACAAGTACATCTGCTGCTGGCTCCACAAGTTTGATTTCACAGAATAATGTATTGGAATGATTTTGATGACAGGTCAGGTACACACAGCATTCTGACTGGGTGCCAAAGCGGTATTTGCATAATAATCAGTTTTCTCTTTCATGTACTACTGTCATGGCAGAGTAGTATGAATAGAACCTTGCTGAGCATGTTAAACTATCAGCATGTTTATAGCAAGCTACCAGAATAACAACACATCTGCAGAATTGAAAGGCCCTCTTGGCGCTAATGTTTGTTACTGTAATACAGTAATGTAAGACAATATGTTTGAAATGGACTGGCCAACAATTAGTGCCTGTGTATTTTTAGAAATTATGTTTCTGGCCTAAGCGTCAGTCATGCATACCTCATTCTCGTATTGAATTTCCAGCATCGCCCTGGAACTCCCGAGATCTTGCATTACTGACTCCGCTTGCTTCAGGAGCTCATCACGGTTTATCGTTCTCTACACAAACAAAACAAAGATAAAGAGAAAGTTAGATACTAGTTTGTGAAAACATACTACAGCTATGGCAAATTTGAAACAATTACAGCATGAAATGCTTAAACTGGAATTTTAAGGCAACCTTCTTCCTGTCAAGGCGTGGAGCGACACGGCTGTCTTGTGAGTCAGACTGGTTAATCTCAGGGTTGGTGTCAAGCAGACGTTGCATGGCACGATCCCGGTCAAACGCAGTCACGTAGAAGAGCATCTGCCGTGTGTCAAATGGGAAGAAGAACGGACTAGAAGAGAGAAGATTAGGTGTAAAAGGTACAGAACAAGAGACTGAAAAAAAGGGTTTACAACCATGAGTTCAAACGGTAAGAACAAAAGTTTGCGGTACCATGTCTTGCCGAGCTCAGTGAGCCAGGTCGGGATGTTTCCCGTCATGATGACCAGTGGGTCCTGCAACTGTCTGTTGGCCTTTGCTGTCAGTTTACTGTTAATAAACTCACCAGTGGGAATGATCTCCTTACATGCAGCATTCTGGGACAAATAGAGATAAAAGGATGAGGTAAAACAGTAAACTGATTTTGTTTTTTAATATATATTTTTTAAGATAATGTAATGCATTTGATGTAATCAATTTAATTACAGCAATTAAACTACTGCAATAAAGATTTTATCAAAGTACTTACAATAAATAATTAAAAATAACAATTGCAATAAATAAAAATAAATGCAATATTTAATTATATCTAAAATATAGATAAATAAATATATATAATGTTATAATGCAAAAAAAAGAAAGAAAAAAAAGATCATAATGGGCAAAAACAAGCTTTATTTTTTTTATGAAAAACAGGATTTTTTTTTTCTTCTGGGGCAATATATGAGAATCACACTGCTAGATTGTGTATTGTTACTGTAACTCTGTGCTTTAGCACTTATGGAAGTGTTCTCAAACACTGAGGTACTCACGTTGTACAGGTAGAACCAGTATCTACTGATGGAGTGCAAGACCCTCAGCAGCAGAATCACCTCCATGGAAGGGTCATCAAAAGTGATGCCCTCTGGAGGACCACAAATGAGGTATGTCTCTAATGCGTTTGTCACACTAGGACACACACCCTCTGAAAACACACACAAAAAATGCCATAGTCTGAATAAAGACAAAGTCCAGTGCAGTTCCATATTAAATTCCAGCACATTTTGTCATTTGTTGGTTATTGGTAAACTTCACACATTTCTCCTACCATGCCACAGTTCGTCTTGTTTTTTGGCATTTCGAGGGGAGGTTTTAGTGGGAGCCGTTTGTGCACGACCCCTCTTCCCTCCAACAGCGTCTTTACAGCCCTCTTCATCCTCTCTTACTGGCTTATACCTGTAATATCCACATACACACACAGATATACATTTTAACATACACATTTGAATACAAGAAAGGGCAAAAACAGGGTAACAGACATACCGTTTTTATGGAATTGGCCCAATAAATTAGTCAATGTGTAGTTTGTGAGAGAATGGCATACAAATTGTGTACCATATAGTGTGTGTTTTGGTCCAGATGCCAGCACGTCCCAGAGGGTTTGCTTCATCATCCGTGCTCTCTCTCTCCTCCTCGGCCTGTAAGCTGAACTGCCTGACGGCCTGATAAACAGTCATGTTGTATGGCAGCAGGTGCTCTCCAATGTAGAACTGTAGCCTGTGACGTACACTCCCAGAATTCAAGAACTGGGCAGCCTTTGGAAAACAGTTAGAAATCCACAGTATTAATTTATTAATATCTTCTAGGACACTTTCAGTAGTGTACACTATGGCCAAGTTCAAAATGGAATACTATACAGTATAGCCTGCACAATGTTACTTTTTCCCCACTTTAAAAATAGCAAATGAAAATTGTGTAAAAATATTTTCCATGCTCTGCAAAAATTAGCAATTTACAACAAATTTAGTAGGCCATCTGATTACTATATGCAAAATAACTGCATATTACACAGTACACAGACTACATGGAAGAAATTCATGGAAGAAGAAAAAACTTCCGCACCAAAGATTCGTCAATCTCATCATCGGAACAATCATCATCACTGTCTTCATCCTCCTCCCTGATCCTTCCATACCCTGTGGAGACAGCAAAAATCAAACATTTTATCTGAGAAATCATAAACCATAGAACTTTATGTTCACATTCTTGTGTTTATACCTCTAACCACGAGGTATCTCTCGATAGCCTGTACCAGAGCCAAGGGGTCAATTTTGACCGGCCCACCCTTCCACTGCTTGACATTGGTGCAGTCTGGGTGTCTCTGCAGCTGGCACTTCAGCTGATGGGTGTTAAAGAACTTAAGGGCTTGTGAACCCCTGCAAACACAAAGGAATAACGATTAGCATGATTTATATATATATAAACTTAACACTATTTTAATCTTTGTTTTTAAATCAACTGTTTTAAAGCAACTGTTTTTTGCACAAAAGCCAAACTCATTTATTTTGTTACAAATAATTAATTGTATCTTTCGATTTGCATATATATAGATTTATTTACAGCAACAAGAACATCAGAGAAGATAATTCAGGGGCATTACCTGCTTCCGTTGCCATTTCCACTAGGAAAATCATGCACTTTAACAGGAAACTGTTCCATCTGACTAAGGCAGTTGTTCATCTTGTGCACCAGAGATAGCAGTGGGCCATTCTCTGTTGGGTCCAAACGCCCCAGAGGTTCCTGCCCTGGTATCTGAATCACATATGACAAACAATGAGTCACACTGATTACTAGTGGTGGGGGAAAAAATCGATTCTGTTCAGTATCGCGATATTTTCCGCACGCAATTATATCGATACAATAGCTTAAAGTATCGCAATATTTAATTATAAAATTATCGGTTTTACTTTCGGGTTTTCTCGGGGGTTTACTCTGATCATTTACATTTGCGTATTACATCCACAAGGAAGTGCTTTGTTGTCGTGCATTCAACAGGAAATTGAAATGAAAATGTAAATGCCAAGTATAAGTTTAGCATAGATATATTTCTAATCGCTGAACACTGACTGAGCGCTTGAGAGTTTTGCTCTCCGTCAAGCGATAATTCAGCTCAGCGTGCCTGTGTGTGACGTACCGTGAACTCTAGTGTGAAGGCGCGCGACTCGCCGTCACGCACACAAAGAGAGTGAGAGAGAGTTACATTATACCCCACAAAAGCGACCCGCTACATGTAAACGATATTCTTGTTTGTATTTTCCTGTCAAAATAACTGAGTTCATCTTGTATTATTCAGCTTTTAAGAACAAGCAGAAGAGATGCCGATTTCTCCGGTAGTGGGCGGAACTAATGCACAAAAGGCAATCTTATTGGATGGCACCCATGCCTATTTTAATTTCAGCAAATCAGAGCGAACGAATGCTGTCAAATGATTTACATTCATGAATCAAGCAGCTCATGGGTTGAAGGCCTATATTATATTTTTTTATAGACTGTGGTTGTATATTGTCATTATTAGTAGTAGAATCAGTAGTAGAATTATCTTTTAATAATAATTACTATTATCTTCTTTTTTACAGAAACACTAAATGACCAACAATATCTTAAGCACCACCAGTTCAGTTTAAGTTCAGTTAAAAGGACAAATATGAATTCAAGCATGATTATTAAGTTTTAGTTCTAATTACTGGAGTTCTATCATTAAATAGGCTAATGCTTGATCATCATAATATACGCTTGATTGACTGATTTTAAGAGTGTACATTTAGATATTTAAAAAGCTATGCCATTTTACAATGATAAGCTGATTTGGTGGAAATATATATATATATATAAAGTTTTTGCACTTCAGTTAATGTGTAGAAGTTAATGTAGTGAGTTTTGAAGTGAGTTGAGCGGTCTTATTTTCCTCATTTGTTGTAATGCCTTTGAATAATCAACCGTGAATCGCAATACTTGCTGTATCGCAATATGTTAAGAATCGCAATAATACTGAATCGTGGCCCAAATATCGCAATACTATCGAATCGTCACATTTTTGCCAATTCCCACCCTTACTGATTACACCAGTGACAAATATAAAAATAAAACTTTAGCCCAATTAATGTGTCCAATACATTCAGCACTAAAGGGAAAGTAACACCTTAGCACTGTTAAAAAACCTAGTTGCCTCGCTCTGAATAAATGCATTCAATATTTCTGTAAGAACCATGTGTGTAAATAAATTGTGTCAGGAATACTTTAAGGTAAGCTGTGCCAGCTAGTAGTAATTGCATTGATGGTATTTGGAGGAAAGGAAGGGAAATCAGCAATGTGAACGACAGTAAGCTGTATTTGTCTTTTCAAGAGTAAACATCACAGCAGTTGTCAGAGCCATAGCCTTGTGGGCAGCGCTCCGACATATAGTGCAACATTGCTTCTGGCAACCAAAGTTCAAGTCCCGGCTTATGATTTTTTTCCCTGATCATGCACCCCTCTATTCCCGTCTTTCCTTTCCAATAAAGGTATTAAGAAATAATAATAATTAAAAATTTTTTCTTAAAAAACGCAATTGACAGTCTGACTAACCGGGCAGTTGAAGAACACATGCAGGAACCTCTTGATTCTCTCATCTCTACTGACAGTGTCCCGTTCGCTATTTGATGTCAGATACAACAACAGCTGCTTCACAAGCCCACTGTGCTGGATCTCGAAGGAGGACACGTCCGATTCAGATACAATATTGCTTATCTCCTCTAGACACTCTACACCACTGTCGACCTGAAACACACATGAAAATAGTTTTAGAGAATGAATAATGTCCATTGGATGACACAAAACCAAACAAACATGTATTTCTTTCTAAACTGTACACATTAAAAGTGATAAACAGCATGATAAATAGTTATCACTTGCAAATTGTTTCAGTGGTAATAAAATACCTTCAGCAGCACGACAGAACTGACATATTAACTGCTTTATAATGGCTTCAAATGTTAACTTCGTGTCCAGGGGTTACCTGCAAGTTCAACTGTTCTGTGGCATTGCAGAGTCTTTGCAGGACATTCAGGGCAGGGTTGCTTCCATCCACGCTTTCAGAATTAAAGTAACGCTCCACAAACTTACTGGCTTGTTCCTTTATCCAAGCCTTTATCTTATCCCTGTAAAGTGAACAAAAACTTTTAACTACAGATTCCAAAAGTACTCGTCAAAACTAAACTGTTTAACCAAGAGACCAAAGAACGGCAGTGACAGACTAACTACATGACTTGTGCATTTATCTATGCATTTATTACATGTTTACTGTTATCTGTACTTTTTTATGCATTACAGTAATTCAATAGTTGATTGCGGTTTTTCACTGAATATTTTATTTAATGTTTTATACAGCTGTTAGATAGCCAAGCACTGTTTTACATCACGTGCATCTGACAATTTTTGCTCATAATTTCTTCTGACTTGAAGTATTTTTTTTTTTTTAAAACAATCATTGCTCATCAAGTTTGCAGACAATTGTTCAAGGGTATATCCCACATTACACTGTTTGGGGTCAGTAATATTTATTTTAAAGTGCCCCTAATACCAGTGCCTCCAGTTCTTCGCAATTCCATGATCATTGAAAACAACGCAAAATCAACAAAATATCGTTTTTTGCTATCCTGCATAATTTTTCATTTTTGCCACAAAATAATCACAAAAATTAACAGGTCTCACAAAAATAGATTAGAATTATCTAATTTAGTTCTATTGCATTATTTTCACGAGGATACAGATGTTGCGCACATGTCAAAGAATTAAACAGCGAAAGCGAACTTCTCACCTGCCATCTTACATAAGTTCCAAGGACCGGGAGAAGCGATTAAGAAACATGGATGAATGACAAAATAAAAAGTATGATATGCTTGTTAGTATTAAACAGAGTTATTAAAAGTGCAGTATACAACGAAAGAGAACTCAATTTGGCTGGCTGTGCATTTCTGTGCAAGCGCTTGCCACCTGTCACCGTGGAGTACCGAATTGTGTTCTCTTTCTAGTCTTATTGCACCTGGACGGTCAAATACACACAATTATGTCAAAATGTCCATCTTGGTGGTTATGTTTTAAAGGCCACATATCTATTATGCCCTTTTACGAAGTCTTGATTTTGTTTTTGGGGTGTACCCAATATGGTTTCATGCTTGAATAGGAAAAAAAAAAAAAAAAGATTTTACATTACTACAGCACCTCTCACCAGTCTGGCTCGAACGTGCCGATTTCGATGAAGCAACTACTTCCGAAATCTAAAATGTGCTGTGATTGGTTAGCTGGCCCAGTGTGTTGTGATTGGCAGGGCTTAGCGCAGGTTCATAACCACCCCTCCATAACAGAGTTCTTCTCTAGTATTGAGGATGGCATCAATTTCAAACCAATTCGAGCCAGATTCAGACCTTGACTATGTTAACGAACAAGAGATTTCATGCACAGATTTAGCTAGCATGGATTTTACAGGACGTTTGAGTGATTTGCTTTTTGTATTTTTCTTATACATTATAGATGTTACCCACCTTTTTATCGTGCTATTTGTTGGAAAACGAAGGTAATACAAACAGTAATCGATCACAAAACCATAGTTACGTTTCCTATGGAGCAGTTTACGGTCTAACAAAAAACAAGCTGTTCTCCATAAAGTTCTCCAGCGTACAGATACATGTTGCAGTTACAATGTTCAGGAAGAGAGTTTAAAATAAATTAACCAATTTAAATTCATCAGCCATAGGAAGGTCAGACAAATGAGTTTTGAAAACGTTGTGGAAAAAACAGTCTCTCTTTGACTGGCCTCGTCCCCTTTTTTGCGCATTCCGTGGCTGGGGATTATTTTAATGAGTAACATTACGACATTATGAAAATCGGGTTGTAGTCCAAATGAGCAGTTCATTGTAGTTCTTGAAAAGAACTGTTGGATTCTGTTAAATAAAATATCTCCCTTTGGAGTATAATTTGAGCTTTGTGACCTTGCAGATAATTTTTATGCTCAAACAGCAACATTACACACTAACTAAAGTTGAAAAAGTGGAAAAGAATGATAGGGCCCTTTTTACTGAACAAACAGTTCGGGGAAAAAACAGTTTAGGACGTGTGTCACTATCGGATCCACGCATAACTAAGTCTTTAAAGGTGCATTGTGTAATTTTAAGCGGCATTTAGGGGTGAGGTTGCGGATTGAAACCAACAGAAGCTACGGTGGCTGACAGGAAAAGATGTCGTCGACTGAGAGAGTAGCCAGTTAAGCAATGAGGTTTCTTTATAAAGATAAATTAAGAAATTAGGTTTACTTAATTATTCAGTAAAACGATTTGTCATTGCGATTATTATTGTTACTTGTTCATCATTGGGTCTGTTTTATTCGCTGACTTTAGCTGGCTTTGCACGAAGAACAACATAGTGACGAAACACGTTTGTCCGTTTAGAGCTACTGTAGAAACATATCGGCGCATTTCAATGTAAGGGGACCCGCTGTGTATGTAGAAAGAAATGGCTCATTCTAAGGTAATAAAAACATAACGGTTCATTAAATAAGGTCTTTATACATCACTGAAAACAGTTGTGTATATGTTACTGCATTTCTGTCAACAGATCCTACTAAATATTACACAATACACCTTTAAGAGACAGCAAAATAATATACCTGATGTTGTCTCTGTCGTTGATGTTAAACAACAACAACTAGTGAAATTTATATATGTATCTTTGTTGTATTTAATTGTACTATTGTCATTTGTTTCTGCGTTATGTCATTTTAAACATTACTAATTTAGTTTTAGAGATCTCCTACAACAGGTTTACTTTCATTTTCTCATAATATACATTGCAGCACCACCTCTTTTTTTCACTTTAAAATGTGTTCACGAGAGCACCACGACACATGCGTTGTTGACACCAGATCAGATGTTGTGTTGCTTGAACGCACGTTGGAGATAAATATTTTGTAAATAAAGTGGTATGTTATGGGGTTTTTTTTGCGCAAACAAAGCTCTCACGCCGCTTTATAAAATGTTAAACCACTGGAGTGTAAGACTGGAAAAACTAGAAGGACTTTAAGAGAGGACCACTCTCTGAGAAAACAAAGGGAATTAACATTTGAACTCCCCCTCATGCACTATTGAGACGAAGGTCTCACCTCCCTCCTCCTAATCTACATTTCTCTCCTCCATTCTTCATCCTGGCAGAGATCTCCCAAACTCACACAAGCATCTAAATGGTTTAATGTGAATGATTATCATACATGTTTGGTATTATTTGAAATGTCTCGGTGCGACTGGTACAAATGTCTCATTCCCAAAGAAGTAAACCAAAAGATAAAGTTCTTAGGAAGTTTAGAAATATCTTCCACACTGGAGGGTGTGTCTTCAAGTTAACACCTTCTGACCATTTGACTGGATGCTAATTTTCCACTGCTAGCAAATGGTGATTTACAGGTAAATTTCCACTGTGGATGAGGCTTAGATTTGAAATGAGGTCTGGGTTTATAATGAAACGCAGCGAGAGCTCGGGGCCTTTTCTGTATTTGAGATCGGCCCGTGAGGCTGAGAGTTGCGAGACTCTCAGCCTCACGCATTTCTTGTCGGGTAAACTTTTTCCTCTTTGTTCTAGAGCATTTGAGGTTTTACATTGATTATCTTTGAGTTGATTATGAAATTGTAATGATACATTTACCTGACATATTAAATTGTAAACGTTTGATTTTACTCTGATTGACTCTTCAGTTTGTTCTCCCAAGGAGATTATCGGATTCGTATGCTCCCGCAAGACTGCGTCAGATTGGCGACGGCTGATACTTTGTCACTAATTCAAGTGTACTTGTTTTGTAGAGACGGGGCATTCCGTTTAGGGTAGCTAATGTGCTACTTGACCAACCTAAATTTGGGTACGTCTATTTTACCTGTGTCTTAATTTAAAGTAACTTTAGATAAGTGTATGTGAGAAATCACGGGATTGGCCAGTCTAAACTATTATGAGGGAAGTATTGTTGGTCAACTCATACCTATAATAGGGCCAAAACCTCTACTAAAGTATAACTATTGAATTAAGTTCAAGTGTATGCAATTCAAGGGGACTAAACGAAAAGTATCTCTGATTGTGTTTTGGGTGAATCCGACCGTCTGAGATATTAGTCAAAAACCTCTGTTTAGTGACGAAACTGACGAGATTGTGATCGTGAGACCCGCAGAAGATGCGAGGACCTCTAAGCGGCGTACTTTCCTAATCTGAACGGGTAAAACATAATTAAAGAGTTTCAAAAGAATAATCAAACATTCGCTCACTTTTAATGATACCCAGATATCATTAAAACCCTTTTCATTTATGGAGTCAGATGAAATAACGAGTAAATACATGACAAAATGTATTGAATTTAACCAAAATACTTTGCCTCGAGAAAAGACAGTAACACGCAGAGACCTTCACCTGTATTATTGGAAACCCTCATTGGACCAACAAACAGGCTTACAGGAGTCACATGGATTACTTTAATAATATCTTTACTACCTTTCTGGGGCTTGAAAGTGGTAGTTGCGTAGGCAGTCAATGGAGGGACAGAAAGCTGTCAAATTTCATCAAAAATAACTTCATTTGTGTTCTGAAGATGAACGAATGTCTTACAGGTTTGGAATGACATGAAGCTGAGTAAATTATGGCAGAATTTTCATTTTTGGCTGAACTAACCCTTTAAATGAAAACGTCATTCAGCTAGTCTGCGTTCTGTCACGAGCCGCTTGCGCTATTTGCTGCAACTAAATCGGTGATAAATCCAAACATAGATCTAGACTATATTGCTTGCAATTGTGCATGCAGAATAAATGTACTTGCACATGTAAATGTGAGAAAAAAAAGAAAAGAAAAAAAAAGTAAATGCACAACCTGTTCGACAATAGTCTATTTTGCTGTTGTTTGAATAGAAAAACAATAATGTTTGTTAATTAATTAATTACAATTAGGATTTTTTTTTTAAAATAAGTTTCTTGTTTTACCATAATGTAGAGAAAGTGTGTTAATATATATGATAAATAGCCTATAATAAATCAGGAAACTAGATGACGTCAAATAAACCATGTACCACTAAAAAAGTACATTTGACAGGACTAAAGCCGGGTGCACAATGTGTGATTTATTATAGTCCTTTATGATTGTTCCTTGTCAGACTGTACGAACATGATCCTCGCTGTTAGCCATGTCACACTAAGATCACAGTTGTCAATGTCAGACTGTACGACAGTCAAGACACATTAAAAACTGACACGCAAGAAAACTCATCCGGAGTTTTACAACCAATGACACGTTCGGTGATGTGAGCTGCATTACACGCAGGATTGAAATGGCAATTTGATGGTTGTCGTAGAAGTCACACTGCAGGAATATGAGTCAAATCTTCTGACACTGACAACAGTCATTAATCGGCTGTCGTAGATCATGTCAAACTTCAAAGACTTCATATTTTAGCCAAGGATCAGAGGATTCTTTTAGTATTTGCAAAATTTGTCTCAGACGGCCAAATCATGGCCAAAATCGCAATGTGCACCTAGCTTAAGACTAAATTAAAAATAGCTGACAAAATGAACACTAGTTGGTGGGCAGCCAATGAAGACCATGGACTGGCATTTTGCAAATGTGTTACAAACCTAATAGATATATTACAGAAGTAAAACTGGCATTACTGACGACTTATTTTGGTAACTGTTTTTTTAGGAGACAACTTTATTTGTCATGCAACTTTGCAGACCTTTTACATTCGCAAACTGCTATATTATACACCATTAAAGGCAATATTTAAAAAAAGCATAATAGGGGCACTTTAAAGAAATAAAAACTATAAACATTTTAAATTGATGTGTATCATAGGGGTGTAACGGTTCTCTGTAAAATAAATAAATAAAACAAACCATACCTTTCTCCACCCACGGTTCGGCGTGCACTTGCACCGCAATTCATCTTTGTTCAAATTAAAGATTTGTTCTCATTTAAACCTTGCCAATTTAAACATTTAACAGCCAGAAGACTCGAATGAGAAAACACTAGTGCTGTGAGAAGATTGTGTACTCATCTGTAAAAGAGATTTTTAATCTCATTAAGTTTTATCTGGTTAAATAAAGGGCAAATAAATAAAATAAATAAATCTGAGGCGCACAAACCCGTGTCTCAGACAGCACGCAATATTGAGTCCTATTTCAAGTCTTGCGCTTCAACGGACAAATTGACACAAAAATTGTCAACATGCCTGTCTTGGTGAGTATCCTAGCAGACATAGTTGGTTAAGTCGTTAAGGCATGTGTATCAGTATCAGTGTGTACTAGAGCCATGCATTATATCTTAAAGTGACAGTAGGCTAATATTCTACTGTCTGTGTTTTTAATGTTAATCAAACAACAAAAGACAAAGAAAACACTCACTGCTCTAGTGTGAATAGCTTTTCTAAATTTAATAAGGATTAATATTTAATTTACAGTCAAATATGCAATGTTATTGTGCAATTTCTGTACCTGAAAACGAATGTTAGACCTACCTGAAAAACCTAAAAAGCAGTTTATTTTATTTGTATCTTTGCTCTATTGTATTAATTTGTGCCGTTTCTTGTAGTTAGAATATTTTCTTATTTTCTTTATTTGTATTTGACAGTAGTCCTTTTTTCCCCGAACATAGCACATACCGAATTGTACCGAAACCTCGACCCTAAAACCGTGATACAAACGGAACCGTGAGTAATTTTAACCGTTGCACCCCTAATGTGTAAAACCACAACACATTATAATAGTGTATTTATTAGAAACAATGAGCTGCAAATATCTGTTATCAATCAGCTCATTAACTCCCCCCCCCCCCCCCCCCAAACAATCGTGAACAATACAATTAAAATCAATTATAATCAGAACACGAATAAAACCTGTAGCTTTACCTGTTGTTTGAAACAGAGTCCTTAGGCGGCACTCGTGCCAGACCACTGACCCCTGCAGTGCGCGAGGGCTCTGAGTTGGCACTGTTTGTCTGAGTTCCCAGCTTACCCCAGGTCTTGGGATTCAAACTGGCCAGGAAAGAGGACTTGGGGGATTGTGTGGTTGTTGGACTCTTAGCTGTGGAGGAGATATTATAATGACCAGATTAAAGTTCATGTGTAATGATGGATGCGTATTGCGTACTGAACATCATTCACAGCACTCAAAACAAAACATGATGCCAAAAATTAGCTAAACTTTCAAGGCACTTAAAACTGTATGAATGTCATTGCATTAAAGCTACACTACGAAACTTTTGGTCGTCTAGCAGTTGAGCATAAAACTATAAGTTAATTGCAGCGAAACATTGTTTTGGTAATTATGCGAGTTGTCTTCAACTCTACTATACTGCACGGATAAATCTGATAGCTTGAGATGCATGTACCGCTGTACCCACGGTTACAGATAATCACCCTATCAGTGTTAATGTCATTATCAACATGAAATAAATAAGACAGATATCTGATAATAAGACAGATATCTGATAAATGTCTCATTAAAAGGTAGGTAGCTTGCATGTCGCGTTTTGACTAGCTGAAATAAATAGTTTTTAAAATAATGCTTACAGTAGTTGCCTGACCTTCTTTCTTTTATTTAGGGATATAAAGTAACACATGGACAAAATGAATGCAGTTTCCCGGGAAATCTGTCCCAACAACTCCTAAATATAAATTATAATAGGTTTACCATAGTGATTTAGGGTAAGGCAAAAAACACGGTTTGGAAGATGGCTTTATGATGTACTTATATAAATTGTTAATTTTGAACAAAATAAAAAAAAGTTACAAAAGGCCCTATTTACACTGGGTCACTTCATGTGTTTTCTCTGATTAGATAGCTATCTGAAAATACCACGCTTTCAAGATGGTTTCAAGTCCAATCATCACTCAAACCACTTCAGGAGGTAGTTTGAGATGCATTCCAAACGAAAATAGACTTCAACCAAAATCCTTACACAAGCCAATTTTACTTCTCCCAAAATGGTGAAAAATAAAAAAACGTGAGAGCATGTTATACCGGCTCCCGGGAGCCAGATGCAACATCCATCACAGATATTAGTGTAGCGTTAAGTAAAACGTTTGCCCCCAGTTTCACAGACAAGGCTTAAATCTAGTCCCAGACTATGCTGCATGTTTGTGCTGTTTAACTGAAAGCAACTTGGACTGACATATCTAAAAATATGTCAGTGCCATTGTTTTGAATCAAGATGCACACCAGTAATGTTTTTTTCTAAGGCACAAAAGAAAAAAAGCTACTTAAATGTTCTAATTGAACTACGGTCTAATCCTGGCTTAATTTAAGGCGTCTGTGAAATCAGGTCCAAGTGTCCAAGTAGATTTTGGGGCCAATGTTTTTACGCAAGAAGTGCTACTTACCCTGATTATCCACTTTGTCATCATCTCTGGGTGGGGAGTACTTTGGACGCCTCGGCCCTCTTTTAGGAAGGCGTTTTCTTTTCAGAACATCACTCAACCTACTAGAGAAAATAGGGATTTGTTTTTTAAACTTTAATGGCAAGACATGTCACCAGGCCTGCAAACTCTAGATCAGAAAGTGTGCGTGTCAAAGTGGCTCTATACCCTTGCGGACTGAGGTCCAGCGAGTCGTCCATGCTGTGCTGGAAACTGGGGGAGCCCAAGTCGGGTGTGACGTTAGAAGCAGCTGTAGTGGTTGCCGTGGTGATGGTGGTGGTGCAAAGACTAGCTGTACCGCTGGTGCACGCTTTCGGAGGGCTGGTGAGGAACACCTCGGATTCAGCTAGGTTCTTTACCTGGTGCATCACACCTGAACAGAACAAAAGCAACAAAACACCAGTGTTGACAGAAATGTATTACTGTAATGACATTTTTTTTCCCAGTGATGAAAATGTTGGAAACAACTTTTTATAATGCTGTCATATCTAGCTACTTCATTCTGTGGAGTAACTTCTATAGAACTTTGGTGTAAAATGAATTTGAAAAAAGTCCAGTACCTTCGCGCCTGAAATAAACACTGAATACATCTGGTAGCTTCTGCATGAGGATTTCAGCCATCTGCAGAGAGCCCACTACAATCTTCAAGTCCTGACTCGACAGCATGGAGGCTATGTGACTACAGACATAAGACACACATTTGCACATATTAATTCAGAATTAGTCAACCTTCAAATCAAACAAGCACTCTTACAAGTTTCATAAGCCACGTATCTTCACTCAAGTGGAAGAACTTTAAATTGTGAAATGGAAAATGCTGCACACCAACCAGCCATAGTGTGATGATAACAGGTGGTAAAGATATGTGATAGATACTTCAGTGTAGTTTTCATACCACAGTAGATATTAAGTGTGAAACTATCAGTGAGCAGGACCGCTTTACGTTATTTACACATGAGAATGATAAGACATGGAAAAATGCTTCCCAAAAAAACTTAATACAAGTGAAAATTTTGTTTTTAACACTATAAAGTCTACTTTATCTTATTTGATACGCAAAAGTCCTCTAAATGATCAACCTAATTAAGACTTTGCTGAAAAACCTGTTGTACACAATTACAACTACATACCTACGTTTATCTGATAGTTTATACTTTCTTTTAGCAAGTAAAAGGCCTTTAAGCCACATTTAGATCACATGGTTCAAATAACTCAATAACGATTTTTTTCCGCACATGTGGCACGGATATGACCCCTCTTGCGAGTAGCAGGGAAAAAGCACGTTTAATTTTTAATAATTTATTTATTATCCATATCTTGATTCATATTATGTGATGTAAAATCACTTGGATCATGATAAGATTTTGGTCCAATTCTCACACGTGGCACTTCAGTCACTAACTGACCTAGACACAGCATGGTTGCGCAGTACGTCTTTAAGCAGGTCTGCATCTGCGAAGTAGATGATCCGGAGAATGGCTCTAAGGCACTTGTGTCTGACGGCAGGCCCGGCTGAGGAGCTGTACACCTCATAAAGGACCCCAAACAGAGTCTTTATGAAGCACTTGGCCAGCTCAGGGTCCTCTTTCATAAGCTGAGCGCGTGCGTCCTCTCGCCGCACCTCCAAGTGCCCTCCTGTGAAGACAGAAACTGTTTTACAACATTTCACACTAAATATATCTCATCGAATTTAGTAACGAGTCACATTTATTTGAAGCAAAGTTTGATTTCATACTTATCTACAACTCCATTTTAAGTGTACTTACAGGTTACCGCTGGTCATAATTATTTGACATCAAAGTCGACCGACCAAAAACCAGTCTGGACTTTGCATGGAGTTTGTTGTGACACGTGACTATGCTTTGCACAGGTAGTGAATTTAAAACACGGCAGAGAAAAGCCACAGTTGGTATCAAGTATGCGTTATTACATAGTTATTTAATCATTTAAGTATGTTTTGGGGTTGATGGTGATCTATCGGTTACAATAAACATGAGCGCTCCAAAGAAATCATATTGTGAAGTAGATCTTGTTGTAACTTAATCAACTAATATGAACTATGTTAACGTGGAAAAATCCTAACTGGGTTTTTGATTTTGATTATCTGATTGCTTGCTTTAGAAAACAGTACACTCACTGCATAAATGCACGATGCATACACAGGTAAAGCCTGTTTTCTCTTTTTAGCTTTCCAAATGTTCTATGTTCTTACAAAATAATATTTCATGAAGTAGTTATACACAAAAGAGATGTAAGAGTATGGTAAAATATATACATTTAAACGTGAGCACAGCATAACATTCATATGAGAGATATACAATGCAAATTGAAAATTTTGAAAACATTTAAAAAGTTGATTTTATTTTGTCCATTTTCTCTCTCCATTTCTTGTACATCATTAATTTCATATGACAATAAAACTAATAAAAGCATCAGTGTCAGTAATGATGAAGCTTAGACATGCATTTAATGTAATGACAATATTTCTCATGGTTTAGTCTTGTTAATTTTCTAATAATGTTCAACACTATTTTACATTAAGTGGAACGTTTTGGGTCATATTGATTTTATTAAAACTATCAGCTATTAATCCGGTTTCAGACATATTTTCCTGTTTTAGTTAATGGAATCGGAAAAATCGGTCAACAACCTATATTTGACAGTTTTCCGCAAATGCGGTTAAACAATCTGGAACATTTCATTAAGCGTGAGTGCAGCATGTGTACCTGTGTTGGGGTTGGCCAGAGGGTTGGGTTTCCTCTGAATGGCCCGGGCAGTGCCAGTGTCTTCATTTATCTGCTGCATAGAGTTGAAGTCAATGGTGTAGACACGGCCGAGAGTCGACAGACTTATTTCATCTTCTCCATTCTGGTGTGCAGTCTGAAAAAGAGTAAGAAATAAAATCACATGGTGATTCAGAATCATTAACTGGTCTTCTGAAACCCACGTCTACCCACGAAACATCTGCACTGAATGTAGTTAGCTGAACATACTTCAATGATACGGCTGTCAATGCGGTTGTACGGGTGCCACAGGCCTCTGTCATCTCTCCACTGCCAGATGGCGCCCTCTGTAGTCTGGGCACTTCCTTTCTTCAGCATGGCATCAACCGCAAAGATGCCCTCTCTGGGCAGACATGGCATCAGCTCACTACAGCAGAAAGATAAAACAGTGATCAAACACACTCAATACTCTGCTGAATTGCTAGCAAAAATGACACTTTTCATTTTGGGGTGAGGGTGAATTAATCCAAGATTCATAATAACTCCTCCAATCTGAGTCTTTTTTACTCCGAGCATGTCAATCAGATGTCACTGGCAGAGCCACACAGATCAAGGAGAAGTTTATGAAAACAGGACATACCAAATAAGTGAGGTGAGTTCATAAAGCTCCTGGGGGCTTCTGGGAACAAGGTCAATCTGTTCTTGACAGCTCCCATTGGATGCTCCACAGAGCAGGAAACGCAGGGTCTCTGCTATATCTATGAACAAGCAAAACACACAGTTACTCAATGTACATTTACACGTGTGCGTAAAACAGGCCACATGCCTTCCCATCCAGTGCTGAACTTGGTGGAGAAAAAGAAACTGCTCTGAAGTACCACATTCTTTCCTGTGGGGGTGGGGGGGGGGGGGTTGGGGGGATTCTACGCTAAGGTTTTTCCCAAGGAGCACATGTGCTCCTAAATGAAAAAATGTAGGAGCACACAAAGAAATTTTGGAGCGCAGTGAAAATTTTTCAAGTAACAGAGTTTAACAAACTATTTATTATATATATATTACGTGTGTGCTACTTCCTTCTCTTTGTGTTCAACTATGGTGTGAAACCGTCGATTTGATGCAGAAGTATAAATCACACTTTGCAATCACTTTGGTAAAACAGAACAAGGGGAACGTGTCTGCATCTTTCCACTGCAGAGGCTCTTTCCACAACATGGAGGAGAAACTATAGTTTAAATGTGTATTAGTATTTATTAGGGTTGGGCGATATGGCCAAAAAAAATTATCACGATAATTTTTTTATATCAGTCGATATCGATAATTATCACGATAAACGTCAAATCTTTATTTCTTTCAAGCAGATTTTTGCTCCTAAGTGAAAGTTGTAGAAACCAGAGTGTTAATTGTGGTTTTAAACTACTCCTTATTGTCAGAACATATCATGACAAACAAATCTGAGGTAGAACATTCAAACATTTTGTAATTTTTCCTTAACAAAATAAATATCTTAATAGAAAAAAATATTTCTTAGTTTCCGCATGTGCTAATTTTTATTTGGTAAAATGTAATATTCTGACTGAGTTTAATTAAAATTAGCCATTGGTCATCCAGCATCATGCATTTAGATCATGATAACCACAGATAAAAGCACCTCACTATGTTGGCTACATGTTACTTTATGGTTTCTATGGTATTTGTATGAAAAACAGTAGCCCAAATACATTATTAAATACTGTAATTATATTCCATTAGTCCTTTAATACATTGTCTACAATAATAATATAATACAATTCAATATGTATATCCCGCATTTCATAGTGCAGTTAATATTAGTAGGCTAACGTTACAGTAAATCCATGGTAAATGATGGGAGTTTGCAGCCGGAAAAGCTTCTGACTGTATCGTTGCGCGCAGTGTTCCTCCTGTTCGTCAGCGCTGTTTCATCTGCCTTTAAACTGGTTTAAATCACTGAGACATGTGTGTTCTTCGCTGAACTCAAGGGCTTCTCACTGGATCTCGTGACGAGACGATCAGAGTAAACGCGTCTGCTAGTGAGCTCGCGCTGCGCTGCCGTTTGGACTTTGAGCCGAGCGGATAAACGGTCCATGAGGCGCGCGGTTCAGATGAGTTTTGTTCCGCTTTTGGCGCACAAACATTATCGAACATTTATCAAACTCTTGATATCGTTTTATCGAGAAAAATGATATCGCGATAACTATCGTTATCGTTTTATCGCCCAGCCCTAGTATTTATATTATTATAATAACATTAGATAAAAAGTTAAATTTGAATCTAATAGTGTACTGTTAGTATGTTAATATATTCATGATTTAATTTTACTATATGCATTGTAATTTTATGTAATAATATGCTATATAGCTCACCACAGGTATAATATTTATTCCAGTCGAACATTCATTATGGTTTTCATTCATTAAATCATTGTGCAAGAAAAATGGCCTACATTGGTCTCTAATTTGTTAATGCTACCATCTCATCAATAATCAGAACTATTCATGCAGGAGTTTACTGTAGCAAGAACTTTTTTTTATGTCCCGCCCAGTGTTAATTTTGACAGCAAATTTTGATTTACCGGTAGTTTTAGTCATATTTTAGTCATCTGAATTGTTTTACTTTTAATCTAGTTTTAGTCGACGAAATACAATAAGATTTTAGTCGACTAAATCTTATTGTATTTCGTCGAGAAAAACAATTCAGATGACTAAAATATAATGGGTTTAGTTCAATTGTAATGCAATTAGAATTTCTCTTACATTTCCAAACCCATATACTCCCGGAGAAAAGATATTAAAGGCACAATATGTAATATTTTTCACCACTAGAGGGCGCAGTTTTCAACAATAACAAAGGCGTATGTTTATGCAGTGACAAGCGCTGAATGATGGGACTTGCTGTCAAGCTGAAGGATCTAATAATGTTTATGGGTGAGTGCAAACATTCACGTTTTTTAACATTACAGTGGTATAAAGCAGGTCGCGATTGCTAAAGAGACAGATATCACACGAGAGTCCCGCGGATATATAGGAATAAGGACATTTAATTCTACCGATCTACCCGCAAGAGCTGGATTACTCACACAGGACAGTTTATTAGACGAATTAAACTTGTGAGGTAATGCAGCGCTGCTTCACTTGGTCTAGCGTTACACTATCACACCAAACGCCATTTAAAGGTGTGTTGAAAGTTATTATGTTATTCTACGAGTTAGTTCGTTTGCTATATGAAACTAGCAGTGATGTTAACGTTAAGCTAGGTCAACATTAGAATAACATACTGACCATATTCCATTTCTAACATTTCATCATGTTGACCTAACATTATACATATCATTGATTTGTTTTATGTAGCCTACATTTGCTCACCTGTCTAATAAAGCTGTCAAGTCGTGACTCGTGAAGCTCTGTCAAGTCCAAGTTAGTCGCGGACGTGGAGCTCTCGGCATCTCAATAACGCCACGCTGATATTGATCCTTATTTTAGTTCTCCTTGTTTGTCCCAAAGTCTGATTGTCATGGTCTATGTTTGAACGAAACAAGAACTGCATGCCGCTAAACGTTACGCACGTAACGTACGCACCTAGGTGTCCACGTCTGCCGCCATGGTTACGTCATGCTATGGCAGTTCGAGCGGAAACCAAGGATAGCGCAGATATTGCGTCATTAACAGGCAACATTTTTTTCCGGGACGACCACTTATTTAAAATTTGAATTTCTCTGAAATAAAAAATCTTTGGAGACTTTTGGGATATTGTAAGTACACAACTGCAGGAAATATATCACACTGTGCAAGTGATTTTTGGATAAATTACAAAATTCGTACATATTGTGCCTTTAAGCTGTTAATGATTTTAAAGTTTGAGGATGCAATACAGAAACATATTTAACTACTGTGACTTAAAAAAAAAAACATTTAAAAAAAACACTTTTCCTAAAGTAGATTAGTCTTCTTTTCAATGAATGATATATGCATTCTTTACTAGTCTACTTGCATACATCATTCTTTATTCTTTCAAGCAGCAGACATATTTATTTGTATGAATTAAATATAATAAATCCCTATTAAAGCTATTAACGAGCATTGAATGCTTTTCTTTTTCTTTTGTTGCTTGATCAATATTAAGGACACAGACCGCATTAGGTTTATTACCCACTGTCACTTTAAGACATCCTATTGCACTGATGCACATACGATACACTCCAAACTGTTCAAGACATAACAAACATAGTTTATGTGAATACTCTCCAAAACGGACATTGACATAATGTGTGTATTTGTCCATTCAGACATGAAAGAGAACTCAATTCAGTCCTCGCGCGCTATAGCTACATGTGCATGCCTGCACGCTTCGGGTCGGGTGTGTGCGCACAGAAAACCGAACCAAATAGAGCTCTTTTTTTGCGTCGTCACTCTTATTCAGATCTATATGTCTGCTCTACTCATTCTCCCAGACATTTAAATTTTGTAACGTTTTATGAGACATGCAGTGCATGTCAACCCGTGTGCCGCTGGGTAGATCCGCATGTTACTGTACAAATGTGCGCATCTACCACAAACGCAGGACATCAGTTCTGACTGGATCGCTTCCCAAATCTTCACTATCTAACTTTTTGTCTAGTTTTTATTCATTGACGAACATGACAATAGATTTGTCATAGTTTTTGTCATTCAAAACTAGTTTTTATTTAGTTATCGTCTCGTTTTCGATTATGGAAGGTTGTAGTTACTCGCACATTGTGCTCGTAAATTATTTTTACAGTTCGCACGCATCGATTTTTAGGGGCATATGCAAGCAAAATGGTCGCACTGTAGAGCCCTGCGTGTGTGAGTGACTTACTCTGTTTCATGAGCTGCACAGCCAGGCATGGACAATTGGAGCACATGAGAGAGAACATGCGCACTACCATGATGAACATGCCAGAGCTGAGCACAGGTGGAGTGAGAACCAGCAGCTGCTGGATGTTGGTCAGCAGGTCCCGTGACGCCACCTGCTGTAACAGGTTCTGGGACAGTGACACAGGAGAGCGGTTAAATCACGAAAGCACAAATATATTTTGCAATTTAAGTGACGTTCAATTCACAAACAAGTAATTTTGACTTTGCTCAGTTTGAAGCGATTAACAAAGCATTTCTAAATCATGACAATTCAATGAATCAAAAATATTTTGATCACTTTTTGCCAGCATGGTCTAGAGTTGCTGTCTGCAAAATTTTGTGGAAATCCGATGAACAGTATAGTACTTGGGAAAAAAACGTTCCAGACAACTGAAAACAGCGGGACAAAATTCATAGATGGATATGAAATAAATCAAAGATACATTTTGTAGTACTTGAATAAAGGATTTAAAGTATTCTATACAAGGGAATATGTTTTTCTAATTCAATAAAAAAAAAAAAACATGCTGCTCATTTATATGAAACATTTCAACAGTCAAAATTCTCATTCTTACAACTTAAAAAAAAATATTATTAAAATTGTTCAGACAGGTTTTCTTTAGGTTTATAAGATTTGCTGTGCTTGTGTGCGAGTAATGAGCTCACCTCCTCATGCTGAAAGTTGTCCACCAGCCTGGCAAAACAGAGACAAGTGCTTTCGACAGATTTTTTATCCTGTAAAACAAGTCATAATAAAAATGCTGATTCATCTGAGGTAGACAGTGCTGAATTGTTACACCCAAAGTCTGCCAACAGTGTGTCAACCAGGTGTGAATCACACCAGTAACACTATGGCAAACATAACGCTTACGTCCTTGCAAATGTTTATGTTTGTGTTACAGATCCAGACATGATGTCTGTTCATCTGCTGTTATAAATATGAATGGGGTATCTGCTGTGTCTTTCTGCTCATCACCTGGTGTGTGAGTCTCTGAGTGAGCAGGGGCAGAGAGTCAGCAACAAAGTGAAACTCGTCCGGCGTGATGCTCTGGCAGCAGTTAGCAGCGATGGCTAACGCATTCCTCTGAGCATTGATGCTGAAGAACTCCAAGTAAAGCAAACAGTCAGCCAGACCTCCCTATAAAGAGACATTTAAAAAAAAACAGCACAGAGAGCTGTGTAAGTGCATTTACTCAGGAACCACAATCCAAACAATATAGTCGAGATCCATGTTTGGATTTATTACAGTTCATCACTAAAAAGGTTTGATCGCAGATTTAGTCGCAGCAAACAGCGCAAGCGCCCCGTGAAGAAACAGACTGGCTGTATGACACTTTCATTTGAGCAAAATATCTTAATTGAAATCGCTTAACTCATGCTTACATTTATTGGTGTTTTCAGTGCTTCTTCCACAGTGTACAGACTGTGTGCGCATAGTTGCCAGAATGCAAAGATTAAGTAAAACAGGGCAGAAAATGCATCCTTTTTAGCTCTGTCAAGGGGATTTAAAATCTTGACATCTGGCAACCGCAAACACGAAAGCTTGTAGACTTGTTAAAAACAGTCTGTAATCTTTTGTCATCTCTTTTTTTCAACAAAAACTAAGAATTTTATTTTTTAACAACATTTTACGCCAATATTCCATGTTGATATAGTCAGAGTTATTTAATGACGCTGGTCCTGTTTCGTCATTGTCTTGTCTTAGTCATGGAAAAAAGGTCATCGACGAACATTTTGCGTCAGATTACGTTAACGAAATTAACACTAGGTTGAAACAGCATTTAAGTATCAAAAAACCATCAGTACTCACAGCCTGTAAGATGGCTTTGCTGTGCCTCCGTGACAACATCTCCAGGGCGGTCAAGGCTTGCTCTGCCACATCAATAAACTGAATTACCTGAAGCTGTAAACAGAAGGCGAAAAAATAATTTGACAAGCAAAAAAGATGACACTTCTAAACATAACCTTTTCATGACTGTTTAACTTATTCACATGTGAAATGTCACACTCCAATCAAGTCGGTGAACACAGAATAGGTGTTGCTCTGTAAATATAAGCAGTGATATGAGAACATGCACATAGTTGTAATGTCAAAAACGGTTTTGAGGGAGGCAGAACGTTGTTACATGTGTCTAAATTTATACAGTTTTTTTTATACGTTTTTCCTTTATATGACCCCTTTAATTATTTTTTTAAAACATTTTTCCTTTACATTACCTCTTTAATTATGTTATCTACATACTGAGCAGCCAAGGTTCACAGAAACAGTGAGGAGCCATTTACCTTTTCCAGGAAGACTGGGATGGCGTCTACCACCACAGCCGAGGAGCGTGGCAGAGCCTCCATCATGTAGGTGAGGGCACGAGATGCATGATTCATCTGCAGAAATGTCACACGTGGTGAACAGCTATTATGTTATTCTCAAATCTTAAGTGTCAAAAATGAACAAGTGATATTGAAAATGTAATAAGATGAAATGATTGTCAGGTGATAGATTCACTGCAGTCTGCCTTGATCTCTGCGTAAAAACATGTACCCACTCACAGAAGTTTCTAATACTCACAATATCAAAATTATGCTCCATCTGTAACAGTGTGATCTGCAAAGAGAAGACAAGAGGGAAACAGGACATAAGAATAGAGTATAGAATAAGAATAGGGTTAGCCGACACAGACAGGAGCTTGGTTATCTCTCTCAGATTATACATTTCAGAAAGCATAAATCTGAGGCCTTTTAAGACCTTTTCTAAGACCTGCACAAATAAAATGAATACCATATGAGCGAGGTAGAGCAAACATCCTAAATCGTAAAATAACTAAAAACAAACTTAATTTTTTTTAATTCTGTTTAAGATTTTAATTTGGCAGTCGACCAATCAAATTCAAATAGTACGGCCTATGCAAATGTGACGTTGACGCATCCAAAAGTGAGTGAAAGGCCTGCACTCAGTTGACAAGTCATAATATGTAAATCGCAAGACAATGCGCTGGCATTAACTGTTGGATCGCAGGAGTTTATCAGAGGATATTACCATGGCAGGTTATATTCAACGTGGTGTTTTGAAACCAGCGAAAATTGCAGGTTAGTGTAGAACCCCTACCATACAGGAAATTAAGGGGGGGGGGAAAGCATTTTGAAATGATTAAACCCCTTGTTATCAAAGTTAGTATTGTGGCTTTATGTATGGTCAGACACTTGCGTGTGTCGTTATATTAACATTTTTCTTAAATCTCAAATGGAGTTACTTTTCAGAGATTTGTGTTCCGTTTGTCATTAAAACGGTTGCATCTGAGGCAGTAAGTGCATTATTGTAGCTATGTGGGCACTCAGTTTCTAAAGTCGTTTAATATATTTGGCAAAAAGCTTGTGTAATAATAGACGAAGTGTTACGCACAGACTGTATTGGCTATGACTAAACGGCAAATACCAGACTAAGACACTGTTCTCCGCTCCTCAAATACATAAAACATTAGCCTTTACACACATGTTTTGAATAAAGAAAACGCTGTACTTTTTCAAGGAACTAATTTACCCGTGCGCTGCAAACAAGCAAGCTCTTCAAGTGCCTTGGCCTCAAGTTCAACTATCCCGCATCTAAAGAGAACGAAGATACAAACTTCATACCCCAGTAGCTATGTGGGCAGCACTTCATTCAAGATAGAGACGGGTGGAGCAACTGTATGAGGTTTTGCCGACAGTTTGAAGATCCACTCGAGTTACGAGTTTATGAGTCACAAGCTCTCAGTTTCAATTCAAGCTCTACTACAAAGTATAGTGCAGAAAAAAAACTTTATTAACTGGTATTTTTTTTTCTTTCGGAACGATAATTTTACAGAAGGAACACATTAACAGAAACGTTAAAATACTGATCCTGCTTGCAGTGAACAGACTTAATTTTATTAAGCCCTGCTTGCAAGTGAAGAAATTATTATACAGAAGTATTGCAATTTCCCTAATGTAATCTAAAGTTAATTAATATACGTTAGGGACGGGCTGGGGGAAGGGAGGGTGGGTTTCGGTTGGCATTCACCCAGACCACTACAGGAACAGAGGTCCACCACCAATAGACTCACACAATCCTGTGAAACTGACTTCAAGACTTAAAGGACCTGCAGCGACCCAGCATACCACTATTATTTGGCGATTTGAAGAATTTTTTAACTCCTGTCTAATTGGGTGTTCTTGGCCTGAATAAACTACAGTGTGGACAAGGCTTTAGTCCAGGTGAATTTCCTGATGCAGATATACTCACCAGGGCTGGTACGACGCTCTTGACAGGGAATCCTCCCAGCGTCTCCTCGTTACCCATCACTAGCAGCTGACACATCTCTATAGCAGCCTGGAGTTGCTGGGATTCGTCACCTGTAGCCTGCAGCCCCTGCAGCAGCTGCTGTGCCTTTGAGCCTGCAAGCGCAGAGGGAGACAGAAGACGGACACCTTGAGCAGAGGAAATACTTAGTCATCCCACAAAAATGTCACAAACATCAGTCAAAGTCACTCACTAGCTCCACTCCCGATGGTCCTATGAAACAGCTGAGACATACGGGGCCCAAAGGGGCCAAACAGGTGAGGAGGAAGGCCCCTGGCCTCCAGCAGAGCTGTGGAGAGAGCAAAACATGAAACCTCACACACTAGATGTTTGTTTTATTATGCTTTGATCATTCTTGGTCAATGAAACTGCTGAGGTTTGTTAAAGATTTTTATTTTTGACGACAACGAAGAAAATTGTGCATTGTGACGATAATTAAGCGATTTTAATTAAAACAGTTGATTAAACTACGACAAAACAGCAAACTAACACTATTTTTTCCTAAATTTTCCTTCTAAATTCAATGTTGTAAATACTCCAATCACATCTATAATCTATTCAATGTTGAGGTTTGTGCAAAACATAACACTAAGAACACTTTTTTTCTAATCACTGAACATCACTTATCTTCACAAACTGTATTTTTAGAAAATCAATGAAATAAAAATTGAGCAAACATGCCTTGCAGTCTTCCCATTTCAGAATCATCCGATTCACTCTCTCCAGAGGTGGTCATGCCAACAGCTCCAGCTACTGAGCTAGACGCTTCACAGCAAAAACAGAATGAGTATAAGAGACCGATGTAGAATAAAACACATGTTTTCATCCCTGTGTTAAGGTACTGTCAGTGTGTTCTTAACATACACACAGTATCACATACAATAAAATCTTAGGGGACTCCTGCTCTCTTACCTGACGCTCCTTGGGGCGTTTCCTCTGTGCGAGCGGCCGATGAATTGGCCCCATCCTGGTTGTTGTCAGAGTCGGCCATTTTCTCCTGTCGGCGAGCTTCGGCTGTCCCGCGCTTGCCCAGGCCTGAGCCTCGCCGACTGGAAAGGTGTTAAAAAAACAAAAGTGAAAGGGAAAGCCCAATATTCTCAATAAAATTTGTATACTAATACATACTACACTAAAACAATGCCAAACAATCAAATTATTTACTTGAATAAATTGTCTATAATCATATAGTGCAGGGTTTGACAGCGTGTTATAAATAAATATTTATAGACACACACACACAGAGAGTTTATTCTGTCTATAATAACCTCCACTATTACTCAGATTTATTGGTAAAATTTACAGACTTTCAGCTTCTGGCAGCCTTTCTGAGGAGTCTTACCCCATTCCTCATAAACAATGGCCTCCAGTTCAATAATATTTGTGGGTTTATATATATATATATATATATATATATATATATATATAACCAAGGCTTTGTAGGCAGGGAAAGACAAATCTTTACAAATATATAGGTTGAAATACACAACATGACGAAACAGACAACTGAGACTCACACAAGTAGAAGTAAAAGGTTACTACATATACCTGATTCACAAAATAAACACTTCAGAAACGGAACAATTATTCATGTTTTGAGGTGTCAGGTCTGTGTTAAGTGCAGGGCCATGCTTAGGGCAGTGCAAACGGTGCGATCGCACTGGGCCCCGCGACGAACAGACAGAGGGTGACATCACCACCACAATGCAATTACAGCGGACGAGGGAGGGGTCCGCTTACGTTACATCAACTGGGCCCTGCCCCATCATTGGGACGGCCCTGATTCAGAGTATTTCATATCAGCTTAGAACAAGCCTCAGCAAATCAAAATCAAGGACCAGAACTATCTGTTTTATACTGTAACTGTCGTTTAACATTGTCTTTGAGTTCCCAAACATTCATAAACAAATCTCTTTACAATACACAACATTGCACCAGATTTCTCATGAGCAAGAACTGGAAGTTCCAGTAATCTAAGTTACTGAACAGGAAAACCCATCGGAACACCCATCTGCAGTTACCACAAAATATAGCTGAGGGGATAGAGGGAGCTGATTAATGGTTCTAGTAAATTTAACAAGTAAATTAACAGGATTAATATGGAGGAACCAACTATGTATTGTCATCTCTGTATCAGATCCAGACACAATAGACCTTAGCCAGGGTAGTCTTTTTTTTTTTTTTTGGTGGGAATGAAAAAAAGTGTTTTCTTGTTTGTTTGTTTTTATTACTGTGTCCAAGTAGGACATGCGTTTTTCACCTGTGTGTAAGGAAATAACAGTCTATATCAGCAGGTGGTAGTAGTCTATACTCATTCAAAAAGGGAAAGCAACACTACAACTGCAGATATACAAAATGTTAACAAATTAGAGCTTGATTACCATTTTGAATATGAATCATGTTGATCACTTCATTACAGACGGCCTTGTAGTTATGAAAATATTCGCATATTGGGATGCCCAGATAAGATCATTAAAAAATTGCTCACTTTCATTACTTTTGCTTTTTTATTGTGTGCTAGTTCACTAAGCTGGACAGCCAATCAGAGTGATCTATCTCACCAATTGGCTTGATTGAATAGTATGTGAATGTTCTAGATCAATAGACTGTTCTGGATTGAAAAGTCTGGTAGTTCAGTACCTGGTGCTGGCGCAAGAGCCCGTGGTCTTTTGACGTGTGCTCCTCCGACAGCTGGGGAGCTCTGCTGGGGGAGACTCACTACGCTTCTTGGGGGTCTTCCTAAAACCTAGAGACAGAAAAATACAGCATTACACACATAATAATCGGAACGAAAGGATAGCAAGCCATAAATTCAGACATACCTCCTGCATATTGATAGCGGCTCACTGACGCGCACAAATTATTTACAAAATCCCGGAAATTGAGTGGGCGAGAGAGAAGCCCCGTTTCCAACTGGTATTAAGATGCGTTTACGGCGATCTGACCACAAGTGGTCAGCCAAGACACATTACCGTTTACACACGGTACTCAATTGCGTCTTCTGTGACCACTTGCGTTCTGATTTCATCGAGGGCCTCATCTTATTTTGTGACACTAGCCTACATCACTTTCAGCACACAGATACTATTGAATGAACATGTGTTGTTACGCGGCTTACGCAATATATATACACAGACCCGATTCCAAAAAAGTTGGGACACTGTACAAATTGTGAGTAAAAAAATTTTTGGAATAATTTAGAAATCTCATAAACTTATATTTTATTCATAATAGAATATAGATGACATATCAAATGTTGAAAGTGAGACATTTGAAATGCCATGCCAAATATTGGCTCCTTTTGTATTTCATGAGAGCTACACATTCCGAAAAAAGTTGGGACAGGTAGCAATAAGAGGACAGAAAAGTTAAATGTACATACAAGGAACAGCTGGAGGACCAATTTGCAACTTATTAGGTCAATTGGCAACATGATTGTGTATAAAAAGAGCCTCTCAGAGTGGCAGTGTCTCTCAGAAGTCAAGATGGGCAGAGGACCACCAATTCCCCCAATGCTGCGGCGAAAAATAGTGGAGCAATATCAGAAAGGAGTTTCTCAGAGAAAAATTGCGAAGAGTTTGAAGTTATCATCATCTACAGTGCATAATATCATCCAAAGAATCAGAGAATCTGGAACAATCTCTGTGCGTAAGGGTCAAGGCCGGAAAACCATACTGAACGCCCCGTGATCTTCGGGCCCTTAGACGGCACTGCATCACATACAGGAATGCTACTGTAATGGAAATCACAACGTGGGCTCAAGAATACTTCCAGAAAACATTGTCAGTGAACACAATCCACCGTGCCATTCGTCGTTACCGGCTAAAACTCTATAGGTCAAAAAAGAAGCCATATCTAAACGGGAACCAGAAGTGCAGGCGTTTTCTCTCGGCCAAGGCTAATTTAAAATGGACTCTGGCAAAGTGGAAAACTGTTCTGTGGTCAGACGAATCAAAATTTGAAGTTCTTTTTGGAAAACTGGGACGCCATGTCATCCGGACTAAAGAGGACAAGGACAACCCAAGTTGTTATCAGCGCTCAGTTCAGAAGCCAGCATCTCTGATGGTATGGGGTTGCATGAGTGCGTGTGGCATGGGCAGCCTACACATCTGGAAAGGCACCATCAATGCTGAAAGGTATATCCAAGTTCTAGAACAACATATGCTCCCATCCAGACGTCGTCTCTTTCAGGGAAGACCTTGCATTTTCCAACAAGACAATGCCAAACCACATACTGCATCAATTACAACATCATGGCTGCATAGGAGGAGGATCCGGGTACTGAAATGGCCAGCCTGCAGTCCAGATCTTTCACCCATAGAAAACATTGGCGCATCATAAAGAGGAAGATGCAACAAAGAAGACCTAAGACAGTTGAGCAGCTAGAAGCCTGTTTTAGACAAGAATGGGACAACATTCCTATTTCTAAACTTGAGCAACTTGTCTACTCAGTCCCCAGACTTTTGCAGACTGTTATAAAAAGAAGAGGGGATGCCACACAGTCGTAAAAATGGCCTTGTCCCAACTTTTTTGAGATGTGTTGATGCCATGAAATTTAAAATAAACTTATTTTTCCCTTAAAATTATGCATTTTCTCAGTTTAAACATTTGATATGTCATCTATGTTGTACTCTAAATAAAATATTGAAATTTGAAACTTCCACATCATTGCATTCTGTTTTTATTCACAATTTGTACAGTGTCCCAACTTTTTTGGAATTTGTATATATATATAAAAAAAATATAATGTAAAATAAATGTCGGCATTGGCGACTGTAAAATGGGATCACTCCCCGCTACCTCCTGGAAATTAGTTTTTGCAGGGTGGGATGTCTGTAAATTAAAAGCCAGTCACTGAGGGAAGATCACAGGAGAACATTGTGCTTAATCATACAGAGAACAGTACTGCATTCCTCAGCAGGTTGCAATGACAAATCAAAGAACGGAATTAATCCTTTATTTACTCCAGAAGAAACTGTATATTTGAGAGTGTGTTCGATTATCCATACTTTAAATTTGCACACGTTTAAACGCATCCAAACTTAGCACACACACACACAAAAAGCTCTTCTGACATGCATGTCTTTTTTGATGTAAAAATTTTGGGGGAAAAAACAGCAATTATGCTACCAGTAGCTCCAGTGAAATCTCTGGTGGCTTTCTCCAGTTCTGAACGTGGCAACTGCGGATGAGCTGAAGCTTTGTTTGAAATACATGTAATGTAGGGCTGGGTAAAAATATTTCTCATTTTGCTGAACCAATTCTTAAAGGGATACTTCAGGATTTAGCATTAAGCTTTGTTTTAGTAGAAAACCTGTAGTATTTTCGAATTACCATGCTTTCCACCCTCATATCCCCTGAGACGAGAGATTTATGTATTTTTTGTCTGGAAAAAATTCTCCGATGACGCAAAAATTGTCATTTTGCGTCATCTGAGGATTTTTTGGCCGGAGGCTAAAGACTACAGTCAGTAGAAGGGGCTGTCCCGCATGTTCTCAACCCGCCCATAGAGGGTGGGATCTCACTCACAGAATGTACACATAGTGTCAGCCATCTTTTTTTGGAAGCTAAGCTAGCAGGCTCTTGTTCTGTGGAGAAAGCTGAGTAACTTAGTAGGAGAAAGCTGAGTAGTAGGGGTTACCAACCTATTTTTCCCCAGACATGTCCGGCCGTCGATGTCCGGGATTCAGCTTTTACTTTCTGCAGTCGCCATTCATTGTTTACATGCACACCTTTTGTTTCAATCTAACTGAATTCATTCCGATTGGTGAATCTGAATGTAGTGTTTACATGAACGCTGAACAAGTGATCGGTTGATGTGCGGATTAACATTGCTAGGAAAAATTCCGCTCCTCCGTGAGAGATACGAGACCGGTGTGTCTCACAGGTGTCGCTCATCGGTAATCACGCCACCGGCCTCGCGCCGTTCTCCCGCGGCCCTCACTCGTCCTGCTCGCCACAGTAAACATAATGAATGGCGACTGTAGAACGCAAAAGCCGAATCCCGGACATTTTGGGCGATCTCGAAACACATTTTCGGGCAGACTCATCACGGAGACTCACTAGTAGCCTAGACTTGTTGTTTAACTACTGCGCTCTGTTACCGGTAGGCGTGGCCTCCTTGGGCAGCGAAGCAAGTGCATTCTGGGAGTTGTTGTATTTCATCCACATAAGCCAAAAATACATTTTCTGGCTTTTCTCAGTCTAGAAAGCTCCAAATTCAAAAATAAGTTCACATTTCTACTACATAAATGACCCATTTTAAATACACATTCATCTTTCCAGAGGTGAAGTACCCCTTTAAGAGAATCCAGAGAACCAATCTTTCAGAAAGCACTTCAGTGCAGATGTGTGAACAAATAAAACGCATCAGACGTGACTGAATAGGAGTGGGTATTTTTATTCCATTCAAAATATAAGTTACTGATTGATTATTTTGCACTCCTGACATATATTAAGAAATTACTGTCATGGATCTGAGTTTTAGCATAAACAGTGGTCAAATATCGAAGCTGGAGTCTTAAATCTTTCTAATGATACACAGTTTGTCCAAATCAAGTAAGAGTGATGTTTTAACATGCAGCGAATGTTGAACAAGAATAATCTGGTGCCGCCGATGTGGTGCAGTTTAAGGAGTTAATGTGCTGTGACAGATCTCTGTAGAACTTCAGAAGCAAAGCAGTCCTGTGAAGTGCATGTGAACGGATCATCTCTTCCGCTTCACTACTAGTTACAGCACAAAATAAACATGACTGAACATCAGAAGGCATGTTTATAAAAAAAAATACAATGCTTAAATATCAGTAAAGCAGATTATTGTGAAAAATGTGAACAGTAAGGCACTTCCCATCATCGGCTGACCTTTAGCCACAACAAGCACATAACATGTGCAGTACGGAGTATCAGAAGCAGTGGAGTAAAGAAAGACTGTTTCCACAGAAACCAGCACATTCTGTACATCATCTCATTAGCACTGTGTAAAATGAGTCACATCATACCATTTACACTTAACGATAACATAAGCTCCTCATCAGCCACAGTCATTTGCTCTCTTTCTGATTAAGCCAAAAACATATGCTTAATTCCAAAGCCTAGTGTGCTGCCTATGCAGGTAGCATCTTAAGGCATAAGCCTAAAATAACTTAATTTGACCAAATTTGAAATCCCTATTTACACAGACAAATGTCAGTGACAAACATTTTAATTTGAATGAGGGTGTGTTCAGACTGACACAACGTGCTGTCAATGCAACAGATGTGTTCTTTTTTTCTTTCCTTTTTTACAGAGATGTGTTCTAATTAGGTCTGGGTTAAAAAAATTGATCTCAATTTTAATTGATTCGCATTTTGAAGAACAGATACTGGGGACTAGTGTTGTCACGGTACCAACATTTCAGTATTCGGTACCAATACCAGTGAAAATCAACGGTTCTCGGTACCAATTTCGGTACCAAAACTTAATTTAGATTAAATTTACATATATTATTAAAGTGTATATCAGTCACAAAGATGGAAACTGTAGTATTAAAAACACTTTACAATAAGATTATATTTGTTAGATAACATTAGATAAAATGACCTAACAATAAACAATAGTTATATACTGTAGCAATTATTCACGATACTTGCAATACTCAGCAATACTTTCTTTGGCCTTCCAAACGAGTACACAATTAGAAAAGTGCTTAAGCTTTATTTACAACACTGTTCCAGAACAGTCCAACTAAAATCTTCGACTGTGTGCTGCACATTTTTCGGAGGACTGTTTCCAGAACCTTGGAGAGCCGGCTGTGCACAAAGGCTGATTCTGAAAAGTGGGGCAATTCCATCTTTGCATTTACATTCTAGCGCTTCCGACTCACAGACTCCACCTGTAAGTATGTTTTCATATTTTAAGAATTTGCTACTGACTATTCAAACGCAAATTGAGCAGTATAGAGTAGCGCTTGCTTAAATAATGTGCCATCCAATGAAGAGTTGAGTACAAGAGTTCCTTATCAAAACAAAGGCTACGTCCGAAAGCTAAAGGCAACAAGGCATGTCAGAATCCAAGTGCTAGATACTGAGATACCTTCATCTGATCAGTTTTTGAAGGCAGCATATTTGTATCCGTTTCTGCTATGATATCCCACAATCCTATGTGTTCAATTCTTTGACAGCAGAGCTTAAAAAAAAATATGGCATCTGAAAGTTGCGGTTGGTGGTCAGTTTGTGTAAACGCAAGTTTCTGATAAACTTTTTCCACTTTTGATGTCATTTCAAGCAAGAAATTAGTATTACAGTAATCAAATATTCACTTATTTATTAGAGCTTTTATCATTAAACCATAATGCTGCCTCAGAAGTCTGTCAGAAATCAGTATCGTGTGCTGCCTGCAAAGTCATTGCCTGATAAAACAGCGACACAAGTCGGCTCCCTATTGCCTAAGCTTTTGGACGAAGTGCAAAATTACACTGCCTGCATTGAAGCACACTGACAGAAGACAATATATTTTATTTGACTGACAATCTATTGTTTGCTCAACATATAGGCTATCTTAAATGTGTAAAATATTAACACTGTGAACCAAACAACGTGAAAGTATGAATCTGTTCGGCCAGTTCAGGTGAACACCACAAAATGTAGTCTGACAAACAACATTACATTTTTTCAGTTTTATTTTTAGTTAAAATAAATCAAAATCAAAGTAAAAATCAAGCCATTTAACTGTGCGAGAAACCTGTGATGTTTTAACTTGACATCTGTTGAATTCTATATTAATATGCACTATTAAAATGCTAATCGTTGCTTAGCTACCATTAACAACCAAGAGTTATACAAGACACGAGTGGCACAATGCATCAAAACTAAACTGTTCGAAAAGGTTTAAATTTCAAATGCTCATCTGATACACAGTATATGTACCGTCATAACACTCATCCTGCTGAATATAGAAAGAAAGTGAAGGAAAAATGAAAGACAAAACCTTTAAAAGACCTCTGACAGTGCTTTCCCTGTAAAGTCAGATGAATCACACAACAGCTCCAGTCTGGTGGTCAAACCCTAGCACTGAGGGTCTATTCTGGGCAAAGTTCTGCCCCCTGCCCTTTGGCAGCATGCCCTCCCGTGACTCTTCATGTCTTTCCATAATCAACCCAACCTGACCTGTCTACACAGGATGACCTCTCTTACTCAAGATAAACACCTCCAATGAGCCTTCAGAGAACACTTTACAGCAACCATTAGTGGATAAATCAGGGACAAGACAAACATCTAACCAATACGTGATCCTAAAAATCCAACCAATAGCACTCATAAGCCTAGATATCCATGCATGCCAGCGTGCTGACCCACCTCTGGGCATTCTGATATTTCAAAGATCTGCTAGGCTGATTCACACAGAAAATAACTACTATACCAAAAGCCCTTCCTACCTCAGCATACATCCAGCCGCGACTCTTGTCCATACAATACTGTAAGGCAACAGGAGGCTGGTATTTTTAGCCCAGGACACTGGCACTGAACTGGACTGAAATCTGAGCCAGCTCCCCCTGTCATGACCAAAGCTTCATCCGCTATTACTGGGGCAAGAAATGATCACCATCACAACGATCACACCATTACTGAAGACACTGATTGGTGACGGCTGGGTTGCTCAGGATATATTAGCCCTCAGGTCAAGGATCAGATGAAATTACAGTAGAAATACCAGCAATTTACCATGCCTGTGAGGTTGAACACCATGAAAACGGTCAAGAACACACGTTATATTTCACCTCAAAATCTAAAGGAACATTTTTTTATATATATATATAATGTGAACTAGGGTTGCAAAGGGGCGGAAAATTTCCGGTAAATTTCCATGGGAAGTTAAGCTGGGGGATTTTGGAAATATTCCATATTAGAAACTTTCCATTGGAATAATGGGAAATACAGGAATTTAGGGGAACTAACTGGGAATTCATTGTAATGTCAATGATCATTGTATCATATCCAAGCATAAATATAAACAGAAGTCGTAAGAAAACATCCATACAAAATGTTTTCAAAAGATATTTCAACAGATTTATTTATTTAGTAGAACAGAACAAGTTTTAATTGTTTGACTGAACAATCGCTTGTTTCATGGAAGAACAAAAACAGCTGTAATAACTTAAATCCAACAGACAGGAATCTCTGAACTGCGGCCCAAACAGGGCGCCCATCTCACGTTACAGATCAAGATAACTTATAAAAGGTGTTTTAAACTATAAAACAAACTCACTTACACATATTTGAGAATCAGAATAGAAGATAGTTTATGACATGGTAAGCAAGTTTGTTAATATTTAGAAATAAAAGCTATTTTGGCTGTGGTGAATCATGTGCCAAGCATGACGCCTCACCATGGAAACCATGTGGGGGGGGGGGGGGGGGGCATTGCTATGTCGGCTAAACATCGTGATGTCTGTCAGCCATCGCCCATGGGCCCAACCCTAGTAAGAATACTAATGCAATGGCATGAACAGATAAATAAATAGTAAGGCTAGATAAACAACTGGAATGATCTTGAAAACATATTGCAGGAGGCAGAGAAAAACAGCAATATGAGGTAGCTAGCATCTGCCTTATGTGGTAAATAAAGTTATGCTAGCTTCTTTAGCATCTAACTTATCAGCATTGCTACTAGATAAATACATTTGTATGTCATATTTGCAATTTAAACATTTGATAAATATATTTCCCCATAATATCATCAAAACTTACTTCACTTTTAGTCCACAGGCTCAAATGTGTGCCTTCAATAGTCTTGTGCTTTGAGCTTCTGTACATGTGATGGAGGCATGCACAGTGCCAGTAGGGGGTGTGTTCTCAATAGCAATGCAGTAAGCAGTGTTCTATGTGCATGTGATTGAGGAATGGCATGGATATTCAAGTGTATTTGAATGGCATCTGTTTGTTTTAGTCAAGATTATGCTAAAATATACTTTCCTCAACTATATTTAAGTTCCCTATGAAGAGCCAACCCTCAACTTTGAAAACTCCCACTTTATTCCCGTTAATTCCCATTAATTTCCATGGAAATTTTCCATCTTTGAAAATTCCCAGAATTTTGCAACCCTAATGTGAACTCCAAAAAAAAATGTTTAAATGATAATTTTGTTTTCATTACAAATTGTGTGGGAAGATATGATAAATGTTTTGGTCTGTAAAATTAATTTATCTATTTTCCTTTTGATTTTGGGCTGAAATATGACCCAGATTCAGAAAGGAATAAAACAAAAGTACTTGAGAATCATATTTAACCTCAAAATAAACCAAGTATGCTTTGTAATGGTGTTTGTCTTCGAGACTGCCTACATTAAATAGAATATGTATATGTGTGCTTGTTGGCGGGTCTATGGGAAAGACTAATGACCTCATTATGTAAGTGCTTAATAGGATTAAAAGCAGTGTAATTAGCATAATGTGTAATATCTAGAGCTCGACCGATTTATCAGCAGGCCGATATTGTCGGCCGATATTAGGCATTTTCCAAACTATCGGTATCAGCGTCTTTAATGGCCGATAAATGAATAAAAAAAATAAATAAAAAAAAGTTTAAAAAAAAGGATGAAACACCCTTCAACCATGTCATGACTGTTGGAGTTGTATAGTTTGTCCACCAGAGGGCACTCTACACCGTCCCTGTTGGCAACACTCGCGTATAGCGCCACACATCCTGCAACCTGCTGATCCAGCCAGAGTCGGGCAGAGAGAATCAGTTATCTGCAAGTGAGATCATCGGTGAAGTGTGTTCATGCCATGGTGAGTTGTTCAAATACATTGCTTGAATAACAATTAAAAGAACATCCCCATCAGTTCTCTTAACTCAAATAAATATAATGTCCAGTTTTGCTGCTGTTAAATAAGCCGAGAGTGAAGCGGAATTAGCTAGTAATAATTACGTTACGTTGTTACAGTGCAACTTAGTTGACTGACTGTCCTTTTAACTTTTGACGATGTGACTGAAGTATTTCTTTAATAGCGCGTGACAGTTATAGCAATGAGACGTATCATCTCTCCTTGGCCTGTTACATTGAAAATGTATGTTTTACAATTTGCAGTATGACGTTATCCATTGCTAAATTATGGCTCATCATAGACTAGCTAACCACAAAGCTAGCTAATGCCACTATCATCAGTGGAAGACCGCAAACGTTAACATTAATGAGCTTGGAAACCACAAAGAACTTTTTCTGCCTAAATAAAGTAATGATTACTGTATTTATAACTAGCATATCTCTAGTTACAGTCCCTGCATTGTAAAATGTAAGTTAGACTTGCGAGGAGTATAGGGGTGGAACGGTCCATGTATTCATATTGAACCGAAACGGTACGGGCGTCACGGCTCGGTGTGCGAATTTGCACGGAGAATACACGGTATAAAAATAAATAAAACTCTAAATAGCAATAAATTTCGCTCTATTCACGTTTGGTGTGAACGCAGTATAATGAATGTCAAGATTGCAATGCTGGAGTGTGTGCGCGCGCGCGCGATCGAACTGTTTGTGTGTGTGTGTGTGTGTGTGTGTGTGTGTGTGTGTGTGTGTGAGAGAGAGATAAAAGAGGAGAATTTCTTTCGCAGAAATCAGCTAAAGAAAACAAATCATCCGCAATCCCTCTGAAAACAGATTCACCTGCCATTTTTGCGTCGGTCGCCACGCTCGCCTCAAACCCGTCTTCAAACTCCCGCTAATGACGTATGGTCTCTCTCTAACTGTCCAATGACAGTGCGTACATTTACAAGTGGGAGACAGGTGATTGGTTGCTCCCACGTGTGTACTGTCCAATGGCATTTTTTTTAACTCGATTGACAAATGGATAAAGAAAAGCATTTGGCAAACCGACAAAGAAAAGCATTTGGCAAACCGACAAAGAAAAGCATTTGGCAAATAGATAGAGAAATGGTTTGCCAAATGCATTTAAAAAAAGTGATTTAACATGTTCCTTTAAAATGATTTATTAAAGTACTTTTTATTGTTTTATTAATCTATGTTTAAAAACATTAAATAAACAATTTTAAATGTGTATTTATTTATACATTTAAAACGTTTTTATTTATTTATTGTTTTATGGTTTTATTGCAATACATTTAAAAACACAAATTAAATAAGCAACTTTAAAAATGTCTATTAATTTGTCCATTTAAAAGTGATTTATTTATATACATTTTTATGTTTGAATTGTTAAATTGATATATTGATTCTTCATTTTATTTTTAAGTGGCACTCCTGGTCCTCCATAGGTGCGCGGGCGCGATCGAACAGTGGAAACATAAAAACATACCATGTCATTTTGTTCATACAGGGACATAAAACAATAAAACACAACATTGTGCTTTTGTCACACTCAAAAGTCTTGTCAAACTGTAACCTACAAATGTCACCCAACCAAAAATCTAATCTGTTTATTTTTAAGTTACATTCTACATTGATTAAAAAAGAAAATCAAATCTGTTTTTAATAGTAGTATTATTTTATACGGATATCAATTAGTTATCATTCAGATGAGAAAAAGTTAGGGTTAATTAAAATGAAGGTAAACAAATATATTGAACTGAAATATGGCAAATTAATTTCAAAATTAAGTCAGGTACAATTACCAAACATATCTCAAGGTCTTTTTGTCTTTTTAATAATTTAATTAATAAACGAATTATATAAAACTATTGTCAGTTCACTACAAATAAACTGGTTATATGCTTTTATTAATAAAACTTATTTAAAAAATACAAGGCTTAACACATTTATAAAAATACCTTCTGCATTTCTTCTTGGAAAAAAATAAATAAAAATGTCGGCCGATATATCGTTTTATCGGATTTTAAAACCAACAAATATCAACAACGGTATCGGCCTTCAAAATCCTTTATCGGTCGGGCTCTAGTAATATCCTCCAAATATTCATTGTTGAATTATTCTCATGTCACTATACATGTCTCTCAACGCCTACAGTGTCCATTGCAGAAGACCTAGGTCAGATCTGTCATGGAAAAGCTTGTCATTGCTTCACTTCCAGCAGGTGTCTGAATACTGAAGTCCACTTCCAGCACCATTGCAGCTGGTGTTCTACATGTGCAGCTCAGATGAAACTGAAGCCTAGATGTAGAATGTAGGCTGTTCAAGACTGTGCACACATTGATATCTAGATAAAAGAGCCCAGCCCTAATTTTACAGCTACACAAAAGCTCAATACACCACCTGATTCAATTAGTGTTGTCAGAAGTCCTGGTACTTCGGTACCAAGGCGATACTGATGATAAAAAAAAGAAAGGGGAAAAAAAGCAATACCAGCTTTTCTGTAGGACCAATAGTAATGAGTAATGAGTAGCGAGTATGCAGGCTCTGTGAAAATGTGTTTTTTTAAATGCTGACCACTGTAGTCAAAGCAATGGACGGGACAAAAAAAAAATCTGATAATGTAAATGCAAACTAACAGAACTGCCACTTGTTTTATGTAATGTGTTCCTTTGTTGAATTTATTACTATATGTTTACTATTTATTTTAAAGCAAAGTTTATTTATTTAATTGAGAATATGCTGTTTTAAAGTATTATTTATTTATTTAGGCACAGTATGCAAGTTTTGCAGCTAGAGGTCACTTATTCAAAACAATAACAAAGACATAGCTTGAAGGCGGCGTGAATGAGTGTGGAATCATGGGAATTCCTCCATCTTCACCTCCAGAGCCGATGGAAAGCAATCCGACGGGACACAAGTTCATGGATGAGCTAATGCTCTAAAATGCAATATTGTTCTTACAAAT
Organism: Meda fulgida; assembly: GCA_030578275.1. Classification (NCBI taxonomy): domain Eukaryota; kingdom Metazoa; phylum Chordata; class Actinopteri; order Cypriniformes; family Leuciscidae; genus Meda; species Meda fulgida. The sequence goes on from CM060633.1 coordinate 7,659,552, forward strand.
AAAACTCTTTCTGATTTTGCGTTTAGCCACTACAACTACAAATAGTGTTGTCTCTGAGGCATGGCACAAATGTTATTCACAGTAAATAAAAACAAGATAAAGACTGTTTAGCTATATAAAAATAATTCGTTTTCTGTCGATAAACGTAACCAAACAGTTGATCACCTGTCTAATAAATGCATTATATATTAAAGCATCTTTGGGGTTTCCGTAAATCAAGGGTAACACGGATGACGTCATTGACAGGTGACGCATTAAACTGGTTAAAAATGCGAATTTCTCTCGATTTAAACCTAGTTGGAAACACTTGGGATAACTCGTACACAAACAAAATATCTTGGTTTTAGTGATTTTTGGATATTTTATTCCAAAAATCGTACATATTGTGCCTCAAGTAATTAAATATTTTTATTTTCAAAAAGTTAAATAAAATAGTTCCAGTGGATTTTTCTATGGTACCGAAACTAGTACCATACCTGTCATGATACAAAAATGTCAGTAGTCTCAGTTTCAATAAGATCGCCTAGACACACCAACCTTCAGACTATTTAGTTAGTCTCCTATTTTGTCAGAACTTGAGAACCCCACACCATGAATTGCCTGAGAGCTTTAGGTTTTAAAAAAAAAATCTACATTACATAATAGAATGTGTATATATGTGCTTGTTGGTGGGTCTATGGGAAAGACTTATAATCTCAGTGTGAGTGCTTAACCGGATAACTTTTTTTGAACCTGGAACAGCTTTTTAAAAATACAGAAGCAAATGATAGGAAACTCACTGTATAGCAGTTTGGGCACTCACTTGCTAGTTTGGCCTGCAGTCCGGAGGGCCCAGGCTTGGAGGAGGTCTCAGCCTTGGCCGATCCCGGCAGGGACAGTTTGGGCTTTGGCAGGTTGACTTTGGAATTGAATCGGGACGTCCAGTCAAACTTGGAGGAGCCGGCAGCCTTGTTTTGCTCTTTATCCCGGCTGCTCCTACGGGGAGAAGGGGAGGACGCGGAGCGCGACCGCCGCGCTTTGCTCTGGTCCTTGCCCTGCTTTAGCCGAGCACCCTGAGGGGCACAGCTGTTGGCGCCTGTGGTGGCCGAGGAGGAAGAGGAAGAGGAGGATGAGGAAGAGGCACAGGAAGAGGAGGAGTCAGTCACGGTGCTACACCCAGCTTTGGCTGAGGCGGCCGATTTGGACGCCAGCTTGGTGGGTTTGGCTGCCCGGCTGGCCTCGCTGCGGGGTGGCAGGGGGGCTGCCGCACTGCTCGAGCTGGGGAGGGAGGAGGAGGAAGAGGACAACAACGAAGAGGCGTCTGCCTTCTTGCGCTTTTGAGAGGGGGTGCTCGAGACCCCACTGGGGCCAGGGTAGGACGCGCTCTTCTTGCTCAGGGCTCTGGCAGGAGCCGGCTCAGCTGCTAACCGTCTCTTTTTGGACTTGGTGCTGAAAGATGCTGGAGCCTTCTTCGGCTCTGTAACTTCAGGTGAGGTTGCGGGGGCCGATGGCCCACTGGCTGAACTCTCCGAAAAGTGGCTGGACACTGCTTTGGGCCGCTTGGCCGGGCTGGGCGAAAAGGTGATGTTGAGATCTGTTGCAGAGCTGCGTTTGAGAGCGCGGGTGCTGCTGCCCTCCCGTCTCCCTTGCTGGCCTGAAGTTCCTGCTGCTTCTAAATCTGGATCTGGGATCGAGTGTGAACCCACGGATAGAGAGAGGCTGTTCCTGTAAAAACAAACAGAAAGGGGAAGGAATTTAGTACCTAAGAAGAAGCAGTATGCACATGGTGAACTTACATCACAAAAGACCCACACGCAATACAGGAGGAAAAAGGGATACCTTCGAGAGGCGTGGCCGCGGGCGGAGCCGACGGCAGAGCTGGGCGGGGCTTTGGAAGCCTTAGAATTAGATCTTCTACTTTCAGGTGGGGAATTTGCTTTTTGGTTTACTTGCTCTGGCTGCAACCTGGAGAGGTTGGGAATTAAACAGCAGAGAGCAGTGTGGGATGGATGGGCAGTAGATGAGGAACACCTCAAATTCTATTTCACAAGCTGACTACTCTTCCAGCCCTACTCTCAGCACTTCCTACACACCCGTCAGCCCAATGGTGAAGACAAACAGCTATCATTACAAGTTTCTAGCTAGACATTTATCATAAGTTAATTGCATCACCCTTGTTGAGTTGGGCAGCTAAACTATAAGCCATTTGGCTGAGCCACTGAAGGATATAAAGTTATGAATATAAACTTATTCGAAAGAGAAGAGACAAAAAGAAACCCCACATGTGTCTGTGTATCAGGTCACACTGTCACTCTGGTTTTCCAACACTGCTATTCAGGAAAGGTGCTGTGCTGCTACTGAATCACACAGCACAGTGGAACAAGAACTTATATTCTATTCTAGTTGAGTTTGCAGTCTGAATTGAATGTGACTATAGAGACTGGGCACCCCTAAATAACCTACATATATTTATATTTCTGGTATCGCATAGCCAGAATAGTTTGCTTCACGAAAAAAATGTATTCTTATGTGCTGGTTCTGTTTTGAGATCGTGAGTTATATTACACCATCATTCAAAAGTTTAGGGTCAGGGCCGGTTGCAAGAAAGTCCTTAGGTTAAGAAAGCCCTTAGTGAAACATGGGTTGCAAGAAAAAAACTTAAGTGTTCATTAGTGTTCTCACAATACCAAAATTATGACTTTGACATGATACCAGACAAAAATACCTAAAAAAATGTTCCTGCCCTGCTTTTTGACCATTCCCTCCCCTTTATTAAATAAAATAATAATAATTACATGCCAGTGTGTCAGTCCTTACAGAGATGTTTGCAACATTGACATTATCATCAATCATGTTAACATTCGCTAACCAAAATCTTATTTCAAGATTTGAGTCATTTATAAAAAAAAAATAAAAATTAAAAAAAAAAAAAAAAATTAAAAAAAAAAAAATAAAAATTAAAAAAAAAAAAATAAAAAAAAAATATATATATATATATATATATATATATATATATATATATATATATATATATATATATATATATATATATATATATAATTACAATAGATAATTTTATTTTATCTTTGTTATTAAAAATAAGCAAAAAAGAAAAATGACAATGACAAATACTATGAGACAAATAAAATAAACAGTGCTTAATTTCTTTTTTGAATGCTACTGTTAAATAGACCTACTGTGGCTGAAAAAATAAAGTCTTCACTCTATAAATTAAATATAGACTGGTTTTTAATAAATATATTACATTTATTTAGTCAAGCATTGGCTGATTGTCTATTTTCTTTTTTGACTATTGACTATTTTGTTGTTTGATTAACATTAATCACACAGAATATTAGGCTGCAGGTCCGGCCCTTTAAGACCTGCAAGAACACATACGATTTCTTTTTACAAACGCTTTACGCTCACTAAAGACATACCCGACAGTGTTTATGTGAATACTCTCCAGAACATGCATTTTTACATATAATTTTGATTATTCAAACCTAGTAGTCCACGAAAGAGAACTGAAGTCGATCGCATGCTGTGTGAAAGGCGTGGGTGCACGCTACAGGTCTGAGCCCGGCAGCGCGAGCACGTCCCCCACTTCATTTTCTCATGCATGCATTCTATGTCAAGCGCTGCGCGGATACTTTACTGTTCTGCTTCCGTTGTTTAGTCAGTGTAAACAGTGGAAGCAGAGCTCTGCACTCACGTCCTGACTCCGGCTGTCACAAATCGACGCAAATAAAGAAATACTGGTCTTATTATTTAGAGTGCTGTCACTCTTAAAGTACCGGTACTACTAAAATTTACTAAAAGGCTGTCATTAAGTATTTTTTTTTAATTACTTGTTTCCTTAAGTTCTGTTATGCGTTGGAACAATGTCCTTAGTAACCCTTCCGCCCACTGTGTGTTAATGTACTTTCCCCTTCAAAACATATTACCGCGTGTGTAGACACGTGACGTGATTTAAGCACTAGATCTCTTATTTAATAGCAAACTAAATGAATGGTCTGCTAGTTAACTTGAGATGTTTTATTTATTTGGATTAGGTACATCCGTTCTATGACATTAGTATATTTTTTTTACTAACCGTATATTTAAGTATATTGCGTCATTGTACCCAGCACTTCTGAAAATGCACTTCCGAATGCATCTCTGTACCCAGCACATTTCAAACCAAACTGATGTCCATGCACCGAACAAACTCAAGTCAAATGCAAACACTGCAGAAAAACTGTTATAGCGACCACAGGTAATACCACCAATCTGTTTCAACACTTGGAGTGCAATCACATTACCAAATATGAACAGTGCATGGCTCAAAAAGAGAGACTGACAAACGCCCAGCAACAAAATGCTTTGATTCAATTGTTTGATATATTTAATAAGCATTAATAGCTATCTGTGTGTTTCATTATTTAAGAATCACAAAGACAGCAAGGCTCGACATAAGCAATGGCCGATGGCCCAGGGCAAGTAAAAGAGTATGTCGGGCAAGTTGATTGGCCAGTCACTGGCCTGCGCGGGCCAGTGACTGCCATGAGCGAAACAAACAGCAAACGTCATACACAGTGGCGCGAAGAGTGTCAATGTTACTTATAACGTGTTCAAATGTCAAAGAACTACGAGGCTGATACGAGAAAGAGGACATTCCTAGTGTCATGGAAAACACAGTAAACTTGGTAGGGATGGGTACCGAAACCCCGGGGCTTAATTTTGAAAGGCTGCTTTATCGATAAGCTCGGACGTTCTGCTGTGGGTAATGGAGAAATAGGCCTATAATTTATTATTGCTATAAAGACGTTATTGTTTTTTTGTTTTTCTACCATCTCGCTGAGTCGCCAGCCATTTCTATATATAATAAAATTAAACCATTTGTCTGTGATGCATTTTTGCGATTCGCAGTTCAGAAGAGAGAGAGAGATCTCTCACGCGATGCCTCACCCTGCACAACACTAAAGCCGTGCTTAATGAGTAACGACGGAGGACAGAACTAAACATTCAAACGTAGATCTGTGATATTAGTCTGATTTTATTTTAGATTTTGGCTTCCAAAGATTATAGAATATATTTGAGGTAAAACCATTAAAAACTATAGCCGCATTCTGTCTAGCACAACTTCCTTCCCTTCGCAGCAGTACACTGTCATTTCTCCTTAAAACTCAAACTTTAAGACAGAATCAGCACGATCGGTGATTGTTGTAAAATGCAGTCTCTACTGTTGCTAAATTGCGGGACACGTTTAATAATAAAAAGAGCTATTAAAAGCACAAAAATCTGCGCAAAAGATGCTGTTCCCAATGCTCCGAAACAGACCAAACAAAACAAGCAAATTAAACTTTGGGCTTCATATGCGCATCTAAATGATCAAATGTACTCAAAAATATGTCAAAATGACCAGCTTGGAGATTCACTTACAGTTTAAGTCTAACTATTAGATCTGCACTCGTTCTTAATAAAGGGGAAGCAGTCTAATAAACATGCTAACGATTGCGCCATTACTGAGAATCAAACAACAAAAGCCAAAGAGAAAATCACTCACAGCTCTTGAATGAATAACTTTAGCTTTAATAAGCATAAGTAAGATGAGGAGACAGGAAAAAAAGAAAGAATGATGGAGCTGAGGAGAGAGCAGGTAGGCTATTGACAAATAATCTACTGCATGCTGACATTTGGTTATTTTTGCATGTCTCTCTCTTAATTCCTGTACTCCCTTTGCAGTATTGATTAATCCGAATGTATACAATAAATACAGTTTAATGGAAAAGTGCTTTTCTTTATATTTATTTCAGGGCCAGTAAAAATATAGAAGGGGCCAGCAAAACTCTGATCTACTGGCCCCAGGGGCCAGTGGGGATTTTTTTTTAATGTTGAGCCCTGGATAGGATTATGCACTTTTTCATTAGAAAAAATAACCGTGGACATATTTACAGTATAAGCCTTGTCAGTGACATATGAGGGATTTTTTTTTTTAAATAATCGTTCAATACTCGTAATCGAGGTAACCTGTTAGATTAATCGCGATTATGATTTTAGCCAAAATCGTCCAGCCCTACCTTTAGCCCTAAAAAAATTAAGGGATTAAAACAGGTCCCTTAAGTCATCTGCTGAACTCAAACACGGATGGATAATTGCATTTAAATTGAGCAGGAGGAAGTACCGATGTAAATTTTTCAAAATAAGCCTGTTGATAAAATAAGCCAGTATGGCGTGAAACGGTGTGTTGTCAAATTAAAATTTAATTAACACCGATTTCATATATTTTCATTACTTTCACTGTGTCAGGCTTTTGTCTTGTGCGCAAGAGTGACTGATTATAGAGGCAGGCTAGGGTGTTTTTCCCTTTTTTGTTCTTGGACTGGTTTAGATTTCTTGTAGCCTACTTTAAAGCCGGTCAGCAGACAAGACTAGGCGTCAAGTGTGTCACTTCTATGACACCATCACTGAACACGTCATTCTGTCCTGTCGCTCTTAAATTCAAGGCTGAAAAAAAAAATCTTTGAATCTGATCAAAATTGCGTTTATGTTTTTCCCAAATAAGGGATACCTTTAAGTAAAACCACTTATGAGGTTTCATGCAACCGGGCCCAGAAAAAGTGACAGCAAAGACATTTATAACATTATTATATATATTGTAAAAAAATATTAAGTACAACAACTGTTTTCAACGTTGATAAGACATGTTTGAGCAGCAAATCAGCATATTAGAATGGTGTATGAAGGATCATGCAACACTAAAAGACTGAAGAGTAAGAGTAATTCAGCTTTGCCGTCACAGGAATAAATTACACTTCAAATATATTAAAACAGTTAATTTTAATTATAAGAATATTCCACAATATTACTTTTTTTATATTGTAGTTTGAATCAAATAAATGTAGCCTTGGTGAGCACAAGAGATCCCAAACTTTTGAACAGTAGTGTTAAATTAGTTCAATTACTGGCTGAATATTTATATGACAGTGTAGTTAATACACAAACACACCCGAGATTTTTTGTAATTAAATTTCTTAGCAACAGTCACACTAGAAAAAAAATACTAAGGAATTTTTTTTTATTAAGACCATTAAGGAACCATTAAAGATGCACACAGTAATGTTTTATATTGCACTGGTTAACATGGTTGTCACATTGGACTTATTACATATTCGATATTAAAAAAAAAGTGATGCATCACATAGAGGGAACAATTTAAGTTACTGTTCCCATTTTTTTTGTTTTTTATTATTACTTTATGAACCAAGTGAAAGTGTCCAAAAAAGAGCCTTATCAAGATAAAAAAAGAATAGCATTGGAAAGCTTGTGTGACCTCAACATGGCACCTGCTGCACAAATTCTGTAGGAAAAACTGCTCTAATATAGACAGGTAGATAAAGGTACACGTACAGACCTAACCTTAGTCTGCAAAACAGTTTTACATACAGATTGCCGGTTGCACACTCACCTTCCTGCAAGTGTGTGGTCTATTGGCTGGGCCGCGGCTGTGTTCCTCTGTGAACGGCGCAGTGACCCCCCTGGATTGGAATTAGGCCGGTTGGACATTGGCACCTCTCTCCTGAAGGGACATACCCTTTCTAGACACTACCATTCACTGGTACAGAGGTAAAAAGAGAGAAAAAAGGAAGGTTAGTTGAGCTATGCTATCAATACAAATGTAGGGGTCTAAAGCATTTTGAGCTTGTCCACTTTGGACCACTTTCAGAGGTAGTCGAAAACGCATTCAACCATGATCATATTTTACCTTAAAACAACAATTCAAGTTGAACAACAAATCAACGAAGGAATTTAACTATTTAAGATAGCCCATCAGGCAGGGTGGTGATACAATTTGCAATTTTGCGAGCCCTGCAACAAAAAGATCAATTTATCTCTACACTATCTGGTCAAAACAACCATGCATCTCCCATTCCATTTATGCAAAGCCAATAGGCTTTCAAATCACAGATATGTAACATCACATCCATGGCACCATCGCTTGTCACAGATCAATAACCTTACTCACATCTCATATTAACATACATCGCAGAACCAAAGCACAAATGATTACACCATGAATACACCAAGAACGTGACAGAGGGGTAAGTGCGAATGAGATAATCAATAGGACAAAAGCTTTATATGGAGAGGCTGAAGGAGAAAAGGACAAATGCTCAGGAGAACCAAACACTAATATCAATGACTTCTACACTGACCGACCAATCAAATCTGCATTTGTTGTCCATTTCCTTAGTAATGCTTGGCATCATCAAGCTTGAGGCAATTTTGAAGACGACAGCATGTTGGCCAACATCATAACACACAGTGAGATAAGACATCCTGAGCATAGACAGAAAATAGCTGGAGGGGGCCTTGGTGTCCCTCCTCAGTTCAGTGGTAACGAACAACACTAACCATCAATCACTACGACACCGCAGAGACACACAATCCCACCACACCTTTATCCTGTGTGTATGCGAGATGGCGTCCTACAGCATCATCACTTAAGTGGGGTGCATGATTATAAGAGATAATCTAAATGAAAGACTATGACAAATGGCGTCATTGGACTCTAATGGGAATGAAAGCTCAAGGCTAGATCTACTCATGAAGTCACTTCACTTATAAGATGAACGACAGACCCAAAATCATCCATGAAGAATGTTTAGATCCAATTTGAGCTTCAGATGTGTTGAAACATTCTAACTTGTTTGACTAGACAGTATGTCATGTATTTTAATCAAAACTATATGCTTGAGGTCAGTATTAATGATTTGTCCAACTTTATCCAGAGAATGTCACAAAGAATGTAAGATATATTTATAGCGTTTAATAGTTCCATATATCCCTGTCATTTGTTATAATGGGTCACTATTCATACATCCCACCATGGTCAAATTAAGCGGAGGGAAAACACTTGCCGTCACATTCCTATGAACAAACTGAAACTTTAGCAACAACAATGCTGTTCTAAATCCAACTTGGTTAGTGGGTTGATGAAAATCTGATAATTATAGCAAACCAAAAAAATAGGGGTGCACAATTAATCAAAACTGCAATTTGAATATATTTTGTCTGATGGTCTGCGTGTTTAAGAGAAAAGTGCTGCACTGGGTTCAATTACATGCGAGCAGTTAATGACCCCGTGTGTTCAGTGGCTCTCAACACAGTAAACACTGCTGCACATTGTGGCTGCAGAAAAAAGGGAAAAAACGCATTCGTTTGCAATTTCATAATCGCACTAAGCCAAATCGCGATTTCGGTTTAAGTCTGATTAATCGTGCCGCTCTACTCCACATAGACTCCATCTCTGCATGTCGCTAATGTGCATTTGGGAAAGCAACATACGGTAGGATTTTCGCACATTTGTATAATTTCCAACATTTCTGTAGACAGACTTTTTCAGCATTTTACTAGATTTAAAAGAGAAATGTTTATTGAACTGTAGTCGAATAAAGACATTGACTTAAAGTCATCATGAAATCACAATTGTCTAGATGACTGCTGCGCTTGTGACAGGCGCTTGTGCTTTTAAAGAATGGTTAAAACAACTGATCTGTCCGACACTGAACTCACGACACGTCTGAACCGGTGTATAACAAATCGGTAACACTTTACAATACAGCTCCATTTATTCAACTCTAATTAACTAAATTAGTTAGCATTAACTATTAATAAACTGCACTTTTATTATTTATTAATCTTTGCTAATGTTAATTTTACCATTTACTAGTAGCCTACATTATTGAAATCAAAAGTTGTAGTTGTTATCATTAGTTAATGCACTGTGAAGTAACATGAACAAACAATGAACAGCTGTATTTTTATTAACTAAGATTAACAAAGATTAACAAATACAGTAACAAATGTATTGCTCATGGTTAGTTCATGTTAGTTAGCCTAATACATTAACTAATGTTAACAAATCAAACCATATTATAAAGTGTTACAAACAAATAATTCACGTTCACGGGGACTATTAAATGTCTCCCAGCATTTTTCCACTAAAATTTCTTTCCACTAAAAATATCTTTTGGATTTAATGCAGTGTAATATAGCCGTTTGTGAATGTAAATGTTCTGCAAAGTTGTAAAGTCGAAAGTGCACGATAAATATAGTTGTCTCTCAAAAGAAAAAATCGACTCTGAACCGCCTAAACGAGTTGTCTGTAATTCGAATCTCACTGTGTGTGACAATTCTACGTCACTAGAAAACACATTTGCATAATGCCAGCCTACAACTTGACTCGCCCACAAACACTTCATTTTACTGATGACTGCTTCTCAAATCTCAGAGTTCAATGCAGAAATAGCAAAACGCGTGTTCTTGAAAGATGGATCAGTACCCAGCTTATTTGGACCAACTTGCTTCTCAGAATCACAAACTTGTAAGTATGATTAATTATTGATGTATATATTTTCTACAGGGTGTTCAAAATACTTAGTTTTGTGTTTTATATTGTGCAAGTTTCCGGCTAACTCACGTTATTATTGTCTTACTGAAATACTTTCTGCAAATCAGCTCTGGGCCGACGATTACCTAAAACTGTGTCTATTAATGCAGATTGTCTGTTGTTCAAAGAACAACTAGTTCTTTCAGTGTTTCATCATTGGACTCACACTCAGATTAAAATGGTAAAATCAACGTCATCGTTACGGTCTCTAAAATGTGTACAATCGCAGTAGGACTGAGGAAGCCTCCAGAGCTGAAATTTAGTTATGGTAATGAGCGTTTTGCTTCTGACAAGCACTGTAGGCAGTAGACCAATCGTAACAGATTGGTCCATTTGGCCAATCGGAGCAGAGTAGGCTCGCGGAAAGGAGGAACTGATTCACCCGATGAGTCGTTTGAGAATCATTGAAAAATGTGGTGATGTGCAATGTATATTATGAGAATTATTTTTATTTATTTTTTACCTTTGATGCATGGAGACCACCAAAACAAAATTAGGAAACTTTAAAAAAGCATATAGGGGCAGTTTAACTTTTATAAAAGCAACTAGTCTATTTCTGTTGGCAGCAGAGAGCGGCCTCTAGTGGTGCACGATATATATCGGCTGCCGATATATATATTAATATCTATTTTATATATAATATTTTTTACACATCGGTATCGTTCCGATGTCAAAATAGGGCCGATGTGAACAGGCCGATAATCATTCCTGTGTCTTTGACGCGTGTGTAGGCTTAGATGTGAGTGTGGGGGCGGGGATGTTTGTTTTTGCACGAGCGCATACATTACACGTCACAATAGCCGCGTTTCCACTGCCGGGCCAGGGCCGAGCCGCGCTGGTGCGTGCCAGGGCCAGTCGCTTTTCCACGGCCACTTCCGGGGCTTGATCGGGGCTTACTCAGGGCCAACGGCCAGGATTTCTGGCCCGTCGAACACCTTGGGCCAAAGCAGGCCAGCTCGGGCTAGAGGCGTGGTCAAGGTAAAAAGCGGAGATTATCGGTGTTAGGGAAAGATATGGTCTGCGGCAAGATGCACATTTCACTTTTTTATATCGCGCAAAATGATCGCTGCACGAAATGTAGAATCGCCTGTACTGGTCTGTTGAAGATACCAAAGCTCTTCTGAGCATTTGGGCAGAAGAAAGAGTACAACGTCAACACGGCGTGTGCAGAAAACGAGGATGTTATCAAGTACATCGTTGCTGAACTTGCTAAGCTAAGTATTCGCCGAACAACGCTCATCTTCCACCAAGCAAACGCAAACAAACAGACGCTTCGGTCCTCTCCATCTCGATCTCGAAACGCAAGCCCGGTGTTTGAGGCCCGAGGCCATTTGCCCGGCTCGGCTCACTGTTAGCCCTGGCCCGGCTCACTGTTAGCCCTGGCCCGGCAGTGGAAACGGGGCTAATGTAATGAAGCAGGTGCTGGAAGCGGCAAAAAAAGTCAAAGTCAGTTTAACTTTGCCTTTGGTGAGGAAGCAATGATGTCGTCTGTCTGGTCGTTCTTCAAAGTGTCTGAAGAGTGTAGCTCGTTGTGTCAGGAGGGAAATAAAAATAGGGATAGCTCACAGTTTAGGTTATTAGGCCAGACAAACTCACGGAGTGAATGGCATCTCAACAACTTGCGCTTTATTTCCCCAATCGAACAATTGTCTGTCCCACGCTCTACCGTCCACAGCGTTACCAAACAAACAAACCAAGAATTAAAAAAATGAGCACCTAACAGAAATTATCCACATACATGGGGGATTTGAGGCGCACGGTACATACAATACCATACAGAGTGCAGACAGTTCAACAGGGCACGCAAAGCTCTTAAAGGGGCCACACCTTATTTCCACTCGTTACAAGAGGATCCTCGCTATGCTGTATCAGGGCTTGAATTTCGGTGTGGGAATGCAGGGATTGCGCCGCACAAATATATTTGCTTCATCTCAGAGTAAATTATTAAAAAATAAATTCACAGATAAGAGAAAAAACATGTCAAACTGTCTTTTCTTTTCTAATTTAATTCCTCAATCAGCGCTGGACCAGCATCTCTGTCTTCTGCTGAGCCCTGGCTGGAGACAGATCATATGTTTCACGCTGTTAAGGCAGTGGTCTGCGTTGCGTTAATCTTATTCACACTACCGAGTGTAGGTGCAGCAGCAACTCTCTAACATTTTGAGTCATAATGAGCTGTTTGAGAAGAAATTATCCGCTTCCAAATTATGTCATTTTAATCACGAAATTGAATGCTCGGCCGAACAACTGATCATAGCTGTACAGGGTGCTTCATTATTTTTCATCTCCATATATATCTAGTAGTAAAGCTAATGCAAGGGCTAGAAATCAATTCATCTTTTGCTGATACTTGTCATCATGGAGAGCGCAGTTCATGGTTGCATATCAACGACAGACGTTGTTGTTTGAGCATGTGATTGCATGTTTCTCCTTGTTTCCTATTGTTTCTCAGTGAATCATACTTGATTATCATAAAAATGTGTTTTCTATACAGAGATATCGACATCGGTAAATATCGGTATCGGCCATAACAGCAATATTTATATCGGTTATTGTATCGGCCACAATTTTCACATCGGTGCATCACGAGTGGCCTCATTATCAGCTTTTCCACTGTCGAGTGCAAGCCAGGGCTAACAACGTGCCAGGCAGGGGCAATAGCCTAAGATCTCAGATTTAAAAATATCTATAAATTTTCACGAAATTATGCGATCTGAGGAAGTTTGACTTTGAGAGATCTCTCCAGTCTCTATTCTTTGTCAGAACAACAGATGGAGATCCTTGCGTTATTAACGCAATGGTTAACATAAGTAGCCTTTAAATTTGCATAAATATATTTCTGCCTCATACAATGATCAGAATCCCAATCAGATCGCAAACAGAAGTTATTATTTCAAACACACGCTGATGTCTAAAGGTGACTTGAGCTAAAAAAATTTATTGTTGAGGTTAGCTGGTAGCCTAATATGAAAACATGGGAAATGAGTAGCTCTCCCGACTCGGATAAGCTGCACCTTTGTTCATGACCACTCCTCAAGCTCCAGCTGGCCCGTTTTGGACCAAGGTATTCCGCGGGCTAAAAACGCCTGGGAATTGGCCCAGAGGAAGCCAAGATGAGGCACGGATCAAGTCCCGGAAGTGACAGTGGAAGCGCGACTGGCCCTGGCACGCACTAGCTTCCATTCCGACATTGGCAACACGACGTTTGTTCTTTGTTTTTCTGGATGTTTCAGCAACAACAATTTATGAGACATTTTCAGCATTTCAGAGATTACATATTTATTAAGTCGCAACAGCAATATATGACAATATCCGAAGCAGAATTTTTTGGCCAAGTCGTCTGTCCCTATACTATAGATAATTTTAAAATAATACATCCAAGGTCAAAAAACACTTTCATTTTCTCATAATATACATTGCAGCATCACCTCTTTTCTCAGTGACTGAAAAGGCTTGATCAAGGATACAGTCTCTCTAAACCCCTCCTTTCCGAGAGACTTTTCTGCTCTGTGTGGTCAGATGACCCTGCTTCCTTACCCTGCTTCCTTACGTGCTGGAAACGAAACAGAATCAATTATTTATTTTAGGAGACAATATATGTATTTGTCATGAACTTTAATCTTTAGAACTTTGCAGACCTTTTAAATTCACAAACAGCTATATTACACCCTGCATGAAATGTAATCTTTGAGAAAACATAATGGGTCACTTTAAATCATTTAAATATTTGCTTAATCTTGCTTAATCAGAGGTTAAGCTGACAGAAAAGTTTTTGAATCCCCAACCTCAATGAGTATTAGAAAAAAAAAAAGAAAAGCATGAAGGATCCAACGCTAACTCCACCCATAAACATCCGTCACTGGGGCGTAAGCAGATCACATGAAAACGTACGATTGAGATTGTACAAATGCATAAATTAGCCACCAATTTGCCAAAACTTAAAATACTGCCATGAGATGGTATTGGAATCCCTGTTCTAAACTGACTGTCCAATTAAAAACTCTCAATATTCAGACAAGAGTTACACAAGACACTTATTCTCCACTACAGTATCTACAGTTCCGTTATTGGATGAATCAGAGTTTGTGAATAAATCTTTTAAATGAATGATTCAATGACAAACACTTTGTCATGGCAGCTGCTCTCTCCGGATCAAAGACAGCGCAAACGCAGATTTCAGTGTTGCAGTGTGATGATCGTACTTTCAAAGGTTAACCACAGTCCCTATTCTCCTAAAGTCTTTGGTTTAAAAACAGTTTCACATCGCAAGCATCAGCGGAGCGTGGCGGAGCGTGGTGGTTGACCCTCTCAATCATTAACTTAGGCAAAAAAAATACCTGCTGTTCACACTCCACTGACGCTTGCAATGTGAAACAGGCGTAATATACAGTGGAATCGTTGTCATTAAGAATTAGACTGTGTGGTATTTGAATCGAGTTTGTGATCTTTTAGCGGCTAGTTGTGTAGCTCTAATAAGAACTGTTATTACAAACAGCAATTCAGAACCCATCTAAATAATCTATAGCAACATCCTAAGAACATAAAACCAATTTCACCACATACTCAAGCGGCTTGTATGATAAAGGTGTTGATAAAGCGAAATCTGTTTCTAACCTTTAAAAAATTGTATGTACACAGTTTAAAAAATGTACACATTATTGTTCATTATGCAGAACTGGTGTAAACTGGTTTAAGTTCACTATTCTGAAAGTGTTATTCTCATAAACAATGTTAAGAAACAGTTATTCAAAACGCTTTCAAAATTCTAATATAATAATAAATAAATAAAATACTCAAGCAATGGGGTATATCATTTTGTGAATGACGGGTGTTTTATACACCAGAAACCCTGCTGAGCTTTGAGCGGAAATCTGTGGGTGTTGATTTTGACAAGTGCTGCTATGAAAATCTTTTGGAACCTATACATAACCGGATATTTTCGTGATTGACACACAAATGGAATTAAATGATCAATTTTAGCAGAGGCACACGTACAATATGAAATGTTTGGAGGAAAAGTGAGAATATACTGAGGGATGGAACTAACGATTATTTTTCCAAACAATCAAACGTTAAATCTAACGGTCTTATCAAATGATTAACGAAATGAAAGTGGAATGAAACCATGCAAATCGTTTAACGCTGCGTGGACCATTTATCAGCTCGGAGAAATAACAGTGCAGGGGTGTGCAGGTTTCAGAATTGGTGACAGTTATGACGTGAGTCAAATGTGACGGTTCGTAACTGTTACGAAAATAGACGTTTGTCTGTCATAGGACAACTTAGTTTGAATAAACGAGCAGACACTTATTAGCTACTTGCTCTACGTTTATTTAAAATTAACAGCAAGACAACTAGCAGTGAATGTAATTTCCATTAAATGAATCACACACAGTAAATAAATCCTTAACAAAAAAAAACAGGCCTATTCTGGTGTGTGCGGTGATGCGGTGGTGACGCCTTCATGTAACATGTAAGGGTGGCGCTGTCAATAAAGCACCTAAAATCTGTCACAAAGAACCGGCAAAAGTAATGATTATATGTAAAATATAGCAAGGAGACATTTTAATTATTTATTAATAAACAAGCGTTTTCTTTGTCAGTGTCGGCTGCAAAGATGAAGTTGACGATGTGACTCGCGATCTTTGCAGTAGTGAACGTGCCAGAGAGAAATGCCCAATTCATACGGATTACATAAGAAGAGAGCAGTCTGTAGTCTGTTTTCTTTCGTTTTGAATTGTGTCTGAGGCAAGTAGGCTACCTTATACACTGAGTTTTGGTTCATTTATGAGACGAGCTCCAGTTCACGCGCCGGCACCTCTGTTTCGCTATTATCTATCGTTTGCTATTTACTTCAATAATTCAAGAATTTAATTACAAGAATTCTCTGTTATAAAATACAGGTATCAGATCAAACAACACTAACATGGAAACCAGGAGAAACATTGTGCCGTGAACGAACAAGTTTTAGGTTTTTTGAATCAATAAATCCTCAACATTAACCATAGATTTAAAGTGGTAACCGTGGTATTTTTTTTACATTATTCATCTCAGGGTTCGTACAATCATTTAAGAGAGAAATTCAGGCACTTTGAGGGCTTTCCATGTGCTACACACTTTTTCCAGCACTTCAAAGCTCTAAATATTGTGAATTTTTAATCTGATAATTAACTAAAACACTTAGTTTTTAGCAAAAAAAAAACAATTATCAAAAAAAAAAAAAAAAAAAAAAAAAAAAAAAAAAATCAAATTACCACTATAACCAGATGGCAGCAGAGGAGCACTTACTGACTGATTAACCATTTCCACTCCCTAATATTTAGAAAAAGGTCAAAGTCACAAAGTTTCATGGAAAAACAAGAACTTTTCTTAAAATTGTGACTGAATTAGCCTAACACAGAAAACAAGTAAAGAATGCTCCTTTTATAATCACTGAGGCAGTCAGTCAGTTCAGTATGATTTCGGATGAGTGGACAAATGTTCTCACAGCGCCCTTTCTCTGTCTTGCGCTCGGAATGTTTAATTTGGCAAGAAGGCATAAATGAGTTTAGTTTACACAGATAGCAATGTGTGCTGTTCAGGTCTCACCTGCGCTTGCGCATTATCAACCCCTGGATGATGGCGGCGTAAATGACTGGTCATATAGAGCATACGACACTAGCATTGAACAAAGTTTAGGGGAAGCCACAATGCGCATCTATCGACAGAAACATACATTAGCCTAACTCCTCCAGTGTCCGTTGTTTTAATGTTTTTTTTTTTTTTACATATAGATGCATATGTGTCGTCAGATTTGAAATGAACCACGGTTCAAATGTGCGCCAAACCGTGGGTGAGAAACGGTGCGGTTCGATTCTTTACCGAGAACTGTAACACCCCTAATATAGACTGATAATATGAAAAATTGTAGTTCTCCTTTTTCATTTTCAGAAGTGGTGAGGAATGAGACATACAAATGGACAAATGTATACAGATACGCATGTAGAAACATTTCTTACAGAGAACTTAGTGGTAGTACAAATCTTTTAAACAATTGGGTGCCTATGCATCACAATCACACGTTCTTGTCTTGTTTCTTAAAAAACTCACACTGCAAGTTCACACTGCAAGGACAGACATTTATAATAACCTTCATAAAAACACTCTTGTTGTCTTAATT
Source organism: Meda fulgida (assembly GCA_030578275.1). Taxonomy (NCBI): domain Eukaryota; kingdom Metazoa; phylum Chordata; class Actinopteri; order Cypriniformes; family Leuciscidae; genus Meda; species Meda fulgida. The sequence continues at coordinate 7,677,125 of CM060633.1, forward strand.
TAGGAATGTAGAGAAATGGCTGCCAAAGTTTGCTATCCCACCCTTAAACTGTCATATAACTTGCTGAAGGTATAATGTAATCACTGCAGTGCAATCAAAGGCAATATTTTACAACCAATAGGCCTGGAGACTCAGACGTAACAAACTTAACTTCCCCAAGGACTTTACTGTTTATTCTATTACACAATCATGTTGAAGAACAGAGTAACAGACCACGGGTAACAATGATGTAATTCAGAGAATTATTCAGAGAAACCTCACAGCTTTTCTTACTCTTTACCTGTACATGATGGAATGTATTTAAGATTAAATTAAACTGTATTTAATAATTTTAGTATATAATTTTATATATGGATTAGTACAATTAATGCAAAATACTTCAATGGAATTATAGTCATGTTAGGATGAAATATAACTTCTTAACACGATTATAAGGCCGCACAGAGTAAGTGCTTTTAGCGTAGGTCTGATTTCAGTTATTTCTGAATAAATTTTATTATGAAATTTTGGCTGAATCGTGATTTGTTCTTAAAATCATTAATTTGCACGTCACGCACAAATTAGTGCATACTAAGTGAATGAGACCCATTCTCTTTAAATCACCTGCGACTGTGCTAAATTATTTTTTTGCCTCTAACTCAGATATATTTTGCTGCCTGCTGAGCTCTATGCACCGTCGCTTAGCTGAGAGTGCCCTCTGTCCCTTTCTCTCACATGTGCATGTGAGAGAGAGAGATTTACACATGCCACATAAGGAGAATTGACTCGCTAGATCTAAACGCAGGGCTCGACAATAAGGACTGCACAATAAACAAGAGTTGACAGAATGGTCACTGTCCTGATCGGGCCAGTGCTGCATCAACATGAACATGTATCATTTGCACGTTTTTAAGCCGTGCCTAATTTTAATCATTCAAGCTCAAGACGTAAAAGAACTCAATTCTGCAAGTCTTCTCTCAAGTCTTGTGTGCACACTTCGGACTTGCGCACACAGAAAGGCGCGTCTGACAGCATGCAAATACTGAATAGCGTTCTCTTTCACGTCTTGTGCTCAAATGGACAATTTCTCACAAAATTATTTCAAACTGCCCTTCTTGGTGAGTATCCTAGTAAACAGTCGGTAATGTCTTAAGTCAATGTAAACAGTCGAGAGAGACAACGCATGTGTAACAGTATATTGGATCCATGCATTATGTTTAAAGTAACAGCAGGCAAAGACAACAAAGACAAAAAAAATCTATCACTGCTCTTGACTGAATAACATTTGTAACTTTAACAAAGATTAATCTAGATTTCGTGCATACAGTGAAGACTGCAGTGTTATTGTACATTTCAATACTTTATTCAATTTCTGTAAGTAATCTGTATATAACTACTGTTAGATCTACATGAAAAATTAGTTGCTTGTAGTTTGATTGGTTCTTATTACAGACTGTCTTTAATAATGTTTGAAAACTATATTTTTTACGTAGAATTTGCTCATTGGCATTGTTTTTGCATTCCATGTAAAAAAATCTGGCGAGTAAAATAAAAAATGTACTAGCCAATGTCTACTCGAGGATCTGTGTGTCCGTAGTGGGTTGTTTATCATTTTTCAAAATAAAGGGGAAAACTGTCAGAATAAGCTGCTGCTATTCAAAAACAATTGTATCTAAATATTCTGTGGTCTTAAATACAACTCTCCCTACAATTTTGCTTGGCAATACCGCTGGGAGGAGAAAAAAATGGTTAATTACTTTACCCCTGTTATAACTGACACAAGATCAGCTCAAGTAAACTAAAAATGGTCCTGATGCCTGCTGAGAGACAGTATAAAGCAGCAAAAGGAACCCTGATATTGTGTCCAAAATGAATAAATACTTTGACATTTCATTTAGACTTTTCCCATTTATCCATTAGGAATTGATTGGATCATGAAAATGGTTTTGGTGGTGATTAGATTAGAGAGGGTTTGAAAAATAAGTCAAAAAGGAAATTTGTGTCAGAGGTGGAGCAAGTCATCAAATTCTAATGAAAGATAAAATTATTTTAAATAATGCACTCTGATGAATCATTTACAGTTTCCTTACACAAAACCAGGAACTGTATAAACGAAATGGGGTCAATCTTGATTTCATGTTGACTTTAACTGGGTGCTCATTTTGAATATATTAAAAATAGTAATTACCTATAGTGTACACTGCTTTTCTTAGTCAGTGGGAAGACCATTAAAACACTCAGGAAGAACCATCCTTTCTTCAAAGAAAGCTTGTTCATCTTCATACTGAACCACTTAAATTGTATCCACATACAACAAATCTAAATGCTACACATCTAAAGCACTTAAAACTAAAAATCTGAATAATGTAAAAAAAATGCACTCCCCTTCCCAAGCCATATATTCTAGACGTCAAGAAACGCAACTGCCAAACCAAGATTGTCAACTTCCTGTGTAACCCTAATCTTCACCACACCTGTCCCACACTGGACTCATCTTGACAGCATGACGGTAACGGCAAGCGCTATGCGAACTTACCGGCCAAGTGCAAATGCCCCAACCAGCAGCCTGGGGCGACAAGAACGTGGACAATAATGGGGGGAGGGGGGGGGGGGAGGGGGGTGGAAAAAAGTTGATTTTAGTCAAATGTGTTATTCCATTAAATGACCACAACGTATAATCAGAGATGAATTAAATTACAACTGCAGACTAAGGTGGCAGCCATTTTGGTCGGTAATATAATCAAAACTGATGCCAAATGTCATTTTTTGATATGCAAGACATTTTAGAAACACTAAAACTGACTGTAATATCATAAGAAAAAGTGGGAGAAATACTAAATGAATATGCTATACTTAATCACTCTATATAACCCCAATATGACTTTAGATGAGATTATAAAATTAGGCTCTAACCACATTCAGCTTCACTGACAGGGATAGAACACATTAAGCTTGTTTCATGCATTACTTCCATAATTGTGCCCCTCCTACTCAATTGAAAAACGTACAAATTATGTTCACTAATTAGGCACTGTACAAACATCCCACAGAGTAAGTATGCTGCTTTTCTATATATGAGAATAATAGAGAATTTTGTTGTTGTTTAACGATACATTCACGTGTGCGTCATTAATATAAACAGAGTATTTATATCCATATAATTAATAAAATAATATACACATATACAAACGAAATTAACGTCCGAAAAGAGATCGTGACGCATGAAAACGGTGTCTAGGTCGTCAGCTCGCGAGGTTTTTAAAGATAGCCGTTAACATTCAAATATGATGGGTCTTGACAGAAGGCATTATAATTTTTTGTTCAAACGAGCCTAAAGGCCTTCCTTCTCACAACGACACCACCAATAAAGCTACTTCAGCAAGCTAAGCAATGTCCACGACATTCAAACTACTAAACGTCAAATATACAACCCAAAACACAAACATTTACAGAAGCGAACGTGAAAAGCGCTCATTTCGAACATAACGCCAAACAGCTCAAAACATGTCAAACATACCCTGTGCAGTGAGCACACTACTGAGACTTCAACGTTACTTCCCTAAAGAGAGGGTGAACTGTTGTCGACGATTAAGAGTTGAATTCCTTCATATGACCATAAAAACAAGACAAACCCATCGCTAGATCCCATCAAGCGCAGTTTGCTGACTGGGAATTGTGTTGCTGTGTGTATTTGGACTGTTGACATGAAAATACGACATGATTGTGAAGGCCGTTCTCAGCACAGGCCTGAGCCGATCCTTTTGTTTATTTTGCCCAGTCCATGAAACAAATTCAAATCAGCCTAGACCAGCTTACTGTCCTTACACAACCAAACCACACACAATTTCACCTCACAACAACACACACGAGTTTAGTTACTTATAAATAAACAAAATACAGCATGATAGGTTTATTTTCGCACTCCAAGGCCTCACACACCGGTCTCGCGTTTTGTGGCCCTGCATAGGCGCTTTTGCCAATTCAAAACATCTGCGGTGGTTCTAAAAAATGCTCGGACATTCAAAACGAAAGTTGCCACGGTTGTTGTAAGGCACCACAGCGAACAACACACGATGGGGAGAGAATTTAAGTGAAGTTAACGAAGTCCAGGTGATAATCACGGTCAGCTAATGCTAGCTCCCACGCTAGCCATGCTAAGTTAAATAAAACACTCAAAACCATCAGAGTATCTAGCCACGTACAAATTAACAACATTTTTTAAGACTGACAAACAGCTAGAAATAGTTTAAGCTTTGGATAAGAAAAAGGCCACGGTTTTGTGTTAAGCTGCCTTTGGTGCTAACTGTTAGCCGGGCTAACCGATGCTAATCTGCTGAAGGGACGAAGCGTGACAAGCGATTATCAACAAATAACAAGCATTAATTACAACAGCACAAAAACATAGTATAATGTGAACATTCAATACAATAGCACTAAACAGAGGAAGACTGTACCGTTGCTGTCAGTATTTGGCCTACATATGGCAAAGCGAAAGAGCAAAGCCGGTCTCTTGTCGACGTGTATGCGGGCAAGATCAGGTCAAAGTGACTGAAGACGTAAACAAACTACCAGCACCCGCAAACTACACTAATCAACATCCACCTGAACACGACTGGATACAACAGACAAATCGACACTTGTGATGCATCGAAACTTCCTCATTTAAATTAGACGTTTTGTAGCTAATAAAGGTGAAATAGAGAGAAACTTGAATTCATTTCTCGTTACCTTCTACGTTAGTTCGTGAGCCAGAATATTATTTATTTAAACAGATATCTAAACTGGCCCATCCCTTAAAAATCACCAGAAAATGAGTCGTCATAAACATTGTGCTACTCAGATGCAGGTCTCATCTTTATGGTTATAATGTCCTGAATATTTATTTCAAAGAGAATGTAAACGAGTCTCAATTCGCTCACGATTTCTCTCCAAACCTATTAGAAAAGATTCGAGTGGCTTATTGTCTAACTTATACCATCATACCAATGCCAAAAAGTGAATATATAACACTAATAAATAAACAGAAACAAACAAGGGAAACATGGAAAGGGCTCGAGGGATGACAACTGGAAACCATTTTTTTTCTTTCGTCTGGCTTTTCTCACTCATATTACACGGCTGCTGATTCACACGAAGGGCTCCGATGCGCATAGGACGTAAGACGATCCACGGACATTTAAGTTAAATATATATATATATGTGTGCGTGTGTGTGTATGTATGTATATTTTTGGTGTTATAGTAATTACCTATTTGTTCCAGTGTTGTAGTAGCTGTTAGACACAGTGCAGCAGCAGCAGCTTTACCTTCACCAGCTGAGCGACCTGCGAACTGCCGCATCACATCCGCTCCCACAGCGCTCCGTACTTCCGCAACGCACTACTTCCAACACTAAACAACAACGATTATGACAGTAACCGGCGCGCCGAAGCCGTATCAACCACCACAACTACGATAATAACTTTCATTGGAGCTATTGTGAACAGGGTTGTCACCATTAACCCCGCGCTTTATGAGTGTATCACTAGTGCATCAGTAACGTACGTCAAGATTTCATAATATCAATCCGCCGGGTCGTGACCCCCTAACACCACCATCTTAAAAAACCCGTTTACCCTTGCATCATTTTGTGTTAACTATATATTTTTAAAGATTTTAGACGTATGTGTTTTTGTAAAACCAGATGTGAATTTTATAATAAAAAATAAAATAAAGTAAATATTTCTGTAGAAAAAGTATTGGTTTTTTGTAGACCAGTTGTCATGGTAACAATTAAGCGTCCAAATATGGCATCTCTGCTGAATGAAATTCTGTTTGAAACTGCTGGACAAGGTCCACCTCCCTCTAAAGACTTCTACCAAATTTGTATCACACAAAAAGAGGTATTTAACTGTAACGTTAGCCTACACAAAATGATAATTCAACTGAGATTACGAAGGGATAAATATGATTAAATGCGGTGGTCAATTTTTGCATAATGTTTCCTGAATTGCAAAAACAGCATATTGTCTGTCATGTCTGATAAGCAAAATTGATTATCCTGTTAAAGTCGGCATGAAACAGAAGTTTTTGTCTGTTTAACAGCAATTGTCTTTTCTTCCCTATTGTGATGACTTATATTATCTGAGCAAAACGGCATCTCGAAAAAGAAAAAGTCAATCGGGAATTGATTGTGGTTTGATATTGGTCAATCTCATGTGAGTGACAGGTTGTCCCGCCCTCATGCCAGTGGTGACGTCATCAGATAAGAGATGTCTGTGCAAGAGGGAGGAGAACTTATTGTGATTAAAGATTACGAGGGCACATGCATTTTAAAAAGTAAAAATGTGCACAGATTAATGATTTATAATCATTATGTCAATATTCCATTAAAAATAAGAATGTACATTCTTTAACTCTAATTTATCATCAGTCATACTAAGATAACAACAACAAAAAAACCATAAATGTTTATATTGTCATATTAAGCGTTTCATAACTCTTTATTACCAACAGCTTATATGGAGGTGGTGGAAGATTTCAGTCCGAACTGAATTCAGAGGGACAGCACCTGGAGAGATAAAAATGTTCCACCATGACTTTTTGAACGATTCAAAGTTCCAGGGTAACGATTCAGTCTGAGTTTTTCTCCAACTTTACATTTAAATATGTGATCTGACTTGTAATCATGATTTGTGAATGCTATTCCTGATTTAGAGCAGTTAGCTGTGGTGTTTGGCACCAGGATTCTGGAATACACTTTGGCTTTGTGTCAAGGGCATTTTGACTACCTGGAACGCTTACCTGACTGGCTGCTCCTTAAAATCCTCTCCTACATGTCCATTCAGGACATTGGCTGTCTCAGCCAAACCTCAAACAGGTTTAAGAAGGTAAGAACAATACTCTTTCCCTTTTCTTGTTTTTTGTTTTGTTTTGTTTTTTTAGCTAAATGAAGGTTTCATGTCCATTACTGATCATTGTTAAAGAAAACATCCCTATTACTATTGCCTAACACTAAGTAGCCTATTAAAGGGATGGTTCATCCAAAAATTAAAATTCTGTAATTAATTACTCCCTCATGTTGTTTCAAACCCGTAAGACTTTCGTCTATCTATAGAACACAAATTAAGCTCTTTTTGATGAAATCTGAGAGCTTTCTGTCCCTCCATTGAGAGATCGTAGAACTAATTCTTATGAATTGAGCTTTTTAGTCCAATTTCTCTGAAGAAGCTCAATCGCTTTACATGATGAACAGTTTTAATTTAGGTTTTTATTCAAATATAAACATTAATCACAGAACATAAACAGAAGCTCAACTGAACCTGCTTGACATTCGAGAACAAACCTAGTTGGTTCTTGCAGAAGCTCAAACGTGCTGCGTGACACAAGAATGAATCTCATTGGTTCTTGAGGAAGCTCAAACGTCCTGCGTAATACGAGAATGAACCTTATTGGTAATTGAGGAAGCTCAAACATGCTGCATAACACGAGAATTAACCTTATTGGTTCTTGAGGAAGCTCAAACGTGCTGCGTAACACGAGAATTAACCTCATTGGTTCTTGCAGAAGCTCAAACATGCTGCGTAACATGAGAATTTATCTCATTGGTTCTTGCAGAAGCTCAAACGTGCTCCATAACACACGAGAATGAATCTTATTGGTTCTTGATAAAGCTCAAGTGTGCTGTGTCACACACAAGAATCAATCTCATTGGTTCTTGCAGAAGCTGAAATGTGCGTAACATGAGAATGAATTTCATTGGTTCTTGCGGAAGCTCAAACATCCTGCGTAACATGAGAATTGATCTCATTGGTTCTTGAGGAAGCTTAAACGTGCTGCGTGACATGAGAATGAATCTCATTGGTTCTTGCAGAAGCTCAAACATGCTGCGTAACATGAGAATGAACCTCATTGTTTTTTGAGGAAGCTCAAACGTGCTGTGTAACACACGAGAATCAATCTTATTGGTTCTTGCAGAAGTTCAAACATGCTGTGTAACATGAGAATGAATCTCATTGTTCTTGAGGAAGCTCAAACATGCTGTGTAACACGAGAATGAATCTCATTGGTTCTTGCGGAAGCTCAAACATGCTGTGTAACATGAGAATGAATCTCATTGTTCTTGAGGAAGCTCAAACATGCTGTGTAACACGAGAATGAATCTTATTGGTTCTTGAGGAAGCTCAAACTTGCTGCGTAACACACGAGAATTAATCTCATTGGTTCTTGAGGAAGCTTAAACGTGCTGCGTAACATGAGAATGAATCTCATTGGTTCTTGCAGAAGCTCAAACATGCTGCATAACATGAGAATGAATCTCATTGGTTCTTGAGGAAGCCTAAATGTGCCGTTAACACAAGGGAATGAATCTCATTGGGTCTTGCGGAAGCTCAAACATGCTGCGTAACATGAGAATGAATCTCATTGGTTCTTCAGGAAGCATAAACATGCTGTGTAACACGAGAATTAATCTTATTGGTTCCTGAGGAAGCTAAAACGTGCTGTGTAACATGAGAATGAATCTCATTGGTTCTTGCAGAAGTTAAAACATGCTGCATAACATGAGAATGAATCTCATTGGTTCTTGAGGAAGCTTAAAGGTGCTGCGTAACATGAGAATGAACCTCATTGTTTTTTGAGGAAGCTCAAACGTGCTGCGTAACACGACAATGAATCTTATTGGTTCTTGAGGAAGCTCAAACATGCTGTGTAACACACGAGAATCAATCTCATTGGTTCTTGCAGAAGCTCAAACATGCTGCGTAACACACGACAATCAATCTCATTGGTTTTTGCGGAAGCTCAAACATGCTGTGTAACACGAGAATGAATCTTATTGGTTTTTGAGGAAGCTCAAACGTGCTGTGTAACATGAGAATGAATCTCATTGGTTCTTGCAGAAGTTAAAACATGCTGCGTAACACACGACAATCAATCTCATTGGTTCTTGCGGAAGCTCAAGCATGCTGTGTAACATGAGAATGAATCTCATTGGTTCTTGCAGAAGCTCAAGCATGCTGCATAACATGAGAATGAATCTCATTGGTTCTTGAGGAAGCCTAAATGTGCCGTTAACACAAGGGAATGAATCTCATTGGGTCTTGCGGAAGCTCAAACATGCTGCGTAACATGAGAATGAATCTTATTGGTTCCTGAGGAAGCTCAAACGTGCTGTGTAACACACGAGAATCAATCTTGTTGGTTCTTGCAGAAGCTCAAACATGCTGTGTAACATGAGAATTAATCTCATTGGTTCTTGCAGAAGTTAAAACATGCTGTGTAACACGACAATCAATCTCATTGGTTCTTGCGGAAGCTCAAACACGCTGCATAACATGAGAATGAATCTCATTGGTTCTTGCAGAAGCTCAAACATGCTGCATAACATGAGAATGAATCTCATTGGTTCTTGAGGAAGCTTAAAGGTGCTGCGTAACATGAGAATGAATCTCATTGGTTCTTGAGGAAGCTCAAACGTGCTGTGTAACACACGAGAATCACTCTCATTGGTTCTTGCAGAAGCTCAAACATGCTGTGTAACACACGAGAATCAATCTTATTGGTTCTTGAGGAAGCTCAAACATGCTGTGTAACACACGAGAATCAATCTCATTGGTTCTTGCAGAAGTTAAAACGTGCTGCGTAACACACGACAATCAATCTCATTGGTTTTTGCGGAAGCTCAAACATGCTGTGTAACACGAGAATGAATCTTATTGGTTTTTGAGGAAGGTCAAACGTGCTGCGTAACATGAGAATGAATCTCATTGGTTCTTGCAGAAGTTAAAACATGCTGCGTAACACACGACAATCAATCTCATTGGTTCTTGCGGAAGCTCAAACGTGCTGCATAACATGAGAATAAATCTCATTGGTTCTTGAGGAAGCTCAAACTTGCTGCGTAACACACAAGAATGAATCTCATTGGTTCTTGCAGAAGCTCAAACGTGCTGCGTAACATGAGAATGAATCTCATTGGTTCTTGAGGAAGCTCAAACGTGCTGCGTAACATGAGAATGAATCTCATTGGTTCTTGAGGAAGCTCAAACGTGCATTGTAATACACGACAGTTTATCTTATTGGTTCTTGCAGAAGCTCAAACATGCTGCGTAACATGAGAATGAATCTCATTGGTTCTTGAGGAAGCTCAAACGTGCTGCATAACACACGAGAATGAATCTTATTGGTTCTTGAGGAAGCTCAAACGTGCTGCATAACACACGAGAATGCATCTCATTGGTTCTTGAGGAAGCTCAAACGTGCTGCGTAACACGAGAATGAATATCATTGGTTCTTGAGGAAGCTTAAACGTGCTGCGTAACATGAGAATGAATCTCATTGGTTCTTGAGGAAGCTCAAACTTGCTGCGTAACACACGAGAATGAATCTCATTGGGTCTTGCAGAAGCTCAAACGTGCTGCGAAACACGAGAATGAACCTCATTGGTTCTTGCAGAAGCTCAAACGCGCTGCGTAACACGAGAATGAATCTCATTGGTTCTTGAGGAAGCTTAAACGTGCTGCGTAACATGAGAATGAATCTCATTGGTTCTTGAGGAAGCTCAAACATGCTGTGTAACACGAGAATCAATCTCATTGGTTCTTGTGGAAGCTCAAACATGCTGTGTAACATAAGAATCAATCTTATTGGTTCTTGCAGAAGCTCAAACATGCTGCATAACATGAGAATAAATCTCATTGGTTCTTGAGGAAGCCTAAATGTGCCGTTAACACACGGGAATGAATCTCATTGGGTCTTGCGGAAGCTCAAACATGCTGCGTAACACGAGAATGAATCTCATTGGTTCTTGAGGGAGCTCAAACATGCTGCATAACACGAGAATGAATCTCATTGGTTCTTGCAGAAGCTCAAACATGCTGCGTAACACGAGAATGAATCTCATTGGTTCTTGAGGGAGCTCAAACATGCTGCGTAACACGAGAATGAATCTCATTAGTTCTTGCAGAAGCTCAAACATGCTGCGTAACACGAGAATGAATCTCATTGGTTCTTGAGGGAGCTCGCACATGATGTGTAACACGAGAATGAATCTCATTGGTTCTTGCAGAAGCTCAAACATGCTGCGTAACACGAGAATGAATCTCATTGGTTCTTGAGGGAGCTCAAACATGCAGCGTAACACGAGAATGAATCTCATTGGTTCTTGCAGAAGCTCAAACATGCTGCGTAACACGAGAATGAATCTCATTGGTTCTTGCAGAAGCTCAAATATGCTGCGTAACACGAGAATGAATCTCATTGGTTCTTGCAGAAGCACTGCAAGCTTAACACGAGAATGAATCTCATTAGTTCTTGCAGAAGCTCAAACATGCTGCGTAACACGAGAATGAATCTCATTGGTTCTTGCAGAAGCTCAAATATGCTGCGTAACACGAGAATGAATCTCATTGGTTCTTGCAGAAGCTCAAACATGCTGTGTAACATAAGAATCAATCTTATTGGTTCTTGCAGAAGCTCAAACATGCTACATAACATGAGAATGAATCTCATTGGTTCTTGAGGAAGCCTAAATGTGCCGTTAACACACGGGAATGAATCTCATTGGGTCTTGCGGAAGCTCAAACATGCTGCGTAACACGAGAATGAATCTCATTGGTTCTTGAGGGAGCTCAAACATGCTGCATAACACGAGAATGAATCTCATTGGTTCTTGCAGAAGCTCAAACATGCTGCGTAACACGAGAATGAATCTCATTGGTTCTTGAGGGAGCTCAAACATGCTGCGTAACACGAGAATGAATCTCATTGGTTCTTGAGGGAGCTCGCACATGATGCGTAACACGAGAATGAATCTCATTGGTTCTTGAGGGAGCTCAAACATGCAGCGTAACACGAGAATGAATCTCATTGGTTCTTGCAGAAGCTCAAACATGCAGCGTAACACGAGAATGAATCTCATTGGTTCTTGAGGGAGCTCAAACATGCAGCGTAACACGAGAATGAATCTCATTGGTTCTTGCAGAAGCTCAAAAATGCAGCGTAACACGAGAATGAATCTCATTGGTTCTTGCAGAAGCTCAAACATGCTGCGTAACACGAGAATGAATCTCATTGGTTCTTGCAGAAGCTCAAATATGCTGCGTAACACGAGAATGAATCTCATTGGTTCTTGAGGGAGCTTAAACATGCTGCGTAACACGAGAATGAACCTTATTGGTTCTCGCACATCAAGCGAACATTGAGCTTCATATACCACCACTGATGTGTGAGTTGACAAATTATATGTGAATAAAAGCCTAAATTCAAACTATTCATCATATAAACCAATCGTGTCTCTTTAGAAAATGTGGACTAAAACGCTCAAATCATATGGATTAGTTTTACAATCTCTTCATGAACTTTTGAAGCGTCAAAGTATCAGTTGCGTAACTAATTTCATCACAAAGATCTCCCTTTGTGTGAAGATGAACAAAAGTCTTACAGGTTTAGAATGACTTGAGGGTGAGTAATTAATTACAAAATATTTCGGGTGAACTAACCCTTTAAACTTTGTGCTACAGAAATTATAGAGTGTGATATGTGTTTTTATGTTAATGTACATGTGTGTCCAGATATGTAACTCAGAGGAGATCTGGAAGCAGACTGTGATGGCTCATTGTGATATGATAACTGAAGACATGGAAATGCTGGCGAAAGCCATTGGTTGGAAGAACATCTTCTTTAAGTTTTATTACAAACAAGAACATGGCAACATGACCTGTCCTGCAGAGGAAGAAGATAAAGCCAATACTGCATCTCCATGAGCTATTAAATAGACTCTCAATCAACAGGACAATTAAAACGATCTCAAAGTGTTAATTTAATTGACTACTTCTGTCTTTTAATGCTTGCAGTTATTGATTAAAGACAATTTTATGAAACATTCAAATGAAATCCTATGCTGAGGCCAAAATATTAAGGCATTACTTTGTGATTATTAATGTATGCAATACATAATTATACATTTTTTATTAGTAATTCGCGTAATTCGTCTTTTTGTTTTAGAACATGATCGAATTATTCACCCAGTATAACAGCACGTCTTTGATTGACGGTTTGGCTCTTTTCGTTAACTGCAGTGTGGAAAGTGACCAGCAGATGGCGCGCGTTAATAAAGTGAGTGAATGAGCAAAACCAATGCAACATACTTTCACTCTAGAATAGTCGAAATAAAGATTTGAATTGAGAAGAGATATATTTAATTTATATTTCACTTAAGTAAAAAAGAAGCATTCCACAAAATATTTGTATTTGTTAGTGGCTTTTCAGCACTGCGAAAACTATGAAACATAAAGGCCTGGTTTCACAAACAGGGCTTAAATTAAGCCAGAATTTGGCCTTAGTTCCTTAAAAATGACTGGTGTGCATCTTGAGATATTTTAAGATATGTCATTGCAATTTGCTTTCAGTTAAAACTGCTCAAAAATGCATTTTAGTCTGCGACTAGGTTTAAACCTTGTCTGTGAAAGAGTTTTTTTTTTTTTTCATTTTTTTTTTCTGCAGCTTGTATCACTCGGCCAGTAAGTGGTGACACGTGACTGCCTTACTGAGTGATACGTTGAACAATTCTCTTCAATCGCTTGATTCGTTCAAAAATGAAACAGCACTCGGAGACGCAGCGGTTGATGTAAGTTACTTAATAATAATGTCCTATTTATCGAACTATGTATAAAAGTAATATTAATCACTGTCGTGCTGTAGTACTGAATATTTGCAGGGCCGTGTACAGCCAAATCTGCCGTTTTGACCACTCACTATCGTGTATAAATTGCAACACGTGACAGATTTGCCATTTGCCTTTTCAGTTAAAGTTTCTGGTAAAATCTTCATTATAGCCTAGTCTACTCTGTCAATGATTTTTTGATCACTTGTTTACCCAGCAGTTATATCATTAAAAAAATATGATAGGCTACTGGGGATTTATTTGAAGGACACAACATAATTCTAATCTAAGACCGTTTTGGAGTGTTTGAAACCACCACAAAACTAGTGACACTCATTTGGTAACTAGAGTCAAACTAGTAAATTACATTTCAATTACATTTTATTTTACAGTGTCCTTGTCACACATGTACTTACTAATAAGTAAACTAACTAACGACTAAACAACTAACCCTAAACCAAACTCTATTCCTAACTCGATATTAAGTATATTTTGTTTTTTAATAGTACTTAATACTTAAATGTATAATTAGACTGCAACAAGGACACTACAATAAATTCTAACCTAACTTTCTTGGTATTTTTAACCCTCTGCTGCTGGTGTGGCGGTCAAAAATGACAGATTTTTAAAAAAACAATTATTATTGCAATTAAATGATGTACTCGCCTATATTTTAGCTCGATAATGTTTTTTATTTAATATTTTGTATTTTTAGGGGATTCATGGTACTAATTTATATGGAATAGTTATGATCAATTTATTACCTGTTAATCACTTTTCGAGCATAGATCTAAAAATGAAATTTCCAACTTAAACTTCCTTCTCTTTTTATAAACACATGGTAGACTATGACTTTTAAATGAATTATATATTTTCAAAAACATGTTTTACTCCAAAACTGTGAGGAAAATCAAAGCCATAAATCTAAACAAGCTGTGTTCCAAATTTGAGGTTGATACTTCAAAAAATGAGTTTTCAGTAAGATTTTGTTTGGGCGCAGTACCAATCGTTTTCACTTGATGAATTTCTCTTCCCAACAGTAGGCAGACTAGTAGTCAATAGTGAATACTACAATTTATCTTGATGAATGGATAAGCCAATGTGATCTACAGTAAGTTTCTATTATTTTTCCAAAAAGTAACAAAGTATGGGGACATGGTGATGGTAAGAAAAGAAAGAAAGAAAAAATGTGTGTGTGTGTGGGGGGGTGCATATTTCACTACTTTTGCATTCTCGCAAACATTTTGTGTTTCCCCCGAGAAACCTTGTGTTCGGCACAAAAATTATGTGATGCAAATAAAATGAAGTAGGAAGAAAATCTATATTTCAATGCTTTGTGTGAGCAAGTGCAAAGTGTTTCAGGGGAACCCAAACATTTTTGCAAAAGCTTTGAAATACAATTTTTCCTTCTATCTCATATTTTTTTCCATCACCATATCCCCCGATTGGAATGACATTTAGTATACATTTAAAAGATTATTAAATATTGTCATAGCGTTTGGTGAGCTAATAAAGTATTACAACAAACAGCCATTTTGTGACTATTGTTTCGTACACTGTTGGATTATTAGGTACAAAGAGGTCCGATTTTAAAACAGTTTAATCTGAAATCAATATATCTTAGCATTTCGCCACATAACTAATTATGGGGATGTGTAATAAGTGGTATGACTGTATACCGCATCTCTTAAATGTCCATCTAGTTTGAACTTGCCGTGCTGCAACTGCTTTCTCCGCGGAAGCTTTGCATTTAAAAGCCTAATAAAATATTTCAACTCAGATCAATATTTCTTCTAATTATTTACTTATGTGGCAAGCAGCCGTGACATGAAGTGTTGAAGCTGACTTCTGCTGATGAAACTGCAAACTATCTTCAGTAAAACTTTTCTTTAACTCTTGTCTTAATGAATCATTTCTGGTTCTAGGTCTTTGCCTGTAAATCCCTTTACAGTTAATGGGGTTTACTTATCTCTGCTTCGCGCCGGGGTCCTCATCACCCTGTCGGGGGGTATTTTGAGAGAACATGTACATAGATGTACATTATCCCTTACTTGACCCTATAATGGGTCGTATTGTCACACTACTGTATATAGGGTAAGTTGTCACAACAGAACATGCTGATTGGCTCTGATTTGAGAAGAATGGCCTAGTTTTCATGCAATTGAGGTTTTGAATCTGACATATCGCCTGTGTTACTACTAGGTCTGATCTCTCCTAGCTAACTGACAAATATGGAGTCAACCATCTATAAAGAACCCTCAGAGAGAAACAGGAAACATTTTATGACAGGTAAGAAAACTACATTTTTACATATTCTGAAGTGTAAGTGGTTCTGTCTGTGCAAAACCTAATATTAAAGTTGCAATGTAATGGCAACTTTTAGTATTGTGACGTATTGTGTGACATATCGAAGTGAAACAGATTATCAAAAATGTTGGACAGGGACTTGGTTCTAGATTTGATGGCGGCAGGTCTGAATGCTAACTAAAGGTCAAATTTAAGAAAGGAAGAGGGTTTATTTGAACTTAAATGATTAGACAAGTTCGGTCACCAGAAAGAGAAGTTTCATTACAAGATCGAATTATAATTATAACTATTGCAACTTCCATTTCATGCCTCCTTTAAGATGCCTTTAAAACCTGTTTGGATCTTCCAAGTTTTGATTACCTTGACTTTTAATGGAGGGACAGAAACCTTTCAGGTTTCATTAAAAATATCTTCATTTGTGGTTCAAAGATTAACCAAAGTCCTTTGGGTTTGGGTATGTAAATGGTGACAGATTTTCATTTTTGGGTGAACTATCACTGTAAAGTTAAAGATTTGTTTAAAGAATTTTTACAATAGTAATAGTGATAGTTGCCTTAGCAAACACCACTCATAATAGAATACTAAATAATAATAACCGAATTAAATTAATCTTTTGTGCTCGTCCTTACAGAATGATAAATAGTATCCACTATGCAGAGCTTGTAACCGTTTCAAAACCGTTTGAGAGGAAGTCTAGCTTTCCCTCTTTTTCTTTCCGTTGCTTCTCCCTCCCTTTCTCAACCCCTCCCTCTCATCTCTCTCTCTCTCTATGGCCAGGACAGCAGCTTGATGACGCAGCATTGACAGAGGCCTGTGGAACGATTGCTGGGTTGAGAGAATAACAGAGAGGCGCTGCTTTGGCCGGCCTTGACACTCAAACGCACACACACACACAACAGCACAAAGGAAGTACTGCTGAGAGAGAAAGCAGCTGATCTGGCCCTGAGGAGAAACTGTGTTGCCGAGTCTCTATCCGTCGCTCTCCTCACAACCATGGCAGAACAAACTGATCTCACCCTGGGCCAGGCTGTTTACATCTACAGCTGCTCAAATATGGAAGAGGAGGAGGAATAGATCAGGTATATATCAGCCCCGCTCACGCAGAACTCTCTTTCGCTGTCTTACTCACTCTACTAACACACAGAGAGGTTGTCCATTTATGCTGACTAAAAAGAGGCATTAAAATGTACGCTGTGCTTTCCACTTTGGCCCAGATGATCGAGTGTCCACGAGAGAGATTAGTGTGCGTTTGTGTGTGCAAGCTTGTTTTGAGCATATACTGTGGGAATCCATCCGGACAGTCGTTCGAGTGCGTTTCTCTTGATTGCGTTCCAATAAAGGCGGGCCTTACTGTAATAGTGACATAATAATCTTGTGAACGGCATAAAACTTAATGTTTCCTGCACTATAACATGATTATTTATATAACTGTGGAATTTTTTAATACTGACAAGATGAAATATTGTAAAATAATAATAAAAAACATGCATACTAAAAATTGCAGGACTGGGGATTCTGCATGATGACCACCAGGGGGCACAACATTGTAGTTCCTCACACAGACACACATTTAACCGTACCAGCAGGGACCAGAGGAAAGACGATCTCGATTATGAGGAGCGGAATGAACAAACGTCAGGTTGGTAAAGGGATTTTAATCTTACTGCGTCATTTAAAGAGTTAGAATTTAATGAGTCACTTGATAGCAGGACATGTAGAACTGTAACCTGCCCTCTTGCTTTTGTTCCAGCGAGACGACAAAATTATTGTGGTTATACGTATGTGATGTTCATGTTTGATTTTCATTTGTCTGTCTTTGATCTATTCACATTTGACTTGAATAGCTCCCTGCTATAATTTTGTTTTATGAGCGGCAAAGTTTCCATCTATAATTCATTACGAAACACAATAGCCCACATATTGACCTAGGCCTCATCTTGACCGTCAGAGCGATTTGTATTAGTGTTCTGTTTGTTTTCTTTTGCTATTTTATGTGATACTTCAGGCCATTTTGGCCTTGAGTGGAAGATTGATGCAATGAGCTCACTTTGGACCGTGGTTTTACATAGGATAGAGTAGGCCTCACTTTGACAGGCCTCAGATGTATTAGCATCTTTGATACTTTCAGGGCCACAGCCTGCTAGACGTATTATATAGTGACAAAGAACAAAAGTACTTCAGCTATGCAGTACTTGTGTGCTAAGAATTCACTGCTTACTTGTTATGACTCAGTGATGACTAAACTCCTAATACCTCCGGGTTATGTAGAAGCAGTATCGCATTGCAGAAGAATTCATTGCAACCTTTTTTTTTTTCCAGAGGGAAATCACTTTCACTTCAGTTTTTGTTAGGGGTTGGTAGCAATCACAGCTGAAACTGGAATAGAAATGTTATAATTTATGGTCCACTCTTATCTCTAAACTTCTCAACCTCTCATGTAAATATACAAGGAAGGGAGAAATATTGCCAACCTTGATCAAGAAGACACCCACTCATCTTTTAATTTGTAAGTTTATTACAGTTAAGTTATTAAGATTCAAATATTACAGATATAAATTGTAAAAATATTGGAATACATTTCATTATTTTACACATAACGCTAAAAATGTACACATAAACATAAAGTACAATAATGTAACAATTGAATATAGCTAAAGCAATATTATATGAATATATTGATATTAATGATAATAAATAATATATGTTGTATTTATACACTTTGAGTTTGTGAAAATGCATCCCAATATAGCCTACTGTTAATGGGAAGGAATTTTCTGTATTGATTTCTCACAGGTGTTTTAAATATATTTTTAATTGATTACGCTTTGCATTATTTTGTGTTTTTGGGTCCGTAAACTTAATGGAAAAGGTGCTGGTAATTTTCTGCCAAAATAATTATTAGTTTTTCTTCTAATATGTATATATTGTATTAACATTTACATTTAGCTGACGCTTTTATCCAAAGCGACTTACAATTGCTGTATATGTCAGAGGTCGCACGCCTCTGGAGCAACTAGGGGTTAAGTGTCTTGCTCAGGGACACATTGGTGTCTCACAGTGGATTCGAACCCAGATCTCTCACACCAAAGGCATGTGTCTTATCCATTGCACCATCACCACCCCATATTAACATGGAGGGTTTTTATATTCCAGGGGACCCACTCTTTTTAGCCAATTAATATATATTCTCTTTCAAGATGAAGATTTTTTACATATAATTATACAATCCTTGCAATTAATATATTTACATAATTAGATACAATTATTTATATTACTTGTATATAAATCCATAAGTCCAATAAGACATAAAAAATTCTTTGTAATGTGTATCCCATTTGGATCCAGTTATTAGTTCCAAAGCAGTTACGCTCACTGCAATACAGCATGCAAAATGTAGATTCAGATAGCAGTAGTTTGCAAAATGTATATTCAGTCTAGATACAGTTTTAATTTAAATTATTCAACCCCCATTGCAAATCAGGGTTATTGACAAAACGTATAGACTTTCAGCTGTTTTCAATGAACAAATCAAACAAAAGTAATTGAAATAACTCAACACAAGAAATGTTTCTCGTGGTTTCCCCAAATTCAACTGTAGATGCAAATTTGAAGGACTTCTGCTTTCTCAAAATTATTCAACCCCCTGAATAGAATCCCTCACAACAGCACAAATATGCAAAAAAGGTGTTGTCTCAAGCACACCTGATGCAACTAATCAAGGGCTTCATTAGTTGCACCATGTGTGCTTGAGCTAGAACACCTAAAATATCTGAACTGGCTAGGTTTGTTGAGTGTCACGTTTGACTGCATGTTAGAAATATTTTGATTATATTTATTTTAGATAATATTTAAGTCAAAAGAATGGTCCAAAAAGTTAAGAGAAGGTATCATCACCCTTCACAAATAAGGAACATAATACAAAAAAATAGCAAAGGCACTAAATGTTCCTAGAGACACCGTTGGAAGCATAGTTTGCATGTTCAAAGTTAAAGGAACAGTGGTTACACTACCTAAAAAAAAAAAAAAAAAAAGAAAGAACGCTATCAACGGCTGCAACCAGATTTCTGAGAAGGCAGGTTCAGAAAAACCCTCAAGTGTCTGCAAAAGACCCGCAGGAAGACTTGGTGGCAACATTCAGCTTACACAGAAAGGCGTGTACTAAATGCATGCCAGAACTCCAAGACATACAAAAGCACAAGAAAAGTTGGCTCCAATTTCCTCAAAATCATACAAATAAGCCACAGAAGTTTCGGGATTCTCTTCTGTGGATCGATGAAACAGAAACACTGCCAGAAGCTGGTGTCTGGTTATACATCTCGTCTACAGCAGGTCATGACAGCAAAAGGGTGTTCTACTAAGTACTAAAGATGCTTGGCATGAAGGGGTTGAATAATTTTGAGACTGCATATGTCATTAAAAGTTGCATTTTTAGATGAATTTTGGGAAACCACTTGAAACATTTGTTGAATTGAGATATTTCAATTAAATTTAGCCAATAAACCTGATTTGCAATGGGGGTTGAATAATTTCAATTACAACTGTACTGCAAGTATCTTGTAGCCGAAGTTGATAAATAATAAATTTCACAATTTTCTTTTAATTATAAGTGTTTTCCAGGACTGTGGGAACACTGATATCAGGTATGAAATTTGTCATTTATATTGACATATTACGGCAATTATTCAAAAGATCCAAAAATTGGATATTCCTAATTAAAGCAGACAGTGAGAGGCTGTGGGCTGCATGGAGAGATCAATGATGAGTCTAGCTTCTGATTCTGGTTCACTTATAAAACAACCTAAGAGCTGAACACAGGCCAGGCCACTAGTGAATGCAGCCTTTGTTACAGGAGCTTGTCTTCCTGGCACCCAGGTAATCAGCACTCAGCCTTGTTTCCAGAAATAACCGCTGGTATCTGGGCATTAGGTTCACATGATGCACTGCGAGCTGAAGGAGGCGGTCTTCCGCAAGCTTTAAAGAGACACTTCCCCGACTTTAAAAGAAGGTCTGGTATATTTAACTCAGATGTAAGCAAGAGCTTATTTGACTGAAAACTAAATAAATATAGCATAAATATAGAGGATTAAACCCTTCTTCATGATGCCATCTACAGATGCCACCCACTTCTGGGAAAATCTGGGATTTTTGTTCTCATTTAAATGTGGAAATAGTTTTAGGATCTTTAGAAATTTACCATATTTTTAGGTCACTAATGAAAGTAAGTTTCATAAAAGTGCTGCTGTCATTACAGCAAAAGAGGGACAAATAAATACTAAGACATAAGAAACATCTTTTTCAATTAAACTTACTGTTTACACAAAATAGAAGCTTTTTCACCAGTGGTCTCAGAGCTCAGATTACAAGGAAATGTATTTCTGTACAATGTCCATTATAATTGAAGTATGGACATTCAATAGTTCAAGTGTGTATAATCTCCTGTTTAATAGTGTTTTGGAACATTTAAAATTCTGTGTGTGACTGTGTAGAATATACACAGTGCATTCAATATTTTGATTTTAAAAGATATATATATATATATATATATATATATATATATACACATTAGTGTGATTAAAATATGTTGGAAAATAAGGAGAAGCTTTAAAGAAAATAAATATCGTAAGATAAAAAGCATTAAAAATG
Organism: Meda fulgida; assembly: GCA_030578275.1. Lineage (NCBI taxonomy): Eukaryota > Metazoa > Chordata > Actinopteri > Cypriniformes > Leuciscidae > Meda > Meda fulgida. Next base: position 7,698,695 of record CM060633.1, read on the forward strand.
AAAAGTATTCAAAGGATTCGTGTGCAGTATTTGCAGTCCTCACCCTGAATATAGACATACCCAGTTTGGGCCATAAAATTTAATAACGTGCAGATGGAATTTGAAGTTGCTCCTCCTATTTTTCTCTGTCCATTTTCTCCCATTCTCTCCCTCCCGTCTCCTCCCTCTCTCGCGTTCTCTGCAGAACAGCCGCATCCCTTTGCATCAATCAGCAGCCATGTTGAAGGTGATCCCACAGTCCCCACCACCTTTCCACTTCCTCCCGAGCTCTCATTCTCTCTTCAGCGCTCTTGCACACTCACTCACTCTGTCCACGGCGGTTTTTCAACCTTTCGCTGAAACCCCTCTAGTCGTCCGCCATGTCCCTTCTTCCTGTCCTTGTCTCAAATCACAATTTCTGCTTACTCATGCGGTCTCTCATCCTCTCTTTCTCCTCGGCTGCTCGCCCTCCTTCTGTTTGATTTCAGAAATGAGCGTTTGAGAAGCAGACTGAGGCGTCTCTCTCTCTTGCTCATTCTCTTTCTCTCACACCCACCCACCACCTCCACAAAGCACATATAAAAATGTTCCAGCGATGATAGCGGTACAGCTTAGCCACAAGAGCAAACAGCCACGTTCAGATGTGCAGAAACACATTCCGGACCAGAGAAAAGTATGTTTCATAAGGTGGGCGAGGGACAGGCAGAGAACACAAATATGTGTGTGCCTGTGCATCTAAATTCATCGCTGTTCATGATCTTTTTTTGGAGAGGTGGGGGCAGCAGGGCTCATCTAAAATAGCAGCAACCAGACCGCCGTTATTTATTCTACGTGATGGTAAGACTCTGCCTTGCGCCAGGTGCCATTTTTGTTTTGACACCGGTGGTTGCATTGTTGCATCTACCTCACATGCACGGCATGCGAGCGCTTCTCACACATTAATGTGTGCTGATCCGTTTTTTTTTTTTTTTTGCGCTCTCTTGTTCCGGCTGCCCCTTTTGCAGTGGTTAATGAAGTTGCAGTCCTTCCTAGCATGCCGCATCTCTTATCCGCTGCTAATAATGCACAGACAGCAATGGAGCTGCCCTGCCCGACTATTTATAAACTCCACAGTGGGCGAATAGACCCTGGTGGCCAGCTAGCGAGCGTACGGAAGGAACAAGACCTATAGCAGGGTGTAGTGGTGCAGACTGATGCCCCCTGCCACCTCTGGACTGGGCGTCTCACGCAGAGAGGGCACTGGGACTAGGGTGAACGAAAAAGAGAGAGAGTGTGAGAGAGAGAGAGAGCGCGCAGGATAGACTTATAGGAGAGACTGCGATCGCAGCAGAGAGCAGCAAGTGACGAGTTGAATCTAAAAAAAAAAAAGCTGTAACACTTTCGCCTGCAAACGAAACATCCTTTTCCAGCCATCAGTGGATCGCAGGAACTGTAGAGGAAGGCGTGAGCGATGTTTTCCGCTCTCCATCCACTGAAGCGCTTTCTCTGATTAACTGAAATAAAGGTATGTTCAGCATGCTTTCCCCTACAGTTTCAAGCAGACATAGTCGAGCGCTTTTTTACAGTGCAGCGCATGAAGACTTGTGTGGTTTTATCTGTAAGATTGAAAGTTAATGTTTTCGATCTTTATTTGACTGGACATTTCACACTCATAGGCAAATGTTTCTCTTATTTTGTACAGAACGGTTTGAGGGAAGGTGGGGGATTTTTATTTTTCCGCCATTTCGCTTATCCGGTATGGTAAGTCAATTTAAGGGTGTGGCAGGTGATACATCTACGGACAACAAATTTATTTTACACCTATATAAAATGCCTGAATGTTGAAGAAACCTTTAACGGCCAAAGAAACAAATAGCGAGCCTAAATGTTTTGTTTTTTTAATGTAAAAGGGCCCTTCAACTCAAATACGCTTTGGCATCCAGCTCTTCGAGTCTAGAGGATGTGATTTTGACTGCGTACTAGTCAACTAAACTCACACTCACGCACACCAATGCAGATAATGGTGATCCCAGGCCATTGTCCGCAGCTACATGCTACTGGGGCTTCCCAACATGGCGCAGTCTGTAAGAATTAACCGTTTTTCTCTGGACAGAAAGCTCAACTGCCTGCTCAGCCGCCATTCATACAAATCCCAATAAGTGCTGCGCCACAGCATGTTGCCGTGACAACGGAGGCCTGTCAGACAGGGAGCAGGCGGATGTTTCCCAGCGATTAAGAGAGGTCTGTCTCTCCCGCTCAGCGCAATCACAAACATTGCAGATTAAAATAGATCCTCAGAATCAGGATAGCAATAAAATCTGGCATGATGTCACATCCAGACTGTGTTGTTTAATGCAGAGTAAATGTACAGGCTGAGTAATACTGCTGTGTCATGTTTTTGATGATCAGAGGCAGATATGTCTTCTTTGTGGTTCTGTTGTTTCCTTTCTCTTTATGAGTAACGCCTAATGCATCAGGGCGACCACAGAACAGCCTGAGGAAATTATCTTCTAAACTAGTTTGTTTGTTCAGAAACTGAGCATTGACCATATAAGGCTTTGCTTGTCAATTATTTCAATATGTAACATTAATGTCTCAGAATTTAGATTCTAAAATCCAAAATTGTAAGTCCAAACAAGATCGACCTCTACAGTCTAATAGAACATTTACAGGCAGCCATTTTACTTTATACCAAGATGCTTTTTGTCGTGGTTTCAAAATGGCTGCTCTGTTGAAAGAAAAAAACTCTCAACAGAGGCATGCTAAACTTTACCTTCTCGCCAGAATCATGTACATTACTGAAAAAATAACACATGCACATTACAGAGTTTCTAGTCCATGTACTTTCTAGAACATGGTCAGTTTACTACAATTGCTCCAATGGAAACTAATATACTAACAATGGCAAAGCGTAATCTTTTTTTACTTGATGGGGAACATACAGAAAATGCAAAGTTAGCAATGACTGTTATCTGTGCAAGTGTCTAAAAAGCAGTTCTGGAATTTGGCAAATAAAAAGGTCATTTGACGCCCAAGTGTTTCATTTTAGGCTCCCACACAAGTAAAGGCCTAAAAACTACATTGCAATCATTCATTTAAAGAACAATGTGATTTGGACATTCCATCACCGTCACACAGACAAAACTAGGACCTCATACACAAAAAGAGCAAGAGAGGAGAAAATAGTGCAAATGAGAGACAAAAGACGTAAACAATCCATATGAAAAACTGTATTCACTTTGAGCTTTGTGCCTCCAAACAATATGTTGTGCTTTGATAGTACATTGGCCATGAGTGTTGCTGCATCTGACATATTTCCACTTTGCCGTGGCAGGTCACTCTTCCTCGTGGGGAGCAGTCGTACTGGAAATAGATAGTGAGAAGCAGAAATGGGTCAGTTTGCTAGGATGGATATTAAAAAGCTTTTGTGCTTCTCTACCAGCAGTGAGATAGCGAGAGACCTTTGTTCATTTCCTCATTGTGCCGCTATGTAGTTTAGCCAACTAATGAGTCAAACGAGCGTCATGCACTGGGTCGTTGGCAGAAAATGAAGGGCAAAAAAAAAAAAAAAATTGGCCAAATCTTCAGAACTTTTTCAGACACATACACAGTACTTTTATATATATATATAAATGTTAAAGTCAATGAAAATTAATTATTCATGAATTAAATGTTAGGTACAGTGAGAAATTAATGCTTGTATTTATGTTGGATAATTTTCAAATCTCATATTTATATATTGTTTATGTACACTATAACACACTGTTTCGCTCTGTTACTGTAATTTACTTGAAGGGCTTGTGTTGTGTCACATACATCTATATCTGCCAGGGCCGGCTGATCTCTATAGATTGCATTTTAATGCAGTATTTGCCACCTTTTCCCTGTTACATCTTATTGCAGCTGTCCCTTTTTCACTTTATTTCATCTTCCCACTCTCTGACAGCTGGCATATAAATAAGTAAATAATTAATTAAATAAAATGCATTTTCTCATTATATTATACAATAATAAAACAAAGTTTAAATAAAAACTCGAAGGTACTGCTTATAAATCATTATGTACAAACACTGTCAATACAGGACACATCTGCTATTATTATTAGGGATTTTGTGTTTTTTAATGTCTTGGTTTTGCTTATCCATGACTTCTATTTTGAAGTCATCTTGTTCTTGCGAGTCTTTAGTCTCTGTCAAATGTATCCCTCCCATGACCTAATTGTGCTCAGCTGTGTTTTGCTCCCTCGTTAGTTCTTGTGTGTTCTATATATTGCCTGTGTTTGCCTGGTGTGCTGTTTGTTGCCTTGAAGTGCACTTGGTAAGATCTTGCATCAGAGTAAGGAAATCATAATTACGACATGTTATGTATTCAAGTCCGCAGATAGCCAAAAAGTACAAGATGTTATTATAGGTAAAAGTTTTGTAAGTAAATTTTTTTAGGTATATTTATTTCAAAATATAATAGCTTGAAGCTATCTTATGTGACAGAGGTGCAATAGGAAAACAGCTATTATAGTGCTTTATACACAACCTACGTCCAGGATATAACTTAAAACTATGATTCATTTAGGCCTATATCCAGAATTGTTTATCTGTATTCCAGCACATTTTTAAATATTTTTTTATATTTGTTTATTTTTTTCAAGTCAAAACAGGTCATGTTATGAATTGTTTTCTGTATTCATTGCTTTAAAGTGATACTCAACCCTAAAATAAAAATGGTCAACATTTACTTGGTTAATTTAATTAGGTTAGTTGTTCAACACCTGTATGACTTAATTCCATCTGTAGAACATAGAAGATATTTGAGAAATTTGAGAAGTGTTTTTTTTCTCCATACACTGGAAGTCAATGGTCTCCAATGTTGTTTGGTTCCTAACGTTTCATCTTTTTTTGTGTTCAGAAGAACAAAAAGTCGTACAGGTTTGCAACAGGTTTGGGTAAATGAAGACAAAATTTTCATTTATGAGTAGAGTATCAAAGAGCAATCTGTTCAGGAACGTACAGAAACTTGAAGGGGAAATAACACTAAAGCCCCTTTCACACAGCGTGTTGATTCCGGGAAATTGCCAGAACGCCTTCTGTGTGAACGCAAACACGACCCGGGTTTGGATCCGGGTTGGGGACCTAGTAACATTGCCGTGTTCAGTCCCAGAACGCACGCTGTGTGAACAAAAGCCGTAATCAATGCCGTGTCGTAATGATGATGCCGAAGCCGGGATCATTCGCCAGTAATGAAACGGTACGTAATGCGCTAGTTTATGATCGAATTAGAGAAAAAAATGCACAAGCGTGGTTTTAGAGAAATCGCAGCTCATAAGGAAACTTAAGACGCTGCTGAGACATTACGTGTCACATCGATGTCACTTGTCTTTACGGGATTTTTACAGGTTGTATGTGAACGCACTCTGATTCTGGAAAATCACTGGCAGTGTGAACCAATCCCGGCACTTTATCCATGTATTTTCCGTAATCTCTGTGTGAAAGGGGCTGGTTAAACAATCACAATATAAGCCTTTAGGATCTGGCCTATCAGGTGGAAAAAGTCTTATTACAGCAGTAAGGGCCGAGTTAAGCCTCCCCATGGCTAAAGCAACCTTATCTGTTTGACTTATTAATAATAATTTGGTCACATAGATGAGCGCTCTATGAAGGTTAAGCAGCGTCAGCATAAACTTTAATAATCATGAGTTAGGCCAGGTAAACTTATCTCCTAGTGCCCCTGGGATATTTTTAATTGAGAGAACCATACGTGGCAATATGTTACCAAAGAGCCATTGTCAATAGATTAACAGCAGACATGCCAATAACAAACAGTCCATTAGTTTCATTTAGCTTCACTTGTTCCCGTGCCCCCTAATGCTTGGAGTTCTGGGTTAGTTTGTTTCCCATTTGTATAATGTGGCCCTGCCAGCAATATATTTTGCTTTGTGGAAATGCCATTTAAAAGACAGCACATTCCCAGCCATGGATTCTTGCTCACTATGGATCATAGTGTGGCTTTCAACACATGCATTATGGAAAGAGCAATGATGAGCAATAAGTCACCATTCTTATCCTTCATTATCCAGTGAACTAAGCTGTCCTAAAAAATAAATACCAAATGGAGATGGAAGTGCATAGGTCAGTGGCAAAATATTTATTTAAAGGATTTTTTTTAAGGATTGTAACCTATTTATGCAAATTGTTGCATGTCTTCGTGTGCATTTCTTTGTTTTTCTGTGCAATTACTTCTGTGTTTTGCTTTTCTTTTCTTTGTGCATGTATCTATGTGTACTTACCTTGTACAAAGAATGCTTCTGTATTCTGTAATCTTGAGCACAAAAATATGGTAGAATAAAGACTGTTATGGTAGTGTGCAAACATCCTCAATAATAAATCTCTACAAGCATTCACGTTATTTCCCTGCATCAAAACAACATCAAATGTCTTTTCTCTTTATGACTGATGTGGTCGTTATCAATATTTGGGCATAAGAACTGCATATATTACAGTTTTGGTTATAAGGAAACTGCATCTGCTTATCACTGTACATTATGTACTAGCTTCACTTGATTACTGTTTAATAAACATGCTATGATAGTGAACCAAGTGGCGTTGAGTTTATGAGTTGTTATGCTGCCATCTAGTGGTTTGATGTGATTAGATTACAAATCTAATTTTATGGTCAACAAATAATTACACTTCTTACATCTCCTTTCTACTTTTTTTTTTTAGTAATGGTTAAATGTCACGTTAAACCAATACACAAAAATGTGTATTTGTTTAACATTTAAAGAGATGGTTCACCCAAAAATAATTATTCTGTCACCATTTACTCACTCACATGTTATTCCAAACCTGTATGTATTTCCTTCTTCTGTGGAACACAAAGGAGTTTCTTCTTTTGTGCTCGGCCAAAGAAATAAATAGTCATATGTTCGAAACAGCAAGAAAATTAATATTCATTTTTGGGTGCAGTCATTCAGTCTAGGCAAAATTTAGTGGCATGATCAGTGATGTTCATTAAGTACATTGAATACCTCATCCAGTTATTTTTCCTTTCCCCACCCCCAGTAAAACAGTTAATTTACATTCAAAAACAAAGGTCATATGCTGTTATCTAAAAGTAATAATTTTCACAGATTTAAAAAATTTTTTTTTTTTTTTTGTACTTTCTGTCTCTTCTCTGCAGATGACTGTGGTCAACCCTCTTGGCACTCTTGGTCTGGTGGACAATTCCCACCCCCAAACTGTCCTCAGTCATCTAAGTGAACAGCGTTCTCAAGGCCTATTCTGTGATGTAATAATCGTTGTGGAGGATGTCAAATTCCGCGCTCACCGCAACATACTGGCTGCCACAAGTGGATATTTTCGTAATGCTTTCAAAACGCCTGATGTCTACACATCCAGCCAGGTGCTGGAGTTAACAGACCTAAAATCTGAGGTCTTTGCTAGAATTCTAAACTTTATCTACAATGCCAGAGTTGAGTCGAGTAGTACAGAGGACAGCAGGTCTCTGGTGGCAGCTGGAAAGCGTTTAGGAATTCCCTTTCTGGAGAAATTGCTTGACTTTGAAAGTCAAAGCTCTGGTCTCTTACAAGGTCAAGGCTCTGCAAGCTGCGGAAAATCAAACAGTCAGTCAAAGTTGGCAGACACATGCACACTGAAAAAAGAGAAACTCAAGCCTGAGGAGTTAGACTGCTCCAAGGGCCCAAGGATCACCAATGCTTTCTCCATTACTGAGGTTGGGGCAGTAAACAACCCATTCTCTACACTGGATCACCGTAACAAAGTTATTGAGGAAGGGTATTCTCCTTCCAGCTCACAAGATGCAAGCATATCACCCACAGAGAGTGAGCCTGCCCATGCTCTAACAGAGCACTCATATGCAGTGAGCCAGGGGCAAGAATCTAAAGAGGTTAGCCAGGGGAACGATAACGGAAAAATCATGCCTGTCGTTCCTCCAGCTAAGCCCGTGGTTAACAATAGACTTGGACCTATAAAGAAGCGTCGTATACATGGTAACGGTATTCCGTCTCTCTCAATTGAGCCAGGTGCAACTATGCCCACTATTACTGGCACATCTGCAGTGGAAAATGCTACTGTTGCACCTTTATCTTCCTCCCAGTTATCCTCAGATGCAGCACCAGTGATACATTCCAGCCTTGATCTCTTGCCACCACTTGACGTTACACCCTCTCAGGATGCAGAGCCACCCTGCCTCAGTCCTCAGAATACACCCAGTGTCCCCGCCTTCTGCTGCCAGCAATGCCCTGAAACCTTTAATGACTCTACGCTTCTCACCATCCACATGCAAATACACAAAAGATTTGTCAGTCATTTGTTTTGCAAGTACTGCCATAAAAAGTTTATGCATCTGAAAAGATTGCGCAATCATGAGCAGGTTTGTGTGAAATCTCTAAAAGGTCCATCTGAGTTAGAGACAAATAATAAAGACTCTTTGAGAGTCCCAGTCTCTAATGGCACACCTAATGAAAATACAATGCAGCAATCTTCACCTCCAATAGATCTCCATATCCCTTTAAGTTTAGACCCCACATTGACTAGTCCCCCTGAGCTGCCTCAGGATAAAGTTAATGGGACCTTAAAAACAAGTAGCACTTCAAGGACATATAAATGTTCTGTATGCAAACGGGCTTATGTGACCATTTCCAGCCTAAAAAGACATGAGAATGTACACTCATGGCATAGAGCCTATCCTTGTCATTACTGCAACAAAGTTTTCGCTCTGGCTGAGTACCGCACAAAGCACGAGATTTGGCATACTGGGGAACGCCGATACCAGTGCATCTTCTGCTTGGAGACCTTCTTGACTTATTATATCCTCAAGAATCACCAGAAGTCCTCTCATGGCATCGATCCACAGCTGGCTGTCAATAAAAAATCAGCAAATGGTGGATTCAAGGGTAGTGTCTACCCCATAAAGCTCTACAGGCTTCTCCCAATGAAGTTTAGAAAGAAACGTTATAAGTCATACAGTCAGACATACTCTGAGGGGTTCGAGGGCAATGATGATTCCTACAATGAACCACTGGGCAGCTGTCCCCCCCCCACACTTTTTGACAGTGCAGTACCTACAACTAATTCAGATGTTGTTAATGGTCAATCATTATTTTCAATGCCAGTGACATTCATGGCCACTCCGAAAATTATGGCATCAGAAACTCCTCGCATCAGCTTTGACAAACCGTGTGACCAAAACATAGGATTTCCTATGTCGTCTGAGATAGACCATCCTTCAAAACACCTCTCTACTGATTTCAAGAAACAGTCTGGATTTGATGGCAAAGGGTCACCGCTCTTCAGCCACAGATTTACAGATTCTTCACAAGTAATAGAGAAAAACACAGAGACCTCTCTCATTACAAATGTAAGCGACAGAGATTCTTCAACCGAGAAAAACACAGAAAACAGCACAGACATACTTCCATTCCTCAACATACCATCTGTCTGCTCCTTCGAAGGGTTGAGCAGGCTGAGTGAACTGTCAGCAGCAGCACAAACCATTGAGGACATGGCTAATCAGCTTCTACAAGCAAGACCCGAGAGCATAACACCGGATCAGCCACCTAGTGGAAAGACAGAAACGTACATTGCTAAGCCTGCATGTCCAGGCCCATCCGTTGACAACCAAGTCCTTCCCCTTTGCCAAATAACAGTGAAGATTGGCAACGAGGCAATTGTTCGACGAAAAATAAAAGGCTCAAATCTATTTCCAAAAAAGAGGAAAAGGAAAAGCTGGAGACAAGAGGGCATAGGTCAAAATAGCCCTGCAGAGGAGAGTATTGGAAGTCCAAGTCTGCGACTGAGAACAGAAGTCACAACATCAGTCACAAAAAATGAATCATATGATGACCCAAATGATCCTGAAACCGACAAACTATGGCGACCCTATTACTCATATAAACCTAAAAAGACGGGTAAGAAACTGAAACACAAACGAACAAGGATGAAACATGTGAGATGCTACACGAGACCATTGTCACCTGAAGCCAACGAAGACTTCAGAGAGACACCGTTCTGTCCAGATGAGAGGATCACAGCAGACAACTATGGGGTCAGGAGGGAGCCAAGGCTTAGCAGCCAAAAGGAAGCTTTCTCCTGCCACAGCTGTGAGAGCTCTTTCTCTAGCCAGAGCTCCCTCAGCATGCACGTCATCAGCTGCCATCAGCCACGCTGCAGAATATGTGGTAAACAAAGTCCCCCTGAATCCAGCACAGCTGGGCCCACTACAGTGGATAGTGGTGACTTTATCTGCAAGAGTTGCACTGAGGATGGCTCCTGTTTCAGCTCAGATATGGCATCCCACAGTCTGAGCATGGAAAAACGTTACAGATGTTCTTACTGCCCTCAGCGGTTCCTTTACCTTGCCACTAAGAAAAGTCACGAGAAAAAACACCTAGAAAAGTCAGATAAAGGACACAATTGCAGATATTGCTCAAAGGTATGTAAATCAGCAGTGCTGTTGAGTGTGCACGAAAGCAAGCACTTCAAGTCAGAAGATGAAGAGCTAGACAAGACATGTAAAATAACCAGTTCCTTTTCTAATGAGCGCAAAGGACAGATCAAACCTGAGCCTTGGGAAAGCATGTATACCTGCTCAGAGATCAAGCCAAAGATGGGGGAACCTATGGACATAGATTCTGAGGGGAATTATCCTACAATGACCAGTGTCTACAAGAAAACGTCTTTGTCATTTCCTTATGCAGCAGATGGCAGGTCTTTCACTCCCCTTCCTTCAGAGATAAAGAGGAAGAAGTCCAAGAAAAAAAGCATTTTGAAACGTTCTAAAGGATTTGGATTTGAGGGGCACACACAGGAGTCTGTGACATGGGGCCAACAGGATTGACCTGCCAACACAGGTACAACCAAGTAAAGTGCTGACTCAGTCCAATCTGTCAGCCAAGAATGCCTGTAACCAAAGGAACTTCCCAACAGCCTAGAGTTGCTAATGTCAGAGCGGCGTTTCTGTAAAGAGGAACCTCGTTTTCACACCCACGACAGGAAGGAAATGCATCTCCTGCTGATGTCACATAGAATAATGACGTAAGTGAGAAGGCAGACCTTACAACGTTTGAAAAATGGGGGAAAAACGCACAAGAAAGTATGAGGAGGTTAGCGTAGTGACTTTGTCTTTAAGACAACTTGTGATGTAAATATAGAGTATTTTTGGTCGTTCACATGAAATACTATTGGTAGTTTTCCACGTTTTTTTATGAGGAAAAAAAGTGGTTTTATTTTTATACGTTTTTATTTGTCTAAGTCAGGTGGATCTTCCCTATTTCATTGCTCATTGTGTTGTATTCTATGCATCAAGTAAAGTGAGCGGCTAGCAGCACCTTACAGTAAAGATAATTGTGAGTGATTATACTTTTATTGTAACATAACACCATTACCACCATTTCAGTCTATTTGTTGCACACAAATGCATTAATAACTCTGCTGATAAATGCTAAAAATTATTTTCCTGAATATACCAAAAGTTTTTCCTTTCATTCACAAAATTGTGTTTAATTTTGTGGAATACTTACAACAAATCATTAAATAAAAAAATAACACATAACACAAGTCATGTTATTAAGTGGCCTACAACTCAATATCTTGTTAAAATTGTTGTAATGTTGGAAAATGTAATAATGTTAGCCACAGTAATAAAAATGTAATTAATGTTTTATCACATTATCCCCTGGTTTCACAAACCAGGTTTAAGCCTGGTCTCAGACTAAAATGCATGTTTATGCTGTTTTAACTAAAAGCAACTTACACAGATCTTAAAATATTGTTTTATCTCTAGATGCACACCAGTAATGTTTTTTTTCTCAGGCACATTTATAAAAGCTACTTAAATGTCCTAATTGAACTAAGGCCTAATCCTGGCTTAATCTAAGCCCTGTCTGTGAAACCAGGCCTACATTCAGCAAATGAAAACGAGGCTGTGGTATAGACGAACAGTTCATGCAATAGGATGTATTTAGAGTTTTTTTTATAATTAACCATTTGTACAAATGGTTAATTTTATTTTCTGCACAATATGACTACTATCTTGAGAGTTTTTTTGACAATTGGAAATGTTTTGGAGAGATACATGTTTTGTTTGCTGATTGTTAAATGTGCACTAGGATTTTTAGTTACCGTTTGCCTCTCCTCGGACATCATATCAGTTGCACACGCATCCCAACTGACCCAAGAAACTGGGAACGGGCAGATGAACGATAAGCTATTTGTTTATCGTGCATTAATAGCATTTAATTTTTATGTATATAAGAAGTTACACCAATAGTTAGGTGACTTAGGTAATTTGTGGGCTAACTTCAGTCTAGCTCGCTAATAAACAACAATTACGTGTCATTGAAAAAAACATAATTACAATGCATAATTAACCCAATAACAACATTAGCGAATTGTTTTTGCGTCAAGACAGTTAGCGGAACTTTCCAAGACTACAATATCCCACCCTCACCTGTGCCGTATGTCATCATTTGCTGGCCATATACACACTGGCCAAAGGTGCAGCTCAGAAATGTCCACAGGAATTCAAAAAAAGAAGAAAATACAGGCACAGGACAGTGTCTCTGTAGACCACCACACACTTCTAATAGTCTGTACTTGTTTTCTTCAAAAATCCTGCCTAGTGGGTATAAAAGGGTATACGCAATAGTACAACACATTAAACAGCCTTATAGCCTCGTTTTCAATTGTGGCACATTAAAGTGGCATTTACCCTTGACTATGGTCTATTGTAATGTTGGCTGAGTTTCCTGCCAGTAATAACATATCAAATGTCAGTTTTGTACAATTGGAACATATTTCATCATATTTCCTAATGTCATATCTTTAGAATCCATTATACAAATAAACTGAAAAAACAGAGAGAGAGAGAGAATGAGTGAAACAGAACCCAGAGCTCCTCTTCCTCCTGAAACTGAAGACTTGTAAGTGGGAACTCTGTTTATTCATTCAGATTGTGTCTCTCACTCTGTCTTTGGCCCTCCATGCTGACCCATCTGAGAAGCTCATTCCCGTTTCTCTGTTGGTCCGCCACACAATGCGGCATTCAGTGTCCCGTCTGGGCCCACGTGACACCAGTGCCAGATGTTCTGAACTCTCCGCCACCGTAACTCCACTCTCTGGAGAAATGCTGAGATCTGGTAGCAGGTTTGTGCCCAAGACAGAAAGCATATCAGTAAAATGTATGTGAAGGTTTTCATTCATTCCAGGTCATTGGGGAATGTCTGGTAGTTTATTCATCTGTACTAGAACGTTGTTTTACATTTTTCAAAAACTTCACCAGACAGCCTATCAGCTACTTATCCATTAAAAAAGCCGAAAACATCTGCCAGTCTACTCAAATATTGGGCTGTCTCCTATCTAACCGACATAAACATATGTTACAAAGGACTTTTATTTTATTTTCAACACAATACTTTTACAATAGCACAAGCCCTAATACGTCCAACTGACAAGTCATTGATAAAGGTGCAACACATCATACATTTGCATATTTAAAAAAAAAAAATATATATATATATATATATATATATATATATATATTAGTGCTAGGCAGCGATAAATCTCATCCAAAATAAAAGTACTGTGTATAATTTATTTTGTATATTATAAATACACACATATGCACAATATATTTAAGAAATATTTGCATGTATATATATATACATTTTTCATAAATATAGACATGCAAATGAAATGTGTGCATATATAAAAAATAATATTGTATATAAACATATATTATGTAAACAAACTTTTATTGTGGATATGATTAATCATTTCCCATGCATTAACATTACAGATTTGGAATGTCTGATTGTCAAGATCAGACAAGAAAGATGTCAAATTTTCAGCATTATCAGCCTGTGAAATGGGTCCATAGTCTGATCAATGACAATAATACAATTATGTATTTATGTATGACATTATTTTATATAATTATTACACCCAGTCATAAAAGTAAAAAGGAGTCAAAAGTAAAAAACAAAACAAAAACGATGTCTTATGTTTGTAGCATTAAGGCCATTCACACTGACCAGGGATGGTGCATAGGCCTACCAGAGATTCACTTTAAAATTCGGTTCAAATACGCAAAGATGTATTTATTAGTAGGCTATGTAATACTAATATTAAAGACTGTGTGTTTTTCAAGAGATGTTTGTGTAGAACGGCATTCAATCATAAAAGTAATTTTAGGTCAGACAAAGTCTATCCACCTTAAATGCAAACTATAGTAAACGTTAGATTTGTACTGGTTACCCGCACAGTGGCTGTTTCAAAACCTAGTGAGCGGTCTATCATGTTAGTAATTTACGGTATGGTAAGTCCCTACAACGCCGAAATATGCTCTCTCAGTAGACAACTACGTTTTAAAACACAAGTAACTGGGTTTCTTCCGAGGGCCCCGTCCATCTGCTTTGTCGCTCTTCCTCCACTAGGGCTTCCGTTTGTTTTGACTACTACATGATGTTGCCTGTGTGAGTTGATTCACACAAATCCCGGTCTGGCGTAGCGACCAATCGCGCTGAGCCGGTGACGCTTTGGAGGACGTCCATCCGTAAGCCTGCATTCATAAACGGATGTGATAAGTGTTGAATGTACTGTACAGAGACGAAACTTGGACCATGGCGGAAGAAGACGACACGAAAATCCGGATTTTGCAGAGCCTCAGAGGAAAGATATGTAAGTGCGACACGCTGCGAGTTTGATGTGTGTGTGGAAGAGTGTGTTTAGATGGCTTTGAGAGAGAAAGAAAAGGATCGGCACGGGGGAAAGAGGGGCGCGGTAGGAGCAACACACACACACACACACACACACACACACACACACACACACTCAGAGATACTGGATGGGGCTCTGAGAATCCAGCGCTGTTTGCTACATTTCACGCACAGTTTGTATATGTAGCTCACATGATTTTAGGTATTTTATGTTTAAATAATGTTTAACGTTACATCTTCCGTGACAGATATAGCAAAACATAAAATAAAAATCCCATTATCTGTGAGTAACGTTAGTTAGCCGTAGTGCTAACATGCTCCATATAGCCTGGTTCCCCCTCACAACCGCCGTTTTTATTCACTATAATGTTAGTACCGAATTGAAATCTTGTTCTTTATCTACCCGTTTTAACTAAACCCGTCTTTATGTCTACGGAGTTGGCGGTGGTTTGATTCATTCTTACCCGGATTGAGGTTGTGAAATAGACGGTGGAATCTTCGCCGAAATGTGACAAATTCTGAGCTGGACGGAAGTTGTTGCATCGCTTTGAATACCGGTACGCGAACACTTGACATAGACAATTATAGTAATTTGCAATTTTCTTCAAAACCATTTGTAAAAGCGTACAGTATATTATAAACTGTAGCTCAATAGCCGCGAAGTGATTTCAAATGAAATAATACACAGTACGCACTTCATTTATTTTCCACATAATATCATTATTATATTACAGTTAGCACAATAAAACAGTGGTAACTTGGTATTAGCTACTGTCATCTAACAAATAAATTAAAATGACAGAAAGCTTTTTACACTCTTTGTAGAAATCAATCACATATTAATTTATTATGACTTTACAGTTATCTAGATATAGTTTAGATATATTTAGCTCTAGCTAGATTAACTGATATAGGCTAGCTGTTTGTTAGGGTATTTGATATATTTACACTGTGAAAAGTGGATAAGATCCTTAGAAATTACACTCTTTTGCATAATCCAGTTTATCCCTGTTGATTTAGTGATAGTGACATTATACCATGGTAATATTATTTTTGGAGTTCTGCCATGGTAATAACATATTATTCTTTGAAAGGACAATTAAAATTCAAATGTTCATGAGTATCATCATCATGATCACTACGTTATGTGTCGGAGTACAGTGTAAAAATGGTTTTGTCATTTGTCAAGTATTAACTTTTGAATTAAATCTAATAACATTTAAATTAACTGATTGAAAATTCAACTGCATGTTTTTAAAGTGTACTATTACCTTTTGATACCGTTATTGTAAAATGGTATTTTTGGTCAAGTAAAATGTTTAGTCATGTAATAACATTTGAAATATATTTAAAAAAAAAACATTTAAATTAACTGATTGGAAAATTGGAAAGGCAACAGCATATTTTTATGATACACTTGAGGATATGACAGCTGTCACTATCGGCAAATGAAAGGTCGCTGTGTCCGAAATAAAATGGTCATTGAGATTTTGACATGTCAGGTGTGTTTTGAATAGACTGAGCTGATTTAAGATTAAGTTCATCTTAAAGAGAGATTTTCTTTATGCTGTCAGAATGATTGGTGCTTATGTTTTTACTGTCTCCCACCCCTCACCCACCAAAAAAGAAAAGAAAAATTGAACTGAAACCTTCTGTGTTGCAAGTGACTTCGTGGTAAATCGTCGCTCACTGGAAGCCTCATATCCAAATGATATTGCATAATTCATGTGAAGTATAGAGAATAAAAAGAAAAACGTACAATATAATGTAATAAAGTATGTCCTGTGGTACGAGTTGAACATTTTATTTTTAACAAACTTCTGTTATTTCCATTTATAACCCAGATATAAGTTGTTTAGTACCTTAAACCTGTCTTAATAGATCTTTCATCATTATGTATAGCCCTTAATGGCCATTTCTAAAACTGTGTGTGAATGCGTATGATTGTGTGAAAGACATCGCTTTTATCTTTCCACCTGGATGAGGGTAGGCTTTTCTGATTACAGTAAACTGTGTTTGCCACTGTACTGAAACAGCTGTCTACAATGCGGGGGTTTTTAGTAGTTGGAACTTTTGGGGCATTTGGGAGACTTGAAAGTTCCAACCTCTGGTCAATTCCGATAATGTGTTGAGTTAAGTGATAAAAATGATAATAGCAATATTAATGAATGCCTTACCGTTATGTGATGTGGATGTGGTTTCAAATTTCAGACATGCACAGTAGTCAACATTTGAAGTCGATCAAAAAAGTTAATCAAAGTTGTCCTAAGACAAGAACGGGTATTGTTTAAAATTCATGTATAACTTTGAAAGGTTTTGATGCACTTCAAATGTTTACTACTGTATGTAAAATCATACAATTTAGTTTCATATGATCTGTCAGAAAATTTGAAAAAATAGTTGTATAAAAGAAAATAGTTGTCATGTTTACCTTCAAAAATAGTTGGGAAAGTCCTTAGGGAAATTACAGAATACTGATAAATAATTTCTCTCTTGATCATAAATACTTTGGGTAGAAATCAGGTACTGTTTTTTGTACATTATCTAATCTGAATTTCCTATCATTTAAAACCTGACATGCTTTAAAAAAATATTTAGGATAATCCTCTGGTTGCTTAAAAATCCCAGAGCCTTCCGAAGAACTGTTTTTTAAATTACACACAACTGAAGTCTTTGGTCAAACCACTTCCTACTCTGAGTTTTATTTGACCTGACTGAAAAGATGAGGTTCAGGATAAATCAGGGAGATACCGACTGAATGACACATTGTAAACAAAGACATGTCCCATGTGTTATCAAATCAAATTGTCCAGCACGCACGTGACCCTGAACAATTGATCAGTTGCTAACTGTTTTAGTCCTACACTGGGCTAAATATATGGTGTGGTTTTCTCCACTCCTATTTTTATGAAAGAACAAGGGCATTCATTTGTCGTCTAGTGTTTTGTAGTTGGTTGACAACAACTGTTATGTCTTTGTCTAATAATGGCTACTGCCCATTGGTCCGTGAGGTGAATGAATGCAGCTCAATGGCTTTTTCATTCACAAAAGCACACCACTGTTTCAGAATGACTGTTATGAGTTTTTTGTACGTAGTCCACGGTGTGCTGTGCGTCACACTGCAGCGATGGCTTTGTCCACGTAAGTGTCCTAATCGGGAGGTATGTCAACACCAAGCATAACCAAAAAAGTGGGTTACGGCCTTGACAAACTAAAATAAACCATTCTGTGCATGTAGCATTTATTATTATTATTTTTATTTAATTCCTGCAATAATAGTAATCTGCTAAAGTAACTGAAGTCCCATAGCTTAACAGAAAATCGGGTATTAATTCAGATTTAAGCCACAATATGCCAGTGGACATGGTCAAAATATATTAATAACAAATATACCAAGACCAAGTGTTGAGTTCATATAGGTTCCACAGAGAAATTAGCATATAAAGATTTGAATAGCTTCCCTGGAAATTTCATACTTGATTTACACAGTAAGAAAAAGAAAAAACATAGAAAACAGATAATGTCCTGAAGAAAATTACCTCTTCTGTTAAGTTTACGTTTTAATCTCCTCTAAAAAAGATCCTCTAAAACACAACATACCAGTAATGCAATTCGTCATTTACAATACAGATAAAACGCATGAAAAATCAATACAGATAATTCCTTCACATTAACAGTACATTGGGCCCTATTTTTACGGATTGTTCTTATATTAAGAGTGTAATCTAGAGAACTCCGCTATTTTAACCAGTGTAACGGCCCGTGTCACTGCGTCGCCCGTCAATGACATCATATCCGCGCTACCCTAGATTTCCGTAGAAACAATGGAAACCCCAAAGACGCTTTAATTTATTTTGTGTTTTATTTGACGGTGAGCAACTGTTTGGATACTCTTATCGACAGAAAACAAATCTTTGTTATATAGTTCAACACAGTCTTACTGTTTGAATCTTGATTTACCGTGAGTAACATGTTTATACCATACCTCAGAGACAACACTATTTTGTCATGTGGCTAAAATAGCAAAATCAGAAAGTGCTTTATTTGTAGAAACAATAATACAGCATTTTCTCTGCCATTCAATAGGCTATATTTTAAAATTAATTGCATGCCATTTAGCAACTTAAGTCATCCAGCTTTTGTTAAAATCGATCTATCTGCAGTGTGGAACAACTGTCTCATACCAGCCACTGAGCGAACGCAGAGCAACGTTTTAACATAATTTACAACACTCAAACGTTTTTTTAGTATGATGGTTTTGACCAAGTAAACAGCGCTTCGCTACCCCACAATTTGAATAAGTCAATAAAGTGACCTGTGTGAGTAGTAACTCAGCACTTGCGGCTGTTTCATTAAAAATAAAATAATGTGACCAAACTTAACTCACAAAGTTCAAATTCAGGGAAGAAGGAGGTGAACGTGACATGTAATTTTAATTGTAACTTTAATCAAAATATGCATAAACAACAAAGTGAAAGGAGCGGCATCTCACTCTGATGTTATCTCTTTCTTTTCTTTCCCCCTATTTTTGCACACAAATGGCCACATTTACATGTGGTCACCAGCAGCGGCTTTAGACAGGTGTGCGTGCACATATACAAACAGAGGAAATGTTTTCATGTTGTGATGTGTTGGAGAACTGTGAAGCTTTCAGTAATAAACTAATAACAGCAAACAAAGAGGAACTGAAGTAAGGGCTGGCTCTATGAGGACCATCTTACAACACACTCTTACGACTTTATACTGGCCACATTGTTCCTGTGTCAACCAATTCCGATGCTCTTATTAGAAATTTCAGTACTTGTTAGACAAACCTGATTGGGTATTATATTTAAACCAGCATACAACCTTTTGTTTTTAGTAGTGTTTATGTTTTTTCCTTCTTTGTTGTCCTGCATTCATGAAATGATTGTATTGAAAAAAGTTGTCTTTCTCTTTTTGAGGAAATAGACTAGAAAAATTGCCGACTCATCTTGTACTCATGGGTGTGTCCAAATTTTACTCCAATAAAAAGCCTGATACTCTCTAGTAAAAGCATATAGCAAATCGTCATCATTTTATGGACTGTGCTTTCTTAAAAAGAAAACAAGCTCTTTGATATGTCTTGCCCCAAAAGTCTTGTTTCAACTGTGCTCTTTGAGTGGTTTCATGGGGTCTTTAAACGTAGCAAACAAGCTGAGGTTGGTGTTTAGAACTTGTGGCTCACACTCATTGACTCATAACCTTCTGACCGCTTACTTCATTCACTCTCAAACCTCATCCTTTTCTTGCGCCTTCATACTTTTCACAATAACTATTTTGTTACAAATAGTTTTGAGCAACACAAAAACTATCCATAGAATCATACCAGTACAGCAGAAGTATTTCTATCACACACACACACACACACACACACACACACACACACACACACACACACACACGCACACATGTAAATAGCATAAACATATACACAATTTTACTGGAAACTTTAGTAGGTACACCTGTTCAACTGCTTGTTAACGCAAACATCTAATCAGCCAATCACATGGCAGCAACTCAATGCGTTTAGGCATGTAGACATGGTCAAGACGATCTGCTAAAGTTCAAACTGAGCATCCGAATAGGGAAGAAACATGATTTAAATAACTTTGAACACGGCATGGTTGTTGATGCCAGACGGGCTGATATGAGTATTTCAGAAACTGCTGATCTACTGGGATTTTC
Source organism: Meda fulgida (assembly GCA_030578275.1). Lineage (NCBI taxonomy): Eukaryota > Metazoa > Chordata > Actinopteri > Cypriniformes > Leuciscidae > Meda > Meda fulgida. The sequence goes on from CM060633.1 coordinate 7,719,087, forward strand.
ACGCACAACCAACTCTAGGGTTTATAGACAATGGTCTGAAAAAGAGAAAATATTCAGTGCAGAAGTTCTGTGGGTGAAAATATCTTGTTGATGTCAGAGTAGAATGGCCAGACTGGTTTGAGCTCCTAGAAAGTCAAAAGTAACTCAAACAACCAACCAAGGTCTGCAGAAGAGCATCTCTGAGCGCACAACACGTTGAACCTTGAAGCAGAAGAGCTACAGCAGCAGAAGACACAGCAGTGCCACTCCTGTCAGCTAAGAACAGGAAACTGAGGCCATGTTTGCACAAGCTCACCAAAATTGGACAATAAAAGATTGGAAAGTCTTGATATTCAGATGGTAGGGTCAGAATTTGGCTTAACAACATGAAAGCATGGATCCATCCTGCCTTGTATCAGCGGTTCAAGCTTCTGGTGGTGGGATGGTGTGGGGGATATTTTCTTGCCACACTTTTGGTCCCTTAGTACCAATTGAACATCGTCCAAACGCCACAGCCTACCTGAGTATTGTTGCTGAACATGTCCATCTCTTTATGACCACAGTGTACCATCTTCTGATGGCTACTTGCAGCAGGATAACACAATGTCACATTGTTCAGGAAACATTTTGAGATGATTTGAGCTTTGAGTTCACTATACTCAAATGTCCTCCACAGTCACCAGATCTCAACCCAATAGAGCACCATGAGGATGTGTTGGAACTAAAGATTCGCACCATTGATGTGCAGCCGACAATTCTGCAGTAACTGCGTGATGCTATCATGTCAAAATGGACTAAAATATCTGAGGAATGTTTCCAGCACCTTGTTGAATCTGTGACCCAAATAATTAAGGCAGTTCTGAAGGCAAAAGGGGTCCAACCCGGTACTAGCAAGGTGTACCTAATAAATTGGCTAGTGAGTGTAGTTTATATAAATTGTATAAATATTGTGAATATTTTTGTTTTATACTTTCAGATGTCACAGGGGCTGAGGGAAGGGCACAAGGGTTATGTTTAGAATACTCATAGTATGCGGTATGTATACTGTGCAGAGAATGTCAGTTTTTTTTTAAATGCATGAGCAACCATCCATAATGTCCAGCTATTTGCCAAAATGTGCAGCGTAACACTAATGCATGTATTAGTATCTCACAATGCAGTGCACTCAACTTGACCTTCCATTCCTAGTGTAACGCATGATTTGTGTTGATTTTATTTTATTTTGCGAGAACTAAGAGATCACAGAGTAACACGACACATGAAACTAGCACAGCTACTGGCTTTGTCTATTGGAAATCGGTTACTTTGGGAAAAAGATCAGTTAGGCCTATATTGAATATCATTTTTAAAATATTTGACCACTGAATGTCAAAATTGACCAATCAGAAACAAGTATTCAAGCTGTGTAATAACCAAATTTATTTCTGATATGGCTAATACTGGACTCCTGTTTATAGTTAAATAACGCACGCTCTTAAAAAAATAGTATGTTGTCAACTGTAGACTAGTACTCAATTCCAGTTTAGTTCTAAATTTAGCTTTTCTGCCTTTTCAGTATTTTTCCAAGGACGTTGCAAAGTTAAATTATTATGAGCCTGCCTAAATTAGCGTCAAAAATGGGGTCAAAAAATAACCAACTATGTGTTTCCCCTTCCGGTCTATCCAGTGGCTGTGTTAAGTTCTCTGAAAAGCAGTTCAGGACCGTGTCACAGCGGGTCTCTGGGGCTGGTTGAGTGATTCAGGGCAGGAGGGCTTAGCTCAGAGCTCAAGAGTCGCTCTAGTTTTTACAGTCAGTGGCACTGGGATTAGACATTAATAGTTCTTTAAAGAGCTGAAGCAGATTGACGCTGTCACCTCACACACCCTTAGCAGCGTGCAGTGCTTACACAGCTAACACTAAACAGTCTCTGCTTTTATCACTAAACCCAGTTTAATGAAGTGATGTAATCCTCTTCAAGAGTGAATGTGATATTAACTAGCCTAACTGTTGCAATGTCACTCTCGGGATCATATTGTTTACTAAAAATATAAATGAGTAGAGATTTAAACAGTTGCCATCAGAGTATTTCTGCCTAAAGTGAACCCTAATGGGTACTATCAAATTGTTGTGAATAAAGGCTTGGTAATATCAAAATCTGATTAAGTAAAAATGTGATGTTTTTTTTCTTTTCTTTGTTGGTTAAATCAGCAGTTTAGCTTTTCTTGTAGCCATGCGTTCTCTGGCCATTTGTGTTGTGGTTTTTGTCTGGTCATTCTTTCTTTTTTGTTTAGTTTTTTCTTGTGTTTGGTGTTTTTTGTCTCTTCTTCTTTTGTTTTTGTATAGCTACATAACTAAAACTCGAATACAATTGTGACTAGTGAAAATGGATGGTTCTATTTGTTGTTGTTGTTTTGGTTTTTATTTTTGTATTCAAAAGTACTCCAAAACCGATGGTTATGTTTTGTTTGTTTGTTTCATCTGGTCTTGGCGTGTTTTACAGATAAGTATCCGGTATGTTTGCAAATTTTTTTTTTACACCATTTTTGTGCGTGTTTGTTTGTCTATGAATGTGTGTGAGTACACAGCATGTGTGTCTTTGCATGTAGGGAACTCCAGAGTCTAGTGTGTGCATGTGTGTAAAGCGGCTGTGTATCTTGTTTGTTCAGGCCTCACGGTTGTGGTTTGTGTTCACTTCCGTTGCTAAGCATACAGTGCTACACATGTTCTCTTTGTCACATCTGTGTGTATGTGTGTGAGAAGAGAGGGTTAACTCTAGGGCATTGGCTGCTCTCACGGCTCCCTGCAGCAGTGTGCTGTCGGGAGTTTAGTTTCCTCTGAGTCTTTATCTGTGTCGACTGAGCATCATTATGAGCCGCTCTGGGTTGAATTTGCTGTTGTTTTCTGAATGGTTCCGGGGAAGAGGTGTGCGTGCGTGTGTGTGTGCCGGAAACCGAGACTGTGTAATTGCTAAAGGTGTATGTTGCAGACTTTTAGTCTCTGCTCCCTAATGAGAATATATATATGCATCTCTTGTAGGGTGATTTTTAAAGGGTCATCAACACATTATGATGTCATATTTCAGCCCAAAAGAAGAAATTGTATTTTAAATGTTAAAAGTTAAGGTTATTTTTAAGACTTAAGACTTGCTTGACACTCTACATTGCCCACAGTATTCTCTTTTCGCAAAAAAAGAACTCATTATCACTATAATGCATTAATGATAATCAGCCTGTTTTGACAGAATATCAGCATAAATAACATGCAGTGCAACACAAATTATATATATATATATATATATATATATATATAAAATACTTGAATATATACAAAGACTAAATAAAATTGTGTGTGTGTGTATATATATATATATATATATATAGTTTTTGTTGTTTTTTTACGTACTGAACATTTTAATTTGCATGATGGTAATGAGAATAATATTTTGTGTTTGTATTACAGAAATGAGAATTTGAGAGGAAATTGTTGTTTTTTGATTATTTGATATTATAATTTTACTCTTAGTTTTACAAAATGATACAGGTCATAAAATGGGCTGTATTATCTTTATGCCAAATACAATTCTTAGTTTTTAGTTTTTTTTTTTTTTTTGGAATGAAATATGATATGCACTCCTTATTACAACATAAGGTTTGTCTCTACTAAATAAGAAAAGCTGAATCGCATTTTATGAATGGCTTTATAAAAAAAAAACTATATTTTGTGGTGATTTTAGAAGAGACTTAAAACTGAAAGCTGCGAACCACAATAAAGAATCCAGAGTGTCTGAAAATATAAATTTGAGATAAAGTTTTAAGGTGCTTTTCGTGTTAATCAATTGTTCTTGCGTTCTCTAGCTGTGTAATCCTGGTTTGATGTGGTCTGGATCAGTTACGGCCACATCGTCCCTCCGACACTAATGTGTGGTTGTGTATGTGTGTTTTTGAATTTGATCTTTGAATCAGCGCTCTCCTGGAAGCCCCAGTGCATGCTGGGAGGAAGTTAATGCTTCTCGTCTGTAACCACATCTTAGATGAGCTCCACGTACAGCGGCCACATCCGCCTCAAGCCTCTGCACCACCACAGAGCTTCTGCCAGTGTGTGTGTTAGTGGCCGTCCATCGCCGACCCTAAAACTGACAAACCTCTATATTAAAATGCAATGTTTAGATGTACCAAAAATAATTTAATGGTATTTTCTAATGATCTAACGCAGAATGCCCTTAGGCAGCTTTTATATACATTTAAATGTCTGGGGAAAGTGTGTCTGTAGCTCAGACATGTGCCTTCTTACACACCTATTATTCTCCTCTCGGCAGGTGAGGCAAAGAATCTGGGTCCGAGCTCGGGTCCCAACCGTCTCCGTGACCTCTGCACCTTCTGTACAATCAGTTTGGACCAGGAGGAAGTATACCGCACAAAAGTCTACGAGAAGAGTGTAAGGTGAGATGGTGAACACGTATAAGCGCACAAACATCACACGCAAACTACGTGCTGATGTTGATGATATTTATCTTAAAAGAACAGCACTTCTCATATGTGGTTTTCATGCTGCTTCTCAAAAATGTAGGTCTACATAATTTTTTTTTCTGTCAGTTATGTATCCCCGTAATTTGAACAAGAGCGGAAACACAGCGCTTTTATGTGGTTTTATGTCGTCCATCACAATAGTTGCTCAATGTACCATATATTACAAAAAAATAACTAGATTTAGCGAAAAAGAAAATCTGAATAGGTTTTAACTGGCCAAACCTTGCCGCTAGAATGCTATTCTGTAAAACTTGGTTGCCCATAATTATTGTTACCGTAATTTTTACCTGATCTAACACTTAAAAGAATAGTTCACACAAAAATGTAAATTGTGTCACCATTTACTTGTCCTCATGTTGTTCCAAACTCATGAGATTTTGGTTAATCTTTGAAACTCAAATGAAGATATTTTTAATGAAACCTGAGAGGTTTCTGTCCCCCCCACTGAAAGTCTAGGTAACCAAAACTTAGAAGATGCAAAAGGGTCATAAAGGCGTTGTAAAGTGAATCCACATGAATCATGCACTTTAAGTTATGTGAAGAGATAAAATCGCTTTAAGTTGCTGGTGTTTGGTGATGTTAAATAATATTTTTGATTTCAATTCATTTAGATTAGCTAGCACATGCTAATTTTTATGTTAAATCTTTTTTTTAATGTTAAAGGGATATTAATTCACCCCAAAAATGAAAATTCTGTAATTTACTCATGTTGCTTTCGTTTTTCTGTGGAACATAAAAAGAAGATATTTTGGAAAGTGTCTCAATTTTTTTCTCATACAATATAAAAGGGAGTCTGAAGTTATTTTGGACCCCTTTGACTTTCATTGTATGGACAAAAACGGTCAAAGATTCTTCAGAATATTTTCTTTTGTGTTCCAAAGGAGAAAGAAAGTCACACAGGTTTGGAACACCATGACTATCCCTTTAAGGTATTCTGAGTGTTTTAGCAGCGTGCCGGGGTGTTCTGGGTGGTCAAAACAGTCTTAGATAGTTTTCAATGCAATTTTGTGGGAATGTGTGCTGAGCTTCAATACTTTACTATTAAATAAAATGTTGGCATTACTAAACTTTTTTTCATTTTTACCATTCACTCATTCATTATAGTCATAAGTAGACCTTCGACTCTGCACCAGATTTGCCTTGCCTGATGGTTCATCTTGCTATCAGACGTACAATGTGTTTGCCGATATCACGTTGTGTACATTTTCGGGTTCCAAAAGCGTCTAGTCATTGAAAGAGGCACATTTTCTTTATCTCACACTCTTTCTGAAGGCTTTTCCTCTCGTGGTATTTCACAACAGTTTTTCCCCTCTGTTCAAAGGGCTCTGTTGGCTGTGTCTAAGGAAGGGTGTCCACCTACGCGTTCCCTCACCTATCTAGCACTTCTTGTCTTTCGTTCTCACACTCGTTTGCAGTCAGTCTCTCTTTTAGAGCATGAAGGTTTTCCTCCAGTCTTTCTTCACCGCTCCTAATCTTTCTTTCTCTCATCTGGCTTATTAAAGACTTTCTGAATTTGAGGTTGTTCATGTGTGCCGTGTCGCCACGTTTTCAGTATTTCGAGTCTAGTGCTTTACCTGTAGCAGTGTTGGGGAGGTCAGAATCTGTTCGTGTGTGTGAATGTATGTGGGAGCGCATGCGCTCTTGAGTGCGTGGGCTATGAGTGTGTAATTTGTGTGTGTGTGTGTGTGTGTAAGAGAGCTGGAGTGTGTGTGGGTGGATGAGCATTTTCCTCTCAAGTCTCAGCAGAGGTATTTGACTGTTGCAGTCACACAGCAAGAAGTAATTCTTTTGCATGTTAAACCATTTGGACTTTTTTTTTTTTACTCTTTAATATGACATACAGATATTTAGATCTGACACTGACCCCAAAAAGTATTTGGACACTTGAGCGGAATAACCACATTTTTTTAGTACATCGTATTAGGTTATGAACATGATCTACTATCATTGAACTTGAACAACCACAAAGAGTCACAGTTGTTTTTATTTGAATTATATCTATTATAATTGATATTTAACTTATTTAATAATTTATCTGTTTATATAGGTTTGTTTTATCGTTTAAACTCAATCTAATTTTAAGATGTTTTGGGTGAAATATTGTGCTATCTTTTTTTTTTTAATCATTGTAATATTTATTTGATAATTTATGTAATGCAGTGAAACTCATACATTTATAATGGTGTCTTAAGTGGTGTCACAAACTGTGTCAATGACATATAATAGGGCCCTGTGAAATACATTTTTCTTTTTCTTTCCAAATTCAATTTTTTTTTTCGGTTTAATGTTTCCATGTTCTTTTTTTTTTCTTTTTTTCTGCAATCCATTTTAATGGTTAATTTCAATTAATTAGATTACTAAAATTTAATTTATGAAACATACAATGTAATAAAAATGTATTAAAAGTTTAACAAATTACAATTTTAGGTAACAAATAGCTAATTAGCTAAATTACTTTTTAATAGTTTAATTAAATGTTAATAATCAAAAAGCATGTCTTCTCAACTGATTCATAAAACTTTACGTTACGTAAAAAAAAAACGTTTTTTTTTTGTTTGGTTTGTCTTTTTTTTACAGTAATTGGGCCTTATGAAATGTTAGATTTGTGTGTGTGTTGTGTCTTTTAACTTAAAGCATTAACAATTTAATTAAACTTTTAAAATGTAATCAAATGAAAAGTAAACCATTTTAACGTTTTCCAATTCTGAAATATTTTCTTTTCTGCTAACATAATCATGGCCGTGTGAATATTACACATAACTTTAGATAAGATAAACAAAACTTTTTTTTTTGTTACTTTTTTTTATGCAAATCCTCTAACGCAGTGTTTGTTGCAGTGTTGTGTTTGGAGTCACTGGTGTGTTTAACGGTCTCTGTCCTTTGCTTTAGTCCGTTCTATGGCGAGGACTTCTACTTCGAAATCCCGCGCCCATTCCAATGCCTGTCCTTCTACGTGTACGCCAAGAGTATGTTCCAAATAAGGGATCTACCTGTAGGTCAGTATCTTTCGCCCTTGTTTTGTCTCATGTACAAGACTAATACACAGTGTACATATCAACTAAAGATTGCGTGTGTGTTTGTAGGTAAAGTAGCCATCAGGAAGGAAGATCTGTATAAGTCATGCGGGAAAGAGAACTGGTTTCACTTACAACCCGTGGATCCAAACTCAGAAGTTCAGGTGAGTTGAACAGTTAGATGGCATTGAAGTTATTCAGCACACAAACACACACCCAACAGAGCAATACATGAATACACAGCCTTACTTCCCTTCTGTGGTTAGTCTCCAACTGTGGTTTGGGCCAATCGGGTGAGTTTATGCTTACTCTTCGCCTCGCTATACCCAATGAGATCAATGTATGATTAGTCAGCTCTTATATGTGGTCCAATGACTTGAAAGCAGATGAAGGCCTAGCTCCACATCCTGTTTTTGTGTATGGTGTATGCACAGATCTGTTTAGTACACAAGTATGGTTCACTATTCAGCAGAACCGGGGGCAGTGGGTGTGGATTAACTGTATCAGAAACAAAAAGTGTTTACATAAAGGAATTTGCATTTTATAAAAGTCTGTTTTGTAAAAGAAAAAAATACAATGGAGGGCAATTTCAAATAGCAGTTTGCCAACCAAGGAAATTAAACTTTTCACGTTTGTATGTGTATTGATAACATCGGTTTTAATCTAAATTTGGCAATATTTTGAATACTTGCAATACATTTGCGATGATTTCTCAATGTAATTAAGTGGCATTGTACAATTTTAATTGGCTACTTATTAGTTGTTGTTTTTTTTTTACGGTGTCAGTTGGCTAGTTTCTTGCAACTTGCAAGATGTTTTAGTAGCGATACTTTAAGACTGGAATACACGACTTTTGCTCAGATTTTTGCCCCGATTTGCAGTCTAGAAGAGTCGACAATAGTTGCTGAGAGTGTGCAGCAGTCTACAGATTTTGTACAGTCGGAGTTGACAGACTTTGCAGAAAATGGCGTAGTGTAATATGGGCACAGACTGATTCCATCCTGTCGGAGGATATTAAGACACGATTGATATTTTGAGCCGATTTTAGAGCACATATCGTAATGTATGACGCATTGCTACTGAAGCCGAAGCTGTCCTCTATCAACCAGTGTTGCAAATACAATAACAATACAAAAGTAAACGAAAGTGATAGCTCACTCAAAAATAAAAATTCTGTCATTACTTACTCACCCTCATGTCGTTCATAACCCATACGACTTTAATTCATCTTCAGAACACAAATGAAGATCTTTTTTTTGTTTTTTTGTTGAACTTTTCTTTTATTTCGTATCATCAAGTGCAGTCATACAGTATGTCACGAATGAACATTTGATGGTACAATAATGATGGTGCAGTAAAGTGTCATGGGCAAGTCGACAAATAGAACAGCAGTCCATAGATATAAATGAAGATCTTTTTGATGAAATCTGAGAGCTTTCTGTTCCTCCATTGACAGCAACAACCGCCACTTTGACACTTCAAAAGGTTCATAAAGAGATCGTAAAACTAATCCATATGAATTGAGCGGTTTAGTCCAATTTTTCTGAAGATATTCGATCGCTTTATATGCTGAACAGATTAAATGAGGCTTTTATTTAGGCTCAAACTACTGCATTACACACGAGAATGAACCTCATTGGTTCTCGCACGTCAACACGCCAACATTCATCATATAAAGCGATCGTGTGTCTTTAGAAAATTTTGACTAAACCGCTCAATTCAAATGGATCAGTTTTACGATCTCTTTATGAACTTTTTGAAGCGACAAAGTGTCAGTTGTCTGTCAATGGAGGAACAGAAAGCTCTCAGATTTCATCAAAAAAGATCTTCATCTGTGTTCTATAGATAAACAAACGAATGTCTTATGGGTTTGGAACAACATGAGGGTGAGTAATTAATGACAGAATTTTATCCTTTAAAACTATCCCTTTAACAGAACACGTGTAAATAAGCCTCAATATTTGACTCATGAGCACAGATAAAACAACTGACTGCACCACTCAACTCTAACTCCCATTGTAATTTGTAGAGTCCATACTGACCGCGTCTACCCACCCATGAATGCATCCAAATGCTCTTGTCAGCACAAAGAGTCGCTACAACAGTTACCGCAGTCCTCTCCTGCACATCCATGTTTGTTTCATCTGTCATGCGTCTGCTAGCGACGAGCCGCGTGTATCTGTACTGAGTTTGTGTTCGGAACAATCTGAACGTCTGTTAGTGTATGATCCTCAGTCGTTTAGTGTGCGATGTTTCTCTGCAACCATTTACAATATCGGCAACTGTTGCCCATTGTTTTATAACTTGTTCAGATTTTAAGTCGTGTAGCGTATTCGATCCTTTAGCAGAAAAAAAAAAGTTGATCAAAACTGAGCTGATAAGATTATTTTCAAACTTAGTTTCAATTCATGTTTTATTCATTACAATTAATAGTTTCAAAACTCTGATTCAGTAATTTTTCACTCTCACAGAATTGTTTTTGGAAAGTCTGTCGTTTTTTATTATATTAGTCTGTCGACTCTTTATTACAGTGTATTGTTATATTGGTGCTTGTAATAAAGGTTATTCACTTCAGATTGTCAGTATTTTGCATACATTTAGTAAAAATATTTTTTAAAACTTGATTTCTACTCTATTGCAAGTCTTGCATCATTTGTGATCTGCTGGGCAAAAATTGCAGTTTGATTGACATTTACTAAAAAACATGCTCATGGCTATTTTCGCACTCAAAAGAAACCAGATATCAAAATTTAGAATATTGTCAAAATGCTGAAAAATATTGATAGGCTCTTGATAACCCTGGAGTCGAAATGTTAAAGTGTTATTTTACGACAGAGGGTTTAAGACACATAAACCACAGTGTTTAACCAGAGGACGAGAAAAAGGTGGGTGGCAGTTACATCCGATAACGTTCAGAGCCGCCCCGAACTGGCTGAAATCACAAGAAAGACGTTCCTCCATAAAGCCCTTGCGTACTCCAAAAACCTTAAACAACTTATGTACACAAAACAAGTTGTTTCTTTCCAGTCTTTCCACATACTTATAAAACTAGCGATTAACAGACATTGTAAATGAACTGTATGTTGCAAACAGATCTCTACTTTCCAGGGATAAATGATTACATGACACGATTCTATGAATGGATTTGTTGCCTCTTTGCAGATTGGCACTTCATTTAGCATAAAATAATATTTTTTAAAAGTGGTTCTACAGTATCTGTCTGCTTTGGACATCTGTTAACTTTGAGTTATTGGTGCGTTCTCTGTGTCATTTTTCAAAAGGAACTTGCACAAAATATTGCGTAGGAGTATGTGGGCGTTTTTATGTCGTTTTCTTCTCTATCTTTCTCCCTCCCTGTCCTTTCGTTCTCGCCTCTCCAATGTTTGCACTCTTTCACATTCTGACATTATCAGCCTCAACAAATTTGACTGGCTGGATAGGTTATTTCAACATATCTCATATTACATCATAAACATGTCCATCATGATAAAAGTCCAGACACTAAATGTTTTTGAAGTTTATATTCAGTGCCATGGCCCTCAAAGCACATTCTGTATTTCAAGTATATAGAATATACGGTTTGTACAGTATAAAAATCATTGTTTATGGAGAGTCCCCACGTAGATGTATAAAAACATATACAGGCGTTAGGTTTTTCTATGTTGTCATATAAACTACCGTTCAAAAGTTTGGGGTCGGTAAGATTTTATGTTTTTAAAAGTAGTCTCTTCTGCTCACCAAGGCTGCATTTATTTGATTAAAAATACAAAACAAACCCAGTAATATTGTTAAATAGTATTTCAATGTAAAACAGCTGTTTTCTATGTGAATATATTTTAAAATGTAATTTATTCCTGTGATCAAAGCTGAATTTTCAGCATCATTACTCCAGTCTTCAGTGTCACATGATCCTTCAGAAATCACTCTAATATGATTATTTGATGCTCAAGAAACATTTATGATTATTATCACAGTTGACAACAGTTGTGCTGCTTCATATTTTTGTGCAAACAGTGATTCATTTTTTCAGGATTCTTCGAAAGTTCAAGAGAAAAGCATTTCATTAAAAAAATATATATTTTGCATTATTATAAATGTCTTTACTGTCACTTCATATCAATTTCATGTGTCCTTTCTGAAGAAAAGTATTAATTTCTTTAAAAAAAAAAAAAATTGACCCCAAACTTTTGAACGGTAGTGTATGAGTTATGCTATAAATGGCTCTAATGAAGTGTGATTGCATCTGTGTTGGATGTTGTGACAGAAGTCTTTCTACTTTGACAGGGGAAGGTTCATTTAGAGATGAAGCTGAATGAACTGATCACAGAGAACGGATCCATCTGCCAGCAGCTTGTGGTTCAGTAAGTGATGCCTGTCAGTCAGTGCATGTGTGTTTTAAATGTGTTTGAGCAGCACAACATGAATTGGCATTCTCAACCCATTGTACTTCTGTAACGTTACATACTTCAATGTGAAACAGGATATAGAAGCCAAGGTTTGGCTAGTCGGCAGGGTAGAAGTCTTAACTAGTCTTTCTCCATTAATGGCCATTCAAAAGCAATTTTGAATAGATTTTTTTTAATTGATTTAGGCTATATCACTTATATTTCATTATATTATAGTAATGTTTTACCAGTATGCAATATCCATATTACAGTAGTATCCATTGTCTGCAGTGGGTTGGTGAGTTCATGAAAAAACATTATTCTAATATTCCTTAATCCCTTCCTATTCTAGTTTGTACTATACTGAATGATGTTAATGTAAATTAAAAGCTTAAAATTAATTAAAATCATACAAATCAATGAATAAATGGGACGGCGGTCAAAATAAAATTGAAACTCCATCTCTGCATGCTGCGTATAACAGGGTGGACCATGCTCACTTTATTTTCATATTCGCATAATTTCCTACATTTTTGTGGACCGTGGACAAGTTTTGTTAATTTTATCATATTTGTAACGAGAAGTGTTTATAAACCCACCTTAAAGGACTTTCTGTAGTTTTCTGCCAAAGTAAATTCTTCCAAACATTAAACCCTCAAGAATTTAAGACCTATTAGTATTGTAATTTTTAGTGTAAAAAAAAGTATAATTATCAAATATTATTTTTATATTAAAGTACAAAAGTTTTATTACAATAGTAATATATTTCTCTTTATCATTTGAGTTAAATAATAGTGTACACAATATGGTCTTATTTGTTAATATTAGTTGAAAATGAACTAACTATAATATATTATTAGCATTTATTAACCTTTGGTAATGTTTGTCTTTAAAAATACAGTTGTTCATGTTAGTTTACAGTGCATTAACAGATACAACTTTTGATTTGAAAAAAGTTGATCGGCCACCATATCGATATCAGACGATATATATTCATTTTTAAAGTTATCGTCATCGGGCCAATAAGAAAATTAGGCAGATATATTAAAGCCGATAAATAATGTATTATTTCCTTCAGCTGGGACACTTCAGATGCGCACCGGTCGCCATGATGGTTTTGAATTGCTTAAAATATGACTGGAATCACTTCAAAAAGGAAAATGCAGTTAAGTGCAACGTGCTGTCATATAGGCTGCATAAAATTATAATGAGAAGATTATAATTGTGTACTTGGGACTTGGATTTTAATAGTGAGACTTTTGTTTTTTGCAATCAGGCTCTTAAAAATTCTATAAAAAATGTGATTTATCGGCCAATATATCGGTTAATATAAATAATTATTTATTGGTATAAGCCAAAATTTTCATTTTGGTGTATCCCTTTTGCTTTAGAAGTATAGTTGACTAAAGTGTTTCCAAAATGATAATAATGTATTATTTCAGTTTTCTTATAAGATTAAATGTTTATCCAATTGGAGTTCATGACAAAATAATCACTTTTTTTTACCTAATTGTGCAACCTTAAGTAAATAAGATTAAATATTTTATGTTATGTGACCATTAACCGACATCAGAGAACTGTAAACATGCTAATGTGTTGTTAAATTTGCGAAATATAATAATAACTTAAAATGTTAGGTACTGTACTTCAAAAAATAGTTTGTCAAATGGGTTCGTCTGACAAAAAATATTGGGAATATCTGATCTAGACAACTGCCGCTGAGATAACAGGGGGATGTTGGCCTATATGCTTAATTAATCATGTATGTTTTTCTATATAAAAAAAACTACTGCATAAATTTGAAATAGCCATTATTTGGTTTATCATTGCACTTCACGTGCAGTATACGTGAAGTACGCATTCTGCGACGTGGAAGCTGTGGACTATAACATCACGTGTCGTCTGGGAGGGCGAGAATACCTGTGAAGTTCATGTTCACACCACTACAGGGTTGTGTGTGTTTTCTTTAATGGTGTGAAAAATGGTCTGACTCAATATAGGGTTGCTGACGTGCATCTGTGTTTAATGTTGGCCATCGCCGTTCATTCACACTCTCCCACAGAGCAGGTTGATGAAAGAGGAAGCGATGCCGTGACTGCAGGAAGCCCGCACTGCGCTGTTTCTGTGGTTTTGTTTTGCCGTCACACTGCTTTTTTTTCTCTCTTTCATGCCCTCTCCCTCACTGTCGTTCTTTCTCACCTTCCTTCACCGCTTCATGGCTGTCACCATGACGACTACAAGTGTGAATTACTTCCTGTCTTGGATAGCAGTGCTTCTGCTTTCACCCTTCTTATCTGACACCTTCATTTATGCACGTTCTTCTTTCATTCTCTCATTCATTCATATTTTAACTTGTGACGTGGAGGAACCTCTGACAAAGTCAACATCAGGGTTCAACAATAAGGATGTCTGAGAGGGTTTGGGGCCAGTTCACTGAGCTGCTACTTTGGCACTATATATTACATTTGTTGATCATGTGCCTTGCAAATGCAAACATTTGGTTGTATGGTTGCATGTATTAAACATTGGTGACATTTGAACCAGAAGAATTTACAACAATGCAATGTTGTCTAGCTAACTAATATAGAAATGATTTTAACATCATTTTTAGAAAGACTTGTAATGGAGTGCAACAGCCGGGTTCCAGAAGTAAAAACTCCATTCATTTTCTCCATTAAGGAAATTGATTTTTAACGATAACTTATAAACCTTTAAAGACAGCCTTATTTTGATCTACAAGGTTGTTGAAGCCGTCAGCCCACATTATTACAACTTAGTTTTAAAATAATCATGTTTAACTGGAATTCGTGGAATACAGAAAATTGCACCAATCGGAGTTGAAACAAGCAAGACGCGCCAAAATATCTTTGTAGCCCCGCCCACTCCCATGAAGCACTGCGAATGTAATCGAGTCAGTCGATCTCCAAAATACTTAAATATTTGAATATAGCTGAATAAAAGTTTTATTCTTATAAATAATCAATCAAATAAAAATCTGTAGTACTGGTCAGGATGGAGAACATGGCATAAAAATGGACCCTGATTACTTTATTAGTACATGTTTATGATCTTGTTGTGATTGATTTTGTGATATTGGTGCTGTTAATTTCAAGGGAAGAGGCCAAAGAGTTAATTAGGCATTATTTAGTTTAGACTATAGCCTAAAACTGTTGCCTAAATATCCTGTTTCACTTGGAAATGTGTCAACCATGTAAAATGTGTTAAGAATGCTGTTTGATGATGACTTAAATGGTGTGTTGTTTAATCACATATGGACAGAGCATTCTGCTGTTTGATATTTATGTTACTTTCGATAACAGGCTCATTAACACTGCTCTGTGTGTGTGTGTCTTTTGCAGGATAATTGCGTGTCAGGGTTTGCCGTTGATAAGTGGACAGAACTGTGACCCGTACGCCACAGTAACACTTGTAGGGCCCGCAAGGTAGGTTTATAAATCACAAGGTTTACTGTAAAGGAACAGAGGTTTGCATAAAACCTGATGGTTTCTAATGAAGTACTGAAAACTGTCAAAATGCATTATTGTGATTGTTTCTAAATCAGTCAGTCTTAAGATCGTTTCGGCCTCTGTCACCGGTCTAGGCTGAAATGACTACATAACATCCGCTCTGATTCAATAATAACATCCTGCTCTGTGTTTTTCTCTCTCTCAGGTCTGACCAGAAAAAAACTAAAGTGAAGAAGAAAACCAGCGACCCCCAGTTTGAGGAGACCTTTCATTTTGAGGTACAGCCTCATCCATTTATTCAGTAACAGTTCATGAATGTTGATTTTGTGAGCCTAAATCATGTTTCGAATCCCCCTAAATGGCTTAAAAAGGTATCGATATTAATTTTGGAGTTATGATTTCTTGTGGATGCAGTATGCATTTGTAGCATTAGCCATACGGTTACAATTCACAATGTTTCTGTAGGTCACAAGGTCAAGCAGTTACAAGGGGAGGTCACACTTCCAGGTGGAGGAGGAGGACATAGAGAAACTAGAGATCAAGTGAGTTCTCTTCTTTTCCCTTCTTCATTATTGTGTTGGCATAGTTTCATATTAGCCTCTCCTGGATGGATGTTTTTTGTTTTGTTGTTTTTTGTTGTTTTTTAGATCAAGTAAGTTATCTTCTCTTCTTCATTGTTGCGCTGTCAATGTTTCATCTTAGCCTCTCCTGGCTGGATGTTTGTTTGTTTTTGTTTTGTTTTGTTCTCTTCTCTTCTCTTATTATTGTGTTGGCATCGTTTCATCTTATCCTATATTTTTTTTAAGTTTTTTTTTTAGATCAAGTGAGTCCTTTCACTTCTTTGTTGCGTTTGTCAGTTTAATCTTTGGCTGGATTTATATTTTTTTTGTTTTCTTCTCCTCTTTTCTCTACTTCATTATTGTGTTGTCATTGTTTCATCTTTGTGTCTTCTGGCTGGATGTACACTACCGTTCAAAAGTTTGGGGTCAATTTGTTTTGTTTTTGTTTTTTTTAAAAGAAATCAATACTTTTCTTCAGAAAGGACGCATGAAATTGATATGAAGTGACAGTAAAGACTTTTATAATAATGCAAAATATTTATTTTTTTAATGAAATGCTTTTCTCTTGAACTTTCAAAGAATCCTGAAAAAATGAATCACTGTTTGCACAAAAATATGAAGCAGCACAACTGTTGTCAACTGTGATAATAATCATAAATGTTTCTTGAGCATCAAATAATCATATTAGAGTGATTTCTGAAGGATCATGTGACACTGAAGACTGGAGTAATGATGCTGAAAATTCAGCTTTGATCACAGGAATAAATTACATTTTAAAATATATTCACATAGAAAACAGCTGTTTTACATTAAAAATATAAAACAAACCCAGTAATATTGTTAAATATTATTTCAATCAAATAAATGCAGCCTTGGTGAACAGAAGAGACTACTTTTAAAAACATAAAAAATCTTACCGACCCCAAACTTTTGAATGGTAGTGTATGTTTGTTTGTTTTTTGTTCATCATGTTTTCATTGTTTTAACCCTTGCTTCTCTTGGCCGTGTGCAGACTTTTGTTTTTGTGCAAAGCCTTTTAAAAACAGCATATAACTGCACATATTGACTGTTTGTGGATGATTATGGTAATCAGGGATGAGTGCTTCTTTGATTGGAAAATATTTTGATGAATGTGGCTTTGCTCTGATTTGACACATAATGTGCCACTCTGAATTGTCCCATATAGCCCTCTGCAGAAGCTGACAGGTAAGAGTAGGTGAAACCACCAGATGGCACATTAGATCATGACACTAATGTGTGTGTGTGCGCGTGTGTGTATGTTTATGCATGATTTTGTGTGTTGTTGGTTTTCCACTCAAAGGCAATTTATTTGTGTGCATGTTTGATGTGAGAAAAAGCTTCATCCAGTAGTGGAGACTAACCCACCTTGATGCAACTGCAGCTATACTCTGCGTGCTGGATTTCAGATTCAGTTTGACTGAAAATGGGAGAAGTTCAAATGTGTGCTTTTCTGGGGGTTGAATACATTGAAACATAGCACTGTTTGTGTTTGTAAATGAATTTAGCTAATGCACACTCTCTTGTACTCTCACTTGCAGGGTAGAGCTGTGGAATAATGGTAACTTAGCACAGGACGTGTTCCTCGGAGAGACACGGGTCTCTGTGAAAATCCTGAGAAACGACCATGTCCACAAAGCATGGTAAGAAAATACACACACACATACACATTCACACTCAGAAGTTGGGCTGGACAATATATGGAATGTTCAATTTGCTGGCAATATCCACCTTATTTTTTAAAGCAAGTGTTTTAATGTAATATTGCAAACTGGTATTTCTCATTTATTATCGTAATCATAAACAGCGTTTATAGCTCAAATAGTTTTACTATCACTTTGTTATTTTTGTTACTTCTGCATTGAAAAATAAGGTGGATAAAATTATGCAACACCGTGAACTGTTTATTCTTAAATGAGTGATTTAAATGAGAGGTTTATTTAAAAAATACAGCATGTAGTTCATACATACAATGACTTCACAACTCTTATTATTATTTAAATGATCATATTAACAAAACTGCTTTACAGTTTATTAATATACTTTTTTTTTTTTGTCCACTGAAATCATGTGGTGTATCCACTGATCTATATAAATTTACAAACCAATATGCAGTCTCTCTAAACCCCTCCTTTCCATGAGGCTACTCTGCTCTGATTGGTCAGACGGCTATTCTGTTGTGATTGGCGTTTTGTTTCCAACACAAAGCGGTGACCAATCACCACATCTGAATTTCATCTCTTCCTCAACACTTTACACACAGTGATATAAATGGTTACGTTTTCCTTATCAAATCCTTATTCTTTTGAAGTGCATGCATTTGCTCTGGCAGCGGAAAAAACAGCAAACCAAACTCTTCCAGGCATCAGCTACAACTACAGTGTTTGATGGCGGGTCAAAGTAGACGTTGTTCACAGACAATGAAGAGCATAGGCTGACATTATGCAAATTTGTTACATTGGTACTTAGCCATGTTACAGGAAGTGAGACTGGAATTGCTGATGACTTGTTTCAGCAGTTCAGAATCTATTCTTTCTTTGAGGAGACAATGACTTCATTTGTCATGCCCTTTGCAGTCCTTTTACAATGACAAACAGCTATATTACACACTGCATGAAAGGTAATATTTGAAAAACCATAATTAGACATGCAAAATCGAAGCCTTTTAATAAGGTGGACCCCTCTGTATTTGACCCAATTCTACTCCGAGGTGTTTGGTGCATTCGCGCACTTCCATGCTGTGCATTAATATGCTGATCCCAGTGTCTAAGTGAGGTACACCGAGGGATAACCGCCAATCCCAGCTCTCCACTGGCCTTCTCAGCCCAATCAGACATGAGAGCACCACCTCTGACGTCAGAGCTTAAATGAACATACTTCAGCATTGCTTTAGAGACATTTGCGATGACCGCTTACTGCAGCATCTATAATTTAGATTTCAGCTGCAATTGTCTTATCTCTGATGGGCTTTTTTCTCAAGAAGCGTTTGAGAGACCATGGGAGTGTGTAGATGTGTGTTTTGGGCAGATTGCTTCCGTTGCCCGCTTCCCCTGTGTCCTCAGATTGCGGATCACAGCGTCCTGCCGGTAGTGTTGTGTAAACATTGTATGTGCGTGCATTAGTGTGTGTGTGTGTGTGTGTGTGTCTGTGTTCAGACTGAGAGGGAACTTGTTGATACTGATCTGCATGTTTTGAATGAGTCTACTGCGTGGGTGAGCTTTTGCATGAACCTAGTATAAAACAAGCGCACACACACACACAGACGCTGACACTATTAAACATAGTCTTGCCACACTAATTCCTGCACTTTGTAGTTTGAGCAATGCAAATGACACATAGGATAAAATGATGCATGTGCTAGACACGCATATAGAAAGGATAATCTTAGAGAAAGAGTTTGAACTGATTCATGGAAATGTAACTTGTATTTTTGCTTTTAAAATGTCTCAACACTCGCATACGCAAAGCTAGTTTAGTGACAGTAAGTGACGGAAACGTAATGACTAAATAAATAGGGTTTCAAAATCATCACAACTTTTATAGCACCAGCTAAATCATTGTGACTATATTGAATATACAAATTGAATGATGAAGCTGTGTGACACTGTAAAATAGCTATAAAGGGGACATTTCTTTTTGCTTTGTGTTTTGTAGGTACTTGCTACAGCCGAAAGGAAATGGTACGAAGCCTAAGCCAGATGATCTGGGTTCTCTACGTCTGAAAGTGACGTACACTGAGGACACCGTCCTGTCCTCTGACTGCTACACGGCCCTCCAAAACCTGATGCTCAAATCACCAGATGTCAAGGTACAATAGCGCCCTCCTTCTGTCTGGAAGACCGGCAGTCATGTTTAATTGTTGAACATTTATTTTTAGTTTTCAGAAACACATTCTTTCGTTTATAGCATCTTTTCATTGCTTTCGGTTTCTTTGCGTCTCCAGCCGATCTCCGCATCTGCGGCTCATGTTCTAGGAGATATATGTAGGGAGAGTTTGGGTTATGAAGCGCTGCTTCCTGTGGTCAGACTTCTGCTCCATCACAACAGACTGCTTCCCTTTCTCACTGCTGTTGCTGCCCTGGAGCTGGAGAATACACAGTTCAGTAACACACTCACACAAAAACAGTTCTATAGGTTGTTTTTTGTTTTGGTAATATTTGATTATTTTTTGTATTATCCATATATTTTTGTCAGTATGCATATAGTTTTTTTTTTGTTTTGTAATATCCATGTTTTTTGTTTTGGTAATGTTTTTTTTTTTAAGTGTGCATGTTTTTTTGTTTTGTTTTTGTTAATATTCGTTTTATTACTTTTTTATTTTTATTTTACTTTTTTTTTATTTTTGTCAGGTATGCATATAGGTTTTTGTATACCGGTATATACATATATTTTTTCTTGTTAATATCCATATAGCTTTTAGTTAATTTGTCCGTTTTTTGTTTAGTTAATATCTATATAGGTTTTGTTTTGTTAATATTTGTGTAATTATTTTGTGTGTTTTAATTTGTCAAATTATTTTGTGTTTTAATTTGTCAGTTGGCATTTAGGTTTTTTGTTTTATTTTTATTTATTTTTGCCCCAAAGTTTGTCTAGGTTATAAACTCACACTATTTCTTTGTCCTCTAAAATGTCCTGTCTCCCTGTGCAGAGAGGCCAACACCATATTCAGAGGGAATTCTCTGGCCACCCGCTGCATAGATGACATGATGAAGATTGTGGGCCGAAGTTACTTGACCGTCACACTCAAACCTGTTCTCAATGAGGTGACACACAGGATTTCAGTTTTTTTTTTTTTTTTACCGGACATGTTTATAGATGCATTGAAATTTGTGACTCACTTGACAGTTTAAAATGTTTTGTTCCTTTCTTTCTGCTTTACAGATCTTTGAATCAAATAAAACCTGTGAGATCGATCCTGTCAAACTGAAAGAAGGCGATAATGTGGAGGTCAACAAGGTGAGTTTTTATTTTTATTTTTTATTTTTTTTTGGTTTCTTGTTGAATTGAAAATGTGGGGGTAAAATGTCCTTGTAATGACTTCCTCTGTTTATACCATCTGATACAGTTTTTATTATGCATTTCTAAGCCTAGCTATACATAAGTTAATATTGATATAATATAACCTGTCATTTTACTGGTTAGATGCAATATATTCCCATGAATGAGAAATTTGATAAAAAAAACTGTGCCCTCAGTATTTTGTCTGATCTCACGTTCATGTGTTTGTGTATTCTTAGGAGAATCTTCAGGGTTATGTGCATAAGGTTTTTACATTTATAACACAGTCCAGCTCCAATTGTCCTCCCCTCATGTGTGATGTCTTCAGGTCACTCAGACAGCTCGCATCTAAACGCTTTCCAGGTGAAGCAGCACATGCACATGGACACACTCTCACTCTCATTTGCTTGTGCAGGGTCCACACATTTCTTTTGTTCAGGAATGTTTCTGTTTTAGTATACCTCACACTGACTAAAGTCTGCATGCATTCCTGTAAAACTGTGTTGATTCACCACTAGGAGGAGCCAGATACTCAGTCATGACTAATAACCTGTGTGTGTTTTACCACAGCGGATCCTCATGTGCAGTACTCAGCCGTCAGTAGTTTTATATTTCTGAGGTTCTTTGCCGTGGCTGTTCTCTCTCCACACACATTCCAGTTGAGATCCCATCACCCTGTGAGTGTGCAACAAAAACAGTCACGCACACCACAGCTACAACAAAATACCTACTTAGTTGTAACAAACATTATTTACTTCCTTTTTTACCATGTGACTAATTAATTTATGCCAGGAAAGACCCATTGAGACACTCCAGTCTTTTCTGAGAATGCTTTGAGACAACAATACATGTTTACTCAAAAAAAAAAAGAATCACCTATCTTCCTCTTTCTCTCTCTCAGGATCCTGAAATTTCCCGCACACTTACTCTTATCTCTAAAACCATCCAGTCTCTGGGCAGCTGGGGCAGCCTTTCCAAGAACAAACTGGTATGTCAGCTATTAGTCACACGGTGCGCTGAAGGAAATAACTTTTCAAAAGTTTTCCCCTAGACTTTGGGACATTAAAAAAAAAAACCTGTTCTTGTTTTGTTGTTGTTTTTCCAGTCTAGCTTTAAAGAAACCTATATGTACGATTTCTTCAAGTTATTCCAAGAAGATGAATGTATAGAGAAAGTTAAAAAGGTAAGTATTTCTAACAAACTGTTTTTTGAGGTCTCTGATGTACATAGGGCTTTGGTTCATATTTTGTTTTATTATTTTATTAATACTTTTACTCAGAATAGATGGGATCGAGATTTTAGATGCTAAAAAATGCACTTCATAAATACAGTGCTTTGAATATACATTTAGATGAGCATGTATTTAATTTCTGAATTAAATTCAAGTTAGATTTTTTTAGGGGGCATAAACTAAAAACTGTGTGTCTAGTCCCCTAAAATATCAGGTAGTTAGACCTTTCATGAGAAGGCAAGGTTAGTTCGGGTCATAAAATGTAACATGATGGTATGAATGTTATGATACTATAATGTTATGAAATTCTTGAAAAGAAATGAATTGCAATAATAAATCAAACTTCCCATCTCTCTCTCTTTCTCTCTCTCTCTCTTTCTCTCTCTCTTTCTCTCTCTCTTTCTCTCTCTCTCTCTTTCTCTCTCTCTTTCTCTCTCTCTTTCTCTCTCTCTCTCTCTCTCTCTCTCTCTCTCTCTCTCTCTCTCTCTCTCTCTCTCGCTCTCATTTTTGTTATTGATGTTTGAATGAGGCCCCTATTACAAATACCTTAAATCTGTTAACACTAATACTTATGAGTTATGAGTACATTTTTACGATTTAATTTATTGTATTTGTTAAAAACAAAAAAAAACTTAAAACATAGACAGTACCAGTCAAGAGTTTGGACACATTACTTTTTTTAATGTTTTTAAAAAAAATAAGTCTCTTATGCCCATCAAGCCTGCATTTATTTGATTAAAAATACAGAAAAAAAACAGTAATATTAAGTTTGGGGTGAGTCATTATTTATTTCGTTAAAAAAAAGAAAAGAAAAGAAATGAATACTTTAATTCAGCAAGGATGTGTTAAATTGATATAAAGTGATAGTAAAGACTTATATTGTTATATCTTATTAACTTTTTATTCATCAATGAATCCTGAAAAAGTATTAAGCAGCACAACTGTTTCCAACATTGATAATAAATCCGCATATTAGAAAGATTTCTGAAGGATCATGTGACACTGAAGACCGGAGTAATAATGATTTAAATTCAGCTTTGCATCACAGCAATAAATTTATACTTTGAAGTATATTAAAATAGAAAACCATTATTTTAAATTGTAATAATATTTCACAATATTACTGTTCTTTCTGTGATGATTACTTGTGAAATTACTATAAATATGAGCATAAACTCATTTCCCAGTGCAGTATTGCTATGTGTATCATGTCGGGAAGTAGCTGCCATTGACCGTGTATTGCGTGCATTTATTCTAAAGCATATTCTGTGTTAAGCTTGGGCTTCATTTTCATGTGTAAATTCTCTTCTGTCATCTTTTTTTGCATTAGTTCTTAGATGAGATCTCCTCTAATGTAAGTAAGGAGTCTAGTGGAGTGGAGGACTCCTTTGTGCTGAAGGAGGGGTGAGTAGAAAACGCCACAGTTCTCAGAACAGTCTAATTGATTAGTCTCGTTATTACATCTTTGAGTAGCTCAAATAAGGGTCAGTTTGGGTGATTTTTACCACATTGTTTCCAGGAAACCTAACAGTTATGTGTGTGTATGATTTTTAACAGAGAAGTACATAAGCGGGCCCAGGGCAGAAAGCGAATAGGAAAGAAGAACTTTAAGAAACGCTGGTTGCGAGTGACCAATCAAGAGCTATCCTATCACAAGCAGAAAGGTGAGTGTTCCCGGCTGTTGATGATGATGTGTTCCTCTGAAGACCAGTTTTGTCCATGATCCAAAGAACTTTCTGTTTGTGGGCAGTCATCGAGTTCAGCTCAGAAATGTGGGGGTCCAGACGCTTGTTTTTGCTGGCAGGTTTTATATGGAAACGGAGTTGAAATAACATGAGAAGTATCCCTGGATTCTTTTAGCTTGTCCTCAGTTTCACATTCTTGTTTGTGTAGCTCCTGTTCATGTTCCTGCTCCTGGATGTGAAACTTTCTGTTTCCCCTTTTTGATTTATGCTGTCAGATTTATGTCATGGGTGTGTACGTATGCTTAATGGTGTCAGTGGATCTCATGTATTTAGCAATGTGTTGGGTTGAGAGGACTGAAAATGTGCATGTCCACTGGTAATAATTGCTATATATATTGCTATATAAATTGCTGATATAAAGGATATGATGTAATTTGGTTAGTGCTGTCAAATCGATTAATCGAATCTAACAAAAGTTTTTGTTCACATAATACGTGTGTGTGTGTGTGTGTGTGTGTGTGTGTGTGTGTGTGTGTGTGTGTGTGTGTGTGTATTATTATATTTATATTGTGTGTATACAGTATATACACACAGACATAGGCCTACATATATATATATATATATAAATATAAATATAATAGTATATACACACATTATGTGAACAGAGACTTTTATTTTAGATGTTTTAACTAATTAATTAAATTTGGTGCTGTCAAATTAATTAATCACCATTAATCACAAGTAAGATTTGAGAAATTCCTCAAATGAATAAATACTTTTCTCAAAAATAATTGGGGAAAGATCTGCATTATGGATCAATAAGGCTGTCAGTAGATTCTGGACATATAAGGAACTAGATTTCAAAATAAAATGATAAAAAGGAGGATATTCAATTTATAAATTAAATGAACAGAGGAAAGAGTGATACAAACCATAGTTAACAACAATATTTACCTACATGCACAACCATTTAAAAGGTTTGGGGTTAGTAAGAGTTTTTTAAGACATTAATACTTTTACTAAGCAAATACACATAAAGATCAAAAATGACATTAAATTATAATTCAATTTCAAATAAATTTCGATTCATCAAAGAATCCTAAAAAATGTATCATACTTTTCACAAAACTATTAATCAGAACTCCTGTGTTCAAAGTTGCACATACGAAATGTTTCTTAAGAAACAAATCAGCATATTAGAATGATTTCTGAAAGATCATGTGACACTGAAGACTGTAATAGTAATTAATTAAAAAAAGATTAAAAATATTAACGACCTCAAATGTTTGACCGGTACTGTATTCTATATGACAACATTTTATAGCATGAAAAATTCCAAACGGAAGGTTCTGTGAACATGTTTGAGTGATGATAATAACTTTTGAAATGATTTACTGAAACGGGCAGTTCAAAATAACTGATTTGCAGAAATGAATCAAACTTCCCATCTCTCAGCGTTTTGGTTATTGATGTTTAAATGAGGACCCTATTACAAATACCTTAAATCTGTTAACACTAATACTTATGAGTCATGACTTATGTAACAGGAAATATTTAAGATTTTTTTGTTTCACTTTGCACCGCCAGCGGACCGATACAGTATATAGGTAAATATACTACATTATGCATCATCTAGTCCTAATAGTTTTCTTGATCAGCTTCATGGCATACTATAATTCCCACATTTCCTTTGAGTGATCTACCCTGTGAAAAAAGAATTGTCAATTCCTATGGAGTGATGTGAATTTCAAGGTCACCAACTGCTAATCTTGTTGTCCCTGCATGATACACGTTTAACACTGTTGTAATAATAAACATCCTTTAGCGTGATCACCTCAGAAGGAGCCAGCGTGATAGCCTGACCTTCTTTTGTTTCCTGCTGGGTTACTGTTGTTGTCTTTTCTATGGGAGAGCTGAACAAACTTACCCTAAGTATTACATTAGCTGTTTCCATCCACCTATTTTTATTGGGATTACATCTCTTAGGATGTCGCATAAAAAAAAAACACTGGATAGAAACACCAAGATGCACATAAATTCTAGAAAATGCGCATAAAAAACACATGCGCTCAATTGAGGTGGATCATTTTTTTTATCAGATAAGAAGACGTACATGAAGCGCGATAGAAACACATTTACCGGAAGACGCAAGTCATTTATGATGTTGGAAAAAAGAGCCACATTGGCTTCCCCGGTTGCAGAAAACTTTCATTTTTATTACAAATATTTTGTGCCAGTTTCCCAGGAAGTGACGATTTTGTTACCTTGAACGCATGGAATGTAAATTGGGCTTTATTCGCAAATGTTTTATGCGCTATTCCAATTGTACAAATGTACAACCCCCCCCTTTTTTCCAGTCAGTCATGATTGTTGACTAACCAATAGGCGATGTGGTGTGTCTATATACAGCAGAGTTCGGAAGGCACAACTGGGTCACATTGACACGAAACAATCGTGATTATCATCTCGTTTGCAGTTTTTTCCCCCATGCATTTAGATTTTCCTCCCTGATTTTTATTAAGTAATTGTGTACTTTATCTTAAAATTGAAGCACTTGTGCTGGGAGTTACTTTGGCAGAAAGCGTTTCTCGTTTGATTTCACACATGGTAAGTATTATAATGTGCATTCATTAGTTTTGTTTGATGTTGGGATATATGACTTTTCTTAGCTCGATTTAAGTAAGCTATTCTCCTAATTTTACCAATAAAGGTATTTTCTCAGTAATTCAATTTTCAACTGATGTAACAGTTGTTAATGGTTATTTTCAAGTGATTGTATGTCCATATAGTGACCCGAAAAGCATTTGGACACAGGTATTTGATAACAAAAACATATGGCACAAGCACAATTTTGGAGACAAAATGAAGGCAAAAAGTATTGTGACATTATTGCTACTCAGCTAGGACACCTGTGTCAACTTGAGGAAAAGTAACATTTAGGGGCCACTGTGTTATTCACCACTTTACTGCAGGAAAACTAATAAATGTATTATTGGAACATGAGCTTGAAAGGTTGGGACACTTGCATTCTTAGTAGACAGTGCCATTTGACCGAAGAGGGAGAGAAGTAATAACTTGTGATTTCATTCTAGAGTCATCTGGACTAAATGATGGACCGTCCTCTGTAGACAGGCACCTTTGATTTGTATCTGTCCTCCAGATATCAGATCTGGGGCGGTTGAGGATGTTATACTCTGTGTTCTTCACTGGCTAAACTCAACCTGAACCCCTTTATTGATTCGAAATCTCACTGGAAAGGACTTACTGGATATACTTATTTATATGCAATTTCTATTTCTTTGTAATATAATTAAAGTGTACATGCCGAATGTATTTACAAGCATTTATGATAAACTAAAATATACTTAAATATTATTTTTATATAAAGTTGTACAGGATGTCATGTATTTAAATTAGGGAAGCATGCCCTGAGACCACGTTTTCCAGAACTTGGCCAATACCGATACTTTCATTTTTGGTACTCACCGATACCTGTATTTTCATTGTACATTTTTTAATATATTAGGTAGAGTAAACATAAGGATATGAATCATATTCATTGGTTTAATTTGTTAAGAAAATATATAGAGTATTTCCTTGTTTAATTATGCCTGTTAAAATGTATAATACAAGCCTCACTGTTCATTCTATTCCTATCATATCTTATCTTTCATTTAATAGCACCTCATATTTAGAGCTGCTTCAGCAGGGTTCAATGCTAAGTATTTCTTTCTACTGGCCTGGTTGAGTCAGTGGTTCAACTGTTTAGATACCAGTGAAATATCACAATTCCAATTTGTTGTTTTGTTGTTGTTGTTTTTTCAGTAAAAAGGAACGGGAAAAGTCAGCAAACCAGCTATTGGCAGTGCACACCTGGTAAACGTTCAGAAAGAAGATGCATTAAAAAGAGAACAAGATGGGCTGGGGTGGCATGTGCAGCTCTAGTTCTCAAGCATCTGTGTACTTTGGCTGTTCTGTGGTCAAAATGATGCGCATTAGCGAAGGAGATGAAAATAGGAATTTATCAAATGTGTAGAATGTGCATGAGAAACGGCTGTGTGTTATTGTTGGCTGGCCTAGTTGGTGCGCTATCAGCTCCACAGGCTCGGCCCGACTGGACCGAGTCACGGGTTGTTAAAGAATATCATGTGAGATTTAGTGTCCGTGTCTAAACCGCAGTCCCCAGATTTGTATGTGTGTATGCAAAAACAGACCCATGCAGTAGGAGGTCTGGGCTCTGTATTTGTGTTTATTTCATGATGCATATTATTCATCAATTTCCCTCCCTACACAAGTGTTAAAAAAAAGTGAAATGTTATTAATTAATTCATTTATTTATTTTTTCGCTGTTTTAATAAATGTATCTTTGTGTTTGTGTCCAGGGAAAGAAGCACTGTGCGTCATTCTTGTGAAAAACATCCTCGGTGTTGAGAAACTGGAAGAAGGTGCCTTTAACCGCAAAAACGTGAGTATCTCAGTCGTATTTGTGAGTTCTTGTGCATTGTTTGTTCTTGCAGCTCAGCTGGTGTAGCATGGTACTAACAATTCAAGTGTTGTAAGACTGGATTTCATCCTAACCTACAATAAAACTCAGGAGAGAAGATCTCAAAGAAAGAGCATAGGACACCGCCTTGCCCAAACTTCTCTTCAAACATATGATTTGTCTTGGGGATCGATTGTTTTTTTCCCTTTCATGTTTGGTATCATTTTAAATTTCTCAGTGTGATTGGTAAAAGGCCTTAATTTCACAACAGTCATTAGTATTCTGAGACATAGAAAACTTAGGAAAACTTAATTCTTTTCTCCTGTAAGGCTGGTGTCTCTTCAAGATATCTGATAATCAATGTTGTAACAGAGTTAAAGGCTCAGGGAAGGAGGAGGCCGGAACTGGCGAACGTTTAAACACTTTAATAATAAAATAAACAAACACAAAATGAAAGTAAAGCGGCAGTCCCTCAAGGACGACTGCCGCACCCACATAAACATGCATAACGTAAATGTCCCAGGCCTGAGACTCGAGGTCGTTGCGGTGCGCTGGTGACATTAGCAATCGCTCCGCCGGTCTCACTCGTTGAGTATCTCACTATGTAAATATTTACAACCGTTTACAATTGTTCTCTGGGTGTTTAAAGGATTACTCTACTTTTTTTGGAAATAGGCTCATTTTCCAATTCCTCTAGAGTTAAACAGTTGAGTTTTACCGTTTTTTGAATCAATTCAGTCGATCTCCGGGTCTGGCGGTAGCACTTTTTAGCATAGCTTAGCATAGATCATTGAATCTCATTAGACCGTTAGCATCTCACTCAAAAAAATGACCAAAGATATTTTTCTATCCCGGAAAATAAAAAGTTGCTGTGTAATATCATTGCGCCTGCTGCACCCATGGTACACGATGTAACTACAGAAGAGTCAAGTTTTAAATAGGAAAAATATCGAAACTCTTTGGTCATTTTTTTGAGAGAGATGCTAACGGTCTAATGAGATTCAATGATCTATGCTAAGCTATGCTAAAAAGTGCCAACGCCAGACCCAGAGATCAGCTGAATGGATTCGAAAACAGTCAAACTCAACTGTTTAACTCTAGGGGAGATGGAAAATGAGCCTATTTTAAAAAAAAAAGGGTAATGTGTCAGAACAGTCTTTGGGAAATTCTGTAGTCAGAAACCCCCCACACAGTGCTGTGTCTGTGTGAGTTCTGCTCTCAGATATTCATCTAAGAGTAAGAAATGCATAAGAGTATGTATGAAAAATGCACAGGTATGCATTTCTTACTCTTAGATTAATTCTTTGCGCAATTGATGTATTTATTATTTCTAAATTGTCGTTTAGTTGTGAAATTGATATGATAAATTGTTACCTGACAAATACAATTTTATGTTTGATTTTATTCTTTATTCTTCTGAAATCATTATGACCATTAGATTAAGTGGAGTCTGGTGTTTCCGCAAATTTGCGTCAGGATAGACTAAACTAAAGGCCCAATGAAAGGAGCATGTGACACATGATCTGGGACCTTTTGATTTCTTACTATCCCTGACTTACTAAGTTACAGCATTGTGAATAAGATAACATCTTTGTATGAACAAGCATGGAACGGTTCGACTCAAATGTATAAGTAAACACTGCACTCTCTGACTAAGATCAGAACTGATGAGTTTGTGTCCGTGAGAACACGACCCGTGCAACTTAAGTTCTCTATTTGCTCATTAAGGACCTGATGTCGCACATTTAAAAGAATGGGATACCCTGAATAATTAAAGATTGAAATGAATACATAACCAATATTTATGTTTAGTTCCTAATTCGAAACACAATCTAAATTTAATAATAATTTGAATTGGAGTCCGATTAAGCACGGAGCTAAAGTAAAATTGAAACTAAATTCTAATAAATTAAGTGAACTTTACGCTGAAAAGACCTAAACTCATTATACCTTCGCCCACACCGCTGGATTCCGTCGTTGGGCGACGGATGGTCCTCAGTGTTGTTGGTTTAATTCACAGGCCACACAAATTCTAATAAAATGTAAAGTCTTAAGTGTTGCTTTGGATAAATATAAGCATATTAGAATGATATCTGAATGATCATGTAATGGCTGCTGAAAATAGAGATTAGCCATCAAAGGAATAAATTACATTTTAATATATATTCCAATAAAAACAGTTCTTTTAAATTATAATAATACTTCACAATATTACTGTTAAAATAAAATAAATGCAGCCTTGATGAGCATAAAATACCTCTTATAAAAACATTGAAACATCCAAACTTTTGTTTTGCAGATGTTTCAGGTAATCCATTCAGAAAAGCCTCTGTATGTGCAGGCGGGTAACTGTGTGGAGACCAACAGCTGGATTGAGGTGCTGAGTCAGGTCAGCCGCTGTAACCCGGGGCGGCTCAGTGTGTTTCACCCATCTGCTTATGTGAGTGGATCCTGGTTATGCTGTAAAGAATCCAACGAGAACCTCCTGGGCTGCAGACCATGCACTGCGTAAGACATCTTGTTAATACATTTGCATTTTATCGCTGTATGTCCAAGCATGTACGCGTTACCGTTTTTCATGTCTGACTCCGTCTTATAGGACAGCGTTGGCTAATATTCAACTGGACATCGACTGTGACCGAGAAACAGAACGAATCTTCTCCTTTTTCTCCACAAACCGCTCCAGACTACAGAAGATGGAGGGTGTGTATAGACTAAAAACAATATGAAATAATTGACTTTATTAATACACATTCTGGTCTGTGTACTGTGTTTTTATTTTCTCCACTATTGAACTAACTTCTTAACTTTCTTGTCTACTGATGAAACCAATGCTAGGAAGTAAAAAATAGTATGTCATAGTAGCTATTGTCCAATCATCTAAATCAACCTAGGATATTGCATCCAGGATCCTGCTCAATATTCCGTTTCATTCAGAATTACTAGTCAAATGTTTGAACACAGCTAGTCATTTTTTATTGCTACTATTTTCCACTCTTTTATCTGAACTGTTAAATGACACAAATGTTAGTATAGAAACAGCAAAAATACCAGAAATGTTAAACCAATCAAAACAGACTTATTTTCCTTGCCATGAATGCACTTAATGGCTCTTTTCCTTTTATTGTTTGATCAAATTCAACCATTAAATACGTTAAATAACATTTATGTTTTATTTATTCTTTTTTTTTAAAGAATTTCATAAAAATAGTTTGCATGTTGTTTATTATGCTATCTTAAAGGTTCCTAATTTTGTTTTGGAGGTCTCCTACAATAGGTTTACATGCATCCTAGGTCAAAAATGGTTCGATAAAGGATTCAGTCTCTCTAAACTCCTCATTTCCGAGAGAATACTCTGCTCTAATTGGTCAGATGGCCCAGTCTGTTGTGATTGATCGACAGCTTACAGTGCATGTCGATAACGCATTTTGTCTGAATTTCAGCTCTGGATCTTCCTGATAACTTGATACACAGTGATATTAACAGTAACGATGGTGTCGGTTTTACCGTATCAATTGGATCACTAGTCTTCATCCTTTGAAAGTGCATGCAAACTGAATTTGTTTTTGCAGCACAGAAAACAGCGTCTTTTTGACATGTTGACGACACAAATCAAAGTTTTCCAGGCCTCTGCTACAACTACAGTGTTTGAGGGCTGGTCGAAGTAGACCTTGTTCGCGGGCAGCCAATGAAGATCATAGGCTGACATTATGCAAATTTGTTATAAACCTACCTAGGTTTGAGCAAGAACTACTGAAGAACTACTGCAATTACTGATGACTCTTTTCAGGCAGTTCAGAATCACTTCTTTCTTTGTGAGACAATACTTAAAGCTTTTTGTGAATGTACTGCAAAGTTTCATAGATTAATTACACACTACATGGGAGCACTATAAATGCTAAAAAAAAAATGTAACTAAAATGTTTTTTCATTTAAACGTGTGATTTAAATTGTGTATGTGTGTGTGTCTACAGATGCCTGTGCCGGCATGTCAGTGTATCTTGGGCAGCAGGAGGAGTGTTCAGCCTTCACTATACAGGACCCTAAAGAGACCTTCCGGACCATTAAAGAGCTCAGAGAAGTACTGGATGAACTGCAGGCTCTCCACGACTCAAAGGGGGCACTGACCGATGAACCAGGCACTATGTAAGACACCCAAAATGAATAAAGACATCACGTTTTTACCCAAAAGTGGAAAATGTAAATTGTAATGATGAAATTTAGCATTTTTTAATTATCCTTGAAGACTTTTTATAAAAAATTCCCATCTTCCTCAAGAGCCAGTTAAACAAAATCTTGTCATATATGTATGTGCAGTAAATTGATTTAAAAAAAAAAATTCCTCTTTCTTTTATAGCGCAAATCCTATTGTTGGAAAGACAGCGTAACATTGTGACTGCATGACCAGGTGGTACTGACATAGCCACACAAGCAGAGGGCGCTGTGTTTGACAACATTTAGGAGCATGACAGTGCGCTGATAATGCTCAGAGAAGCGCTGCCGTTCCACACGTGACTCAGTCTAACCTCTCCAGCAATGGCCTGATCTGGAGTTACGTGTACTTGGAAGAATTTGGCCAGTCAACAGTCGAGTGGCGTGTCCGTGAGTTGCTATCATTGGAAAAATCTAGCACTTTTCTCTGTGTGCCTGTCCGGTCTCAGTCTCATATCATTTTTTAAGATCGTTTTAGTAACCTCAATCGCCAGTCCGCACAGTACGAAAGGATTCCGATCACCTCTTATTCATTCCTAAACAGGCTGTGAAAGTCCAGACACCAAGAGTTTGTCTGAGAAATTATAGCTGCTAAAATGAAAGAACTCAACCTTCACATTTTTCTTTGTAAACCGCCAGTTTCTTCAGACTACTGGTCATTAAGTAAAATAACCATGTCAAAGGGAATTTCCATTGTTTTTTATTCTTGTAGTTTCATCCCTCTCAGTCCATCCCTTTGAGTGTGTGCATGGTTTTCTATCTGTAGTGGATAGAATTAATCTGCCTTATAAATTCAGTGGAGGTACTTACAATTCCACACTTGTGTATGAATTAGGGACTAATGCAGAAGCACTTTAGATATTTGGAATACTCCAGATGAGATTGTTTTAGATACGTGGTATCAAACCTTTTTTTCCTGATATTGATCAGTTACATGATCAGCTCTTGTGTAATGTTCTGTAGATAAGGTTCATATCCCGTAGATTTTTACTAGCTATTTTTCTTACGCCAAAGATGTTGTTTTGTAGGTTTTCATGACTTGAAAATGGTATACATGTAGTTTTTTAATTACAGAATTTTAAAAAAGGAAAATGGCTATCTATATTTCATGGATGTATGTTTTGGGAGCCTCATGCATTTTGATAAACATGAAGAAAATTTTGTTGAATCGATCTTTGTAATCTTTTGCTCTATTGAGTTGTTAGCTTAGCAACATGATAACAGCATTGGAACTGGAATATTTGTGTGATGTGCAAAGAAGTAATGCCAGGGTAAACAGCAAGGAAGCTCACTAGAGTTTTGAACAGAGCTAGAAACAGATTGTTTGGTATGAATTCTGATCGACAATCTCCTATATCATGTTTGTGATGTCACAGTGTGTAATTTAAAGGTGGAACTGTCACGTCATTTTCTGATAACTTCCACCTACTGATTATTACAGGTCTACACATTTGTGGTTTTGTTTTAAAATGACCCATTTTGAACTATACTGAAGGGTTTTTGTGTGTCTTTTCTGTAACATTGGAAACTGTTAACTTCTGCTTGGTATACTTGTTTCGCATCTATCTATTCTTAGATGCCTAGATCAGTGGTTCTCAACTGGTAGGTCAAAAAGGGTCATGGACTTCATGGGAAATACGAACAATAAAATGCACTAACCGTATAATAGTGAAGAGCTTAGATAGCAAAATAAATAAGCTTAACTTTTAAACACAAAATCTAATACCCCATGAAATAAAACGAATACAAAAGAATGAACATTTTAACAATTGGTCTGTAAGTTTAAGACAGGGGCCGTTTACATGACACCATATTCAACTGAAAAGGCGTTTGGGGCCTTAAAACAAACTTTTGAAAACAGGATTTTGAAAACCATACTGTTATCGTCTTTGCGAATTTGTGAAAACGGTGATGTCGTGCGTTTGACGTGTTCAGTCTATAGGCTTGTAGTGTTTCTTTACAAAGTGACATCGCCAACTACTGGCCTGGCATTCATAATACAGCCGTTTTCATGGATCTTTCGTGAAACTTTGTCTGTATGCGGAAAACACAAAGAAAAAAATGTAAAAGATCTTCCAATCCCTCTTATTTACAATATCCTCACTTTTATGAGCATTACAGATCTCTCCATTCTATCTGTATGTCACTGTGATCAGGTCGATGGCTTAACTGGCATAAATATATTGAATTTGGCTCAGTGCACACTGTATGATTTTGCCCACAATATTACCTTCGGAGACCAATTTGTGAGTTTGTTTATTGTTTATTATAGGATGTTTATTGTCGTACTGTAGCTTCCCTTGACAAAAATAGGATTCTTATATTGGCTTTTGGATTAATGCAGAAAATAAGCTCTGTGACCAACAAAAGTTTATGATTCTTGCACGTTTTGTTCATCATAATAAACCTTACAAATGAACACAACTTTAATGAATCTTAAAGCCTAAATACAATCATTAGAAGTACAAAGCTAAACGTAGGCTATAACCGAACTATATCACTGTTGAATGACTTCAACGTCACCATCACAATTCCGACATCTTTTCAGCCTTTATTTAAAAAACATTTTCCCTGAACGTTCGAGTTCTAATAGTTTGGAAGAGTGTGATTATAAACGCATGTAAAAGCGGACTAGACCATTTAGCTGTTCAGATGATGACGTTTAATTTCCCCGAAAAACTTTGCAGTCCCGTTTAGCCACTTGTTAACAGCCACCCTTTTCAAGACAAGTAATTTACAACATAAAATCCATCAGAAATACATTAAAGTAAAATGTGACTCTCTATGTTAATATCTTGAGCTTGTGTTAACCACAAACTTTATTTCAAGCATTTAACTAAAAACCCATCGATTTCGGGATGATGGAACCTGCTAACGTACATATAGTTTTGTGTTTTTATATAGGTTAAGCGTTAAGTTCAAACAATAAATTTCGTTTTGAAGCTCTTAAATGTGACGTGACAGATCGCTGTTGCTCCTCAGTTTAAGCGGCTGGGTCATGTTTGAAGCTGTGGAGAAGATGACTTGAGGCTCTGTCTGGATATGGATATGGATATGGATACATGATCCTTTAAATGGGAGGAGAAAATCTTTTGTTGTTGACATCACTCACTTAATAGACACCAGCCATGTCGGACAGATGCCAGCATGGATAGGTTGAGAAAAAACTCCCCAACAACATTTAATACGGGGTGCAATGAGTTTGTGTAAACCACAAAGTTTTGTGCAGAGAATTGTTGGCTGCTGAGAGCATGAAACCATCGAAATTTTGTACGATACATAATTTTGGTACCGCGTTGGGTCATCAATGTAAACTCTGGATCACGAAGCAAACCAACTTGAGAACCACTGATCTAAATAATCTAACCTCTTAGCGTGGCATCAAATTAAAGTGTACTTAGCGTGATCATTGTACGTTCTTTTAAAAAAGACCCCGTTAACTTTATGATAGAAGGATGTGTTAAAAAATAATTATTGATAAACACAGGAACCAGCAAAAAAAGAAAACCGATTTCTGTCATACCTCCGTTTTAACTCCATATTAGGGTTTTTAGTTGTCAGAACATTCCATTCTTAAACTCTAGTTTTCACACAATCTCATGGCAAATCATAAATATTTTACGCTTTGTCGAATTGGTGGTTAATTCGTATGAAGTCATACAAATTCATTTGTACGGTTTTGTACGATCTGCTTACGCCCCAGTGGCGTTATGTTTAGGGGTGGGGTTAACTTATTTTTTTTTAAATAATCAAAAAATTGGGGGCAATTCACATCATACAAATTCATATTTAATCGCCTTGTAAAATAGTTAAGATTTCCCTTGAGATTGGATTGGATTGGTCAAAACGCAAGTAAATCTACAGGGCATCAGTCTATGTTTGTGAATTTTTAGTGACGTGCCTCTCAAACAGATATATATTTTTGTAATCATGAGTTTTGAAAGCTGAAAGATTGTATTGAGCATTGATTAAAAAAAAAAAAAACCTGGAACACAGTTTGCCGTTTCAGCACGAACAATTATGCAACATTCACCTTCCGGTTATGGTCTCAGAACATATATATCTTTGTATTTGGTCCATCATATTTGACAGATTTGTGTGTTTTTTTTTCTCATGTGTGATGTGTAGATGTTCGTAGCACACTGTGAACTGAATGTTGATGCATTGATTGAAAGGTACATGGATGTTCATCTGGTACTCTGAGGCTCCAGTGAGCTTGAGTAGAAATGTGGTACCGATCATCCTCACTTCATAACTGTGGTGAGCTAAGAGCCCGCTTGGGCTCGCTTAGCATTGTGGTGATACCGCAGACCTCCTCCATTCATTATATTTGTCGGATCGAATTTAGTGGTTTCTGTGTATTGCTGTAATTGTCTGAACTGGGCATATTTTCATCTTGTGTAAACATACAGTAACCATTACAACCAGAATCCAGTGGCCCTTAAGACACCCAAGACTAAAGATTATTCTTTAACATTCCCAATTTAGCACTTATCTTTGAGTCGATGGAACAATGCAGACAATGTCTTTTTTCTTTTTCTTGAAGTCTTGAATGTATATCGGTACAAATCTACAATCACTATGATAAGAAAGTTTCAAACGATCATGTGCTCCTGTTATGATATTTGTTCCCGAATTTCACCTTGTTGGCGTGAATGGGTCTGCAAGTCGCCCCTTTTAAAACCTTGTAGTTTTAATAATGCATTTCTTAAATTATTTTATTTTTAGATCAATAATGTAGGTCAGTAAAACTGCTATAAATATTTGCACAAATTTGACCTTTTTTTTTTTTACCCGATTCTTCTTCCAATGTATTACTAATTGTACTGGACATGTTTGCTTCATTTTGTTATTTAAATGTTTTTATACCATTATTTTCACGATACAAGCTCACATAATTCCTCTGTTATTAGTTCTGTGGAATTAATTTGCAATAAATAAATATATTGTTTGTGTGATTTCTGTTGTATGTGTGTTACATCAGTGGCTCTGCATCACAATTTATATTTAAGAACAATGATTTTCACAGTTCAGATCCATACCACGTTGAGCTGTTGTGACACAATAGCTATTAAATTAAATTAGAATTGGCTGTAACACTGTAGACAGTGAATAGTAGTATGTGATAATGTACAGTTGGTGGCATTTTGTTATTTTAATTATCAATTAATAGCATGAAATGTCACCTAAAAAAAATGATCCACAAATTAAGTCTAGACAGAGTTGTTTGTAAAAAAAAACAAAAACATTTGCAAATGTTTTTTGGGAGATTTTTTTAATATTCGTAAAACTCCTAACATGTATTTGGGGTTTCTCTTTCAATTTATTTGTGAATTTGTTTACTTTTTGTAAATATCTCTACATGTATTTGTAGATCGTAAGAAATTTAACCCCATACAAAACATATTTGGTCACCTCAGCCTTATTAAAAATGTATAAATATCATTGCATTGGATAGTAAAATATGGATGCTCAAAATGAAAGTATCAATTCAAAGTATTGAAGATCATTAATAATAACGCACACACACGGTTTCACAAGTTTTAATCTGCCTTCTCTGTGATTCACCAAATTACAGAAAACAAGCAAGACAAGACTATAAAACAATTAAAGACAATAAAAACAAGACAATAAACTATTAAACCTTGTTGCAATTCTTGCAGGCTAATCGTAAAATATAATGGGTTGTAAAATGGCTTGATTTGTGTTTAAAAGGAAGCACATGTGTAACTTGGCACCTTTTTATAAATTGCGACGACTAAGATCAGTATGCAAAACTGTGTTCAGTTTCTCACAGTTGAGAAATCTGTAAAATATTAACTGGCAATAGTCTTTACAATGCACATGGTGGTTGTGTGTGGATTACACTGGACTGAATTGGAGACATACACAAGGTCCCTTCCAAACTCCTGATTTCTTCCGATTTCTTGTCTGACATTTTCCCGTGGCATTCAATCTATGGAAACTGTTGAGTTTCCCTGCTTTTCCTCTCATGAACTGTGATTGTGTATTATCAGAGGCTGGGAAGCACTCCAGTGCAAATGAAAACATACGGAAGAGTTTTGTTTGTACATGCATGTACAAACGTTTTCATCTAAAAAATTTGCTGTCAAGGTTAATACAAGTGATATCAGTCGTATTCAAACATCGTTGAGGATAAATGGAAAATCTCATTGATTTTAAAACCATATGGTTCCACTTTATTAGTAACAGTATCACTTCAGAAAATCCATGATGTGGTTTTAAATGAACAAATTCTATAATCACAGTAAGCTTTTATGTATCACAAAATGATCACAATCAGATTTCTGCACCTCACTTAAAATGTTGATTTTGGTTTGTCCCATGGCAGGAATCTTGATCTTCTTGACCGTATCCCACAAATAAATTCATACAATGTCATCATTTGGCATAATCTGTAATAGTAATACATCTTTTTCGAACATATAATTATAAATATTATTATAATTTTTTTTTTTTTTTGGATAAAATATTTCATTCTAAAGGGGCCATATGTAAGAATCTTCATGTATTAATGCTTTCTTATTGCCAATGTGCCAACAGCTTGTAACGAGGCCTTCCCCGACTTCCTACGTTGTCTATGAAAGCCTGTAGAGTAGGGCTGCATTTAGGGGTCCAATTTTGAATGCCCCTCCCTCGCTAAATTCCCTGTCTCGTTCACTCAGATGTAAGTCATTGCTCACATTGCACGAGTGCCCAGAACTGGCAGAACACAGTGTGAAAGTGTTGTGGGCAGAACAAAATTTGTTTACACACCATTCTATATCCTGTATGTAGGCTTGGGCTGTTAACATTTTTTATATGAACAATTATTCATATTATATGAATATATTTTAATTGTGCTTTGTCGTCACAATCATGGTGCATTGTGGTCTATGGAACTGCCTGAAGTGTACATATTGGTATAGAATATACTTCCCTACTAAATAGTGACAAGAGTAGTACGTCCGAATTCACAGTACTCATAAAAGAGTAGGCAAAAAGTACCCGGAAGACTTCTTCCGGGAAGATTCTGAAGTGTGCATACGAAGGACACTTTACGATCCCATGAGGCCACGGGAGAGGTTTATGACAGTGAAGCGACGCAACTCACACTGGTAAGTATGTTACGTGATAATGACCGTATGATGAATGTAGTATGTCTGGATAACATTCATACTACACACATTCATACTACATAGAACATACTTTTTTAGCGGTCAAAGAGTAGTGCTCATTCAAAATAAATACGTACTCGAGAGTATGAGATTTCAGATGCACCAATTCAGTAGACTCGCTCCCTGGGTCAAGGGTCTGTCCAATTAAACTTTCCTTGTCCACTTGACGAAGTTGGGCACACTTCAAAATGGTGGTGATGAACAGATTGAATTTAGGTTTTTATTGACATATACACATTCATCAACTCTTTGAAGCTCAAGCATGTTCATTTGAAGTCCGAGAACCAATGAAGTTCATTCATGTGTAATGCAGCACGTTTTGCAAGAATCAATGAGATTTGTTTTCTCATGTCAAGCAGGTTCGGTTGAGCTTCGGTTTATGTTCACTGATCAATGTGAATAAAAGCCTAAATTCAATCTGTTCATGATATAAAGCGATCGAGTTTCTTCAGAAAATTTAGACTTAGGGGGTGTTTACACAACACCATTTATAACTAAAAAACGTAAAACTTTTTATGCGTTTGACAACAGGTTTCAAAGTGCAAGTTTTTGAAAACGGTCTCCGTGTAAACAAAAAAAAAACGTGAATCTCTGAAGACGATGACGTCATGCACATGCGTATTCAGTCTATAGTGCTTCAGCGCCATCTAGTTGGCCTAATGGCAGCAGAATACAGTGTTTTTAGTCATTTTCGCGGATCCGTCTGAATGGGGATTGTTTTGGCAATGGTGTCGTCTGTACACGGAAAACTCAAAGGAAAAACTTCTCCTTTTTAAGCATTGTAGTGTAAACGTACCCTAAAACGTCTCCGTTTACTATCGTCACCTTGGTTCCCTGAGAGGCGGGAACGAGACATTGCGTCAGCTGACGAGGCGGGAACTCCTCCCTTCTCCACTTTTGTTAAAATCTTATAGGCTGACGCCAGCTTGCAACAGCTGGCCAATTGTCGCGAAGTATGCAAATACTGACAGACTTGCGGGTAGTATAAAATGCATGGGCGCGACAATTGCGTTGTAATCATGACTGAATGCTTGCACAGCTGATCGAACAGCGAAAACGGTGGCTAACGCAATGTCTCGTTCCCGCATCACGG
Source organism: Meda fulgida (assembly GCA_030578275.1). Lineage (NCBI taxonomy): Eukaryota > Metazoa > Chordata > Actinopteri > Cypriniformes > Leuciscidae > Meda > Meda fulgida. The sequence goes on from CM060633.1 coordinate 7,759,896, forward strand.
GGAACCGGGGTTACGATAGTAACCAGAGACGTTCCCTTTCGAGAGCGGTGGCTTCTACATTGCGTCAGCTGATGCTGCGGGAACTGTATTAAAAGTCGCAGTGAGAGTAGTGAAGATAAGCCCAGATAAAACGAGGCCAAGCTACACCAGCCACAGAAGAGACAGACAGACAGACGTGACTAGCGAATAGCCATGTCGCTAGGAGTGCTCACATCTGATAGGCGGAACTAGACCAAGTAGACCAAAGAGACATCAGCTCTGACCCTATCAAAATTTGCATATACAAATGTAATGAAAGCAAAGGCTTCACTGATCCAGGTATGTATTAAACACTAGTAGCCATATACACAGAGTCAAGAGCATAGCGGTAACCACTGCTTACAACTAGAACAGTTCACAATACATGAGTAAGGAACTTAACTCACCGAAAGCACTTGAGACGCCACAGACGGTGCATCCAGCTTCTAAAATCTGGCAAAGTTGTTCTGAGAAGACCAGCCAGCAGCAAAACATAAATCCTGGATAGACATACCTCTAGACCAGGCCCACGAAGAGGCAACAGCTCTCGTCGAATGAGTTCTGCTGTTAAGGGGACAATCTTCCCCCTGGCATTCGTAAGCCAATGCGATAGCGTCCACAATATGAGAAAAGTGAGAAAGTCTTTGTTTTGAGACAGCACGTCCCTCAGTACATCCACCAAAGCACACAAAAAGCTGGTCCGACTGATGAAAGGCGACCGAGCGATTCACATACATCCATAAAGCCCTGACAGGGCAAACAGGGCTCTGAGCGTCAGCGTCACGTGAGGATGGCGGATCAGCAGATAAAGCGGGCAGGGAAATAAACTGTGCTTTGAACAGTGTAGAGAGTGACTTAGGTACGTTGCCCGTCTCTGTCGGTGAGTAACGCTGCAGTTGCCGGGTCTGAAACAAATACAATCGTCATTCACGAGAACTCGTGTAAGTCTCCCAGGAGCAAAGCTGTTTTCAGGGAGAGCTCCTTAGGACTAAGGGCTCGAACAGCGGTAGAGAGAGAGCCCTCAAAACTAGAACTAGATCCGACGGTGGCCATGAAGGACATAACCTCCTCGTTCCCCTGAGAAATCTAGTCGATCAGTACTTAACGATCAATTGCCCATCGATCGGGGAATAAAACGAAGCAATAGCGGCCACATGCACCTTCAGCTTGGATGGCAAACTTCCTCTATCCAGTCTGTGCTGTAGGAAACGCAAAACATCCGACACGGAACAAATCACCTGGTCGATGTCCTGGGACCATTTTGCAAAAACTCCCCATTTTAGAGCATAAAGGCGCCTAGTAGAAGGCGCACGCGCGAATCCGAGAGTGTGTCCAGCACTCGTGAAGGCAGAGTGTCTAGCTCATTTAAGGTCCCTGAAGCGGCCACACATGAAGTTTCCACAGCTCCGGGCTGGGGTGCCGTTCGCCTGAGACAACTGTTCGTTCCTGAGGGGGATTTTCCTTGGGGGAGCCACCATTATCTCTCTCAGGTCCTCAAACCAGGGCTGAGTCGGCCAGTTCGGGTTTAGGAGACCGGGGATATGCGCCGCTCTGATGGAGAGAAAGTGTCGATCCGCCCACAACAGGAGGTTCGCCGCCTGTTTGAAAAGAGCTCTGGAGCGCACACCGGCTAGGCGATTTATGTATGAAATGACAGACATGTTGTCGGTTCGAATCAGTACATGCTGCTGCTCCAACCACAACCGAAAAACTTCCAGGGCTAAGGACACCGCCTTTAATTCCAAGAGGTTTATGTGCCACTCTCTCTGTGACTCTGACAGGCCGCACTGACCACACTGCTCCCCAGCCTGAGGTCAACGTATCCATCGTGACCACGGTGCATTGTGTCACCAGTCCCAAAGGCTCTCCTGGGCTGAACATATTCAGGTTGTGCCACAGTCTCACGGCTGACGCAACTGTGTGTGACCAGAAGGCACGTGTGAACTGATGTCCACGCCCTCGACGGGACTCGAGTTTTCAGCCAAAACCTCAGTGGCCGTATTTGTAGAAGGCCCAGATGACACACCGAAGAAGCCGCCGCCATGAGCCCCAGAAGCCTCTGAAATTCCCTCAGTGAAACAGACCTGCCCAGTCTGTCGGAGTCGATTAAATGCGCTCTTGAGATAGGTGGGCTTGAGTCGAAACACACGCCCAGTATGTTATAGTCTGACTCGGGATAAACTTCTGCACATTCACATGCAGTCCCAGCGTATTCAGATGGCGAAGCAATGTTTCCACGTGACTGATTAGCACATACCTTGAGTGAGCTAAAATCAGCCAATCGCCCAGATAATTCAAAATGCACATTCCACTCGTTCTGAGGGGAGAAAGCGCTGCGTCCACACTAGGGCCAGCTAGGCTAGGGCCAACCCGAACGGAAGCACTGAATACTGGTGTGCAGTGCGCGCCTGAGGCGCGTCGCTATTTGAAAATGGAAGTACATGTCTGCGTCTGAACTGATGAGAATATCTGTGTTGAATTATTCCCAGTAGCCACGGTGAAGCGCCCGTGCTATCTCTCCACGCATCCAGGAAATGACACAGTGGTCGCATTAGTTCTGCGGACACCATTGCTCTTGGTGAATTGTGTAGACTGGAACCCCTTGCCCCAGTGAGGCTAAACGCACTGGCGGGGGGCTTGTTGCTGATCGGGTATGAGTTGTGTCGTGCACTGCGTGGGAAAATTGGCACTCTCGCGCCCTCGAGAGGCCATTATAGTTATGGACTGCGACTCTGGGGCAGGGGGAGTGACACAGTATTGAGTGTATGAGGGAAAAGCTCTTTTTGTGAAGGGATATGTGTTCTTGTTGTGGAACTTACACGAACAGTCACAGCATTTACACAAACATTGTAACTGTCGCCTGCAGGAACATAGGGGACATGACGCAGAACAGGGCGCTTGGGGGCGGGGCCTCCAGCGAACTCTTTCCTCCTCTTGAACGGTCTGTCAGGACGAAGGCTTGGTAGCCTAGGACGGCGGGCTGACGCGGCGCAGGCTTCTCCTCTGTCCTTGGCGTTTCTTCTCTGGTCCCGTCCACTGCCTTCGGCAAACATCCGGATCGGGGCACTGTGGGCTGCCTAGTCGGCCTCTGAGCAGAGAGCGACGCAGAGGAAGAGCGAGACGTCGACAAGGGCTGGAACGACCGAATGATCACGTGGCTCATTATGCGCTTCGGCACCTCAGAGAAACGCTCCGTGACTGACTCCACGGCGTCACCAAAGAGGCCGGAGGGAGTGATCGGAGCATTAAGTATCGTCTTGCGGTCTGCGTCCTTCAGGGATTAACCACAGGTGCCTGTTAATAATGACCTTGAAGCCAATGGAACGGCCAATGGCCTGGGCGGATTGCTTAGTCGCCATAAGCGCGAGGTCCATCACCTCGTGCAGGTCCTTAACTCATTTAGGCCTAAAACGGCTGGTAAAAAAGGCCTTTTTATGCCTAAGTACTTTTCTGTAAACCCCCTCCCAAAACCTAAGGGTTTCCAGACATATTTGTCAAAATTTGTCAAAGCCTACTAAAATCTGTTTAAAAATGTTGACCAAAACAGTAAAGACAGTAAAATAAAACTTACTGTATGTGTAGGCTTATTTCGACCAATCACAAAGCATTTTACTAGTCACATGAGTTTAAAAAAAAAATCCCTGAGCATCTCTGTCACTCACCCCAAGAATATTTTAGCCAATCACAGTGCATATAATTGGCCATGTGCCTTGAAAAAGACAACACTGCTCAAAATGACGCAGATGCGTTTGTCGGGCTTAATGGTGCCTACGCACAGATGTGCGATCCGGTCTTAAAGGTAGGGGTGGGAATCTCTAGGCACCTCACAATTCGATTCCGATTCAGAGGGCTGCGATTCGATGCTAAAGCGATTATCGATTATCTGAATCTTTTTTTTGTGTGTGTGTGACTATAAATACTTTGCTTTAAAAGTACCAAGTAATGACCCATAAAAAATTTACGAAAATTATATTTTATTAACATTGTAAAGAACCAACAGGAAAATAAATGTGTGCCTGAACTAGCAGCATACTTGTAGTAAATTAATAATATAACAATAACAAAATATAACAAACTTCAACATATTCTGAATCTCTAACATAAAATAGTGCCATATACAATCTTTCAAAAAATGAAAATAAACATTTTGAAGTAGCAAAATAGGCCACAATGAAAATTGAAATTGTGCATATGTGTGGCAGTGCAAATGTGCTTAGCTAAATCAAATGTGAAAGTTCTTGTGTAAGAACAGGAGCTGGTCTACATGTTCAGATGCAAGTGCGCTCCGCTGTGCTGTTACTATATCTCCTGCCGTAGAAAAGACTCTCTCTGCAGAGACACTGGTGCCAGTAATACAAAAGTATCTTTTGGCCAACTTGGAAATCAGAGGAAACATCATCTGACTCTTATTCCACCAGCTAAGAGGGTCCTCGGAGAGAGGGAGTGATGGAGCACTACGGTACTTGGTAACTTCTTCCTCAGCTCTGGCATAAGCAGACATGGGTTGCTGCTGGACTCTAGCATCAGTAAAGGTCTGCCCCAGCAGATTCTCTTGCAGAGAAGATGATGACTTTCTTTTGTTAGAAGGGCCTTGGTGTTGCTCCTCCTCAGTGGTGGTCATGGTGTCTTCTTCCCTAAATGTGTTGTGCTCTGGGGTTTCCTCCTCTTCAACTCTCACCTCTTGCTGTAGGTAAACACAATGAGAAGAACAGGTAAACACAAAAGCATTACATTTTTAAATCATTATCTTCAATCCGAACAACATTTTGAACAAAATTGTCAAAACACAAATGTACTTGTTCTATGCAATATAAAACATTGTATTATTATAGAATTATTTTGTTATAATAATAATTAAATCATAAGTCATAAGCCCAGAGTGACATTTTACATGAATAAAAAAAGCAGAATTACCTCTAGTGATGCAGCCTCAGCAATCACTCTTCCATACATCTCCCCTCTCTCCTCCTCAGAAAGAAAAGGCAGGCCCTTGAAACACGGGTCCAGAGCAGAAGCTGTGAAAAGAGTGTTTCTCTCTTGCTCGCTTTTGTATCTCTTGCTGAGGTCCCCACTGATGGCTTGCTTTATCTCCCGGACCATTGTTGACTCTCCAATACTGTCCTTCGTGTCCTGGATGAGTTGAGCTTGCAAAGGAGCAATCAAACAAGTGGTGGGGCTGCTCTCCTCTGACATGAGAATGGTTGCATCGTTCATTGGCTTTAGGGCCTTGATAATATCCTCTGCATTTGAGATGTCTGCTTCACTGAGCGTGCAGATGTCAGACTCTCCTCTCCTTACCTGAGGAGAGAGTAAGGCAGCAGAGACTGCAGGCTGTTGCTCCAGAAACCTGTCAACCATCTCATACGTACTATGCCACCTGGTACTGACATCTGTTTTCAGCTTGTGTTTCGGCAGACCAAGTAGAATCTGTTTCTCTTCAAGCTGGTGTTTTGCAGTGGTACTGCGGTGAAAATACGTAGTAATGCGTCTCACCCTGCCTAGTAGCCTTGACACAGTGGGCAACTTGAGCGCCCGCTGAGAGGCCAGGTTAAGCGTGTGGGCATAGCACTTCACGTGCAGAAAATTACACAGTTCAGCAGCATGCCATGTTGGATGCGTTATCAGTAACTAAAACTAAATCTTTTTTAGTGATCTGCCATTCCTCTGCTACATTCTTTAACAGCTCAGCCATATTTGCACCCGTGTGGCTGTCATTCACTACTCTTGTCTGGAGCACATGAGACGCTTGCTGCCACTCATCTGTAATAAAATGCGCAGTTTCGGTGACATAAGATTCTGTGGCAATGGATGTCCACGCATCACATGTTACAGCTATCCTACCCGCTTTCTTCAGTGATTCCATGACTTCGGTTTTGGTCTTGTTGTAGAGTGTGGGGATCGCTCTGTCTGTAAAATATCTCCGAGATGGGACGTTGTATCTCGGCTCCAAAGTGTGCAACATAGCGCGAAAGCCCTGGTTCTCAACGACTGAATATGGACGCGAATCCTTGGCTATAAAAGTTGCGATTGATTGTGTAATGCGCTTTGCCCTTTCCGAGCCGGGTGGAAGCTTTGACAATATTGTTTGCTCGATGGTCCTCTGTTTGGCAGCAACGACCGGTACAGCCGAGTGCTTTTCCTCCTCTGGGTGGAAACGTGTCATATGGCTTCTCATGTTTGTAGTGTTTCCGAAATATTTCAGTTTATTTCTGCACAGCTTACATATATTGTGGCTCTTGTCCAGCTTCTTTCCCCCTTGAACTTCATAGAAGCCAAAATATGTCCACACGCCAGCTTTTAGCGAGGAGGGTGTTTGAATTTTCCGCTCAGCCATTGCGTCTCTCTCTGTTATGTGCACGCCACAGACGGTCCGGGCACTGCACTTCCGCGCTTCAGAGTTCCGTCTTTTGCGTTCCGTCAATATTACGTATATATATATATATATATATATATATATATATATATATATATATATATATATATATATATATATACGTATACATTTTTTTGTTTGTTTTGAAAATCGATTCAGAATCGTCCACGTCCGCATCGCGGTGCATCTAAGAATCGATTTTTTCCCCCACCCCTACTTAAAGGTAAACACACACAGATGTGTGATCTGGTTTTAATGGGTTAATGACGTCAGCGTCCACGACGCCGTCATCCTGCAGAGTTTTGCCTGAAACACCTGTACTATGCCATGGAGTGAAGAGCAGATGCTGCTTCGCCTGGAGATGCGTAGACCTTGTCTGCCTTGTAGGCCATGAATTTGCATGGCTTGACAGCGGGCTGAGGTCCGTGCTCAGAGAAGATGAGGACGGGCACAGGTGCGCGGAGACGGTCTCCTCCACGGGGGGCATGCGCACGTAGCCATGGGAGAAAATGGCCTATGTGGCAGTGTGGATGTATGGCTATTGGGGGTGCAGACCACAACTTCACCACGTGCTCGTGGACGTCTGGGAAGAATGGAGTCACTCAATGCAGCCTGGTTTCGGTGGCCCGACTGGAGATACCAGGAATACAGCATTTTATACTGCCCGTGAGCCTGTCAGTATTTGCATGCTTCGTGACAATTGGCCAGCTGTTCCAAGCTGGCGTTAGCCTATAAGATTTCAACAAAAGTGGAGAAGGGAGGAGTTCCCGCAGCGTCAGCTGACGCAATGTAGTTACCACTCTCAAAAGGGAACGCTCAATTCCTATGAATTAGTTTTGCGATCTCTATGAACTTTTTGAAGTGTCAGTTGCAGCTGTCAATGGAGGGACAGAAACTCAGATTTCATCAAAAAGATCTACATGTCTTCCGAAGATGAACTAAAGTTATAGGTTTGGAACAACATGAGGGTGTGTTAATGTCAGAAATTTCATTTTTGGGTGAACTATCCCTTTAATACAATGGATAATGCCAAAATAGCATTCTGTACTGTAATGTCAATGTGTCATGCAAAGAAAAGGAATTAATTGAAACTACATAGCTAGACCTACAGTAGTCTCAAATATAGGCCTACTTTTATAATCAAATATAGGCCTACTTTTATAATCAAACTATCATAACAGTGTAATTTTAATTACCTAATCATGACATGATGCCGGTGAATTGCGAAGAGCTAGTGTAAACATGTTGTTCTACTGCTGTTGTTCCATCACTGTCATTTTTGTTGTGTGTTTATTTTGCTATTGAGAGGAAAGTAACAATTAATTTAAACGTCGCTCTCAGCAGCGTGAACGGCGTCGGGATGTTCGTTAAAAAGTATATCACTGCAAAGGTATTTCCAACAACTCTTTACTTCTAAGTGAAAAACGAAAAAGAACTTCACCGTAAGTACATCAGGTCTTGAATCATTCACGTTCAGTTCAATCTCTTGCACGTTACGTGTGCATGAATGTGAGGATGCGCAGTAAGTTACTGGCTGCAGTTCACTTAACGGCCACCAGTATCGCTTCAAAGGGTTTCTGAATTCTATAGCTCCTTTAATGTTTTTTTTTTATTTTATTTTTTTATATAAATAACACAATTGAGTGTTCCGTTTCAAACATGTCAAAGTTCAAATTTATAACTTTAAAAAAATAAACCTGTCAAATATCTCATATAATTTATTTCAACCTTCTGTTGGACGATAATTTTTTTGGCCCTATTTTGGCCCTGTCTGTGTAAAATAAAAATGCCTTTAGGGAGCAGTATAAGGCTGGAGAATGTTGAGATTCACAATTGTCTGCCAAAGTTAAACCAACTCAACTTTTCATATTTTTTCCAAAACAGTACAGTTTAATGATTCAGTAAAGTCATAAACTATGCCTTTCTTCTTCAAACCGCAGCATGTTTGTCCACCGAGTCACACAACTTATTAAGATTAGTTCATGTTTTTACATCCTCTGACCTTTTAAATGCCCACATCTCACACCATGTAATGTGCAAACTGGTTAATGCCAACAACAATGCACTAACAAATGCACTTTTCATCTGAACATCCGTATTTATTTAATCTGAACAATTTAGAAGTTTAAAATGTTTGTGCTTGGATAATAGTGATATATGTATTTATTTTAAGTTGGATATTAAATGTTTTTTTGTCCTTTTATTAATAGGGGATTTGTGGACACATTAAATAATTTAGATATGTACAATGATAATTACTTGTTTAAATTCTGGAGTGAAAATGTAAAAGTTAACTCCTTATCGTAACATGCACCCCTCAGAATTGAGGTAAAAGGCTGGTGTTTTTATTATTTAATTGAATCATTACTGTACTTTTTTAATTGTTCGATCAATTAGAGAAACCTTTCAAGCATCTTCAAAATATCAATCATATCATTGCAACCAAATGGCCAGTCAGGGAATTCCACAATTTAGGAGCCAAAGAAAAAAAAGCCCGATCACCCATAGTTTTTAGCCGTATTGTTTGGACAGTTAAAAGACCAGCTTCAGAAGAACGTAAAGCACGTGTAGGATTAAGAGGGGTTAAGAGCTCACACAAATATTGAGGGGCCAGGTTATTCAAGGCCTTATAGGTGAGCATGAGAATTTTAAAATTAATACGAAAACTAGGAAGCCAGTACAATTTTGGGCAATCTTTTTTTACAATCCAGGATTGGTGTAATGTGCACCCTTGCACTAGTCCCAGTCAGAACCCTCGCAGCCGAATTTTGTACCAACTGTAATTTACTTAGGGTAGCTTTAGAAACCCCAGCCAGCAGAGCATTACAATAATCAATACGTGAAAAAACAAAAGTGTTGATTAACTTTTCAGCCACGGAGAAGGTCAACATAGAGCGTAATTTGGCAATGTTTCTGAGATGAAAAAATGATGTTTTGACTGTGTTACGAACATGATGGTCAAATGTTAAATTGGCGTCAAATATCACCCCCAGATTTTTTAGCTTAGTTTGCAATTTCAAAGCAGAGCCATCCACACTTAAGGTTATGGACTCTGCTTTATGCAACTGATGAGGTGAACCAATAAGCATCACTTCAGTCTTATCACTGTTCAGACAGAGAAAATTTTCAGACATCCATTTCTTTATCTCAGTAAAACATTGAGAAAGAAAATACACAGGCACATTGACATCAGGTTTTGAATGTATATAAATCTGAGTGTCATCGGCATAAAAGGGAAAGTTAAGACCAAGTGTTCTTAAAAGTTGGCCAAATGGAAAAATGTAAATACTAAAAAGTAATGGGCCCAAAACTGATCCCTGGGGAACCCCAGAGTGCATCACACCGACCTCAGACTTGCAATCACCCATCACAACAAACTGCTTGCGACCAGAGAGGTAGGACTTAAACCACTCTAATGCAGAATCAGAAACTCCAAAGATGGTCTCTGAGCGGTTGATTAAAATAGGGTGATCTATAGTGTCAAAAGCGGCACTAAGATCAAGAAGAATCAGTATGGACAGACGGCCAGAATCAGAAGCCATTAACAAATCATTAGTCACTTTGACTAGCGCTGTCTCAGTGCTGTGCAATTTCCGAAATCCAGACTGAAGTGGCTCAAAAAGATCATTAGAGGAGAGATGAGAAAGTAGTTGAGAAGCCACTGTTTGTTCTAAAATTTTGGCGAGGAATGGAAGATTAGAGATGGGACGAAAATTATTCAGATTATCAAAATCCATGTAGTTTTTGGTACAGGAGTGACAGCAGCAATTTTAAGTGCTGCTGGCACAACTCCAGTGCACAGAGAGTTATTGATAATTCTCTAAACAACAGGAGAGAGGGAATCAAAACATGATTTAAAAAGAGAAGATGTTATCGAATCAACTCTTGAAGTTGAGGCTTTCAGTTTTGAAACCGTATTACACAGAGACTGGGAGTCATGAATTGCAAAGTTAGAGAGAGAGACACCATAAAATGCAAAAATATTTGAGGAGGAGGCACCAACGGTATGAGTGGCAACAATGTGATTACGTATTTTGTCAATTTTGGTGCTGAAAAACATATTACATAGGTGAGTTGAAGCAGGAACATTAGAGAGGCTGTGATTTTTAAGCAGCTTGTTGATTGAGTGAAACAGTTTTTTAGGGTTCTCTGATTGCTGACAATTATCTGAGAAAGATAAACAGATCTAGCTGACACAATTTCAGCCTTATATTTGAGTAAGCTGTCTTTCCAGGCCTGGTGATGTACAGTTAAACCTGATATGCGCCATCTACGCTCCATTTTGCGACACAGTCTTCATACCATGCAGATCATCATTGTACCATGGAGCGGAGCGTGCAAAAGAAACAGATCGTGATTTCAAGGGAGCCAGCTTATCCAGGCCAGACAACAGAACAGAATTCAGCACAGAAACGTTGTCATCCAGATCATCAGATCACAGTTTAAAAGATGTATGTCTATTGTATGAGTATTTACATAGACAAATAGATTCATATTTTACATAAATTACACCATTTAAATAAACCATAAAAAATAATTAAATTAGCCATTTATTTTTCTTAATAATTTACTACTGACGCATCATCATCATCCTGTTCCTATTTTTGATGTATGTATAATGTATAGACAAGAAATCATGTCAAGAAATAAATTATGTATTTGCATTGAGGTTTATTTGAAAGTACAGGCCAGTATTATTGTGGAAAATTATCTTATTATATGTTACTGTGGTGTGAGAGTTTCTAATTATTATTTACTATTTTTATGGTTGTAAAAATAATATTTAGTCCACCCATCATCCAGAGTGTTAGGAATGTATTCTCTTTCCCAAGCCAAATGTCCCAACGTCCGGCTATGTCATGTTTGCCCTGGCATGATCCTCACCCTCTCACTCAGTTTCTCTCTCATTCTCTCCCTCATGTTCTCCTCAGTGATCTTTAATCTAGACATCTATTTTGTGTCATGGCCTGTTCTCTCCATTCCCAGTGAGCATTATATCTCTGCTGCTCAGGAACCCATTCCACAGTGAAAACTGTAAAAGACTGCCGACAATGAAGATGACGCTGTGCAGCTCAGAAGAAGTGTTTGGAGAGAAGCTTACCCAATCAGAGACAAAAATGTCTCATATATCCACATAAATATCCAAATGACAGACAACGCTCATGCAGTTCCTATAAACCTAATCGCAGCGCTGAAACACATGCTGCAGACAAAGTGAGCCTGGTGATTTCAGTATATTTATTGGATTTGGCTGGGATGTCATCACACATTTCGAACACGTTCTGCCAAGATGTGTTACTGTAGTTCATTAAACTCATGTTTCATGTTTCCATCCAGGAGTGTCTCTGTTACTCGTTTCCAGGGGCGCCGCTAAGGGGGGAAAAGTTAGGACGATTCTAAGGGCCCACACATTTTTAGGGGCCCCAGAGATCGACTTTACTAATTGAACGGGTGCAGTAGTAGGGGCCTTACCTCATATTTTTTCATGGGGCCCAAAATCCCTGGCCGCACCCCTGCTCGTTTCCCCAATCAAGATAAATGAATCTGCTGTTGACAGAGTCCCAGTTTTGGTGTATAAAGTTTCAGAGGTAACAAGGTATTGTGGTTTGTATTTGTTGCTGTTGTTTGGTATTTAATGTTACATTACTTTCTATATTTATTATGCACTAAATGTACCATTTCATTTTCACCCACTCGTTCAGACTCCCAACTCGTACGACGCTTGGACAGGACCATTTGGTGTCAATTTTTGAAGCACAGGGTACCTTTAGCATTATTTTTTGACGTGCAGGGTACTCCATTGCTTTCAGTAGAATTTTTTTTTATAAACATTTATTCTTTCATAAATATTTTGGAGCACCTAACCCCACCCCTAAACCTAAACCTAACCATTTCTCAATATAATATAAAACACGTAACATGCAAATGAGAATATAGTCACAGGTATAAAACTGACCAAAAAACAGGATAAAAGTATTGAAAACAACTCAGATTGCATTCCAAGTCTTCTGAAGCCACACAATATCTTAATGTGAAGAACAGAGTGGAACTTAAGGAACTCATGCTGTGTTCCATTTACTTTGGAAGAAGGATGTCCGAGCTGGGAATGACGTCACACCCGAGTTGACAACTTTCAAGTACGAAATTCTAAGATGTACACATCCAAGCAAACTTTTTTGTGCTTGCCCTATTGGAATTCAAAGCGGTAATTTGCAAAGATTATGCCTAAGTATCATGTCCACAAATATAGTTGGGATAATACTATTTATTGAGGTTATTGAGAGACAGACAAACAGAAGTACTAATAAACAATATACTGTTTTACTACGGTTGATACGCTGAGCAGCCATATTGGATTCCCATTCACAACTCCTACTTGAGGGGGCATTCATACTGGGAACTAGGAATTTCCTACTTCCAAATACAAATGGAACGCAGTATGAATCGCTGAAAATAATCCCGCTCTGTGAACGAATACACAATTCAGTCATAACACATTCAAAATATATAGCCAAACTTTAGCATGACACAATTGGTCATAAGACACATAGTCAATGGCATTTCATGATCAAATCTGAGGTGTGCACAGGATCTGAAGGTGCGTTCATGCCTTGTTGGAATTACCGTAATTTCGAGCTTCTGACTCGTAAAAAGCATGTCCATGGCATGTAGAACTTGTGATTACAACTTGTAAAAAAAATTCTAAGAGCTCTAACTTGGACCACCTCACCGCTGCAAAGTCATTTTGCTGTTCATAGTGTTGCCATAGAACTGCATTATTCTGAGTTTGAAGAATCGAACAGCGCCGAGTAGAACGTTGACATTTCGTAATTACGACATGGCATGAGCTTTACGGTGGAAGGAGACGGTGATCGCTTTTCGCTCTATTCCTCATACAAATCAATCGTTTGGCCTCAGAACACATGGAATATTTGTACACTTTGGAAAAAATTGTGACTGTAGTTGTATCTGCCAATTATACCATGTGTTTTATATTATAGAATATACAAATGGGTTATAATATACAAATGGGTTATACCCCAATATATAATTTCATCATGACGATAAAATTCCTTGTAGTCTGTGTAGTGTGTATGAAAAGGTTTCAAAATGTTTCTCATTGAAAACTATGATGACCTGCATGTCGTAAATGTATGCTAAAGCTGCACTCTCTGACACCAAGAAGTCCTGACCAAGCGTCCATATGTGATGCGACTGGGAAAGCTGATTGGCCACTGCTGATTCTGCGGCCAATGAGATTGCTTGATCAACATTTAAAATAGTCTAGTTCAGTGGAAATAATGGGTGGCTAGAGTAAAAAGAGAAAAGGACTGTGGTGTTACCTTTTTTCTAAAAAGGTAGGGAAAATCGATCAGACTGTCCGTGGGCAATGCTAGAGGACAAATGCAGAAGTACTATAGAAGAACTATAGTTTGAACAAAAGCCATGGAGCTGTCAAAAGACGTCATCTGGTGGACTTTAGCTGAAAGTTAAACCGGGAGAGTGTAGTAACGTGGTAAGAGTAAACATCTTTTACATATACTACCAACATTGTAATAAAGCTGGTTGAAATTAGACAAACATGACTTTTAAGGTTTGGAGAGATACATAAATGACATAATTTTATTTTGGCTAACTATTCCTGTCATATTGCTCCTGCAAAGCTATCACTTTTGATTCATTAATTTAGGATAAGCTTAAAATGATTTGTATAGGCTAATTAAAACTCCTTTATTGAGTAAATATGTAAATGGTCCTGTTTTTTCTCGCAACGCAAAGTATGCAGAAAATATCAGGATAATGTGTGCCTATTTAGAACATTTTTGTCTTTCATCAGAAATAAACCATAAAGCATACGCCATAACCATAACGTAAATATCTTTCAACTCTTAAAGGGGGTTATCAGTCGTCACTCGTCACCATGAAAAAAGACAAAAAGAGAGCAAACAAATGACGCAAACCATCCTGTCCATTTCTGTTATCTTTGCACATAGGGCCTATTTTAGAAAAGATAAAAGGTTTGCAGGCTTTACATGATCACGGCAGGAGTTGAAATATTGCTATTAGTGTGATTTTATAACTTTATTCTCAGCCAATGCTTTAAAATACATCAGCTAATGAGGTCCATTTATTGAGTACAATGAACAGGACATTGACCTGATGACATATTTTTTTTAGTCCTGTTTTTAGTCTCTGAACTCTCAAAATGAAAGATATTCTTAAATGCAGATATCTGGAGTAATTTCAGTCTTATTTGATTAAATTCTATTTGATTAGACGTCTTATTTGATTAGATCTCCAAGCATTGAGGCAAAATATTTACTAAGAAACTGTGGAGTTTCAGTGTGGAGATAGTATAGTAGTTTTAAATCATGATATAGTGCAGTAGAAACATCATGTTAGTATAAGCAAAAATTGTTTTATTTTACTGCCAAGTAGGCTACATAACCTTTGGTATAAAATATGAACTTCTTAAACATGGGGGAAATGCCCTGACTTGAGCACAAAATTAAAGTATTATATATTTAATTATAAAAGACATAAAATATTACATAGAAACATCCATTCACTTTTATAAAAAGAAACATTTACACATCATATACAAACATCTAAATTAGAATGTTCTCAAGTTCTCAAGTGGATGAAATAAATGAGTGTGATTTTGAAGTATGGGAGAATAAAAAAGATTGATGAGCTAATTAAAGTTAGTCAGAGGTGAAGTTAGTTCAAACTGAGTCATAGTCTACAACTTATTGTAATCAGTCCTTCATGTAATTTAAAAAAAAAAAATTAGCCTTGTTATAATGTGATATATTTCTGCAGCCATAGTCTAATGGCTTAGTCACTAATTCTGCATCTTAATATTACCTCAAAGACAACATTGAATTAGCAATGCATTTCTTCAGTAAATGTCTATATTGTGGAAAACATATAGCTGAATGTCCTTCAGGGTTCGATCATGAAAAGTATAAATACAATTAGTTACTATTATTTTTCTTATCTGCACAGGCTTGCAGCAGAAAAAGTGGTTACAGAGAAAGTAAAAACAACCAGTTTTTAACATGCATGATGAATCTTGCACAATAAGACCAGGGACATTTATTCAGATAGCAAACAGTGCATTTTGTTTTCATGTTGTGTTTAAGGGGAGTGCAGTGTAAATGTCTTTGGTCTGGATCCAGATGTTCTAAGCTGAGAAGCTGGAGGTCTTGTAGGGTAGCAGGTTGTAGAGGGGAGCGAAGGGAGGAGGGTTGGGCTGTACATGGGATGTATCTGATGATCCTTCTGGAGATACACTAGATCCTGCTGCTGCAGGGACTGCTGGAGAAACATAAAGTGATGCCCTCTGGAAGAAATATGGAGAACATACATTACTTCAAGGTGAAACTAACCATCTTTTCAGCTTTTATATTTCCAAAAGATTCGATGAAGCGAAATGTGCAGATAACAGTTTGTATCAGCTATGTATTTCAGTGAGCCCAGAATAGAAACATTGGGTTAAATGGTTTAAATTTCAGTATCAGTACTGAATAAAAAATTATATTGACAATTAGTCCAGATTCTGGAATTGTCTTGGATTTCAGGGCAAAATGAGATCTTGTCTAGGTGGGCTGCTCAGCCACATTTTAAAAAGGAAGTTTCCAAAAGGCTCCCAATGTGACCAGTTCTTAAATCAACCATTTTTTCTTAGTTTGAAGAAGAAGTTAATCATCTAAAGTACTTTTTCCCATTATAAATAACCTTTTGTGCAGTGGAGAGATTTCAATGTTGAAGGGGTCATATTAGGGTCTTTAGTGTGTAATGTTGCTGACAAAGCACAGTCACTCCAAAGAGAGTTATTCTCTAGTGTCACTGTTTCTGAACTCCCTGAAACACCACCATTGTAGTCTTTAGTTTTCTTCCGGGAACAAACACGTCACAGTATTCCTCATTTAAATAATTCCAGCCCAAGGCATACACAAAAAAAGTTGCATTAGTAATGTGTTGAAACTCGAGGTTATGGTAACATTTCCATAACAAGCTCGAAGCGGATTGATCAACAACAAACTTGAACAACTAACAAAGCTGACCAATCAGGGCACATTGCACTTTTCTGAAAGAGGTGCTTCATAGAGTCTGGAACTAAACAGAGTTACTGACAGACTTGGAAGAGAGGTGCTGCATACATGTAAAATATGTGAAAAATAATGTGGTTTTTGAACATTCAAGCATGAAAACCTATTCTAGTAGACAGCGAATGCAAAATCAAGACTTTGTAAGATGACATAATATCCCCTCTATAAAGGTGCACCAGTGAACCAAAGATGCCAATAAAGAACATGTATTTATAAGAGTGTTATATAATGTTCATATGGCTCGTTAATGATGAACAATCATGTCATAATGGCACAAGCATGGATCTGCACGGTCCAATGGCTGTTTGTTTATCTATGCTGATTTCCTCAGAGACCATTTTCTGTTTTAACTTAGTAAGCCATATTATGCTATTTTCTTAGCTTATTTGTTGTGTTCATGATGAACATACCTAATAACTTATGCTTAGCAATGTGTGTTTAAGTTGGCCAGAGGAACCTTTTGCAGTGATGCTTCCAAAAGCAACTCCAGATCACTCAACAGGGGTAAGGGTGCTGGGTGATCCATGATCTGGGATTGGTTGGACTTCTGGCTGGCGTTCTCGGCAGGGCAGGGGTGTGATCAGGACAAGCCCAAGGATCAGTGTACTTAGGCACAGTTTTATAAGGGAATGCTGTGGGATTTTGGACTGGGATCATTCTGTGAGTATGCATCGCATTACCAGGGGGTTTGATAGGGAGTCTCACACTAATTTCACGGTGCACAAAAAGTATGCAGATTGAACTCCGCAACTGAATCATACGATAAAAGACCATGAGCGGAATCTGTGTGTGTGTGTGTGTGTGTGTGTGTGTGAGCATAATGAACTGACCGGGTAGAGCTGGTGTCCTGTGTGTGTGTTAGGGTCTATTAGCAGGGGTGCAGTGGGGGATGAACAGTTGGCCCCATCAAAGGAGAATAGAGATGAATCTCTCCACTGGGACACATGAAGACTGACCACCCCACTCCTCTGGCAAGAAGAAAAAAGTATAAGCATCATCTCTGGTTGCTGTATGCAATTTCAATAGAATGTTATTACATTTTCTTAATTGCCCCAGAAAGTATAGTTTACTTCTGCATTCCAATCCCAGAATTATGGAAAGGGCCCATTGTTTATTCGTATTTGTCTGTTAAGCAGGGAGATTATGTGTATTGAGCCCCCAAAAAAATCATGTTTTAATTTGATTTAAATGCATGAACACAATCTGTTTTGATCCTGCACGGCAAGTTTTGTCTTGGTTTCCTTTAAAACTATCTTAACATTCTTGAGAAGCAAAATACAGGTCCTTCTCAAAAAAGTAGCATATTGTGATAAAATTCATTATTTTCCATGATGTAATGATGAAAATTAAACTTTCATATATTTTAGATTCATTGCACACCAACTGAAATATTTCAGGTATTTTATTGTTTTAATACTGATGATTTTGGCATACAGCTCATGAAAACCCCAAATTCCTGTCTCAAAAAATTAGCATATTTCATCCGACCAATAAAAGAAGTGTTTTTAATAATAAAAAAAAAGTCAACCTTCAAATAATTATGTTCAGTTATGCACTCAATACTTGGTCGGGAATCCTTTTGCAGAAATGACTGCTTCAATGCGGCGTGGCATGGAGGCAATCAGCCTGTGGCACTGCTGAGGTGTTATGGAGGCCCAGGATGCTTCGATAGCGGCCTTAAGCTCATCCAGAGTGTTGGGTCTTGCGTCTCTCAACTTTCTCTTCACAATATCCAACAGATTCTCTATGGGGTTCAGGTCAGGAGAGTTGGCAGGCCAATTGAGCACAGTAATACCATGGTCAGTAAACCATTTACCAGTGGTTTTGGCACTGTGAGCAGGTGCCAGGTCGTGCTGAAAAATGAAATCGTCATCTCCATAAAGCTTTTCAGCAGGTGGAAGCATGAAGTGCTCCAAAATCTCCTGATAGCTAGCTGCATTGACCCTGCACTTGATAAAACACAGTGGACCAACACCAACAGCTGACATGGCAACCCCAGACCATCACTGACTGTGGGTACTTGACACGACTTCAGGCATTTTGGCATTTCCTTCTCCCCAGTCTTCCTCCAGACTCTGGCACCTTGATTTCCGAATGACATGCAACCACTGAGCAACAGTCCAGTGCTGCTTCTCTGTAGCCCAGGTCAGGCGCTTCTGCCGCTGTTTCTGGTTCAAAAGTGGCTTGACCTGGGGAATGCGGCACCTGTAGCCCATTTCCTGCACACGCCTGTGCACGGTGGCTCTGGATGTTTCTACTCCAGACTCAGTCCACTGCTTCCGCAGGTCCCCCAAGGTCTGGAATCGGTCCTTCTCCACAATCTTCCTCAGGGTCCGGTCACCTCTTCTCGTTGTGCAGCGTTTTTTGTCACACTTTTTCCTTCCCACAGAGGTGCCTTGATACAGCACTCTGGGAACAGCCTATTTGTCCAGGAATTTCTTTCTGTGTCTTACCCTCTTGCTTGAGGGTGTCAATGATGGCCTTCTGGACAGCAGTCAGGTTGGCAGTCTTACCCATGATTGCGGTTTTGAGTAATGAAACAGGCTGGGAGTTTTTAAAAGCCTCAGGAATCTTTTGCAGGTGTTTAGAGTTAATTAGTTGATTCAGATGATTAGGTTAATAGCTCGTTTAGAGAACCTTTTCATGATATGCTAATTTTTTGAGACAGGAATTTTGGGTTTTCATGAGTTGTATGCCCAAATCATCAATATTAAAACAATAAAACACCTGAAATATTTCAGTTGGTGTGCAATGAATCTAAAACATATGAAAGTTTAATTTTTATCATTATATTATGGAAAATAATGAACTTTATCACAATATGCTAATTTTTTGAGTAGGACCTGTACTTCAGAATTTAAGTCTTGTTTTCTGAAAAACAGATCAAAATTAAGCGAGTTTAGGTTTAAGACAAAAAAGTGGGGTCAGAAAAATAAACTTAATTTTAAGGGAAAATACGTTTATTTTGCTTACCTCATTGGCAGATATTTGTTTCTTGCTTTAAGCATAAAGTCAAGTTTGATACAAAACAACATTTACTGTGTAAATACTGCTTATTATAATTTTTTGCAGTCATCGTGATTGAAGTGATTATGCTGGTCTTAAGTTTTGAAACGCCTTAAAAAGGTTTTTAAAAGTAATAAAGTTATTCAAAGTATTAAATTGAAGATAGAACATTAGCATAAAAATAACCCATTATATGCAGTATTTTAAGCTTTCATAAATCCTTATTGTGACTTTTTATGCATGATGTAAGCTATAGTCATGGCCAGAATTATTGACACCCTTGGTAAATATGATCAAAGATGACTGTAAAAATAAATCTGTATTGTTTATCCTTTTGATCTTTCATTACATTTTTTCATTGAAGTAAAAGAATTGATAGTGGAGACAAAATCAGACAATGAAATGTTTTTTCTCCAAAACATGTTGGCCACAATTATTGTCACCAATCTTTGGTACAATATCTCTGAAGTATATTCCCATCCATATTTACATTTTTAACACAAGGGTAACCAGGAACATGAAATTGTCTAGCCATGACTTGCTTCACAGGAGCATAAATATGAGAAAACACAAAGGTCAGATTCCCTTAATCATCCATCACAATGAGTAAAACCAAAGAATATAGTTCTGATGTGCATTTCCATTTCCATTCCATTTCCACCATCGGGGCAATAATTAAGAAGTTCCAATCAACTAAACATGTCACAAATCTGCCTGGAAGAGGACGTGTCAATATCGTCCTAATGCACGGTGAGGAGTAAAGTTTGAGTGGCCAAAGAATCTCCAAGGATCACAGCAGGAGAACTGTCGAGATTAATTAAAGTCTTGGGGTCAGAAAACCGAAAAAAATTCAAACATAGGCAAGTTTTTTGGGAGGGTTTCAAGAAAAATCCTCCTCACTCATCTAAGAACAAACTCCAGCAAATTCAGTTGTCAGACATATAAAAAAAAAGATTTTTGGCAGCAAACACACTGGGTTGGTGCAAACTGGGATAAAAAAAAAAAAGTACCCCATGCCCACGGTTAAATATACTGCTGGATCTTTAATGTTGTGGGCCTATTTTTCTGGCGAAGGTCCTGGACTTCTTGTTCTGATACATGGCATCATGGACCGTGCCAGCAGCCATATCACCCTGTAGCCCAAGACTGGTTGCCCACTGAAGCTAAGCAGGTTTGACCTTGGTCAGTACCTGGATGGGAGACCTCTTGGGAAAACCAGGTTGCTGCTGGAAGAGGTGTTAGTGAGTCCAGCAGGGGGCGCTCTCCCTGTGGTCTGTGTAGGTCCTAACGCCCCAGTGTAGTGATGGGGACATTATACTGTCAAAAAGCACTTTCCTTCAGATGAGACGTTAAACCGAGGTCCTGACTCTCTGTGGTCATTAAAAATCCCAGGATGTTTAACTGCAGGCATCCTGGCCAAATTTGCCCACTGGCCTCTATCCATCAAAATTGCCCTCTAATCATCCCCATATAAACACAGATTGGCTGCATCATTCTGTCTCCTCTCCACCAATAAGCTGGTGTGTGGTGGGCGTTCTCCAGTCAAGTCACCATCATTTATATAGCGCTTTTAACAATATTGATTTGTTCAAAGCAGCTTTACAGTGATAACAGGAAATTAAAGTAACACAGATTGTTTTGGCATTACAGCAGCTGTAGAATAATGTTATTGTTCAGCTAAAGTTATTTTTGATTGCTTCACTTTCGTTGCAAAGATCATTAGTTATTAACTTAGGGGCCGCTAACACGACACCGTTTGAACAGAACCCCCCTAATGTGCTCCGGCCCGCTCATCCACACAACAACAGTGCCCGATGGCTCGAGAACTGCAAACCTTGAAATAGGATCCAAGGTGCAAGCGATGAAAATTTTTGAAAAACTTTATCATCTCTGTGTAAACTTCAAAAACGCGAATCTGTGAAAACGCTGACGGCGTGCACATGCATATTACGCGTTTAGTCAATTGTTAAGCACCTTTGAAAATATATGTGCGCAGGCGTTTAGTCTTTCTTTACAAATTGACCTCAACAAATGACATGTCTGGCCTTAAATATTCATAATACAGATTTTTTTTTTTGCCGCTTCCACGTATCCATGTGAACTGGAATAATTTTGACAACGTTTTATCTGTACAGAGGTACAGGGAAGGGAAGGAGGCCTTCAGAGAGATTAGTTGACACTCCGGGACTGCATTGTCGTCGTGTCCAGGCGCAGGTCCTTCATCAGATCTGGATACGGCCTGGATCTGGCGGACTGCGGTAAACCTCAGGAAAAACAGAGATACTAATATTTGCATAGACACCATTCTTCTTATGATGTAACGAGTACATCAGGATTTATGGGAAGTGTTCCCGGTTCCGGCTGACCTAAACTATGCAGCCTAACATTGAATTATAGAAGTTGATAATGTATTATGTGTATGCTAGGTCAAAGAGATGTATTTTTAGTCTAGATTTAAACTAGATTTTAAATAAAAGGGTCCCAATAATTGTGGCCAATGTGTTTTGGAGAAAAACATTTATTTCATAATGTGATTTTCCCCATACTTTCAATTCTTTTACTTCATTGAAAGTTTAGATTTTTTTCAATATTTTCGAATGAAAAATCAAAAGGATAAACAATGCAGATTTAATTGTACAGCCATCTTTGATTAGATTTACCAAGGGTGCCAATAATTCTGACCATGACTGTATAACCCGAATACCTGTCTTGGGGAACTTTCATTCAAAAGCTGTCTGAATTGGCACAGTTTCCCCCAAATGCTGAGACACATTTCATGAAAGCAATACCACATTAATCAAAACTATTAACACAAAGCCAAAAATCACCAATTCAATATCACAAACCTCAAACCTTTGAGACTAAATTAAACACTGTTAAAAAATGTTCAATCCAATTCAAACACAAACCATCAAATAAACTGAACACAATTACACATCGTGAGATCTGTTTAAAATAATAGATACAACGATCTTAGCAAACTGAAATGAATCAGGCTAGCAAAAGATATCTACAGTGAACTTGCAAACGTATTCTTACCCCTTTATTTTTTTCACATTTTGTTGTTGCAGCTGCTTTAAATTACATTTTTAATGCTAAAGGAAATAAATATATAACACATTTATTAAAAAGTGTAAAAACAAGTATTTATAGCCTTTTCTGGGAAACTTGAAATTTAGCTCAGAAGCAATTTCACTGTATCATCTTTAAGTCTCTTCACTTCGACTGGAGTTGACCTATGGCAAATTCAATTGAATGGACAGGATTTGAAACGGCACACACCTGTCAATAAAAGGTCTAACAGCTGAAACTACATATCAGAGCATAAACCAAGCCATGAGGTCATAGGAACAGGGTGAAGAGCTCAGTGACAGGATTGTGTCTAGACACAGATCAGGGAAAACTACAAAAAAAATCTGCTGCATTAAAAGTTCACAAGCCTACATAATCCATCGCTCATCACCTGCACAATACCATCCCAACAGTAAAATGTGGTGGTGGCAGCATCATGCTGTGGGGGTGTTTTTCAGCACCAGGGACTGGGGGTCTCGTCAGAGAAGGAAAGCTCAAACCAGACAAATACAGAGCAGTGGCGGCTGCTGGTCTTTCAAAGAGGGAAAGCTCTTTTTTTTATTAAAAAAAACTTGACTGTCAGTGGTCAGATGGTGAAAAGAGCGAGGACCCAGGTGCAGAGTTGATGGGCTTTAAATAAAAAAATACAAACCAGCACAGGACAAGGAGAATAAATAGGGAGCAAAAAAGGCAGGTAATGAGGGAGGACAGGTGGGCAAAATAACTAATAATCAGGAAACAAGATGAGTGTCGACACAACCGACTGGAGAGAGAGCACATGGCACAAGGAAAACACATGACAAGCCATGGTTTATTTAATATGACAAGCCATGTGCTCACACCAAACATGACAAAAACACATAACCAGTAAAACAAGTTACAAGCAATTGTGCTCACTCAAAACGAGACATGAAGAACAATGAGAACACTCATAAGCCACGTGTTCCCACAGAACATGACAACATGAAAGCACACAGCTAGTGTAAAACACAGTGTAGTGTGCTACACAGCACAAGACAAAACATGACATGAAAGCACGCGGCCGATGTAAACACGAACCGCGTGCTACACAAAAAACAACACACTGAACAGAGCGAACACGAACGTTATGCACGAGAACGACCATAAGCTCATCCTGTGCAGTCACTACAGAAAACAAACATGCAGAGCATGCATGTCCGAATCCCGACACAAAACCGAAACCAAACTAGACAGATGTGCCGTGATTCAAACACCACGCCCGCACATGTAACAATTAAGGCACCGGACATCGAGGGAGGAAATGTGGGAATTAAGTTAAACTTAGTGATGTATCCTCCCGTGTCGAGGCTTCGAAGCGTGTGTCGAATAATCCGGGATGATTTCTGTGAAGCGCGTATATCGAGGCTTGTGTCGGTGACGTGTGGTGACGTTTGAAGCTTCGCGAGACGGCTGTACCACGTGACTGCTTCAGGAAGTGGTTCGCGGTTTGGCGGTCTATTTGAAATAAAAGGGCCAGCAAAATGCAATGGATTCCCCCTTCACACTTTTCATTTTGACCCTGTCATTGTATCATAAAGACAGACACCATATAAAAGTTTATACTTTATGTATAAGCATCACAAACATCATTGATTAATTCATTCAATGCTTCAGACACCAAAGCCATAATGTCATTATAATCACACTGCACGTTTTACATTTATTGTCCACTTGATGGCACAATAGAGCAAATAAAGCACCATGAAGCTTCGGCACATGAGTGAACCAATTGGATGGAACGCTTCAATGCTTTATGAAGCTTCATCTCGCCATCACTAGTTAAACTGTGAAATGTATGATGAAAATTGCAAATACCAAGAAATATGTTACAGCAGTTCGTCTTTCGAGTACACTTGCAAAATCCGCGATGAGATTGAGCTCGAAATCTCGAATAGCTTCCGCGTCAGCGACTTTTTATTGTGAGAAATCGTTGTCAATCAAAAGGAGATGTAGTCCTCCAATCATCACGCAGACGCCCGGACTCTAGGCCCGCCCACTTCCCTATTCTCCCCAGAGACGCCGAGCGTCCGTGGGCGGGACATAATCGCAGCATTTATCCAATGACCGTCTAGTTTCGAAACACTGAAAAAAAAAACTGTTCAAAGCAGCCCCATTGAAGTCAATGGACGCTGAGCTTCAACGGGGAAATGCACTGTGACGCGCTACGGGAATGTATGAGAAGGAGATCGAGTCAGCCGACCTGATAGCTGATTTTGAACGAACTCGTCTTCGAGATGACCGTGTTCTTACGCGTTTTTAGTCAATAACATGTTAACACAATAGTACACATTTGACCATTAATTTTTTGACATTATAGGGGAAGCTAAGCTTCCCTTGCAGTCTTAAAGCTGCCGTCGGCAACATTTTTTTTATCATATTCAGTGAAATCGACACTATAACCCGGCAGAACAACATAAATAAAGTGGTTTAAGAAAAAAACGCGAGCTTCTAACTTCACCTGGAGCGTGTTATTTGTTTTGCAAAAATCCACCGCTCCCGGTTCATTGTGTCCAATCAGCGCAGGGGGGTGTGAGATCTGACTGTCAATCACAGGTCGTGCACAAGCCACCCCTCGCGCACGTTACAATCACATGCACACGCCTGAAGTTCGCGCAGTAGCGAAGAGTGATGGCGGAAAGGATTCAGTTAACCTCAAGAGCTAGGAGGTAAAAACAACACAGGAAAAGAGAACACCTGCTGAAAAGAAATAAGTAAAGAAAGAAAGCGGCCGTGCCCCGTAATAAAACCAGAATACACATCGGATCAGCATTTGAAAGGTGGAGAGATTTACATGATTTAATTGGGTTCAAGCTGGATGCAGAGCTTGCAACATTTCTTCTCGACAGGTAATTGTGCTTTATCAACTAGTTACTTTATTTCTTCGTGTTATGTTAGTAATCTAAGTATGTTTGCCCAAATGTGTTGGTAGGGATAGCTCGCATTAGCACTTGTTGGGCAGGTTCGTGGTAAACACGCACTGACTAGCACAAGCTCGGTGGGAGGGTTTTCGTTGATAGTGGGGGAGGGGCACGAGAGTTGTAAACATTCAAAATTTTGCCGAAGTCCACTCAATCTGCCAGACTTGCCGACTGCAGCTTTAAAGAAATCGCCACTGATACAGAGCTATCCTTAATGAAAACCTAGTCCAGAGGATCTGCAGAGAAGAATGGCAGAAAATCCCCAAATACAGACGTACAAAGCTTGTTGAATCACCCCAAATGACTTGAGGTTGTAAAGGTGCTTCAATTAAATACTATCACGATTTCCAGTCACCAGTCCAGTCACCGCAAAACTACATTTCCCAGCAAAATCCTTCCTGGCTCCCACCTGCACACACTCAATCACCACCCGCACATGCCATCAATCATCCTCATCAGCAGCACCACATCACATTTGCTGCGTCCCAATTTGACTTTGACGGCTGATATTGCCCACAACCCATTTGGCTTTGGAGGAGGATTCGATTAGAACTACAAACACGAATGAAAAGTGTTAAAAAAAAAAACTACAGACATGGAGGATGCGCGAGTCTGGCAGTTCTCTAGAGAGGTTTAGATAGAGGGGTTTGAGTGATTAATTATCATTATACCACGGGCTGTTTAAATACTCGATTCTGATTGGCTGGAAGGTGTGCAGTAAAACCGTTTAATGCACAGGTAGTTCCAGTCAGTTTGATTACAGTTCGAAATTAATCCGCTACTATAATCATTGGTAACCATAGTAACACAGTTACACTTGCAAACAGAGTGAGAGAAACATATGAAAACGTTTATTTAGGTAGGCTAAATGGATGATTTTTGCATATCGTTTAATTTGTATGGTGAATATGGCAATTTTGAGAAATGGGCCCAGGCACAAGATGAAATAGAAGACTTGGAGAAGACGTTGAATGACAAAAAGCGGCACAAAGAATTAACACCGACAGAGCTAGATAATATCGAAGACGACAAAGATGAGGTCAATACGAAAAAGACAACTAAATGGGCAGTTAACACTTTCAGTGACTTTGAAAAAGACAGAAAAATTGTGATTTCGAGACTTACTCTGCTTTTAAATGAGACAGCGGGAGTTTTATGCCTCTGTTCAGTCTACCGCTGGACGCGAATACAGTGTTGCAAGTTTGATGTGTCTCAGAGCAGGTATAAACCTAAACATAATTTCACCTCCTAGCCTAAAACTGAAATAACCCTACCCATTTCCATGTCTAACTTCACGATAAATGGAAATGTGGAGTTTAACATCAATTAGTATAATGATGAGTAAAACAATCCCCTATCGAAATTCCCAACTGTTTGATTTTTTTTGTTTTCATTTAATTTAATGCATTTCAATAAATGTAATGTGTCTTTATATAGTAGCCTAATCGTGGTTAGAGACACCGGTTTTATTTCACACTCTACATAATTCATTTAAATAAATGACATGATTAGGTCAAATAAAGATTGCCTTGTCACTGTCAGTGTTGCCTGTCATTCATAAATAATTTAAAGTTAGCTATATGCTTAAGCAACGAGGGGACTCTTTCAGTTCTTTGTCTCTCTCTTTTAAGAATGAATTTAAATAAATGTGATAATTCATTCAAATATATGAATTTTATTTATTTATTTGACAGTTACAAATAACTAACAGTTTTTTTAAATTGTTAATATAAACAATATTGTTTATTGTAATAAATTACAAATAGCCGATGGCTCTACTTTATTTAAAGTGGATGGAGTGCTAGAACTAACGAGCTGTAACTTAAGAAAATAACCGTAATTTTTACACGTCTGTTAAAAAATTACATTATTATTACAAAATTACGTTCAGTTACGTCGTGCATTAAAATCCTTTAATGCGTGGCTAGCCGTGGATTATCCCTTACGTATATAACATGACGAAAATTTATTCAATGTTGTCTACATTATATTGCAACTGCAACTTTTGTAAAGATAGGTTTATCCATTAACTTTTAAATGCATCATTACATTCAAATTGCAAACACATGAGGAGTCTTCGCATGAAAGACCACGACTGGCAGATGAATGTGCTACTACATTTCCAGAATCTGTTCCAGAGAAAGAGATTCCAATGGTCTGTTCTAGAAAAAGAGATTCCAGAGCCCGTTCCAGAGAAAGAAATCACAGGGTTGGCTTCAGACCCTGAGCGCAGTCCAGTGTCGGCTCCAACCCCTGAAACCTCTCAAGAGTCTGATCCAACCCATGAACTTGCTCCAGAGCCTGCTCCAGCCCATGAGCCCACCCCAGAGCCCTCTCCAGCCCCTGAGCCCACTCCAGCCCCTGAGCCAACTCCAGAGCCCTCTCCAGCCCCTAATCCCACTCCAGAGTCCTCTCCAGCCCCTGAGCCCACTCCAGAGTCCTCTCCAGCCCCTGAGCCCACTCCAGCTCCTAAGCTCAATCCAGAGTCCTCTCCAGCCCCTGAGCCCACTCCAGCTCCTAAGACCACTCCAGAGTCCTCTCCAGCCCCTGAGCCCACTCCAGAGCCCTCTACAGCCCCTAAACCCACTCCAGCCCCTGAGCCCACTCCAGAGCCCTCTACAGCCCCTAAACCCACTCCAGCCCCTGAGCCCACTCCAGAGCCCTCTCCAGCCCCTAAGCCCACTCCAGAGCCCTCTTCAGCCCCTGAGCCCACTCCAGAGCCCTCTCAAGCCCCTAAGCCCACTCCAGAGCCCTCTCCAGCCCCTGAGCCCACTCCAGAGCCCTCTCCAGCCCCTGAGCCCACTCCAGAGTCCTCTCCAGCCCCTGAGCCCACTTCAGAGTCCTCTCCAGCCCCTAAGCCCACTGCAGAGTCCTCTCCAGCCCCTGAGCCCACTCCAGAGCCCTCTCCAGCCCCTGAGCCCACTCCAGAGCCCTCTCAAGCCCCTAAGCCCACTCCAGAGCCCTCTCCAGCCCCTGAGCCCACTCCAGAGCCCTCTCCAGCCCCTGAGCCCACTCCAGAGTCCTCTCCAGCCCCTGAGCCCACTCCAGAGTCCTCTCCAGCCCCTGAGCCCACTGCAGAGTCCTCTCCAGCCCCTGAGCCCAATCCAGAGTCACCCCTGAGCCCACTCCAGAGCCCTCTCCAGCCCACTCCAGAGTCTACTCCATTCCATGAGGCTGCTCAAGTCCCAAAGCTCAGCCAGGAACCAGATCAAGCCCCAAAGCTCAGACAGGAGATAGCAGCGCAGCAGGATCCAACGGTACCGGATTCTATAGTAATTACAGCACTGTCCATGATGGCTACATTTATTTTGTGTGTGTGGGCTGCACACCAGAGTATGTGAGCAGAGTGGAGCGGCAACAATTTTCCCTCAGCGCTCCAAGCATTTAATAATCACTCCGCTCCGGGTTCACCATTTACCGCTCCCCGCTCCACTCCTCGCTCACTGATATCAGAAACACCGTTCCGTCTTCACTCCCCGAGGAAATTGTGCATAAAGTATTTATAAGTTTGAAATCTCGCAAAAGTTCTGCTCATAATATATAGGCATATTAAATGAAAAAATAAAATAAAATAAAGAATATTAGGAGAATAGTTTCAGTGTGGTTTATTGGATAGTGTGCAAACTTTTTCTATGAGATGCTAAGCTTATTACATGGTTGTCAGCATTAAAAGTTAATCATCATTGCTTCTTTTTGCAGTGCACATTTTGTTTGGAAAGAAGAAAATAACTGATGAGTCATTAAGTGATGACTCAGTGACTTTCTCTGACACTGTTGGCTTACCTGATTCATACTTGTGCTGGCACGTTACAATACAGAACTTGTATCTTTGAATCAGCTGTCTCCTCTTCTGACGGTGACAAATACTGAGTTGAGGGTATAAATAGTTACACTGACAGTGTCAGAGATATTTAGCTGACTAAGCTGAAACCATTAAAACATTTACAAACATTTCTCTTCAACACTTCAGAGATTTACCAGGAGGATAATTTATATATAAAATTAGCCCAGACGTTTCTCTTTATTGTGCTCTGCTGACAGATTTTTAAAAAGCCCTTCCAGCGGTCCGACAGATGTGCAGTGTTTTATGTTATTTACGGTCCAATATTGTCCCACTTAAAGTCTTTAAAGCAGCACTCTTTTGAACTTTGTGAAAAATTGGACCAATGAAGGTAACTTTTTCATTCTTTTGCGTAAGCGTTTCCAAAAGTGCATCTGTGTCTTCAGCACTATTCTGATGAGATTAGATTCCTAAACAGTGTTTGAGTTCATCTGTCATTTCAAGTACTGATTCAGACAGGATTGGGATCTTTGTAGTTATTACCAGGGTGGAAGCGTCTGTTGTCTGGATGTCAGTGTAAAGGAAGGATTACACCGATTGTTATTTTACCCAGGAAGTTCTGTAAAAATTCTAAATTCATTAAAAAGATGCATAAAAAATGTCTTTAGTTTCAGTATTCCAGTAGTTCTCAATTCCTGTTCTGAAATCTTATCAGATGAAGTACACATCTAATATAACCAAATTATATTTTCATATTAAACATTGCAACAGACATTTAGCACACAGTTTATCACTTGAAAAGGGAAACAAATCAGTGATGGCTGAATTATTAAAAACCTTTTTTCTAATGCTTGTGTTTCTTTATTCTTCGTTTTATTCTGACATTTCATATGACCTTTTTAAAAGTTTGCAATTGACACACACACACACACACGCACGCACACACATGGCTGGTTTAAACTGTTGCTTTTTTGTTCTCTTAGCCAAGCACTATGCACAAATCAAATAAAGCCCTCCTCTCAAGTAACATCATCAGTCAAACATGGTGACAGCAGCATTATGTTCTGCGTTTCTATTTGCAGGAGAAAGTAGAAAGCTTGTTTGCATCAAAGACAAAGAAAAATACACAAACATCCTTGAGGAGAATCCGTTTTGGTCAGCCAAACATCTGCGTTTAGGCCAAGATTGATTTTTCTACAGGAAAGGACCATTCATAAATATAATAAATTTCCAATCCTTCAACACTAGAGGATTACTGGAAAGAAAGTGGAAATATCAGCAGCTGTTTTCTGCTTTATCAATAAACAAAAGCACAAACAAGAATGTCCCCACAGATTCCCAAGAGATCACAAAAATGTTCTTTCTAATTTGAGAAAGTCACGTTCAATTAAACACATGCCAAAAATACAGGATGTTGGCGTGCAATGTAATTGGAGCAATATCTAAGGATTGTAGAAAATGATGAAACAATTAAAAACCTGTAAAAAAAGATCTGTTGTCTTCTTACAGACTACTATTCCTTTTTCATTCTCCTCTCTCACTTTGTCTAAAGAGCATGTGGGCAAACACACATTATTACTTGATATTACCTTGTTTTTTTTTGTTTTTTTTGACAACATGACAATTTTAGCTATTTTAGATTGCAGACACCCGAAGCAAAGCATACTTTGCTTGTCCGTGTTACGGACAGTGTGTGTCTACTGAACTGGGTTCTTATTCACGCTATTATTTAGGCTCTGTCCCAAATGGCACACTTCATATGCACTTGTGGTTTTGTGGACTTACAAGACCATAGGGTGTCCCATTTGTTATTTGAGGTATCAGAAGGAAGTGCCCCCTTTGCGGCCGATATGCACCCCCGATACACTTTTGCCAAGCAAAGCGCCATTATGTGTGGGCTCGTATGAAGATCGCGAGGGCTTCGGGTTCCATTTGAGACCGGGCCTAACAAGCACACCCCACAGTTTAGCAACACTACACTGTGATTGCAGTAATCAATTGAACTGATTTGGGCATTAAGTTTAGGCTCTTAGGGAGGGACAAAAGTGTACCAGAATAGGGGTGCATTGGATTTATAACACAAGACCAATTTTGAAACTGAATGTGGCACAATGATCACTTAATCACAATTGTCTTGTTTTCCTGATCATTGGTAGCCAAAATCATAACTCAAATTCAAGTTCAATATCGCCCACACCTAGCAGACATTTTTTATAGGTGTAAAACACCTTACTAAATCATTGCAGATATTTTTGGATTTTAGTTTCGGGTCCAATTCTCACTATTAACTAACCATTATGACCTTTCCCTTAATAAACTCCTTTAATTACTGCTTATTAATAGTTAGTAGGTAGTTGCTAAGTTTAGGTATTGGGTAGGATTAAAGGATGTATAATATGGCCATGCAGAATAAGGCATTAATATGTGCTTTATAAGTACTAATAAACAGCCAATATCCTAGTAATATGCATGCTATAAGCAACTAGGTAATTAGACCCTGAATTAGAGAAATAGAGACCCTAAACTAAAGTGTTACCGAAAGAATATATCTCTAAAGTATCAGTTTAAAACTCAGATTAAATTTCATGGGCCAAAAAGGTCCATTGTCTATTGTAAATAGTCTAGTGATGTGTGAAGCTAAGCTCACAATACACTTTCAAACCAAGCACCTTTCTGCTGGTCAATGCGGTGTAAGGACTGGGCGAGGGTGAATCTGGATAATTAAATGCCTCCTTGCTAAAGTCCCAAAGCCTTCAGACCCAGAAAGCCTGAATGTAACACACACAAGCAC
Organism: Meda fulgida; assembly: GCA_030578275.1. NCBI lineage: Eukaryota > Metazoa > Chordata > Actinopteri > Cypriniformes > Leuciscidae > Meda > Meda fulgida. The sequence continues at coordinate 7,791,991 of CM060633.1, forward strand.
ATGACACTTCCCCCAAATTAAGCTAACACTGCTCGAGTTTGGTTTCCTGTTACAGGTTTACGACCTAAAAGAATGTGCATGGACTTGAGTCCGGGAGAAGGAAGAATGAAACATTTTAATCCTATATATTCTATATATATATATAAATATAACCATGTGAGAAATGTATTACCATGCATCTAATGTTCCAATCTTATGATGTGGCCTTTTATGTGGTTTGTTTCATGTAAACTCTTAATACTTACTATTCCAGACTGTTCACACTATGATCAACCAGAATCAGATGTGTGACATATTTGGTTTCTAAAACCTGGTACTTTGAAGATCGAAGTGACTGTATACACGATATGTCGGTAACAACAACATATTAATAGTAAAAGCATCTTTCATAGTTTCTTCAATGAATTGGCACCCCCCCCCCCCCCATGCACGCAAGGATTTCTCGTTCATCGATGCCTTATCGTGTTTTGTTGTTTATTATGTTTGTAAATACATATATCCAATGTAACCATAGTAAATACATAAGTAGTTCTGCCTTATTAAATTCATTATATTCATTTGATTGATGTACTGCCTCTTTGCTCATTTTCCAAGTCCCTTAAGTGTCAAAGATCTAACTTAAGCTACAAGCTTTACAAATTAAAGATACTTTAAAGAGTATGTGTTTATAGGACCGGAAACCCAATTCTTGTGGCCACAGAATTGCTTTTCCTGAAATCCTATAAAGTGAGATGATATTGTGGATCCCCACAAATATTATTCTGACAATGGAGCTAATTAATTTTGCCTGTTTTGTAAGACGTGGTCCGTGCAATTAATTGCAATCAACTTGTGGTTAATTGCAAGGATACACATGTATGCATGCAGGTAAAATGACACATCATCCCTTAGCGGGAGATTTATTAACATGTAAGACTGATCTAATCCAAACATGTATGAATAATTATTAATTACCAGTTATTAATTATGATATGCAAATTCCCCCACGGATTAGATCCGCCCGTGAGTCTTTACAGCGGTGAATGTCTGACCAACTTGAATCCGTAGACAAATCTTTGTGAAGGAATCTTTCACCCTTCATGCGAAATTCCCATGAAAATTTGCAGAACAACGGTAAATGTGACCACCCCCTTAAGTTGGATAGATCATGAATGGGCAAAATTCATATTTTATGAAATGGACTAAAATTAGATTGAAGTTTAAATTCTGATTATAAACGGTGCACAATGTTACGGCAGAGTACTCTTTTTCTTTGTTTCTCTCTCTCCAATTTACTCAGAGACTCACCATGTCTTTGAAACTGCCCAGTACAGCGGTGGTCAGGATTCCAAACACGAAGGCCAGAAGGTTGAGGGCAGTTAGGATCCAGAGGAGAATATACAGAGAAAGGACCTCCTGACAGCTATGCACACCAACAAACTCATAATAATTGTTCAGATATCCTCCACTGGAAAAGAAAGCAAGCAGGCAAATCATTGTCATGGTATTACATGATTATGTGCTATTTCACATTAATAACTAATCTACTGCAACTAGATGTTCTGAAGAAAGTGTAAGTGGTTCATGCTACGTATGGTGCGAAATGAGTTATGTGCTTCCTTACAAACTTTTAGGAATTTAAACCCTCGAAATATGAATAATAGCAATAGTTATATTTGCCTTAGCTCTCTTATATGCTATTGATGAGTGTTTCTTTAAAGTGGGTCTTCACAAATATGCAAATAACTTACTTGGCACAATCATACAAATCACAACAGTAACATGTTCCACTGCGAACTTTCATATCACAGGAATCTGTTAGTCCTTGACAGGGAACCTACAAAACAAATGAGTATAGAAATAAAATGTTATCTTCAACACTTGAATGTGGGTAAGTTTCATAAGAAAGCAACATTTTGAACAAAATGTGGAGGAAATCGCATTTTGTCAGACTATGTCTGGATCGCATACAGAACGATGATCAAAATTCATAGATGGAGTAGATCGCTTCCATCAACACCCCCAAAGCTTCACTATAGCTCGTCCTGGGTCAACATCTCATTCAGTAACATTATGCAGTTGTGATTTACTTGCTTAATGTTTGATGATTGCTGTATTTTATATGTGTGCATATGCTTCTATAACTTGTTTTTTATTTTTCTTTGCCTGTGTTTTGATCTGGAGATTCTGTACTATTTTAGAAGTTGAGTAATAGCTCCTCCTACCGCATAACAGTGAAAACACGGATTGCCGGAAAGTTACGTCAATAATTACTTTGTCATGAAAGTGTACTCTCTTTAAATACATAGAAGTAGCCTTTTATTTAGTAGTTTAAAACTTTTTTTTAAAGATTTGCAGAATACTACAAGTGAACATTCAACCAAATTAACCACACATATTTTTCACAAGGGATATTTTACAGAACTGAAAGTAAACCTAGAGGATTTGACTCACTGTAGCGTAGTAGTTCTCATAGATGTAACTATTTCCACTGGTGTAGAACTGACATCTTCCTGCCCTCAGTGGACGCATATCCTGTTGACAGAGTGTAAGACATGTCTACAGTTTGCCTTTTTCCTTTGAAACTGATTTAACTAACATTTTTCAATACAATTCCCTGTTTGAGTGACAAGAAACAGAATGCTTTTTGTTTGAAGAGGCTCACGGTGGAATTTTCTTCTCACCACACCTTATCCCTTCAATCCCATCGGACTTCTCTTTCCATGTTGCTAAGACAGATGATCTGTCCTGAACTTTTACACAAGTACTAAAGAGTGGCAGTATTCAGTGACGTCCTCCTCCCTCCAAATTAAGCCCTTGAATGTATTTTGACACTGAAATCTGTGGTTGCATAAACTGTTTAGACTAGTCTGACTAGTTTTTAAGACACCATCTTATCATATTGGCTATGTTCATGCAACTGGCTTCTGGACTGAACATTTTATGATTGTGCATTCACAAGAATGCAGATCTCGAGTATAGTACCCTTTGGATGCTATAGCATTGCTAAATGGTAAATGGCAGCTAGGCAGTTGCTAAGGTGGTTTTTATGCAAAATTGTGAATGGTTAATGTACTCACAATGTTGAGTAGGATGAAAACGCCATCAACCAAAAGACACAAGAAGCTGGAAATTATACCAAAACTCAGGAACACAATGGCTGCGATCAGCTGGACAGAAAAAGAAAAATGGATTATAGATACAAATATACATTTGGATTGACAACCAAAAGAAATGCTGTCATTATATTTTTGGTACATTTTCCCCTAAATATATAACAATAAAAAATCTTGGAATGTTTTACATAATATTATTTGTAATAATAATAATATATAAGTTCACGCTCTAAATCACTAGGCTGTATGTGGTCCTCAAAGTGCAAAAAATGTATGAGCCTATAATGTTGTCAAGGTCATGAAATGTTTCCTGTTGTCATACAATTAATTGCAATAAATTTATACTAATCACAACGTTAATGTAATTTACAAAAAAGCCTAATACACATACACCCTAAGAAGACATTTATTCAGTAATATTTAATTGATTTATACATAACTGTTGTCTTTCAAACACTTTTGTCTTGGACTACATTCACAAAGTACATTTATTAATATTATTATTAATATAATAATAATATTTTTGCTTCAATTGAATGCCACATGTATTCAAATAGAGCCGGAAGAGCACATAGTTTTGAAATTTTAAATGAGCAATGATCAGTCATCTAAAATAATTGCGACAGGCCTAATATTATATAAAACACTGCTTCATTTGACATGAACTTCAATGTTGTAAATACCTTTCCTATTAAATACATATTTATATATGTGCACATACACACAGTATTTGTCTTGTCCAAAGCCTATACATTTTTATGTGATTCCTGGGGGCAATAAAAAAAATCTGGCTTCGAAACTAGCCATAAATTACATAGCTGACTGCAATGACTAAACCAAACGTCATAGTGTATTTATTTGAACATGCAAAATGATATCCACAGGGACAGATCTTTTTTCAGCTGATCAGAGACAGACTGCCAAGGGAAGTTGAACCCACCAACAGAGAGACAGATGTACATCAAGAGAAAAGGAGAGGCAGGAAGAGAGAACGTGAGCCGAGACAGTAAATGGACATAATGTATATGAAGGTCAATAGAGGATCAGAGAGCATTAACAGGAAGGAAAAGAAAAGGACAAGGTTTACGGAAGGACACGGAAGGAACAAGGAAGATATATTCAAATGAAACAAGACACATAATACACATTTCTTGTCAAATAATAATCTTTTGTTATGACTGAATTGCTTTTAATTGAATCTTCACTAAGCTCCGCCCCCCTTGGATCAAGACTGTTTCTATCTGTTAAATTTTCACGAAACCTGTTAGAAAATAGTTATTTTGGTAATTGCATTTGGCGATGCTAGTGGCACCGAAATCATTTCGGCTTTAAATGACAGTTGTATGATTAAAAACTGTAGAGAATACACAGTCTGCTGTCACAGTCAACTGAAATAAAGAGAAGCCTCATTTGAAGTCACCATGACTTCCATGGTCCCCATGAAGTCAAAATTGACAAATCGTTTTTTTTTTTATGAAATATATACAGTGTTTATGTCTGCACATCATTATTTTATTTTTTAATTCACGTGCCTTCCTAGTCTTCAATCAAAATAACATCATATCTTCTCTGATGATGTGAGGACGGGACAACCTGTCACATGACATCACAGCAATACCATCCAACGGTTCAATCAATTCAAGATGGGCAAAAACAAGTCCTGCCCAACATTTTTAAATCTGCTTTACTTTTATTTATTCAAATACTATAGAATAATGATGAATATTGTCTGAACCTCTCACTGAGAGAAAGAACATGTCATCAATATGTTTTGGGGAAAGATTCCTGTTAGAGCAAGAGCTCGACCAACTTCAGCCTTGAAGTATCCTGTGAATCTGTGCTAGTATTTCTTTGTTATAGATCAGTATTGGTGAGGTGAACAGCTGGCACCCTGAGGAGATAGAATGACTTGTTTTTCTCGTCAAGCTGGCACTTGTAAGCCGGCCCATGCAGGAGGGTCAATTACCTAACTCAGGGTCCAGGTGTCAGCCGTATCATCCATGAAGATATGCTTCTGATCAGTCCATGTGTGGACATTTTCTAAGTTTATCTATTTCTTAGCCAATCAGAATCATTCAACCTGAAGTAATGATGTATCTTCATGATTTTGGGAGAGTATAATTGGTGTGAAAATGTGAATGTATGCAGAGAGGCCTACAAACTCCTTCCTGAGTGTTGAAGCTGACTTCTGTTGATCAAACTGCAAATTATTCTTCAGTAAAACTTTCTTCAATTGACTGCACTTCTGACTCCTGGTCTTCATTCATAATATCTGGTCCTTGGGTCTTTAACTGTAAATTCCCCTACAATGTATACTGTTTAATAGCATTATGTGGTGGAAATTACATTTATACCAATTTAGCATTAAATGTCTTGCTATGGCTAATTTCATAACTTGCACTTTATGTATACTAAATAATTCATATTTTAAAGCACAACTTGACAAATTTACTGCTTGATTAAAAATTTTACACAATAAATATAATCATCTCACAAGGGATATTTTACTTTTAGTTGTCTTCACACATTAGATGTATCATATTTCTCTAGTAAAGCTTTTCACTGACACTGTTGTCTCCTAAACTTTATGACATCATGGTCGTAGAGAGAAGTGGAAATGATGCCACAGATTTTCCAGTTTTTCCCATCTCAACAATTCAGTTTTAATTAGTATTTGAATCAAACCCTAGCAAATTGAATCAAATGCCCTTTAAGGTTACGGCAATCGAGCTACAAGAATATGGACAGTACTTTTTTGTACCATTATGGAGTTGGCCTATCTACAGTAGGTTTAAGATGTTGATTGGCCACCAACAAAGCAAACTGCCTCAAAGAACGGCTTCAGATGGTCGCAGAAAACTTATAAACAGCACTAACGCCTGAAGAAACTGCATATCCTTGTGGAAATGTTATGGTTTTGTTCCATGGCTGCCTGAAATACTGAATAATACATGCAATGTTTCCAAAGAGCTTTGTAATTATTATCACAACATTAGGCTTGTTTTATTTAAAAACCTGGGTTCAAATTTCCTTAGGGTAAAGTGATATTTTTCATTTAGAGTTACTAATGCATCATCTGTTTTTGATTATTGATTATACGGCTCCAAAACAAAGTTCAGCATTTGACAAACAATGTTTAATTGGTGATTATCTAATATATCAAATTTTATCAGCAACTATAAAAGAGTATTTTATAGTGAGTTGTATTCATTTGAAGGTGAAATCATTGTTTATTGGTGCCTGGAAACTAATAAAGCCAAATTTCAGCAAGTAGCGCAAGTAAACAAAACTCAGAAACACAATAAATCTTGCAGGTGCGGTACATTAGCTTTTTTAGACCTCACTCACACCATCTATGTTCTCGTCAAATAATGTATCTATTATTCTCTTATTATTTAGCTAATATTACCTTTTTGAACATCATGCCTGAAAATAATATTCCCTGGTTGGAATTCAATTGTAGTAGCCCTTGAAATCTTTTTAAATCTGTATAAGTATAGTTTTTTGGGGGTAAAAAATAATACACACAGATTATGATGCGTATCTATATAACTATTACATGGTTCTATATGATAATATGGTTCCTTCTCTACAGATAGACAGAAATGAAGAATGTTGTTAGGGAAGACACAGACAGTTATGTCATCTTAAATCTGACCAGACAGCAAAAGCTCAATCGAATTCATCATTTAGAATCTATATGATGTGATCCTCCACAATGTTTACCATCTCTTTTGTGACAGACAGTCTGAAGCCCTATCCGGACTGTAATTGTTTCTCATGTGGACGCGGTGATTTGGAGGTGCGAGTTTTGTGATCCTACGAACCCAGGAACGCTGCTCACGTGGTCAGTCGCATGATTGTCTGCTGTAAGTAAAATGTCATATGCTTGTAATAATACGGATACATTCATATTTATTGTAATAATATAAAAATAATGTCCTATTATATTATGTTATTATTTAAATCACCTCTTTAAAAATTGGAAGCTAGACACGCTTGAAATGTTTTTCTCAAACCATTTATATCTCGTAATGATGTATGACATTTAAAAAAAATATGGATATTAGCTGAAATAAAATTAATGCAGCCTCTTATTTATATGAGGTAAACAAATCTGCTTGGTTTATATTTTAATGTAATTGTATATTATACATTTTGAAATTGTATTACTGTAACGGGCCATTTGTAGCTTTTTTCTTTTTCTCTTTTTTAAAGTGTACATCTTTAAAATGCATGCAAATTACATGAAGCGCAACAGTTACGGTGTTAAACAGTGGTCAAAAAGGATTTAAACTGTATATTTTTAATTGATTCCTATTGCAAACTCAGAGATATGGATTCAGACTGCAATTAAATTACCACATGACCTTGGTGTTTGTCAAAAAACAGCAGGTAATTCGGCTGGGGATTATTACGCGAGTGGTGGGGCGAAAAACACTGACATTCTGGATTCGGAAGGCAATAAAATCACTGACTAGCCCCTGTAAATGTTGAAAATATCTTACCTCCCTATGAGAAACAATTACCGTCCAACACAGTGCTTCCCAAACCTGTTCCTGGACGCACACCAACAGTACACATTTTCCAACTCTTCCTAATCAATCAGACCTGAATCAACTCATCAGCTCGTTAGTAAAGATCAGAAGTATATGAGTCAGATAAGGGAGACATCCAAAATGTGCACTGTTGGTGTGCCTCCAGCTGCAGGGTTGGGAAACACTGTTCTAACATCAAGTCTAATTCTGATTTTGTAGCACCACAAAAAAGAAAACAACCATGCCAACTGGCCCAGATCAATATGGTTTCACAAAAAGAATTGTCTGTGGACAAGAAAAATGAAGCTAATACATTGTGGCAAATTGCAATCCAATGTTGGAGAAAGGAGCTCAGGAACAAAGAAGTAGGTCCCAACCATAGACTGTAAAAAAGATGGACGACGCCCCTTCGCTCTCTTCCATTGGTGAGAAGTGAAGCCGTCAGTGTCCCGATATGGTGCTGACATCTTGGGACTTGAGTTTGCGCAGTTGCAATCTCTGAACCAGACCTGTGCAGTGGTGAGCAGGAAGTAAAGCCGCGAAATCAAAGTCCCACCCTCACTCTCGCAGAATCAATCGCAAGCACACGCCCCTGCGCCATTTTGTCGGTGTAAAATAATTAATTATACAAATTTATATTTTAAATTTAAAGCTCCAATCTCCCCAGTCCTCCGAAGATCCCGAAAAAAAGTCTGTTGGTGCTTTAGTGACTACTTCGCCCAGAGAAACTCTCAATCACAACTGTCAATCATGACATCACACCACCGTTTTTATAGCATCACGTAACTAACTAAAAACAAACTTATTTTAAAAACAGACACTTGAACTTGCATCAGCGTGATAAAAACGACAGCAAATGACAGAAACCACCTTTGGAAAAAGGATATTTGAAGTGTAATTTAATTGTTTAGTTGGTCTTGTGTCCAGTTGAATAACATGGGGGGGCGGGGTTTATGAGCTATACTAGGACCAGTCACCGGGGGGCGATCGAGACGTTTTGGCTTTACTTTTCAGAGCTTGTGCGGCACGCTTGGTCCCAACTAGGAAAAGACATCAATTACGAGTACTTCCACCTGTTCACCCTCCAAACATGGAACCACTCACAGCTATAGCCAATAATGTCCCAATGGAGGTCACTATAAATCTGGGAACTTTGCTTCATTTAGGTTGGAATGGTCCTGGGTTCAGACAACCCCAGGACGAGGCACAGGGAGGCCTAGAGTGAGACCGACTGGAGTCTTAAAAATGGTTAAACTTCTAACACCTGCTTTACCAACTTTGCCTTTCTTTTGTTCTGTCTTCCACCTTAAAGGTGGCTTAGTGTGCAAGCAGCTGTCACGGATACTCTAGACCGGGAAGAACCTAAGTTCCAGTTTAGATTCCTTTTGGCCATCCTATGTTTTTGGTAAAACCTTGTTCCCGCCTCTCTTCTGGTTGTGTTTGGTGGCAGCTTAAACCTAGTGATGGGAAACCGAGGCTTTCTGAAGCATTTGAGGCTTTCATCAAATTGTGCCAAAAAAAAAGTTCACTACTCAAAGCTTTGCGCATTAGTGTCATCTGGTGGTCATACCTGTTTTCTTCACCATATCTAACAAATCACAGCAGAGCAGAAAAAGCATGTGATCAAACAAAGCTTCGGAAGTCCGTGACGTACAAGTGTGGGATCAATACAGTCTAACTAATCTCATCTAAATTAATTTGTGCCAATGAGACCACAACTCATGTCATGTGTAGCTTGGTCAACAGATTCACATATTTATCAATAATACTATATACATTTGTATATATATATATATATATATATATATATATATATATATATATATATATGTTATTTATATGATTGTAGATCAATACAATAATATTGATCTATCTTTTCTGTCAAAGACACTAGAAAAGGCAGTATCCTCACAACTACCGGTATGTTCCCTTTTAGAAATAAATGATATCTGCGAGGATTTTCAGTCAGGATTTAGACTGTACCATAGTAATGAGACAGCTCTCATTAGAGTTACAAATGATTTGTTCTTATAATCCGATCGTGGTTCTATCTCTGTATTAGTGATACTTGATCTAAGTGCTGCATTTGATACTATTGACCACAACATTCTTTTAAAAAGACTCGAAAATGATGTTGGCATCAGTGAATTTGCATTAGCATGGTTAAATCATATTTATCTAACCGTTATCAGTTTGTAGCAGTAAATGAAGAGATCTCTTATCGATCACAAGTTCAGTATGGCGTACCACAAGGCTCAGTACTAGGACCGTTGCTGTTCACTCTGTACATGCTACCCTTTGGAGATATCATTAGGAAACATGGCATTAGTTTTCACTGTTATGCTGATGATACTCAGCTCTATATTTCTTCACGCCCTGATGAAACTTACCTATTCACAAAATTAACGGAATGCATAGCTGATAAAAAAACTGTATGACTAGTAATTTCCTACTGCTTAATTCTGAAAACAAAAGAGATTTTAATTAATGGACAAAAAACGTCCTCACGTACTAACCTAGAATACTGTCTAACACTTGATGGCTGCTCTGTCAAGTCTTCGTCGACGGTTAGGAACCTGGGGGTGCTCTTTGATCGCAATCTTTCATTTGAAAGTCACGTTTCTAGTATCTGTAAAACCGCATTTTTCCATCTTAAAAATATATCTAAATTACGTCATATGCTCTCAATGACAAATGCGGAACAATTAGTTAATCCGTTTATGACATCAAGGCTAGATTATTGTAATGCTATTAAAAGGGTGGTTGCCCTGCACGCTTAATAAACAAACTACAGCTGGTCCAAAACGCAGCAGCTAGAGTTATTACCAGAACCAGGAAGTATGACCATATAAGTATGACCATTCTGTCAACACTGCATTGGCTCCCTATTAAACATTGTATACATTTTTAAATATTGCTTATTACTTTCAAAGCACTAAATGGTTTAGCTCCCCAGTACTTGAGCAAGCTCTTGACGCATTATAGTCCTTCACGTCTATTGCGTGAAAAGTCTAAAAGTCACGTCTATTGCAAAATCCACTGCTGGCGGTAGATCCTTTTCCTATTTAGCACCAACACTTTGGAAACATTTCCCTTTTTATCCATCAGATGAGGGTTTTCAACCAAGGTTTTTGGTTTTACGACAATTTTTTTCAAACTAGCTGTCCTGACCCTCCAATACTGTATGACGTTCGAAGCTTCAAACGTCATCAATCATGTGGTATTGCCAATTCGATACAAGCATTGGTACAGTGTCTGATACTGTTCAGAATACTGTTCTGAAATAAATAAATGCAATCATCTAAAAGATCTAAAAATATTACTGGCATCAACCAACAGTCATGTCTAGGGATTAGACCATTCTTTCTGATCTTAAAGGAATAGTTCAGCCAAAAATGAAAACTATGTTGTTTACTCACTCTCATGTCATCTTGAACCAGTATGACTTTCTTTCCTATATTGAACATAAATTAAGATATTTGTGAGTGTTATGAGTGTTAGTTGTGAGTGTATCATGAGTGTTATTTGTTTGTTTTTTTCCCCATACATACGATGGAAATCAGTGGTCACCAAGATCTATTATTTTGTGTTCCACAGAAGCAAGAAAGTCAGGGAATGATGACAGAATACTCATTTCTGGATGAACTTTCTCTATAATGTTTCTTCGTAAACTGCAGCACCTCAACAGTCTGTCCAAAGAACACAGGTTCTGTCTGTCCACAGAAACAAGAGACTAGGTTCTCAACTTCATTTGAGCTCTTGTGGAATTGGACTATGGCCTTTTAAATGACCAAATACAATCTCCCTTGGATAACAAATATTTTTTGGTTTATGAACGCCAATACATTGGAATTACAGACAATAAAATTACCATCTGCTGTGAAACATTCTTCTCATATGTCAAGACACTTTCTGCTGTACAGAGTGTTCTTTTTCTCTCCACCTAATTTCACAGACATGTAACAGTTCGTATCTAGTTTCAGACTTTTATGTTTATGTTTTCCAGGCATGTTCGACATGCTGAAGCTGGACGATGATGAACAGAGACAGTTTTAACTGACCTTTGGCTCTCCTGATATTTTCCCAGTCAAAACTCTGGTCTCCTCCACCCAGAATGCCTAGAAGTGCCCTATCATTCACCACCAACACCTGATAAGGCATCTAGTAGTTCATGTCAAGTCATTCCTATGACCGCAGTAGTGTATCTCAGCTGGTGGGTCGCAATACCGTTCTGAGTGGGTCCCAGAGTGTGCAGTCAAAGAAACATTATTTTTTTCTACACAACTTTTATTTTGAAAGACTCATGAAAGCTGTCTACTCTTCTGTCAGACGCAGTATACAATGCTATGCATAAGTTTAGACACCCATGCTAAATTTGCCATAAAAAAATCATCTTTTGGAAATTGATCCTAATGCCTTGATTTAAAAAATGAGGAAATATCCAACCTTTAAGGACACCAATTCTCTTTGTGAATGAACAATGTATCGTAAATAAATAAATATTCTTCCTTAAAATACAGGGTGCATAAGTCAGGACACCCCTATGTTAAATTCCCATAGAGGCAGGCAGATTTCTATTTTTAAAGGATTTATTTTTTATTTCATGGATCCAGAATACTATGCATCCTGATAAAGTTCCCTTGGTGTTTGGAATTAAAATAGCCCCACATCATCACATAGCCTTCACCATACCTAGAGATTGGCATGGGGTACTTTCCATAAGATCATCTCTCAATGCAAATCAAACCAGTTATTAGGCTAACTGAAAAAAAAAACATGCCAATCTCTAGGTATGGTGAAGGGTGTGTGATGAAGTGGGGCTATTTTAATTCCAAAGGCCAAGGGAACTTTATCTTATTCATCTTCGGAACACAGATGAAGATATTTTTGATGAAATCCACAAGCTTTCTGACCCCTTGACGAACGACAAGATTTATTTTTGTGTGCAAAAAACCCCCCAAAATAATGACTTAATTCAACAATTTCTTCTAGTCAGTCTCTGATGCTGTTCACGTTGTAAACACAGTGCAGGGTTCTGGGTTCTACATCAGAACGCCGGCTCAGCATTGGCTGGCTCCTGCGTCACAAGAACATTAGGGCTGTGTGTGCATGTGTGAGTGTGTATGTGTACTTTTAGTTTTAGAGGTTGTATGGACATTATAATTAGTGCGCTGGACTGGGGACGTGCCGATTTCTTTCCACTTGATGAATTGATTGCTGTATGACCACGATTTCTATTGTGCTGTGCTGGCCTGAGGATAATCACTAGAGTGCAGTGGAGTGACGTTTTGGGAGTTTCCCTTGTGTATCGCCGTTTTGTCCTAGTGAGCGTACTGAGTAAATGTTTGTGAACTTCAAATGCTGTTTATATAATGGTGATATTTTTCTAAATGAAAGTGTCAATAAAGTAATATTTTTCCATAAAGCTTTTGGTATGATGTACCCTCTGTCCTCCATAAAATTTAGCTAAACCATGTGGCGAACAGGACGGCCGAGGGACGTGAGAGAACGGCGCGAGGCCGGTGGTGCGATTGCTAATGAGCAACACCTGTGAAGCACACCGGTCTCGCATCTCTCACGGAGGAGCGGAAGCATAAAGGAGGAGCGACGACGTTGATGATCGAGAGAGGAACAGGCCTGTGTTTTAGTTGTGTTTTGTTTTTGTATTTTATTTTAGCCAGCAGTCGTCCGCGAGGGGCTGCTGGCAGTTCCTTATGTTTATTTTCGGTAGCCAGCAGTCGTCCGCGAGGGGCTGCTGGTGGTATTTCGTTTGTTTGTTTTATTTAAATAAATTATATTTTGATTGTTCGCCGGTTCCCGCCTCCTTCTTCCCTGAACATTGCTACAAACCTCTTTAAATAAATTAACCAGAGGTTTATTACACTGGTGGCAGCGGTGGGGTAAAAAAAAAAAAAAAAAAAATGGAGGGAGAGGGTGCGTCGGTGTCCCAATCAGGAGCAAGTTCAAATGGTGATATGACAGCTGCTAACCCTAATATAATTCCAGTGTCTCACCCCCTTTTCATGCCAGAAACATTTACAGGGGTGGGACGAGAATGGTCTGACTGGTCTGAACAGTTTGAGATGGCAGCGCAAGTAAATGGGTGGGATAATGAGCTTAAGTTAAAGTTTATGTCTCTATTATTTTCAGGTCGAGCAAGAGATATTTATGGCGGACTTCCCTATGAGGCAAAGAATAATTATGGTCTTTTAAAAGATGCGATGGGTAAGTGTTTAGAGCCGTGTGAGAGTGCAGACTGGAATCGGGTGAGCTTTTCCTCCCGACGACGGCTCAATAACGAGACTGCTCGGGAATTTGGTAATGCATTAAGACGCCTTATTTATAAAGCTTACCCTTCTGCTGATGGTGCTACGCAAGATTTACTAGCTCCTGATCACTTTGTCGCACATGTAGGTAGCGGCGATATGCGTATACATTTGCGCAGTGCAAAACCTGCCACTTTGGAAGGCGCAATTAATTTCGCATCTGAATTGGACCTTATTCGTAATTTAGAACATACACATTGTTCAGATTCTAAAGTTCGTGGTCTGAGTGCGCAGAATTCATCTGATAATAAGGTTGAAGTTTTACTGGGCATAGTTGAGGAGTTGCGTCAGGAGGTTAAGGCTTTACAAGTTACTGTAAAGGAAATGCAGGTGAAGCCTGCACGTACCACTCCTCTGAAAAATTCATCTGAGGCACAGGACCATTTTCGGACTGAAGCATGTTGGGAATGTGGTTGTACTAGACACCTACGCAGAAATTGCCCTTATTTGCAGGGAAACTAGAGGGGGCAGGCACAAAAGGCCAAATGCCTGCCCCCATGGCTGTCCCTGATAAATTGGCCTCAGTTTCTGCAACCGGTGCTGGAGTTTTTTGGACTGGTAAAATAGGTGGGTGGGAAACACGTTTATTGATTGACACTGGGGCACAGGTTTCTATTGTACCCAAGCAGTTTTGGTTAAATGTAACTAATGGGGCGTCCTGTTTGGATGGATATCAGGGTAGAGTAGCCGTGGCGAATGGTGGAGAAATGACAATCTTGGGTCATTGGCAGACGGTATGTCAGTTTGATTCCTTGGCTGTTATCGCTGAGTTTTTGGTGGCTGATGTTACCCCCCAAGAATTACTGTTGGGTACAGATTTTCTCTCTAAATTTGGGGCAGTTATTGATCTGAGTGAAAAGTTTTGTCAGTTAATGGGTAAGAAGCTCCCCCTGTTTAGTGAAGATTGTAGTGGATATCCTAAGGTAGTTAGGGTGCAGGCAGATGTTATGATTCCTCCTCGTACTGAGGTTATTGTACCTGGTAAATTAGAAGGACTTCTTCCACAGCATTACGAGGGTATGCTGGAGCCTTTCTCCATCATGCTCCCAACATGTGATGTTTTGGTAGCTCGAGTGGTTTGTAAGGTCGAGGAAGGGGTTGTGCCACTGCGAGTGATTAATGTCTCAGAAGATAATTGTGTTTTAAAATAAAATATGAAGATTGGTACTTTTTTTCTGATATAGAGGTAGGGGATAGTGCAATGACTACCTAAGTGAATGAGCCAAATTCCTCCCCTCCTTTGACTGTGGATTATTTAGTGTCACATTTTGGGTTGAAAGATCAGGGGTTTAATTCTAGTCAGATGCGGGCAATTGAGGAGTTACTACATCACAATGCATCGGTTTTCAGTAAGGGGGATAATGATTTGGGGAGAACTCATCTTGCTCTGCATAAAATAGATACTGGCTCTGCACAGCCTGTTAAATTACCACCTCGGCGTGTACCTTTGCACCTCCAGCAGGAGGTTGTTGAGCAGATAAAACAGATGCAAGATAATGACATTATTCGTCCATCATGTAGTCCGTGGGCAGCCCCTGTGGTTTTGGTCAGAAAAAAAGATGGTAGTCTTCGTTTTTACGTAGATTATCGTAAACTAAATGACATTACAAGGAAGGATGCATATCTGCTACCTAGGATTGACGATGCTCTCAATAGCTTAACAAATGCTTGTTGGTTTTCTACTTTAGACTTAGCGAGTGGCTATTGGCAGGTGGAGATTGACCCTCAGGACAGACCTAAGACTGCATTTATTTCTCGTCAGGGTTTATTTGAATTTAACGTTTTAAGTTTTGGGCTATGTAACTCTCCAAGCACCTTTCAATGTCTGATGGATGTTGTTTTGGCTAACCTGCAGTGGACCACTTGTTTAGTGTACCTAGATGACATTATTGTTTTTGGGCGAACCTTTCAAGAGCATCTTCAGAGACTGGATGAGGTGCTTTTGAAACTTCGTCAGGCTAATCTTAAGGTCAAACCTTCCAAGTGTACCCTTTTTTCCTCCCAAGTGCAATACTTGGGTCATGTGATATCTCCTGAGGCAGTAATGGCCGATCCATCTAAGGTAGAAGCAGTACAGGCTTGGCCTATACCTAAACCCCAGACGGAGGTGAGAAGTTTTGTAGGATTAGCCTCCTATTATAGAAGATTTATTAAAGGTTTTGCTGAGATTGCTCGCCCTTTACATCAGCTCACCGAAAAGGGAAAAAGATTTGGTTGGGGGGAGGAGTGTCAAGAGGCATTTCAGCTATTAAAAGCAAGTCTTATTAGTGCTCCCGTTTTGGCCCTTCCAGACCCTAAAAAGCCATTTATTTTGGACACTGATGCCAGTGATGTGGGAATCGGGGCTGTATTGTCTCAAGAGGATGGGGGTTTGGAGCGGGTGGTGGCATATGCTAGTAGAGCCTTGACTAAACAAGAACGGAAGTATGCCACCACAGAGAAGGAGCTGCTTAGTATGGTGACTTTTACAAAGCATTTTAAACATTGCTTGCTTGGGAGGGAGTTTTTGTTAAGAACTGATCATAGTTCATTACGGTGGCTGCATAACTTCAGTGGGTTGGAGGGACAGTTGGCCCGCTGGTTAGAGCTGCTGGCCAACTTCCAATATAAGATCATTCATAGACCAGGGAAGCAGCATGGGAGTGGAGGTAATAGGGAGGAGGGTGGAAATTTCCCTCATTCTGTGGTACAGGTTCCAGTAGTGGATGAAGTTGATGGAATGGGGGGTCCATACGAGAGATGCAAGATATTGAAGATGATTTGGTTAAGGCTCAGCAAGAGGACCCAAATATTCATCTGCTTATTCAGTTGAAAAATGGGTCAGGGGATGATTGTAGGGATGCTGAGCTAAACCCTGCTCTTGTTAAATATTTGCCAGTGTAGGACCAATTGCAGATCCAAAATCAGCGGTTGGTGAGGATACCTCCAGCAAATTCTGATGCTGCTTCTGCAGTACAGGTGGTTTTACCAAGAAGTCTGGTTCCAGGGGTGTTGTCCATGCTGCATAATACATCCACTGGGGGGCATTTAGGGATACACAAGTTACCAGCGAAGGTGAAGGATCGTTTTTATTGGCCTGGGTGGTTTGGCGATGTTAAAAAATGGTGTAGGGAGTGTCATGATTGCGCATCTTGAAAGGCTCATGTAAGGGCCCCTTGTGCCCCTCTTCAGATGTCTGTGGTATCCCGCCCATATCAACGTGTGGCTGTTGATATACTGGGCCCATTACCAGAGACTCTAAATAAGAATAATTATATTCTAATTATTGGTGACTATTTTTCTAAATGAACCGAAGCATTCCCCCTTCCAATCAAGAGGCTCAGTCCATTGGTAGAGTGTTGGTAGAGGAGTGGGTGTGCCGGTATGTAGTGCCTCGGAGTTTGCATTCTGATCAAGGGAGAAACTTTGAGTCTGGCCTGTTTAAGGAGTTATGTAGATTGCTGCAAATAAATAAGTCTCGTACGTCTCCGTATCGTCCTCAGTCTGACGGGCTAATGGAACGGTTTAATCGCACTTTATTATCAATGCTCTCATTGTTTGTGGATGAAAACCAGATGAACTGGGATAGATTGCTGCCATATGTGATGATGGCCTATCGTAGCAGTGTGCAGGCAAGCACTGGGTTTACACCGTATAAGGTGTTTTTCGGGCAGGAGATGGTCCTTCCAGTGGATATTATGTTGGGGGTGGATAATATGCAGAAATTTCAGTCAGTAAATGAAAATGTGACTGGAATAGCAGAAAGTTTATCTACAGTAGTAGAGGCGGTAAAAAGGCATCAGAGTCAAGCTTCTCAGCAACAGAAGACGTGCTGATTTTCGAGCAAATTTCCACTATTATGTAGTTAGTGAATTAGTTTGGATTCAAAACCAAGCTTGGAAACGGGGTGTGTACCCTAAGTTGCAGAGACGATTTAAGGGGCCATTTAAAATCTTGGAAAGGCTGTCGGATGTGCTGTATAGAGTACAGCTATCAGAGGGGGGTTCTGAGAGTGTTGTGCATTTCAATCGACTGAAACCTTATGTTGCGTGTTCTGTTTCAGAATCTATGGGGCAGGATAATCAAAGTACCCCTGTGGACCGGATTGTTGATCGACACCTGGAGGTCCAAAGCCGTGCAGAAGAACATGATTTCGTATGGGGGTATCATCAACCTGCTGCTCCAGAGGCTGTCCAGACAAGGGAGAAGTCTGCTGGGTCTAGCATCGAAAGAAATCCTCTATGAAAGTCTTCAGTGGAAGGTGGTCTTTCCAGTGGAAATTTACATCCTGCTCCGGTGGACACTGGTCTAGGTGAGATGCAGCAAGAGAGTGGGGACCAGTGGATGGAAGTGGGAAGTTCCCTTCCAGAGCTATGTCCACAAAGGATTCAGCCAGCTCTGTCTCGGAGACCACCAGCTTGGTCTAAAGATTATAATTGATGTGACTCGAGGACGAGTCCTGCCTTCCCGAGGGAAGGGGATAGTGTGATGAATGCTGGGGATTTGTTTTTCTGTTTGGCCCATCTGAACCTGTCTGGAGCACATTTCGTTGATGGCCTGAAGGCAGGGATAATTGATCTCACCTGGAGTGAGGACATTTAAGAAAAGTGAGAGAAGTGAACGAGAGGAAGGTCTCTGGCTTGTCGCGCTCGGGAAGGAAACGGGGACGCTTTGTGTTGCTCGAGACCGTTAGGGTTTGTCCGTCAACGAAGATAGCTAGTTAGATCGATTGCATCTGTGTAGTTATATTATAGTGGGACTTGGGTTAGGAGCGCTGGCCATATGTTCCATGAACGATTTCAAAAGCCGTCGACACCCAAAGAGACATTGTGATTCCTAACAAGAGCTGTGATGCCCAAAGAGGACTAATTAAAGCCAGAACCAGTGATTAATTGCTGTGACTGCGGCGACGAGAATAACGCGGAGAAGAGCGCGTGCTTTCTTTGTGGATGACTCGGCACGGCTGATTCCTTTCCCTAGACCCCGGGATGGGGTCTTGTTTCTTGGAAATGGGGAAGTGTTTTATATATTAATCATCCCATGTATGGTGTGCATGTGTGAGTGTGTATGTGTACTTTGAGTTTTAGAGGTTGTATGGACATTATAATTAGTGCGCTGGACTGGGGACGTGCCGATTTCTTTCCACTTGATGAATTGATTGCTGTGTGACCACGATTTCTATAGTGCTGTGCTGGCCTGAGGATAACCACTAGAGTGCAGTGGAGTGACGTTTTGGGAGTTTCACTTGTGTATCACCGTTTTGTCCTAGTGAGCGTACTGAGTAAATGTTTGTGAACTTCAAATGCTGTTTATATAATGGTGATATTTTTCTAAATGAAAGTGTCAATAAAGTAATATTTTTCCATAAAGTTTGTGGTATGATGTTCCCTCTGTCCTCCATAAAATTTAGCTAAACCTCTTTAAATAAATTAACCAGAGGTTTATTACGATACTATCACGATACTTGGGTGCCGATACATATGTATTGCGATTTTTTTAAGAATTGCGATACTACAAGTATTACGATTTGATATTGCAATATATTGCAATTTTTTTAACACTAGACCATCACTTGTTGCCACTTGGCGAAACAATGTAATCTATAAATGCTTTATTTTAAGCACCAAGTTTCTATCAAAAGCTGATTTGGATTTTGAACTTTAAACTTTTATTCAAGTAGGCCTACTGTACTGCCTCCTTGTGAGAAGAGGTATTTGAGTTTTGAATCTCTTGTGTTTTGTCCACGCAGAGTTTCCGTAGCTCAGTTGTTCTCATAACATTCTCACTGCAAGTCAAACTCCGGAGTGTTAAAGTTTATAAACTATCATTTTGGTCTCTGACGAATATCTGTCTGTAAGTATTTGTTTCATAGAGATCTTAGCTTCCTTTTGATATCCTATTTAGTCATTTTAGCATGTTTTCTATTAGTAATTTGTAAGGAAATATGTGACGCTAGTAGCGTTAGCTTCTCTATGGCATTTTCTATGTAAATTAGCATTGTGTTATTTGCTTGCTATGCAATCGTGATTTGAAGGTTTTAGTTATTTTTAGACTACTTATTTAGTTTTGTATTGTATATTCATCATATTGAGATTGTAATATGCTCTTCTTTGTTTTTGTATGTTACAGTTTTACAGTCCTTTCAGTAAAACACCACAAAACAGCAAGAACCTTCTGGTTCTTTATTGGAAACTGTTAGCTATCTGTAAAGCTAGTTCATGCACACTAGTGAAGGCAGAATACCTACTTCTATGATAATTTTAACTATTGCATCACAGAAATAATGATACTACGAGGTTGAAAAGACTGTTTGTGAAGCTGTGTCATGACAACTCTCTCCAGGTCAGCGGCAGCGCCAACACAGCTTTGAGTGTTGCGATATGATTTTGTCAAAGTTTAATAGATAGACGAATTGAAAGATTGCGTAGGTGTTTGAATTGAGATCATTCTTTTAAAGATCAATCGTGCAGCTTTATTGTCTTATCTCTCTCTCAGCATATGAGTAACGTGAGGGCTTTTCGGTGCTTTCAGTCTCACGTCTCTTCCACGCGTCCATTTGGGATATTACGTATTATTCATTACAGTGAGGTGGTCTTTCTGCTGGGCCTTAGGCCTGTCGCACCTCCAACGGAGCCTGTGGTGGACTGTGCATGGCAGGGACGTCCTCTTCCCTGATGCAGGCCTAAACCTGACCGCATACCGCATGGTTTTGCTGCAGGGTCTTCAGCTGGGGACCACCACTTATTAACGTTTCTGCCCTTAACCCCGAACAACTCCTGGTGGCGGGGCAGGGAACAGGGACGTCTCCCTGACACCCCCTGCAGCAAAACCTAATTGAATGTTACTCCCCAAGCCTTGTCTTGTTGTTTCAGCCAGAGCCAGTGGCTTGCTTTCTCAGCTACCTCAGAGAGCTCTTGAGTGGATCTACTCAGTGTGGCTAAGTGTCCCACCTCCACCGGGTACAGCCTCACACTCCATCCATACTTCGCCTTCTTTCTCTCGTAGACAGCTTCCAGTCCCTCCTGCTTTGCAGCCCGACAGAACATGCCGGAGTGAGGGATTGATGGTCCTGCATAGCTCACAGGATTGCTCTATTCTATACATCACTCAACACTCATAGATAACAACACATTTCATCCTTTGTTGGAACAAAAGTGGCTAACTTCTGTCAACCTCATCTACAAGCAAGGACAAAAATAAAGCAATTGAATTTTAATCAATATCGTTTCTTGGAATAAAATAAATCGATTTTAGAATCGTAAAAAAAAAATTGCGATAGCTAAGTGAATTGATTTTTTATTAGCCCTAGTGAACAGCGTCGGAGACTGACAAGGAAGAGAAGAAAGTCATTATTTTTGTGTGTTAATGTATTGTAAATGTATTTACGACCTTTCTGGGTCTTGAAAGTGGTAATAACATTGCAGTCTATGGGGGAGGGGGGTCAGAAAGCTCTCGGAATTGACAGAATTTTCATTTTTGGGTGAACTAACCCTTTAATTCTATTCATCAGGAGCGGTTTCCATGTTTCATTGACAGTTCATGGTAACATTGTGTATTCGCCATAGTAAATGTTGTTTCCGTATCCCTAAAATGCCACTTTATTTTAACATGTTATTTTGTACATTTTTTAATTACTCTGGTGGCTCATATTGACTTGCTAGACAAGTCCCCTCTAATAATTAGAAATGGACAAATTGTCCCTCCTAATTCTTTATATTCTTGATGTTTCTGTGCTGCAATCCCGCTCTGTTTGTTGTAAGGATGACAACAAGTTTTAAAAGGTAAATTTTTAGGCTGGTCTGCCTTAGCGGTCTAACAGCACTCAATGTCCAAATGATTGAGACGGTCAATCAGATCAAAGAAGGCGGGGGTTTGTTCACGGAAGACAAGTGCAAATTCAAACATTGACTCTTTCTTTAGTTTTAGCAGTGACATTCTTTTGTTGTACGTCACACGTAGGCTCACTATTGGCCAACACTGGTCATGTGTGTGATGCGTGTGACGTACAACACAGAAGCTTTGCGCAGTTCCACTACGTGAAATCTCAAGGCCCACAGGGAAGGAAATGAGTAGTTGAATAAAGTCGTTATTTTTGTTTGTTTTTTGCTCACAAAAAGTATTCTCGTCGCTTGATAAACTTAAGATTTAGCCACTGTAGTCACTCAGACTATTTTAATGATGTCTTTCATAACTTTTGGGCCGGCCAGTTTCGATCCCTTAAGAAGCCTATGGAGGAGTGATCCAGCTCTTAGATTTAATAAAAAAATATCTTAATTTCTGTTCCGAAGATGAATGAAAGTCTTACGGTTTGGAACAACATGAGGGTGAGTAATTACTGACAGAATTTTCATTTTTGGGTGAACTAACTCTTTAAAGTTAATATGTTTTAAAATGGCAACCATCATTATGTGTAGCCTATGCATCAAATGTGTAATTTAAGGTGGCCGAGAGAGCTCAACACAACTGAAGAAAACACATGCAAATAGAAAAAACATCTTCATCAGTTTCACAACACACTTGTGCTCTAAATACTCAACACAACCAAATACAGAAACACGCTGCAAACAGCACAGAACACAATGGAAATGTTTCCAGGGACCCCAATAAGTGACGAACCAGGCTGGGACGTGCTTATTGCTCAAAGTCTACTTTATTTAAAAAAATGTTTGCAAAACATACAGATATGACATGTTTATGACATACAACCTTGTATACAATATACAAAATGTATTAACAATTATGTTCAATGTCATTAGAATACTAATGAGAAAAGAACAATGAGCTGAAAACTAAAATAAATAAACAACATGAGGGAAATATATTAATCTATACATCAATTACATTGTCAAATTTTGTCATCTTATGCAATAAGTTTCATAAGAAATGCTTGCATAGGGTCCAAAGATTAGATGGCAAGTTCTAAAGTTGAGACACTCACACAGATATATAACACATATTTTAAAAACTTTTTTGTATAAAATGTAAATTTATTTACAACAGTTATGTTAACAGCAATAATAAAATAGTTCTGGTAATAACAGCTATTCATCCCAGGGGAAAATAATGAGGACATTACGTTGTCTTTCTTCGCTCCCTTCATCAAGTGTGTTCCAAACGGCTACATAATGGCACACTAGTGCAAGGGCTCTGCCGTCTGCCCTTCGAAGGGAGTAGGGGATAGGGCTGCTCATGAGCAATAAGCACGTCACTTGTTGGGGTCCCCTGGAAACATTTCTGTTGTGGTCTGTACTATTTGCAGCACGTTTCTGTAATTGGTTGTGTTGTGAACTTTTGCAGCGCGTTTCTGTATTTGGTTGTGTTGTGAGTATTTAGAGCATACGTGTGTTGTGAAACTGATGAAGATGCTTTCTTAATTTGCGGGTGTTTTTCTATTTGCATGTGTTTTCTTCAGTTCCAGCGCATTGAGCTCTCTCGGCCACCGTAGGGTAATTACAAATAGGCTTTATTTAAATGCATGACACAAATTTCAGTAGAAATTACATTACAGTATATTTTAGTATACTATAAATGCTTGTCAGCATATTCAGCAGTACACTGTAGCCATATTTGAAAAAACAATAGAAATAATGAAGTTATGTAAAAATATGTAGCCTACTTAAGTACTACTATCCTCGTTTAGATGCTGGTTATGGTTATATAGTACAATCCTATTAATAGGAATAGAAAAAAGAATGAAAAAAATCCATTCACTCTCTTGGCTGTACAGCCGCAGAGAAGATGACCAATGTATGACCAATCCGGCCGGACAGCCTACATTGGTCAACTGCTCTCATCCAATCACCAGCTCCACTTGAAACTCCGCCTGGCGCTCGCGTCTCCACCCCACCGCACCCGTCCCCGCCCCCCCTCCTGCGACATGAAATTGCGCTTAAAAGCAGCAGACAGTCTATGGTAGCTTGCTAAGTAGCATCAGATAAAAAAATGGATCAAAAATAAAAGACAGCAGCAAGCAGCCCCTGCTTGCCCCTAGTGTAAAGTTTGGAAGAAAGAGAAAGTCTGTACGTTAGTGAAAAGAACAGAGATAAAAAAAAATGTGAAGAACGCCGGACTCAAAGTAGAATAAATATAGGGTCCACCTGATAGTTGGAGGAAGCTTTGGGGAGATCTTGGACTAAAAACCGACACTGACACGGCTGACTTTTTGTTGAGCAGGTAACGTTAAACATTTATTTATACTTTTATGGTGTGACGTGTTACATAAATAGCTTTTTAACAATTTCGGAAAACCTTAGCAATACTAGTAGTAGTATACTAATGGTGGTGGGGAGTTTCGAACATTTCATGTGTTGCTAATCTTCCGTTGACGTGAACAGAGGGGAGGGGTGTGGAGGGGCGGAATGAGTTTTTTAAAAATTCAGGCTTTCTCGACCGATTTTCAAAATCGTATACCATAGCTTTAAGTGGTTCAAAAAAGCACTTAGCTAAAAGGTTCAGCTGACTGCATTTAATATCAATTTTTACTATAATAAATTTAATTGCAATTAACATGTAATTATCTGTCCCAAAACATTACATTCATAAATGTAAATTATTTTAAAGTACAGTATTTTCACAAGTACTATTTTTAAAAGTATGCTAAAGTGTATTTCTTTGTCACAAGGATATGTACTCTCTATAACTAACATTTTCAGTGCATTTATAACCAAAATAATTGAATCTGGTACAGCATGTCAAAGAAACTGTTGTTGATAGAGTTTAACTTGACCTATGAACACTAACACTCTAGTTAAAGAGATGTACCTGCACTCTACTACTATCCATTAATCTGTCATGGTAGATATAAATGACAACGAATATGCTTAAGTGTAATATTTAAGAATCAATGAATCATTGAAAAATTAAAAATGACAGTAATTCCACTCATACTCTATACTACATTTTCTACATGTGCAATTGTCATTGTATAGTGGTTTTCAGGTTTTGCCTCTTTTCTATCCTGTTACATCACTAATTCACTCAGTAATTGGAGTTAACCTGAAATCACCTTACTGGAAGAAATCAACTATCCCCATAAGGAAATCTGCTTAATGAAGCTTAAAAAATGTAAGGATTCAGAAAGGTTTATGTTGGGGTTAGATTTAGGAGTAGGGTTATGATGTGAGATGTGAAAATATCTTTAGTTCAGTGTAAAGACAATAAAACTCAAATTCCCACCACAAAGTGTGTTCGCAGTTTTGGTTATACTTGTGAGGACCACATTTTTGAAAATGTCTGACTTTCTCATTATTTTGCATATTCAAATATATAGGTTTCATTTATTATTAACATTTGTACCTTTCATGAAGAATGTGTTCAAGTGATATGGAACTTTATAAAACTTTACACATTCATCCACACTGAAACGTTGGAAAAAAGTTCAATTCACCTTACGTAACATGCGTAAAACCTCATAAAAGCTCACTGAGATAATGCAGTCGGAACATATATAATAAAGTTCTCATGCTATTTTTCTGGCAGAATATTTTTTTTAGCAAATAATCTCACCATTCATGGATGAGCCCAGGTCGCACTCACTCACTATCACATGTTTGGTCTAAAACACAACTACTCTCATGTTTTGCCCAACACGATTTCAATTACGAGTACATTTTCTGTCATCTTTGCTGGACTGTGATATGAAGAGTTTACAAAGTAACATATCTTTAGCAACAGTGTGAAAGTGAATAGCACATAACAGGCACAATAGCAGTAAACATACAGGTCCTTCTCAAAAAATTAGCATATTGTGATAAAGTTCATTATTTTCCATAATGTAATGATAAAAATTCAACTTTCAAATATTTTAGATTCATAGGAATTTTGGGTTTTCATGAGCTGTATGCCAAAATCATCAGTATTAAAACAATAAAAGACCTGAAATATTTCAGTTGGTGTGCAATGAAACTAAAATATATGAAAGTTAAATTTGTATCATTACATTATGGAAAATAATGAACTTTATCACAATATGCTATTTTTTTAGAAGGACCTGTACATACTGTATCTTATCTATCAGTTCAATATGCGTCACATGACTAAACATGCGTTTTTTTTTCCCACTTGGGAAAGCGTTTTCAAAAAGCTCAGTTTTCTTTGGACAAAACTCTGTCTCAGTATGGACGATATTAGAAATATCTAATAAAATGATATGAGAAAAAGATATTAGTGTGGAAAAGCCTTCATGTGGTCATTCAGTCACAAAAAAATGTATCAGCATTTGAAACATTCAACCAGAATCAAGCATGCAGGAGCACTGTGGTAAAACAAATCTTGTGTTTTTAAATGTTTGTGATTCACATATTTGCACATTGGAAATGTGAGATTAGAATGTTTCCATAACCACAGTGAAGAAAAAGGACAATAAAAGATGCTACATATTTTGTGAAGCATAACTAGAAAGGACCATTGCAGGATGACAAGGTATCATGCTGAGGATTATAAAACAGGAAGACAAACCCCAAGCTGATGATGGAAGACTGAAAACGTTACAAGGGATATCTACCAGCTGTTTGCGGTTTTCCTCCAGGCATAGTCCAAGAACTCCCAAGAAGGATCCAAACGCCAACTGCAATCAGCAGACAGACATAAATGTAAAAAGAGAAACAAATGATGCAAAATTCTCTGGAGAACATAAGCATGACCATACGAGCACTGGGAATCATTATCATGGTTTCAATTCATTTCAAGCAAAATGATTTATGGCATTCATTCTATTCATTCTATCAAGCTTGTATGACAAGAAAATATGAGGGAAAAGTCTGAAATACATAAATATTTCAGCGTTCATGAGATTACATCCTGTTGTGGAACATCTGGGCTAACCTGTCCTCAACATCTTGCTGATAGCTAACTGGAAGATCCAATCACTTTGCATGCAAAACTTCATGACCGTCAGCTTATGAGAGCTGACATATTTTAGCTATACTCATAAGCCAGGTCTCCAGTAGGGTATCTGCTGGAGTTTCACAGACCATCCAAGTTCACAGATAGAAAAGAGATGTTTTGGCAACACAGTATGCGGTTTACTTCTCACTGTCAGACTGACTTTATTATCTTCTTTTTCCTGCTGTGAACCCATTGATAACATTTGACATTGTATCAACAAGAAGCCCCTTGTTTATAATGTCTGAACAGCCTTGAGCTCACAGATGAAGTCACTAATGCAATTTATTAATGAGGGAAATGCAAATTTGGGTATTATTAGACAAATTTGGGTATTATTACATTTCAAGGATTAGTTCACAAAAATGGGGTGAAATTCTGTCCTTATCTTCATGTTTTTCTAAACCCATATGCCACAAAAGGAGACATTTTGAATAATTTATAGTTCGATAAAATGGATGCAAAAGTATAATATATATTTGTATATCAATTCATGAATAATCTGTGTGGGACCTATCAGGTATTGTTAGTGAATTGAGGGGTACATGGAAAAAATACTGTACAAATGGCCCAAACAAAATGATAAAAAAGGACATAGCATTTCATATTTAAATACAAGTTGATCAATATGTGACAGTTGGCAACCCTAACTAGTCCTAGGTATCAAATGGGACTACAGATGTTGGATGGTGCTTGACTATGGACTGCCCTGTATGTTAGGAACCTGTTTTCAACCTAGTTCTGATTGAAATTATTAAATCTTAATTATGATGGTTCTTGATGGAATGAATAACAGGGGTTTTGGTAAATTCAGCTTTAGATGATGGGCCTGAGTGTCATTTGCATAAGTATGATAGTAGAAAGAGATGATGATGTTGCTAAGTGTAAGATAATAAAACAGGTCTGGGTACTGAACCCTGTGGAACTCCGGTGGATTGATTGGTGTGGAGATGAAGTGGATCTTTTCCATTATAAGAAAGAAGACATTTTTCAATGTTTGTTGTTTCGCAATTTTTTCCCATGCACATTTCACAATGGGTTCATGTTCACTACTCAGACAAGCATAAAGCTGCTTGGTTTGAAAGTGACTTCTGTGTGAGCAGTGTATCATACAGAGTACTGACAAAAGACAATGGACCCTTTTTTTACCCACAATATTTCACAGAAATTTCACTAATGTGATCACACATCAAAGCTGCTGAGTATGTGACAAAATTATAATTGTCATTATCATGAAATGGGAAATTAAAAGGTTCCTATTTGTCAACAAACTAATTTCTGTAAATTAGGAGAATCAGTGTCTATAATCAAAGCCAAATAAAATTGCACAAACATTACATCCATATTTGATATTCTCCAAAAAACAATTAAATGGTTTTTGTTTGATTTATAGTATTTACTGGAAAACATAATTTTCTTGGAAATTACCATAATTATATCATATTTCAGCTCAGGCTAAATCGTATATCAATGTGTATTTAAGTATTTTGAAAAGGCTGGTGATATCCAAAGTGATTTTAATCCAAAATAGATAAAACTGTGATACTCCTAGTAGTAGTGTGTGATTTTCTCATGAAAATTTGTCTTGGAAGGTTTGGTTGGTCTCTGTCTATTTTGGCAAAATAGTTAAATAGAGCAGTGAATTTGGCTTGGGTTGTTGGGGGAATGACTGCTCCAACCAAAACGTGTTTTTCTTGACAGACGACCCGTTTCAAATGTCTACTTTCTTATCAGGTTATGGTTTGACTGAATGAGACATATAAGTACATTTTCATATGGCTGGAATTTGGAATGGATTTTTCATTAAGACCAGAATAAACTCTAGTTCCCCAGGGTATACAAAAAAATGCAAGGATGTCAATAGGTCCCATATAGTCAGAATAGAAATAGAAAACAAATTGAAACAAAAACAAACAAACATTGTTTCATAAACATTTAAATATATTTTCTTTTTATTGCATTTACACTCAATATGATTCAAAATGTGATTGGTACTTACAATAATCCCGGACATGTATCCTGTGATGCTGACACTCTCAGTGCGTGTGCTGATGTAGAAACCCATCACAACAATAAGCAAAGACAGACTTAACATCCCTGAAACCAGCCACTGAGCCTTTCTCCTCCTCATCCTCACTACTTCTACCAGAGAGACAGTGAGATAGAGTTAAATGAAAAATAATTTAGAAGTTAACTCATCTTACGAATGATTGCAAATCAACAAAATACGTTTTAAATTTGCTAAAATACAAGTTTTCTCTCTTGACTGACAAACTCAGTTGAAATAATAAATCATTCTCAATTCTTGGATATTTTAATGTTGGCCTCATATATTTACGTATTGCCAACTGCCAACTATATTCGGTAGCTAAATGATCTCTCAGCACTACAACTATGTAAAATTGTTTTGAAAATATTAAACGATTCAAATGATTTCAGTGGGAATTATAAGATCTATGAATTCAATTAAATCTTTTCAATCTCAACCTTTGAGCATTTGGTGATTCTACAATCATCCTAAATGTCAATGTAGTTTATAGTAGGCCTATGTCATAACATGTCAGTAGCCTATAGTTTATAGGCTACTATGTTAAAATTATAGGTCTCACTCTTAATCTAATTTATTAAATACATCCTTGTTAGATGCTTGTGTATAATCATATATCCACTAAGATTATTTCAGACAAATGAAAACATTTGCAGAAAGACAAAGGCCATTGAGACAATTATTAATGACCTACATTTGATTTTCTACTGATTTTTAAAGGACAGCCAATCCTGAAAATAATTCGTTCCACTTTACCTGAAGTCTCACTTACTTTGCCTGAGCTGAAGCCAATCAATATAAAGATGATCAAATGTAAGACTGCATGATAATCTATGAAACTTTACAATAAATGCTAAATACTGCGGGAAATTGCGTATTATGTAAATATATACATATATAAAAATGTGTTGTTCAAGTTAACGCAGACCATTCTTTCATATAATAGGCTAATATTTTAGCCTAAATAAAAAAATACTCTATTTTTTTTCTTACGCAGAACTTAGCCTATTATATTTTTTAAATCTCATTCAAACCCCTCACTTACCCACAGCAGTGTGTGGAGGAGCGGCGTCGCAAAGGGTCGTTTCCTGTGAGTTTGTCATCTTTATTCGTTAATGTTTATAATCCACTCGA
The DNA here is from genome assembly GCA_030578275.1 of Meda fulgida. Taxonomy (NCBI): domain Eukaryota; kingdom Metazoa; phylum Chordata; class Actinopteri; order Cypriniformes; family Leuciscidae; genus Meda; species Meda fulgida. The sequence goes on from CM060633.1 coordinate 7,821,992, forward strand.
TCTCACTCACTGGTATAAATCCGGACTGTGCGCGCCACCGCGACTGCTCGAGCTTTTAAACAAGGCTTTGTACACGTGCCCGCGCATTCCGGGGAATTCAGGGTCATACAATTAGAGCCTGAAGTTCTTCTGAACATCGTTATTAACGCTATTTGACTTTATGGTTTCTTTTAAACTTCCACAGACATGCAGAATATATAGTTTTTACTACACACCTTTTACCAGTGAACATTTCTCAAGGAAATTTTTTATTTAGGCTATATTAGCCTACAGCTCAGGAAAAAAAAAACATTTAAATAGTGTATTTCACATAGGCTAATGGAATCTGCCACAATTAATGAGACAGCAAAAAAAAAAAAAAAAAAAATCAAAGTCTCATTGTTTTGGGCAATAGAAAATATTTTTACCATCTTTTCTATTTAATTACAAATCAAGTAATTTGCCCCAGTTCGTGTGTGACAACTTGCCCCGACTTGCCCCTATTATATGCCAGTGTGGTTAATATGAAACAAGTTATGATTTTGTTATGTCCTCAGTTCTGATTCATGGAGAGGTCACTGGCCTGTGTGAGATCTGAGACGCTGTTTTTGTCTTATGTCAGCGAACCCACCGATCCTGACCATCCCTGTGAGTTCCAGAGATTAGCTGCAGGCAGAGGAAAAACATCACACACCTATTAAATCATGTATCATTGTGTCAGTTTAAACAACCTGCTGTACCCAGAAGAGATTTATAAAATATGGCAAATAAGGACAAAAATTAGTGCTATTTGGCAAAGGACATAGGTAGCAGACTGAATTTAAAGATCTAATTCATTGACATGTTAATGAAATCTGATTTAATATTATAATGCGTATTTGGCTTGCTGTCCGGGGGTAGGGCTCCGAGCTCAGAATTCGGCCCGACCCCGGAGTACTCCCCCCATAACCTTAGAGATCATAGGTATCTTTGAGCGGACCCAGCCGAATGTGGGGTGAAGATGTGGAGGTGGGGTGCTGAGAAATTAGTCATGAGACAGGAGGTAAGGGAAGGCTTTATTTATACTGGCTTCTTCTTGTGCTGATTGGATGATTACCTGAACATGCTCCTCCCGAACTTTTTTTTACATAAAACTTCGTTTAAGTATAGAATCTAAGCTTTAACACAATATAAAGCCGTTTTTCTCTGCTAACTAGACACACTTGTGTGTTGAACAGGAATAATTTACAGCCTGGTAGGAATGCGACTTTTAAATGAATCCCAGCTAGAAGAGCATTTGTTACACACTTAACACCTTAACTAATTCAAACAGGCCATAAGACAAAACATGCTGTCATTTTTACAGCACTTATTTGGAATACATTTGTTCAGACCTCTAACTGGTTTTTATTTGAAGAAAAGGTTTTATAGCTAAAGATTTCAGTTTTTATGTTAATATGATGTGTGTGTTCCCACAAGAGCAATATAATTTTTTTTGCTATTTTTACAAAAATGTGTCAGCCCTATCCTGCATGTTATTACATTATTGGTATTTTGTTCTTATTGGGATGGTGTATGTTTGTCTGGGCTCTTATGTACACTTATGTGTATTTTTTGTATATATACCTCATTATCATTACCTTATATATCTATTCTTATGTCTATTATTTGTAAATGAACCCTCCTAAAGTTCCTTGTTCTTTAAAATGTTTTTTTTTATTTTTATTTAAAAAGAATGTTAATTTTTCTGCCTGCATTGGTCTTTGTACAGTAAATGCTTCAAATTGTCAATTCTCATTTCTAAGTGGTTAACCTGACTGTTACATTCTTGTAATAGGCTACATGATGTGACTATTTACATAAAGTTATTACATGTTATTACAATGATCTACCATGGAAACTGCAAAGTAGGCTACACGACAAACTTGTTTTAGTGCCGTGGTGTAAAGTATTTGAGTAATTGTAATTAGTTACTGTACTTAAAGTCCCCCTGTGGTGAAGCTATATTGTTTATGTAGTGTTTTTATGCTTTAAGACAAACCATGTGCAAATTCATGTCAACACCATTGCTGAGTATGGATCCTCCCAAGCCTTAAAAGATCAAGGGAGAAAATGCTAAAGTACTTAAGACACTTCACAAACAAGGACCAAAGTGCTCTACAAACATGGTCTGTCTTGTTCATTTTCTTTCTATTGCTCTCTCTCTTGTTGTTAGTATGAAATCCTCCTCAGTCCTGTGAACATCTTCCCTTCATAATCCTCTTCATAACATCTTTCATGAGGGGAGGCACTTCAGTGAACAGAAAGCAATATATTATACTCCTTCTGCTTTAAATCCAGTTGTTAACATCTTTCTAGGTGGGACAAATATATCAGAAATTCCGCACAATGATCTCACAGGTACACATTGCTAGTAACGTTTTTGGACCCAATTTTGTCTTCAGAACTGCTTTAATTCTTCATGTCATAGATTCAAAGGTGCAGGAAATTTTCCGCAGAGATTTTGGTCCATATTGACATGATAGCATCACGCAGTTACTGCAGATATGTCAGCTGCACATCAGTGATGTAAATCTCCTGTTCCACCACATCCCCAAGTTGCTCTATTGGATTGAGATCTGGTTACTGTGGAAGCCATTTGAGTTTAGTAAACTCATTGTCATGTTCAAGAAACCAGTTTGAGATGATTTCAGCTTTGTGTCATGGTGCGCTATCCTGCTGGAAGTAGCCATAAGAAGATGGTACAGTGTGGTCATAAAGAGATGGACATGTTCAGCAACAATATTTAGGTAGGCTGTGGTGTTTAAACGCTGCTCAATTAAGAGACCCAAAGTGTGGCAAGAAAATATCACCCACACCCTCCCACCACCAGCAGTCTGGACCGTTGATACAAAGCAGGATGGATCCATGGTTTCATGTTGTTACGCCAAATTCTGACCAATCTGAATATCACAGCAGAAATTGAGACACATCAGACCATGCAGGTAACGTTTTTCCAATCTTCTATTGTCCAATTTTGGTGAGCTTGTGCAAACATAGTCTCAGTTTTCTGTTCCTGACAGGAGTGGCACCCGGGGGGTGGTCTTCTGAGGCAGTGTAAAATGTCTCAAACAGCTTAGTCATGAGTGTTTGACACATTTAGTATATTCTACAGACATTTGCAGTACACTGATACTTTGGCCTGGTTTCACAGACAGGGCTCATATTAAGCCAGGATTAGGCCTTATTTCAATCAGGACATTTAATTAGCTTTTATAAACATGCCTTAGAAATGCCTTGGTGTACATCTTGAGACAAAACAATGGCACTGACATTTTTTAAGATACGTCAGTGCAAGTTGCTTTCAGTTAAAACAGCTCAAAAATGCATTTTAGTCTGGGACTAAGCTCAGCCTTGTCTGTGAAACCAGGTGGTGGTGTATTAGCTAAGGCCAACATTTTAGAGATTCCAGCAATCAATCTGGATTCCCAATACCATCAATGGTAGATTCATTAAGGGGGTGCAGTGGGGCAAACAAGTCTGACTCCAGAGTTCAGGCTGGGGAACAGCCAGTCTAATAAAGACCTCTGGCTTCTTGTCTCCTGCAGGACACCACAAGAGCCTGCATGATCAAGTTTTACTGCACAAAAGGTGTTAAAAATGGTGTTTAAACATGAGCTCTTTTCTGTGGTTAGAAGGCCCAATAAACACTTTTTTCATAATATGCATCTCTTGCTTTTCATGATATCAATGTTTGTGGTTTCAATAAATGTGGGGGCATAAAATGATGGCCATCATTAAAATGAGCAGTATGGCAGCAATCAACAGGGACATGTTTTTATTCTGAACTTGGCAAAAACAGGTTTCAAAGAAATTTCAAAAAGATGTTACCATTGGATCTTTCTAAAACCTATTTTTTCCATTGTAGAGGAGAGCTAGAAATAGTAGAAAAGTGTACTTTGTTTACAATGTGAAAGAGAAGTTGTATTGCACAAAGTAATAATAAATGTGTAATCAGTTAAGTTTTATATTGCACGGACACCATTCAATTGTGCACAACTAACTAAAAGTTATGCAACATTCAGTCAGGCCAATTTTTTTTATCTGTGTTATACAACATGGCAGTGACACCCCATAATTTATCACTGGGTTTTCTTACAAAATTGCATATTTAAGGGATTAGTCCACCCAAAAATATAAATTAATTATTTATACCCTTCATGTCATTACAAACTCCTTTTGACCTCTGTCAAATGTAAAAATAGATGTTACAGTTTTTCTCAGTCACTTTGGTACATTTCTTGAATCATTCTAAACATTTGCAAACCAGTGAGAGCATTTCTCAAAACATTTGGTACAAACAACACCACAAAATGGACTACAAGCAAAAGGCTATAACTTCCTGTTACGTGTCAGAACGTAAGTGATAATGTGTAGAACAAGTGATAATGTGTAGAACAAGTAAGCGTGTGTTTCTTTTGTGTGTTTGCCCTCTCTCTCCTTTCCCTTAATTGAGTTACAGGTGCAGCTGTGTTAGTGGGCGGGGCTGATGGACTTGTCAAATGGATATAAGCTGTGTGGAAGCTTTTGTTCCTCGAGTTCCCCCTCCTGCTTCACGGGGTTACAGTGTGTGATCACAGTGTGTCGAGTGCTCTTTGGTGTAGAGTAAACTGCTTGTGTGCGGTACCAATGTTGTTAGCGGTATAGGCCGGTAATTGTTATTTTGATTTACTTCTCAGACTGTTTGAGAGGCCAAAGGCCCCTTTGTTTTGTTTCACCCCCTTTTTCTCCTGTTTATTGGTTAGCAGGGAGGTAAGAATTGTACTTTTAGTTTGTTTTTCTCAAATCCAGGGAAGATGACCTAAACCAGAGTCAGATGACCTGTTTTGTTTGTTGTTTTGGTGGCCAAGCGAAAACCCTCTCATTTCTGACCTACGTTTCTTATGTTTCAGGCCAGCGAGAACATTACCCCTGCACGAAAGAATAAATATTGATATTTTCCTGTGATTGCTCTGAGTCGTGAAGTTTTCTTTAACGGGAGCAGGAGATGGAACTCCGGGCGTTGCCTTTTAACAGGACGCTCTCTGTGTTAGTGCATGTGGCACGTAACACTTCCTCAAAATCCTTAGTTCATCTCTCAAAAGTATTTATATCAATGAACAAATCAGTGCATAAAATACAAAGAGCACATAAAAAGTCATTTTTTAGCAACTTGGTCAATATAACAGTGTACTCTTTCAGTATTTTCAAATACAAACTATGGCTACGACTTTGATGGTAATGAATGAAAATTCACAAGAGTGCAATCTTTCTGTATGGCATTGGCCTATATCAATTTTAACAGTACAAATTGACAAATTACTGTATATGGGGTATTGATTGCAAGAGACTGGACAGGATTCACAGTTACTTTTTTACTGTTGGTCTTAACAAATGGCAAACAGTTCAATGGCATTGCGATATATAAAAGAAAAAGACCAAGACTATATATATACACTCACCTAAAGGATTATTAGGAACAACATACTAATACTGTGTTTTACCCCCTTTCGCCTTCAGAACTGCCTTAATTCTACGTGGCATAGATTCAACAAGGTGCTGAAAGCATTCTTTAGAAATTTTGGCCCGTATTAATAGGATAGCATCTTGCAGATGATGGAGATTTGTGGGATGCACATCCAGGGCACGAAGCTCCCGGGCCATTTTAGTACAGTGAACTAATTGTCATGTTCAAGAAACCAATTTGAAATGATTTGAGCTTTGTGACATGGTGCATTATCCTGCTGGAAGTAGCCATCAGAGGATGGGTACATGGTGGCCATAAAGGGATGGACATGGTCAGAAACAATGCTCAGGTAGCCCGTGGCATTTAAACGATGTCCAATTGGCACTAAGGGGCCTAAAGTGTGCCAAGAAAACATCCACACCATTACACCACCACCACCAGCCTGCACAGTGGTAACAAGGCATGATGGATCCATGTTCTCATTCTGTTTATGCCAAATTATGACTCGACCATATGAATGTCTCAACAGAAATCGAGACTCATCAGACCAGGCAACATTTTTCCAGTCTCCAACTGTCCAATTTTGGTGAGCTCTTGCAATTTGTAGCCTCTTTTTCCTATTTGTAGTGGAGATGAGTGGTACCCGGTGGGGTCTTCTTCTGTTGTAGCCCATCCGCCTCAAGGTTGTGAGTGTTGTGGCTTCACAAATGCTTTGCTGCATACCTCGGTTGTAACGAGTTGTTATTTCAGTCAAAGTTGCTCTTCTATCAGCTTGAATCAGTCGGCCCATTCTCCTCTGACCTCTAGCATCAACAAGGCATTTTCGCCCACAGGACTGCCGCATACTGGATGTTTTTCCCTTTTCACACCATTCTTTGTAAACCCTAGAAATGGTTGTGTGTGAAAATCCCAGTAACTGAGCAGATTGTGAAATACTCAGACCGGCCCGTCTGGCACCAGCAACCATGCCACGCCCAAAATTGCTTAAATCACCTTTCTTTCCCATTCTGACATTCAGTTTGGAGTTCAGGAGATTGTCTTGACAATCATATAGCATTGTCATATAGCATGTATCTGCATAAAGTGTACTGTAAAATGCAAGTGTAATATGCTACTGTAATATGAAGCATTTTAGTAAGTTTACAGTATTACAGTACAGTGTACATTGTATAAATACATACCTGTTCTGTCTATGAATTGCTTGAATGGTTGAGGAAACGGTTGTTCTCCTAACATTTGACTGCACCTTTTGACCCACCTCTGCCATTTTAAGGTCATGATTGAGAACAAGGTTGACAATAGTGTTCATTATTTCATCAAAAAACGTGCATACGTCCTTTTCCCTCTTCCTCTGTTTTTCCACCTCTTCTTTTTTCTGACTGTTTCCTTGTTCTTCCATTGTCAGAAATTGTGAATCTGTGTTGTGCTCTGTCTATATGCTTGACAAATTAAGCTTCATGAGATGCACCTCTGAGCTATTTTAGAAAACTGGTTGATCAAATGCTTTACATTCCCCTTAATTAGTGAAATTCAAGATCCTTTGCAAAAAAGCCTTGAAAAAAAGCCTTGAAATGTATAGAAAATATAATTGACACATTATGACAACTAATTTAACCATTTTGCACATTGTGACTTATGCAATTACACAAAATGTTTTGAGGGGTAAGGCTATTCAACAGAGAACCAATATAACACCATTCTAACACATTTTGAGCAATACATTTAATAATGAGGACATTATCAATTGATAATGTAAGAAACAGCAGACAACATATCAAATCATGCATGTATGTACCAAAGCATTTGCAACTTGTTCAAAAGAATGATCAATTGCTTTAATGATGAGCACAAGATGATGTGGAGGTTGAACAAATAGTTTTGAGAATTTCAGTTGTGATCTGAGAAATCTATCAATGTCATGACTCAACGGATCACAGGAAGCAATAGCAGGTAAATAACTCTTTATTAAATGAGGAAGTCCAAACAGAAAGACATGGGCGTGGAAATGGTGACACAGGGACGTCGATGGTCAGCGTGGTGAATCCCAAGTGGTGCGGTGAAGACAGACGAAGAACAATCCACAAGCGGTGATAATCCACAACCGACGATAATCCACAATCAAGACGAACTTCACAGGAACACACGACGAGAGACTCAGGAACACAAGACTGGAACACCGACACATCCAACAACGATCTGACAATGGAGATGAGAAAACCGAGACAGAACGGAGAGGAATGTTCTTAGTAAAAAGCCACACTTTTTGTCCGATGACGTATATGGGAGGCTTTGACCGGTGGCGATCGACCTTAGCCTTGGTGCGCGCCCCCACTTGGAGTAAAGTCTTGCGGGCTCTAGTCCAAGTGCGGTGACACCTCTGGATTAAGGTGTGGGCGGAGGGAACCGCGACCTCAGATTCCAGACTTGTAAAAATAGGTGGCTGGTAACCTAAACTACATTCAAACGGAGATAGGCCCGTAGCCGACACTGGTAACGTGTTGTGGGCGTACTCCACCATGGAAAGTTGTTGGCTCCATGAGGAAAGATTCTTGGAAACTAAACATCGCAACACCCTTTCCAGATCTTGGTTGGCTCTCTCGTTTTGTCCATTGCTCTGGGGATGAAACCCTGAGGATAAACTAACCGTCGCTCCCAGTAATTTACAAAATTCTTGCCAAAATTCGGACACAAACTGGGGGCCTCTGTCAGAGACCTTAGGGAGGCTATGTAAACAAAAGACAGTCAACGCTGTCTCCTTAGCTGAGGGTAATTTGGGTAAGGGAATAAAATGAGCCGCCTTCGAGAACTGGTCCACCACAGTCAAAACGACCATGTTACACTGGGAGGGCGGTAATAAAAATCGAGAGCGATATGGGACCAGGGTCTCGAAGCGACTAGCAGCGGTTGAAGGAGACCATCTGGGGGTTGATTGGAAGTTTTACCAGTGGCACAAACCGAGCAAGCCAAAACAAAACTGTGACTGTCACGAGCCATAAGTGGCCACCAGAATCATTGCTTGACTAGAAATTTAGTACGATAAACTCCTGGATGACAAGCCACGTTGGAGCAATGACCCCACTGAATGACGAATAAGCGATTCGGTGGGCAACCGGGCGGAGGCGTTACCCCTTCTAAGGCCGTCTTGACCTTCGATTCGACCTCCCATACGAGAGTGGAGACAAATAGACTCTCCGGTAAAATGCACTCGGGAGTTGGCAGGCGTTCTGAAGGATCAAAAATGCGAGATAAAGAGTCGGGTTTGATGTTTTTGGACCCCGGGCGGTACGAGAGAGAAATTTAAACCAACTGAAAAAAAAAAAGTGCCCACCGAGCCTGCCTGGAGTTCAGTCTTTTGGCAGTTCTGATGTACTCTTGTACATCAAATGTAATTCTGATGTAATTCTTGTGATCAGTCCAGACTATAAAGGATACCCTCGAGCCCTCTAACCAATGACGCCATTCCTCCAACGCTAACTTGACTGCCAACAACTCCCTGTTACCAATGTCGTAATTGCGTTCGGCTGAGGACAAGCGATGAGAAAAAAAAAACACGCAAGGATGCATCCTGTCGTCTGTGGGAGAACACTGGGACAGGACTGACGCATTGACCTCCACCACGAACTGCCGTGAATAATCAGGGGCAACGAGGATGGGAGCTGAAACAAAGCGGCTCTTGAGTTTGGCAAATACAGCCTCGGCTGTATCTGACCACCTGAACGGAGTACTGGGGGAGGTCAAGGCAGTCAGAGGTGCGGCTAATTGGCTGAAATTATTAATAAAACGTCGATAGAAATTGGCGAACCCCAGAAACCTCTGTAGGGCCTTACGGGAATCTGGACTTGGCCATTCTACCACAGCCTTAACCTTCTCAGGGTCCACACGCATTCCCTCAGACGAGATGTATCCTAGGAAAGGAACAGGCTATGCATGAAAATCGCATTTCTTCGCCTTGACAAAAAGCCCATTCTCTAACAACCTCTGAAGCACTCGTCGGACGTGTTGCACATGTTCCTGGAGAGACGAGGAAAATATCAATATGTCATCCAGGTAAACATATATGAACTGGTCTATCATGTCTCGCAACACGTCATTGACCAGTGCCTGGAAGACTGCTGGGGAGTTGGACAGCCCGAAAGGCATGACCAAATATTCAAAGTGCCCCCTGGGGGTGTTAAAAGCATTCTTCCACTCATCCCCCTCCCTGATGCGAACCAAATGATAAGCATTACGCAAGTCCAATTTCGTGAAGATGGACGCTCCCTGCAACCTCTCGAAAGCTTAAGACCTCAACGGCAAAGGATAAGTATTCTTTACCGTGATATTATTCAACCCCCGGTAATCAATACAAGGTCGCAGAGATCCGTCCTTCTTCCCCATGAAAAAGAACCCCGCCCCCGCTCGAGAGGAGGAAGGGCGGATGAACTTGGTTGCCAGAGAATCAGAAATATATTTCTCCATAGCCTCCCTTTCAGGAACAGAAAGTGAGTATAACTTGCCTTTAGGTGGAGACTTACCTGGTATTAAATCTATGGCACAGTCATAGGGACGATGAAGAGGAAGAGAAGCAGCATGAGACTTACTGAACACTTCCTTCAGATCATGGTACTCCTCGGGCACGTTAGACAAATCCCCTACTTCCTCCTGAAACACACAAACAGACACAGACGGACAAGCAGACACGAGACAAGACTTATGACATTCCTTGCTCCACTCCAGTATAGCTTTATGTTGCCAGTCCACTCGGGAGTTGTGACGGATGAGCCAGGGATGTCCAAGAACAATGAGTGCCAGGGGTGAATCCAGAATGTAAAACAAATTGTCTCGGAGTGATTGCCTGAAGTGATGAGGGTGATGTCTTCAGTGGTAAATTAAATGGTGGGGAGTTCTTGACCGTTAAGCGCTTGTACTGCAATCCTTTGTGTGAGTGGTCTGAGGGGAATCTGAAATTTGTGTGCAAAAGTGCTGTCCATAAAGTTACCTTCAGCCCCGGAATCCAAAAGTGCTCGACCGTCGTGCTGGTGAGCTGACCATCTCAGTCTTACCGGAAGGAGAGTAGATGTGGATGAGGTCTTCTTGGCGGAGATCCCACCCGATAGTAACCTCATGCTTACTATCGGGCTTGGCCTTTTACCGGGCAGTTGTAAGCGTAGTGTCCCGAGCCTCCACAGTATAGGCAAAGGCCCTGGGATCTCCGCCTCTCCTTCTCCTCCCGGGAAAGCCGAGCTCGACCCACCTGCATGGTCGTGATCGAAGACTGGGCTGACCGCGTCCCTGCCGCTGGACCGTTGTTCCTCGACTCCTCCTGTAGAACTGGTGGACAAAATTCTACTCCCGACCCTAGCCAACCGTGCGTCCACCCGTAGAGCCAGGTCGATGAGGCCACTGAGAGTCGTTGGGAGGTGCAGGGCATAGATCTCCCTCTGGACGCGGTCAGCCAACCCATGCAGGAACATGCCCCACTGCGCCTCCTCGTTCCACTGACATTCGGCCGCCAGGGTTCGGAACTCGATTGAAAAATCCGAGACCGACCTCTCACCTTGACAGAGGTCGGCCAGCACCCTAGCGGCCTCTCTCCCCGCAACGGCACGATCGGACACCCATCTCATCTCCGCTGAGAGTTTCGGGAACGAGGTACAGCAGGGATCTTGATTCTCCCACACCGCCGTCCCCCATAGTGCTGCTTTACCGGTTAGTAAAGTTAACACAAACGCCACCTTGGTCTGCTCATTTTGAAATGTTCTGGGCTGTAGAGCAAAATGCATGGCACATCTGGTCAGGAATGCTCTACAGTATGCAGACTCACTCGCGTAGCTCTCTGAAACAGGTAGGCGTGGCTCGACGTGAGTTGGATTCTCCGGTGGAATGAGGGGAACCGCTGGTGTGGGTGGTGCAGCAGGAGCTCGAAGAAGTAGAATCTGCTGGGTCACCTCGGACACCTGCGTCATCAAAGCTTGTACCGCATGACCCGTGTCATTCAAATTCTTCTCCTGCGAGTCCATTCTTCTCATATTGTGTTGAACAAAGTCCTCCATACTGGGCGATGAAGTACCCGCTGCTTCCATGGTAGCGTCAGATCGTTCTGTCATTCTAAACGGATCACAGGAAGCAATAGCAGGTAAATAACTCTTTATTAAATGATGAGGAAGTCCAAACAGAAAGACACAGGCGTGGAAATGGTGACACAGGGACGTCGATGGTCAGCGTGGTGAATCCCAAGTGGTGCGGTGAAGACAGACGAAGAACAATCCACAAGCGGTGATAATCCACAATCAAGACGAACTTCACAGGAACACACGACGAGAGACTCAGGAACACAAGACTGGAACACCGACACATCCAACAACAATCTGACAATGGAGATGAGAAAACTGTGAGCATTTATAGTGAAATGAGATCGGCTGCAGCTGGTGATGATATGATGATCAGCTGGAGCGAATCAAGGAATGACACTAAATCACGCCCACAACACACGTGCTTTCATGCAACAACAACTACACGAGACGAGAAGGAAGCAATGAATTAGTATACCGTGACAATCAAAGTGTCTGAGAAAAACTGTAATGACAGTCTCAGTCCCCATTCACATTGACTGCATCAATATAATGAATGTGGAGGCTGTAAACCCCAAACATTCTGCTTAAAGGGTTAATTCCCCCCAAAATAAAATGTACTCACGCCCAAGCCATCCTAGGTGTATATGACTTTCTTCTTACAGCGAAACACAACCGGAGTTATATTAAAAAAACATCATGGCTCTGCCAAGCTTTATAATGCGGGATTTAATCTTCTCATGGATATTGAGTGTTGATGTTAACTAGGAACTAAAGTACATTTTGGGTTGCACACCGACACTTTTTAAGGTGCAACAGGAAAAACATACTTTTATGGTGAAGTTATTCTCCGTGTGTGGAGTAGAAGAGTTACTCGTATTTTGAGCCAAGAAGTAAAGATGTTTTTCATTTTTGTTTTTTGAATCGGGTATTTCAAGTGAACTCATTCCCTCTTGGTTATATGCAGTCAGCGAGGTATGTGTATTACGTTCGTATTCCCCAAGTGTATTTGTATTTACCTCTTTATAGTGTGTGTGAACGTGCTTATCTTTTACATTGTCATACTGTAGTTTGACGGTGGATTTCATTGACGGTGAATGTGATGACGGAGAGAAGGATTAAGTGCAATAAATCCATCAGTTACCAGAACCATGGTGTCGTTTATTTCCTGGAGGGAGTGATAGTCAAACTCGAACCTGCGTCAACGTTCCCGAACCTGCTCGTGCCCGGCCCGGACCTGCTGTGTCACAACTCGGCAAGACGGGATGTAACGTTGCACAGATAAGCCCACGTTTACCGTTAAGGACCTGCATTTCTCAGTGTTTCATTAAGACGTCCATAAGTCAGACACGTAAGCTTGTGTTCTGAAAGGTGACAATAAGTTTGAACACTACAAGAGACTGTGTAACCTTAATAATAATAACTGTGGTTTAAATTGTATAAGGGGAATTTATTGATTTTGTCTACTGAAGAAAGTAAGTGACAACTTGAAAAGGGGAGACTTATTTGTGCACATTTAAGCAAGCCAATATTTTTCTTTTTTCTTTTTTGTGAAGTTTTATTATTTTCTAAGCACGTTCACTTAAATGTGGCCATAAGCATCTTGTCAAGTGTAATTGACCATGCAATATTACCAAGCCTTTACAATGTTTGCTTTAATTGAAAGGTTGATCTAAAGGACATTGGCCTAATTTAATTTGATAGTTCAGAGAAAAAAAAAAGAAAAGAAAAAAAAGGGGGAAATTCTGCTGTTAACTACACAGCTGATGTTAAGTGTGTACAGGCAATTCCCAGATAATGTAAGATGTCACAAACAAGTGAAAAAGAACAAGTGTCAGTGAAGTCTATCATTGTACAACAAGCAGTACAGCCTGCAGAGCCTCGTAGAAGTGAAAGAGATCGAACATTAACAGAAAAGGGAAAGGAATTTCAGAAGGAAAAGGTGAAAGGATTATTACTTCGCTTTGACAGTATTTATGAACGCTGGAAGGTTTTGACTAAGGTGGCTAAAAAATCTGTAATCAAACAAGATCCCAGTGATATCCTCCAAGAACACATTAAAGGTATTCAAAGAGAAGAATCTGAGCTGAACAGTGTTTATGATGAATACCGAAAGATTGACAGCCCAGCTCATGACATGAGACGCAAGTTGGACAGATGTGCATCCGTCACCAGAATTGTAATACAGAATACACAGTCTCAAATTCAAGGAAATGATGAGGAGATTATTTGGCCTGATGCTTCATCTGTATTCGCGTCTTCAACCTCCAGTGTTTCATTTCAGGGCAATAATTCTAAGTCTAATTCCATCCACTCTGCTGTATCCTCATCCAAAAGACAAGAAGCTGCTGCTGAGTATGCACATACACAGGCTGTATTGAAGATTATGGGTGAGCAAGAAGGCCACCAAGCAGAACTGCAGAGACTTGAAGCTGAGGATAAGTTGATAGTTGCAGATCAAGAAGCAGCTGCATCAGCTCGCCGTCTTCAAAGAGAAAAGGAAGAAATCGAACGCAAAGATAGAAAGAGAGAGACAAGAGGCTGCTCTGTTGAAGAGACAGCATGAAGAGAATACTGCAAGAAAAAGGTCAGTTGAAAATTTGAAAAGAGAGCTTGAGCGTTTGGAAGAGCTAAAGAGGCTTAATGCAGCCAAAGCAAAGCTTCAAGTGTACAATGCAAATGAGTTCTATCCAACCCAAGACTTTGTACCACAAAACTTTGAGGCTGAGTTGCCTGCAGATATGCAGATAATCAATCAAGCGACTATTGCTGATCAGCATCCACCACCACTCAGAGATGTGACTCCAAGAAGTGAACTCCAAGATGACATGCGAGAGCTGGTGAAGGTCTTAGCTGAAGCTATGACAGCAAACAGGTTACCCATTCCAGAGCCTTCAATCTTTAGTGGAGATCCACTTAAGTTTAATCATTGGAAATCATCCTTTCAGACACTTATAGAGAAAAAGAATATTCCAACCGCAGAGAAGGTCTTCTTCCTTCAAAAATATGTCGGAGGAGCTGCTAGAGAAGCCTTAGAAGGTCATTTTCTGGCTGGTTCAGAAGATCCATACAATGCAGCATGGAACCTGCTCAGTGAAAGATATGGCCAACCCTTTGTAATTGCCAAGGCTTTCCGAGACAAACTACATACATGGCCAAAAATAGCTTCAAGAGAGAGTGCTGAGTTGAGAAAATTTGTGGACCTTTTACGCAGTTGTGAAAGTGCTATGGCTAAAAATGACAGTCTCCACATTCTTAATGATGGAATTGAGAATCAAAAACTTACTGCCAAGTTACCCGACTGGTTAAGCTCCGGATGGAACCGAAAGGCCGCACAATATCAACTTGAACACGGAAGGTTCCCAAATTTCAGTTATTTTGTGACGTTCCTTTCAATGGAGGCTAGCATCGCTTGCAACCCCATTACATCCTTCCATGCATTACGGCAAAGTGAGTCAGATAAAGCAAAGAGCAGGAGCCAGAACAATATGACCTCCAAGAACCAAACCGTAGGTGCCAAGATCTTCACAACAAACACCAGTGAAAGGAAAATAGTCACATGTGTGTTTTGTAAAAAACAAGGACACAGCTTACACAAGTGCTACAAATTAAGAGAGAAGCCAGTTGCTTACCGCATGAAATTTATGCAAAGTGAAAAACTGTGCTTCGGCTGTTTGAGCCCTGGCCACCAGTCTAAGAGCTGCAGTAACCGGATGATCTGCGATTCTTGCTCAAAGAGGCACCCCACATGCCTGCACGAAGAACGTTCAAAAAGGGTCCAAGAACTAAAGAAAGAACAATCTAAGGAAAGAATTCAACCACAAGACGTCACAAAGGAAATAACCTCTAACAGAGTTGTTCAAGATACTAATAGTACACAGACGTCGGCAATAGTACCTGTCTATGTATCAACGCCAAGTGATCCAGACAAGGAAGTTCTCGTCTATGCTCTGTTAGATTCACAGAGTGACTCTTCATTCATTCTTGATGAAGTGGCAGGTGTTCTTGATACAAACACTGAACAAGTGAAGTTAAAACTATCTACAATGTTGTCAAAGGGGACAATCATTCACTGTAAAAGACTTAATAGCCTACAAGTAAGGGGCCTATTTTCCTCCAAGAAGTTAACAGTGCCGACAGTTTACACTCGTGACTTCATACCTGCTAATCGCACGCACATCCCAGTGCCTGAGACAGCAAAGGCATGGCCTCATTTGGAGCATCTTGCTGACCACATTGCACCTCAAAAGGATTGCGAAATTGGTCTGTTGATTGGGTACAATTGCCCACAAGCTCTAATGCCACGAGAACTCGTTTGTGGAGAGGAAAACCAGCCATTTGCTCAGAAGACTGACTTAGGTTGGAGCATAGTGAGTTATGGTGACCCAGGTGAACACTACGGTGATGCAATTGGAGTAAGTCATCGCATCATTGTAAAACAAATCATGCCTGAAGTGAATGCAATGGTCCAGCTTAAAAGACAAGTACACTATGTTTGCCATACCCAGGTCAGTGAAATGGTCACTCCAGATGACATAATTAAGATGTTGGAATCTGATTTCAGTGAGAGAGGTGGAGAAGAGACAACCCTCTCTCAAGAAGATCTTCACTTGGCTAAACTGAAAGACGGAATCAGACAGAAGCAAGACGGTCATTTTCAAATGCCCTTACCTTTCAAACAAGACAGACCAAATCTACCAAATAATAAATCATGTGCTGTTCAACGTCTAATGTCCTTGGAACGAAAGCTCAGGAGAGACCAGCAATACTGCACTGACTACTTGGGGTTTATGAAAGACATCATTGCTCGTGGCGACGCAGAAAAGGTCCCTGAAGAAGAGCTTGACAATCAACCAGTCTGGTATATTCCGCACCATGGCGTATACCACCCCCAAAAGCCTGGGAAGATACGAGTGGTCTTTGATTGCTCAGCAAGGTTCCAAGAAACATCACTGAATGATCAACTTCTTACTGGTCCAGAGCTTACAAACACCTTGGTGGGAGTCCTTTGTAGGTTTCGCAAAGGCCCGATTGCCATCATGTGTGACGTGGAAAAAATGTTTCACCAGTTCCATGTAAGGCCTGAGCACCAAGACTACCTCAGGTTCTTATGGTGGGAGAACGGTGACCTAGAGTCTCCACCCTCAATTTTTCGGATGAAGGTCCACCTATTTGGGGCAGCCTCCTCACCTGGATGTGCCAATTTTGGACTTAAGCATCTAGCGGCTCAAGGTCAGGATAAATTTAACCCAAGCACTGTTAAGTTCATCCAAAGGAATTTTTATGTTGACGACAGACTGGTGTGCGCAACATCTGACGCTGAAGCAATCCAACTGATTAAGGAAGCGAGAGACCTTTGCAGCACAGGCAAGCTTAGACTACACAAATTTATCTCCAACAGTAAGGAGGTATTGAAATCAATACCGAAGGACGAGTGTGCTGAAAGTGTCAAAGATATGGACATGGTTTTGGGAGAGCCACTCATGGAAAGAGCTCTTGGCGTTCAATGGTGTGTATCGTCTGATGACTTCCAGTTCAGAGTGACCATCAAGGAACACCCAAATACCAGAAGAGGAGTACTTTCTACAGTAGCTTCCATCTACGATCCATTGGGGTTTGTAGCACCTTTTATTCTCCATGGAAAGCAGATCCTACAACAACTGTGTCGAGACAAAGTAACTTGGGATGAGCCACTCCCACAAGAGCTAAGAGCACAGTGGGAAATCTGGCTACAAGATCTTAGAAACTTATCTAATGTAAGGATTAGAAGGTGCTATATCCCAGATAACTTCAAGGATTTCAAGCAGTACGAACTTCACCACTTCTCAGATGCAAGTGTCATCGGTTATGGTGAATGTACTTACCTCAGAGCAGTTGACGTCAAGGGAGATGTTCACTGCACACTTGTCATGGGAAAAGCACGGGTTGCTCCTACCAAGGTAACCACAGTGCCACGGCTTGAGTTATCGGCAGCAGTTGTAGCAGCAAGAACAAGTGTTATGCTTAGAAATGAGCTTGAAATAGAGGGTCTTCAAGAACATTTTTGGACTGACTCGAAGGTCGTCCTAGGCTATATAAACAATGATGTGGGGGGGGCTGGGGGGGGGGGTACCGGGGCGGGTGGATTAAAACGAGAATAAAACACAGGCTTGATCTTTGCCTTAGCTCGATTCAAAACGGTAAGCTTAATGTTTTAATTCCAGTGGTACTGGTGGATTTCTGCGGGAAATTCGAGCATATCTTTGCGTCATACGGCACATCTGTACACATAAAGGAGTCTCGGCTAGTAGGCTAGGCCTATATTGCTTGTGAGGATGTTGGAGGTGGATATTTATAGCCTTTTCTCACAGCGCTTGATATAATTAAACTTATCAATTTGATGGAGGATCCAGAAAGGTTCAAACGACAATCACCAGTGACTGTCGTTTGGAGATTCACCCGATGTAAAATGCAAAAGACTTGACTTCAGAGTGGCTACAGAAAAAAAGAGACCGCAACCGGGCCCATGCGAAAACAAGGATAATATTGGAAGGGCATTAAATATGCTGTCACGCAATGCTGATGTTGTTAACATTACTATTTGAGAACGAAGTATAATTTGCACGGTTGTACGTGAAATGATAAGCAATCACAAACATAACCTAAAATCGAACAAGAGAACAACAAAGATAAGAAAAAAGGAAGAAAAAGGGAAAAAGAAAAAAGGAAGTATATGCAACAATAATTATTATTATGGCTCACCACTCCAATAAATCAATCTAAAAATGTTTTAATGATTGTACAAACAATATGCCTTCCATATTTAAACTTGAATATAGCTTACATATTTTAACCTCACTAAACAAACCCTCTAGTAAGAAAAGAGTATATATTTAAACCCAGACAGGATTCCACCTCCTGTGAAATATTACACTTTTGCTATGAGAAGCAAAGGTAAGTAATCTAAAGATACATATTCAAGTATATCTGTGTGCCATAGTGCCTTCGAAGGGGCTTTACCCAATAACTAGTTCAGAAGAATACATTTCCTTGCGCAGAATGTTAGAATCTTGCAAAGTGTCTTTTTATGTTTGTCTACAATAATGTCATCATATATCCCAAGCAATATGTTTTGGATTGCAGCCAATATTAATAGACAGAATAACATTAAGTTGTTCTATCATAACCCACAACTTCTGAATATCCCTACAAAACCAAAAACAATGGATGAGATTTCCTTTCTCTGTTTTTTATTTTGGGCACATTGGGGAGCATATTTAAACTTGTGCCTCCTCGAGGGAGAAATGTGAGCTTTGTGCAATATTTAAAATTGTATTGCTTTTTACTTTATTACAAATAATCAAGGTCTCTGCATTCTTTCATGCTTCCTCCCATTGATCATCTGTGATTTGTATATTAAGTATACTTTCCCATGTCTCTTTCAGGAAGTTCGTATTTGAAAAGCACAATTCTTAAGGACCTTGTAAAAAGAACTTATAGAATTGTTATGTGAGAAAAGTTGTCTCTCCACAGCCGAAATATCTTGGTTTGTGAACAAAGTATTGTCTTTTTTAACAAAGTCTCTCAGTTCTACGGTAAATAACAAAAGAAATCTGGTCGTGGGATACTGTACTTGTCGACTAGTTGGTCAAATGACATTAAAATGTGCCCATCAAATAAATCATGCAATGTGGTAAGACCTTTGGGTGCCCAGCTTGGGTCTACAGTCCTCGGCAGGAAGTTAGTTATTACAAACAGGAGTAAATGTTGAGGTGAGTTGGGGTCTACCCTCCAAACGTCTAATAAACAGCCATTGTCACAGTATGGGTTTGTGTTTCCCTGGTTCACCACTAGAGGTCCTCTTCCCCCACGGTGCCAGTCACATTAGAAACTGCATTTCCCACAATCCTTGTCTGTTCTCATCGTTGTTATTTGCACCCAGCTGTCACTCATTATGACTGTTAGTCTGTGTGTATAAGTACCCTGCTTGTTTAGTGTTTGTTACGGAGTCCTTGTCTTTTATCACGCCACATCTGAGGTCTGTTTCTGTCTATTCTTTGTTACTTGTGTTTGGATTGCTTATATGGATATTGACCCCTGCCTGGACTGTTTTGTGAGTAGCCTATGGATTTCCCCATTAAAACTTACTGCATTATTGGATCTTTTGTGTTTCCTGAGTGTGGATCGTGACAGAAATGCCTTGATAGTACAAATTGTGATAGGGTTACTACAAGCAAATTTCAAGGATTTAAGCCTCTTAAGAAAAAGCTAATTTATTAAAGGAAGTTTACTGAGTGACCTTTCAATATCAAACCACACGTACCCTTTATGTATCCAATCAGAGATGAGACGTAAATGAACACTTAACTGATATCTCAGAATAGGTTCTACACTTCCCACCTAAGTGTCTAGGTTTCCATGAGCAAGACACCTAACCCCAGCTGCTCCCGACGAGCTGGATGGCGCCTTGCGTGGCTGACACCACCGTCCGAGGGTGAATGTGAGGCAATATGTAAAAGCGCTTTGGTGGCCATTGGGTCTGTGAAAGCGCTATATAAACTGCAGTTCATTTACTTAAGATGAAAGCATTAAAGTTAAAATTTTAAAGGTTTTTTTTAAAGGTTTTTCCTCTATAAAGGAACTAAACCATCAATTAAAAATCCTGATGGTTCTGTGTGTGAAATTATCAGAATCATTTGAATGGGGTAAAGTAATCTTGGAAGAATATTCATCCTCAGAAGGGAGATCCGATCCATCCAAGAAATAGGGAGGACATTCCACATTTCCAAATCCATCTGAATGCGTTCAAAAAGTGGAAGAAAGTTTTCCATATAGATCTGTTCGAAAGAGTGGGTTATCTTAATGCCCAAGTATATCAAGCCCCCAGGAAGGAGCACATCTAAATGGAAAGGAGGGTATAGTGCTTGGGGTATATTTATAGGCATTGCACTGACTTATAATTAATTCTATATCCTGAAAAGGTGCCAAATTTGTTAATCGTATCTGTAAGAGCTGGGATAGAGGTATCAGGATTCACCATGAAAACCAAAATATCGTCGGCATACAGTGAAATCTTATGTTGGTTATTTGCTACAATTAACCCACAAATATTAATATTTGTTCTAATAGCTTCTAAGGGTTCGACCAACAAGGCAAATAAAAGGGGCGAAAGGGGGCTGACTTGTCTCGTCCCTCTCCCAACTCTGAATGTAAAGGAGCGACAGCCATTAGTGAGCATGGCAGAAAGAGGTTCATTATACCTCAATCGCTTGACCCACTTAATGAATTGTTCACCAATAATGAATTTATGTAACGGATGAACGAAGACCACTCGATGCCATCTAATGCCTTCTCCACATCTAAAGAGATCACAAGTCCATCTATTGATTGCTGTTAAGAAAATCACATTCAATACGCGACGCATTGTTATTGACAATTACATCCTGCAATAAAGTTGGTTATCTTTAATTAGAGAAGGGAGATGGCCTTCTAACCATGTTGCTAGGATTTTGGAAAGTATCTTCAAATCTACATTCAGCGGCGAGGTCGGTATGACGAACAATCCTCTGCCTGCTTACCTTTTTTCAAAATTAAAGATATATTTGCCTCTCTCAGGGACTGTGGTAGACGACCTTTTACGAATAAGTCATTGAACGTATTTAATAAGGGGTCAAACTCAGGATATTTTTTAATATTACACCGATTGTGTTTTACTGAAAGAAGAAAGTCATACAGCTACACCTATGGCTTGAGGGTGAGTAAATTATGGGATATTTTTCATTTTTGGGTGAACTAATTCTTTAATTTCTCCTTTCAAGTTTTACAGAACAAGTCAGAGCAGCTCGAGTGTAAATATGAGTTTTCATTTTTGGGTGACCAATCCCTTTAACGTGCTAACTTATCATGAATGTGATGCACATGACACACACTCAGTACAGCGTGACCATAAACTGTATATTGCGCACGAGTGTAAGGCCCGTCTAAATCGATCCAATGGCGGCATTTGATTAGCGGGGAAGGTCTCTGCGTGTTACTGTCTTTCTGCGTGGCAAAAGGGATTTTTGATTAAATGCAATACATGTACATATTCACATTCACAATTGTTTGACTATTCTTTTTAACTCTTTAATGAAAATAATAAAATCCATTAGATTAAAATCAAATATTTACTATTTATTATGTCAGGTAATTGTATCATGCCAATTTCATAATCAGTTCAACGATAATCAATACAATAACAACGAGTGCTCTAGAATAAAGAGAAAGAGATGCGAAGAAGTCTTGGCCGCTCTGATCTGGGGTTCACAGAAGGCCCCGATCCCTTGCTGTGTTTCATTTACTAGCCAAAACCTCCTTCACATGGAAACATGCTAACAATGGTAATTTGCATTCGGAGGTAACACCTTTTGGGGGAGTATGGACCATTTGCCTATCTTCCTTGTGTGCCAGTTTCTCTAAACTTCTAAAAACCTTATTTCCTTTTGTTTTACTTATTTGGAAATTAGACATTTGTACCACACTCTGAGACATTTTAAATGATACTAAACATAATACTCAATGATAATTATTCACATTCACACCATATCTATTCTTATTTGAGTTCTCTTACGAGAGGTTCTCTCGTATTGCGTAAGTTTAGCTTATGCTACGGGAAAGATTCATCTTCTCGAGATATTGAAGCCAAAAAAAAAATTATCCTTAATTTTGTATTCATTGTCAACGCAGTGCAGCAGATAGCAGACCTAGAGCAGGCCATCTCGCGTACTCATTGGCTGCCCTGCGGGCAACTGCTGCAGCCTACCAGTGATCCCGGCGTGACGTCACGCCCAATGAAGGGCGCCCTCGCCTTCATAGCGTCACAGCCCGCCAGAATGGGCGTGGCTTAGCGTATAAAAATAGGGGCTGTAGGCTGATATCTCTGATTTTTCGTCTCTTCAGCGAGCTCTTCGCATCGCTGGATAAAGCCACCGCCGCCGTTGAACAAGCGAACAGCCAGCTTAGGACAGCGCTGAGGAAGCCGGCTGTCTCGCTACCTTCAGCCATCCGTGCGAGCTATGCTATCCGGCGACGTATCCTTTTTACCTTACAAATTCAAAAAGAGCAGCGAGTGTTTTTTTAAAGATGCCTCGCGTTTCCTGCGGCTCGTGTAGGGCCCCGCTCAGCGCCGGAGACCGCCATGTCATCTGCGCTCTCTGCCTGGGCCTTGAACATGCGGAGCTCGCCCTCGGACACGGGGGCTGCGAGCTCTGCGAAGCGCTTCCGCTGTCGACCCTGCGGGCTCGACTCGAAGTCTTCAACTCGGTAGCAGTCACTCCGCCCAGCCCGGGACCGCGCAAAAAGAAGCGCCGCTCCCAGAGACAGCCGGAAGCCATGGCCACATCGACTCGCTCGCCTGAGGACCTCCCTCGAGCTTCGCCTTCACCTCCCCTCCTCAACGACGCGCAACTGCCGCTTACGAGCCTCACTGCCGTCGCATCTGAAGATGAGGTCGAGGACCACGCCACAAGGGACTGCTGCTCCATCCTGGCATCGGATAGCGAAGAGTGGTCACTTCACTCCGACTCCTCGTCGATCCAGGAATCTGGCCGTATCCGCGCTGGGGCTGATGCGGAACTGATGCGCCTGTTAACACAGGCTGTTGACCGACTCGGGCTCGAGTGGTCGCTGCCGAAGGAACCCGTGCCGAACAGGCTCGACGGATGTTTCCTCCAGAGCCGCCGTCGTCCAGCTTCAGCGAGCAGGCCCGCTCCGTTCCTGCCAGAACTGCACACGGAGCTGACGAAGTCTTGGAATGCACCGTTCTCCTCGAGACTTCAGTCCCATGCCTCCGCGTCGCTCTCCCAAGTGGACGGCGCCGCCGAGAGAGGGTATACGGCTATTCCACCGGTGGAAGAGGCGGTCGCAGCGCACCTTTGCCCGCCCTCCGCGAGATGGCGGTCACGGTCAGCCCTCCCGTCAAAAGCCTGCAGAGCCACGTCCGCTTTGGTCGGCCGCGCTTACGCCGCCTCCGGCCAGGCCGCGTCTGCTCTCCATTCCATGGCTGTGTTACAGATCCTGCTAGCCGACCTCCTCCGTGAGTGGGACGAGAAGGGCCGGGATCCAGCTGCGGTCACAGACCTGAGAAGTGTGACGGATCTCTCTCTCCACGCCACCAAAACAGCAGCTCAAGCCATCGGACGAGCCATGGCTGCTTTAACCGTCACAGAGAGGCACCTCTGGTTGACGCTCGCGGATATGAGGGAAGCTGAGCGCGCCACTTTTCTGAACGCGCTGCTCTCCCCCACTGGTCTCTTCGGGCCAGCGGTGAACGGGATTGTTGACCGTTTCTCCGAGGTACAAAAGACTACGCAGGCCATGAACCTCTTTCTGCCGCGACGCTCAAGCTCCGCTACAGGCCGCTCTCATGAGAAGCAAGGCCAGCCTCCTGTACGAGCCAGCACACTGCGCCCAGCACAGCCTCAGCCTTCGAGGCGACGCCAGGGCGGCCGCCCTAGCTCACGCTCAGACAGCCGTCACAGACCGCCGCCCCCCAGAGGTCCTCGGCAGAGGATCGTGTGTAAGTCTGAGCACGCGAAGCCCTCCTAACAAAGAGAGAAAAGACGCGCGTGTCCCGCTGCGGCCGGACCGCCGTCAAAGTTAATTTCCCTGTCAGTCCCCTACATAGAGGCTACTGCAGTGGTTCATTTAGCAGCCAACGAGCCGGTTCATTCACCCTCTCGCCTGCACACAAACGCCGTTTTCACGGCGAACCAGAGAAATCTAAAAAAGAGTACAATATCTGGTCCGGCTCACGCCGGTGGTGTTTTAAGTGTAGTGAAAGTGCCCGCGCCCCAGTGTTCACCCCTACACATAAGCACATCAAATCTCATGTCGATCACAGAGCACACTCTCATAAAGCGCAAAAAAGACGCTCGAGTGTTGAATGTAAGAAATGTGTCCAGAGGTCTGTGCCCACTATCTGCCCGCTCTGTTACACAGTCAAAAAAGCATGTTATGAATGTAAGTCTCGTGCCCGCCAGAGAGCGTTCACGCTTACTAACACACACCTCCCCTCGGGCGCCGCCCGCGCGTTTAAGTGTTATCACGAAATGCAGGGCATTGATAAGACGCTCCCCATCCAGTGCGATCGGGGCGTCAAATACACTTGTAAGTCTCGTGCACGCGCTCACGCTTACAGGAAGGTTTTCCGCCCAGAGCGCTGCTCGCGCGTCAAAAAGTGAAAAGAAAATGTTCCCCATCCCTTATGATTGGGACATCTCACATAAATCAGCCGGTTTCGGTTTTCAGCGAGCAGCCATTGCCCACAACCGACAGCTCGCGCGCCGCGCTTTCGGCTCCGTTTCAGTTTCACAAGCCAGCAAATGGCAGCGAGTTGAACACGGAGGCCATTCGCCCCCTAGCGGCTCACATAGCTGCGTGGGAAAATATCCCAGGGATTTCAGAATGGGTGTTGGGCATAATAAAGCAGGGCTATACGCTCCAATTCCGTCGCCGTCCCCCGCGCTTTCGAGCCCGGACCGCGACGATAGTGAATGCGGAAGTAGCACACCTACTTCACGCAGAAATAGCGAAGCTGCTATGCAAAGGGGCCATAGAAAAGGTACCGCCTTCTCTGAGCGAGTCAGGCTTTTACAGCCGATATTTTCTCGTACCCAAGAAGGACGGAGCCTTCAGACCTATCCTAGATCTGAGACATTTGAACAAAGCGCTTGCGAAAAGACCGTTCAAAATGCAAACGACCAGAAAAATCCTCGCGCACGTTCGCCCGAGGGACTGGTTTATTTCTCTAGATCTGAAGGATGCCTATTTCCAGATTCAGATAATACCCCGTCACAGGCATTTTTTGAGATTCGCCTTCGACGGTCACGTATATCAATACACCGTCCTGCCATTCGGCCTGTCTCTATCACCCTGTACATTTACGAAGTGCATGGACGCGACGCTCGCCCCCCTGGGAGTCAGGGGCTGCGAATAATGAACTATCTGGACAATTAGCTGATATTGGCACAGTCAGAGACAGAACTGCTATCTCACAGAACGGTGCTTCTCAGTCACCTGGAAAGTTTGGGTCTCACGGTCAACTGGACCAAGAGCTCATTAATGCCCAGCCAGTCGATTTCCTTTTTAGGAATAGAACTGGATTCTGTGGCCATGACGGCTCGTTTATCGACACAGCGCGCGCGCCGTGTTCGCCACCTAGCCGCATCTTTCCAGAAGGGCAGCTTTCTCCCTTTGAAAACGTTTCAAAGGATGCTAGGCGGTATGGCATCAGCTGCAGCGGTGCTTCAGCTGGGCCTACTGCGCATACGCCCGCTCCAACGCTGGTTGAATGCTCGCGTGTCTCGCCGAGCTTGGGTTTCTGGCGGCCAGAAAATCAGAGTGACTCAGACCTGCATAGCGGCTCTGCAGCCTTGGTTAGTAGCCGATTGGTACCAGCAGGGAGTGACGATGGGAACCTTCTCTTATCGGAAAGTCATTTCGACAGACGCATCCAACTCGGGATGGGGCGCGCTGTTCGAGGGCAGACCGGTCTTTGGCCAGTGGTCAGACCAGGAGAAGTGTTTTCACATAAACTGTCTGGAAATGATAGCGGTCGAGAACGCGCTGAAGTGCTTCCTCCCGTCCATACAGGACCAACATGTTCTTGTCCGCTCGGACAACATGTCTGTGGTCTTCTATGTAAACCGTCAAGGCGGGGTCAGATCCAGAAATCTCTGCAATCTGACGGAACGCCTCCTTATTTGGTCCCAGATGCACCTGCGCTTGCTGAGGGCGGCGCATGTGCCTGGCCATCTAAACGACGGCCCAGACAGACTATCCAGGGACAATGTTCCCCCAGCGGAGTGGTCCCTGCACCCCCAGACGGTCCTGAAACTGTGGCGCCTATTCGGCAGAGCGGAAGTTGACCTATTTGCGTCGAGAGACAACGCTCAATGTTCGAGGTTCTTTTCAAAGGACGAGGACGCGCTGGCCCAGGTTTGGCCCAGCCTCCCGCTATATGCTTTCCCTCCGGTCTCTCTGTTACCACAGGTGATCAAGAGAATCAGGGAAACGCGCCACTCGGTGCTCCTCATAGCCCCGCGTTGGGAGAATCAGATGGTCCATTGGGATTTCTATCCATGACATATGTGTAGCGGCGGGCTGGAGCTCCCCGTCTACCTTTGTCAGGTTTTATAACCTAGAAGTTCCCGCCTTGCAGGCTAAACTTTTGTCAGTCTAAAGGAGATGTGTATTCTGCCCAGATCTTCCTGCTCAGATCACTCTCACGTGACTCAGCTCTCCTGGTTGAGCTGCACCTGTAGGGTATGTGCCATGTGCCTATACAGACCAGCGCGCTGCTCTGTATTCCCTATGTGTGCTTAGGTACAAGTGATGGCCCGTGTGGCTGGCCACCTTATTTCTTCCATTTGTTGGGTTCCTCTGAAAGTTCGGGGACTCATGGTGGATGCCTGGCGCGCACGGCGTTGACAAAGTGTTCCCGTAGCGTAAGCTAAACTTACGCAATACGAGAGAACCTCTCGTAAGAGAACGATACTCGGTTACTTAACGTAACCTCGGTTCTCTCTAGAGAGGGAACGAGTATTGCGTAACCGGCCGTGCTCGCGCCATGAGCGACTTTGCTTCAATCGACGAAAAACCAGAGATATCAGCCTACAGCCCCTATTTTTATACGCTAAGCCATGCCCATTCTGGCGGGCTGTGACGCTATGAAGGCGAGGGCGCCCTTCATTGGGCCTGGCGTCACGCCGGGCTCACTGGTAGGCTGCAGCAGTTGCCCGCAGGGCAGCCAATGAGCACGCGAGATGGCCTGCTTTAGGTCTGCTATCTGCTGCACTGCGTTGACAATGAATACAAAATTAAGGATAATTTTTTTTTGGCTTCAATATCTCGAGAAGATGAATCTTTCCCGTAGCGTAAGCTAAACTTACGCAATACTCGTTCCCTCTCTAGAGAGAACCGAGGTTACGTTAAGTAACCGAGTATTGTTTTAGGTGTCCCTGAGGGAAGAGGGGGAAGTCAAATGTTAATTTCCAGCAAGGTCCTTTGTCTCATAGACCAGTGGTCAGGTCATCTCTTCAACCAGTTTTTCCAGTCTTACACGTGGGAGGATCTTTTCTCTTTTTTTTTTTCTTTTTTTTAATTAATGCTAGAAAACACAATTACAATAAGGCAATGCAAAATCACATAAAATCCCTAAAGAACAGAGCACAGCTCTCTAGAAATTAAACAAAAATTACAAGAAATAAATAAAGAAAAAATAAATTATACACCAGGGTTTTCTAATACTTTCTTCAATAAACCATGTAGTCTTCTTCCACATTTCGATTTTAACATTCTTAATGATTTACAGTAAATCCAATATTCTTTACGAAAATAAATCTAACAGGAAATAATGGCTTTGTTTTAAGGCACTTACATTTATGAATACAACATTTCCCCAAAATGAAAATATTATTCAGTATAATTGAATGTGTACATCTTCCATTATTATAACAAAAGTTTTGTCATTTTTCAAAAATGAAGAAATCAAATGAATTGTAATTTTAAGCCACTCATACATGTCAAACCAAAAGGCTCTACTAATCATACAGCCAAAAAACAAATGTAGGCTACAGTTGTTTCAATTTGAATGAATCACAGAAAGTGCTATTATTGTGATCAACGTATATCTACTATCTATAGAAGTTGGATGGGTAAATGTCGTTAAAAGTTTTAAAGCTCCTTAGCTGGGAGGTATAGGTAAGGAAAGATACATACAGTAGTTCTTAATTTATCAATATAGCTCTTGGGAAAAAATTGAGTCACGTTATTTCGACTAATGTTAGCTTGATTTGGAAATTTATCTTAAAGTTTGTATTAATTTGTTTGGAAAACTACTCATGACAAAATCCAGTCAGTACAATTCAAAACCTTATGATTAAGCTTATAATCATTGAAATTTATACTTTTCACAGAAAGTCCTGTAATTCATAAAATCACCTTCCTCATCTAGAAAATGAACAACGGACCAGATACCCAACCAATCTCTTATAAAGAGTGACTTCCTAAATAAAATATTGTTCCAAATTGGTGAGGGGTCAGAGGGAGGATCTAGCAGCGTGTTGTTTGGCTTTACTGTTGCTACGGCAACAGTCAGAGCGCTCTGGAGAACGCTGACACGTTCCAAAACAAAGTTGATAACCTGCCGATACTCGTTGGAAAAACTTTGACATTAACACATGAAATGCTTTGAATAAATTAATTTCCTAATCATAATGCGAAAGGCGCAGTCTGGAGTGTCGAGTGCCGTCGATGATGCAGTGGTGCTGCAGCTCCGCGCGCTCTGGAGAAGATATGAGCATCACTGCATGCAGAATGACAGCTGTCCCAGTGCAGTGCTCAAACAGGACATCCTTCACCACATCGACAAACAGAAACCTCTCAAAAAGGTATTTTACGGAGGGAAACGGTAAATAAACTTTTTTAATAGGAATGAAGGCTGTGAGGGATAGCCTAGACATCCAAGTTAACGGCCTAACGTTACGTATAGTTGTACTGTTATTTTAATGTGTTTTTAAATTTGTCTGCTGACGAAACACTGCGAAGATATATTTCCAATAAATTTTAGTAGCCAAACATTCCAGACAGCATGAGCTGTGGAAAATTATAAGTGAATAAGAGGTTTATACAGCGTTTTACAGCGGATGCCATTGAAAACACGGTAACTTAGTCTAACGTTATCCCTCACACAGCCTCGCTTTCATATTCATACATGTCATGGCGCTCTCTGAAACATGTCAGGCTCTTATTAAAGAACAGACCGTTTTTACATACAAACAGGCACCATAGTCTGTTCAAAAATCGGGTTTTAAAAAAAAACGTACAGATTTATAGTAGCCTACTTTTACATAGTAGCCTACTGTACATTTTATATTTTACACAGCTGTAAGTGACTTCGTTTAAAAAAAAAAGTTAATTATAGAAAGCCTTACAGGGGATTTTTAAAGAGAGAATTTGCCATTCAGATATAGGCCTATTTACAAAATTGTTTGTAACAACAAATAATTATTTCATATTTTGTATAAAAAAGGATTAAGAAAATTAAAAAAGGATTTCCAAAATGTAGACAATCAGAAAACAAATGACATAAAACCTCCTCAATATTACAAAAGGAGCATTCTTTTCCAATTTCCAAAAGTAAAATGTTGGATAAATTCTCTAATATCTTTAAGTGATTTTCTCTTTATTCAAAATGTAACATTTTTCCAGACTGGTAGATTCCAAGTCTTCTGAAGCCATATGATGAGGAGTATGATGAACAGATTAAAATTTAAAGGGTTAGTTCATCCAAAAATGAAAATTCTGTCAGTAATTACTCACCCCCATGTTGTTCCAACCTCGTAAGACTTTTGTTCATCTTTGGAACACAAATTAAGATATTTTTGATTAAATCTGAGAGATGTCTCACTCCTCCATAGGCTTCTATGGGATCGACACTTGCTGGCCCAGAAAGTTAGTAAAGACAATGTTTAAAATAGTCCAAGTGGCTACAGATTACATTGCTTTTTGAAATGCTTTTTTGTATTACAATAATTCAGGTGGAATTCAGTTCAGATGTCTTAGTAGGTCACAATGCAAAAAAAAAAAGGCTACAGAGCCCCTAAAGAGACATTGTGAGTGGAAAAAAATATGAGCTCTTGCAAAATGTGTTCCCAGACTTCCTTTATTATAATGTTTTGTTAAAAATGTCTACTGCTTGCATCTCCTTCTCACTCACTGTTTTTGTCTGTTCCTCTCCCTTCCCTGTAGATAACGCTGTCATTTCCAGATTGCAGGCCCTCAGATGCTATTCTGCCCAGCCTTCAGCCTCTGTTAATGGCTATACGAAATGAGCGTTACACACATGCACAAGAACTCCACATCTGGAGTCTGTCTCTCAAGCAAAAAGATATTGTTGAGCTGGTGAGCACTGATCCCACTTTACTGTAGATCCTAGTTTTGTGATTGGCAGTTATGGAAATCATTTAGTCTTGTTGGATGCTTGTTCCACAACACTAGAGAGGGAAATAGTCCTGCAGGGAAACCAAACCTTTCTGTGCAAACAAAAAATATGCTTGTTTGGTCACATCACTCACAGTAAGTTATGCTTCTTTTATTTCAGCAGTAAATGGTAATGAGCCATAACTGTTAACATTTTATCTTAACACCAGATCAATTTAGCTCTGAGAAGAGTTTTGAATTACACAACAATTTCAGGTTCCAGAACTCTGAATGTTTTCTGTCATCTCTGAATTTTGTTGCGAAACATTTTGGCTTTACGTGTTAAATGTACCTTCTCCTTCTCTCTCCCTTTCCATTAATCACATTCTTTTTGGAATTCATTTCTGTGCATTTCCACATCATTATCAAAGTGAAAAATGAAACATTCACAATGAAAAATTAAACAGAATTAAATATAAGTTTTATGTATCACTTTCATGATACTTTTGTGATGCTATGGCATTCCTTTTCAAGCTTGAAAGCTCCAGTCCCCTTTTATTGCAACTGCATGGCAAAGAGAAATCAGTATATTAATGAAAATGTCTTCTTTTGTGTTCCACACACAAAATTGCCATGTTTGATTGAATTTTCGCATAAACCAGAAGCAACTGACATTGTTAACTGTTGTTTTGTTTTAGAGACACATCTGTTCTCTTTTGGATTTAGAAAACAGGTCTTGGGTGGTGGGGCTTTTCTAGCTTGAGAGGCCACTGGGAGCCAACTACTGGCTTGTGTTTTCAGCAAGAACCACAATACCTCTGAGGCTATAGCGGGCTGTCAAACCCATGAAAGCATAATGAAAATCGGGATTACTCGGCTACTGCCAAAACTTTGATTATTTTTCCAGCAATATAAGACTTGTAACTTCTGTAAAACCTGAAAGATGACCACACATCATAAACTCATTTTTTTTCATTCAGAACTGATACAGTATGTAGTCCTATCAACAAACACTTAGTTTGAAGCCAACATGAATTGTCATACAATTTTTCATCCTTGTTTTGGGCCTGAAAATAGCCTAGCATGTAATGTAGATCAGGCTGCATCATTGTTCTGTAGAGTTTTAGTTCCTTCTTGGAACTTGAAGACTTAGATGTTTTCATATTATGGCTACTTAGACATTTATTATCCTTTGGTCCACACCCATTTTCATTGCCTTTCAGGGGCAACATGTTCACACTTTAGCTCATATAAATCAGAAAAATCTGTTCTATTAAAGGATGAGATTTACTTCCAGGACAGCTTTGATGCTGCAAAAATCATTGCCATATTTTTTCCAGACCTGCAGACAAAGAATGTAAGAAAACAATATGGTGGAGAAGCATGCAATTGATGTTCTGCACTTTAATGCTTTTAGGACAACCCTAACATGTACATTTGGCACATACAGATTTATATGTGCTGGTCAGACGGTTATAACAACAAGTGCTTCTATCCTCATTTTTAAGATGTTGATGTGATTCTGGGAGATTTTTTTCTGCTGTAGATCATCACCAATCTATGGAATTATGTTCAAGGGGAGCTTTATATGTAGGGTAAGAATATATCTCAATGGAATTACTCTTTCTCACAGTTAGAAAGAGATTACACACAGCCACTTAGAACTGCAGCTTTGATCTCTGTTATACTAAGCTATTTATTTTAATAAACCAGCTTGAGGGACATCTTCCCAGCTGCTTAGCAGTGTCTGTGAGTGCACAAACCAACCTTTAATCTCTTGGACTGTGGTGGAAATTGTGCTATGATGTGGTCTTTCTGTTGTATAATAATCAGTTGTATATTATAAGAATTATAAAACACAGTAGCACTGATTAAATTAACCAAATTTGTACATTCTGAAGAAAAAGTGAGTGTTGTCTGCCTGTGCAAATCTCACTATCACAATGCTAAAGTGTTATGGGTGGTTGTCGGGGCATTGTTGTAATGTCCAGTTGACTGTGTGTGTGCAACATAATAGTAATTTTAAAGTCCATGATTGTAAATTTACCACATGGAAAACTTTGTATTTCACCAACCCAGCTGTTTGTTCTGACAGTGTCTTCTTTTGGAGAAAAGGGGGAGGACAATTTATCCCTTCAGATCACTGGAGCTGCTTGATTGCAAACTGACTGAATGGTCTCTGGAAAGATTGGGCAAGGCTTCAGGCATCAGCTACCTCACCACACTCTGCCTGGACTACACACGGTGAGAGGACATCTGATTGTGTATTGTGTGAATGTCCTCAAATGCACTTTGTCATTCCAGTTTGTCCATCACAGTGTACATCAGAGATGAGCAACTTAGATCCTGGAGGGTCACTGTCCTACAGAATTTATCTCCATCCCTAATAAACACACCTGACAAATCTTATGGGTGCTTTAACTTAACTTATGAGTGCTTGGCTGACTCCGAAATCGCCCCCTTAAACCTCATTCACTATTCCCTACATTAGTCCACTAATACGGTTTACTTTAAGGAGTGAATGAAAATGAGTGAGCGAATTCCGACAGCCGCTGAGTGATATCAGCTATACATTCATTATTGCGGTGCAATGTGGGATTGAATGAGTGTACTCAATAACGTCCACTATGGTTTCGGAGACCACTACAAATGGCCGTCCCCTCAAATAGCGCCCTATTTGAGGCCATCTCAATTTAAGGATCCTTTGAAGGCATTTCTTTATTCTGCATTCCTTCATTTGGCTTATTTTGAAGGATGCACCAAGTCTATCCATCGCATCCTCCAATCACCTACAATCCTTTGTACACATTCCAAATGTACAAAAAATTATTATTAACATTGACGTAGCCATGCGCACATACTAGACCGTCTCATTCTATTGTTTAATGTTGAGTAATACTCTAGTCTACAAGCCTCTAAAGTGCTAGACTAGGAAGGACGCAGCCTCACTAGGATGCAGCCTTCCGTTTGAGAACCACTCTATGTCTTCAGGATTGCTTGAAAATTACAGGCAGGTGTGTTTGATTAGAGATGGAACTGCATCTCGCGCATGACATGCCATTCTATACCTTGCGTCCCCCCCCCCATTCCACCACCCAGTGTTCCACATTTTTAAACACGAACACATGTTCTGTGTGAATGGAACCTTTCAATGCTATTCTACTGTTTTAGCTACAGTACTTTGGAAAATGTTTTAGCCTTTTGTTTCAATGGTGTTTGTATGTATTTTTTTCCTATTTAAATATTTTTTTAAGTCACCTTCAAGGTGTTTTTAAAGGTTTAATAATGACCTCTCCTCTCTGTCTGCTTGTTTCTCTCTCAGCGTGGGACTGGAAGGATTGAAAGGTTTGCTGAGTGGAGGTTTGGGGACCAGTCAAATATGTTCCTTGAGTTTATGTTATTGTGGTTTGGGTTCATGGAGCGGAACTCTGCTAGCTTCACTTTTCACCAACAGTTCTGTGAGGTACGGACTGTTATGACCACTGATGCTTATGTTTCCCATTAACCTGTGACTCTCTGCTGTGACTCCTGGGACCCATTAGCTTCTGCTGAAATATTTCATCTCATATTAATTCATGAATGTGAGCTTCAGCTGATGACATCTTACTGACATCTTACTCTTTCTTTTGATAAAATGCATTGTAGCAATGTTCAGGGAAGAAGGAGGCGGGAACCGGCGAAGAATCAAAATATAATTTATTTAAAATAAAACAAACAAACGAAAATACCGCCAGCAGCCCCTCGCGGACGACTGCTGGCTACCGAAAATAAATATAACTAAAGTAAAATACAAAAACAAAACACAACTAAAATACAGGCCTGTTCCTCTCTCGATCATCAACGTCGTCGCTCCTCCTTTATGCTTCCGCTCCTCCGTGAGAGATGCGAGACCGGTGTGCCTCACATGTGTTGCTCATTAGCAATCGCACCACCGGCCTCGCGCCGTTCTCTCACGTCCCTCGGCCGTCCTGTTCGCCACATACCCCCATCGCCCCTCACAGGCCGGGGGGTACTCACGAGCCTGTGCCTACTCCCCCCCCGGCGGCGGCGATCCCTGGGGAGTATGGACAGACAAACCGAGGGAAACGGAGACGGAAGCATGAGGAGCGACAGATCGAGAGAGGGGAGAGAGGAAAAAAAAATTGGTCCAGTTCCCACAACGCGCTGCCATCTGGTCCCCCACCAGCTAGGCGATCTCCTCCGCGGTGCCTGGCGGCGACGCTGGGTAGCCCTCGGTGGACGGCTCGACGCTCCTCCGCCGCCCGGTGGACGGCGACGGCTCCTCGGGTGCCTTGGGCAGACGGTAGGAGTCCCCCGCTCCCTGCTCCTCCCCTTCACTGGTGGACGGCAGCAGGCTCCGGCCCACGGCGAGCGGCGGCGACTCCTCCTCTCCCTCCCGGATGGCAGCCGCCCCTCCAATACCCAGGCGGCCGGCAGCGAGCTCGACCGTCCCACCGGCAACTCACTCCAGCGCACCGCCTCGAGCGTCCTTGGCCGCGAGTCCCCCGCTCCCTGCTCCTCCCCTCGCTCGGCGGATGGCAGCAGGCTCCGGCCCACGGCGAGCGGCGGCGACTCGCGCACCATGCTCGATGGCACCGCGGATTCCCCACACCGGCGAGGACTCTCTGACAGCGCGTTCCTCCCTCTTCCCGGGTTTCGGCACCAGTGTAGCAATGTTCAGGGAAGAAGGAGGCGGGAACCGGCGAAGAATCAAAATATAATTTATTTAAAATAAAACAAACAAACGAAAATACCGCCAGCAGCCCCTCGCGGACGACTGCTGGCTACCGAAAATAAATATAACTAAAGTAAAATACAAAAACAAAACACAACTAAAATACAGGCCTGTTCCTCTCTCGATCATCAACGTCGTCGCTCCTCCTTTATGCTTCCGCTCCTCCGTGAGAGATGCGAGACCGGTGTGCCTCACATGTGTTGCTCATTAGCAATCGCACCACCGGCCTCGCGCCGTTCTCTCACGTCCCTCGGCCGTCCTGTTCGCCACATGCATGTCCAGATATTCATAAAACAAAATATTCTGGGGGGTGTGAAACTTTTGTGAAAATGATCGAAAACGCTGGCAGGGATAGAGTTAATTTGATGTAGCATTGCATGTAGTCCACTCAAATATAATTTTATAAGATATATTTTAGGCATTTCTGCAATGTTTTGAGAGAGACAGGAAATGACGGAAGAAGAGATAGAAGAATGAGATTGGGAAATTACCACAAGTGAGAACTCAAACGCTGGCAAGAAGCACTGTTGTGGAAATGAGTCTTGAAATGAGACTGAAATATATTGGTCCAGGGTCTCTTGTAACACTGATCCAAAGATTCAACTTTGCACTAGCAGCTGCCATCTCAAATCGTTCCGAAAGACAAGGGAGATTGAGCTGACCAAACTGGGTGCCTGGATTGCACTAGAGTACCAAAGTAGTTGCACCGCAAGTTCAGTAAAGCTGGCACTACAATAAAGCTGGCACTACACTAACCGGCTAGATTTGAATGGGAGGTGTCACACTATAGGCCCCAATATACTAAAAGCTAAATCAAACAACAAACTGGTGTGACGTCTTTTCGAACAAAATCAAGTTTCAAAACAACTTGCCAAAGCAAACTTTCTTGAAAAGTTCACTGCAACTGGTAAACA
The DNA here is from genome assembly GCA_030578275.1 of Meda fulgida. NCBI lineage: Eukaryota > Metazoa > Chordata > Actinopteri > Cypriniformes > Leuciscidae > Meda > Meda fulgida. The sequence continues at coordinate 7,858,073 of CM060633.1, forward strand.
CCTATCACTAACATTGCTGAGGCTCCGCTTTCTTTGACATGAAAATCTTTTCCGGTACATTTCTTCTGTTTAGTCAATCGAGGTCAGACGTCCGTAAGTAAAAAATGAACACTCTGGAGAGCTGCTTTATAGTAGAAATTGAAGTTGCAATTATAATTGAAAGAGACACTGACATTGTTTTCTCATGGTTAATTAAAAGCTGCTGTAAAGCTGCTTGCTTTGAAGCAATCTATTATATAAAGTTCTATATAAATACATAGCTTTCCTTGATTGCAGTGCAGAATTGCACAGCTCATACAAACATATCCAGCATCTCCATGAGGTGTTCAATACTGAGGCAGGAAGGGCACTGATTATGTCCACCCATGCTATCCATTACACTAAGGCATGTAGACCTTCTAAAGGCTGATTTATACTTCTGCGTTGGACCTACGGCGGAGCCTCTACGTAACCCAGCAAGCAATAGCCGTCATTTCACCGTCTAGGTTAATATAGACACAATATAGTCCGGCTATGAGTAATACACTTCTAGCCAAAATAACCTTGAATTTGGTTACATGTCGTTTTTGACAAAATAACTTGTGAGATGTATGATATTCCATCATGAAGGCAAAGTAAACAGTGATTACAAGTTGTTTGGTTTTATTTCTTCACTCTTTTCATTTTGTTATCTAATTGATGACTAGTCTATTTTTGGGCGATAGTTTAAACGTCTATCAAATTTTCACTGACAGCCCAAATTTTGCCTTGTTTTAGCCTAGACGTCTGGGCTGTTTTTGGACGGCTATTAGACGTCTTTCAAACGCAAAATTGTTTGCTGGGTATAGACTACGCTTTGTTTTTCATTTATACTTCTGCGTCGTTGTCCACGTTGATGTGCAATTACACGTGCAGAGGGAGCATGTGAAACCCGAGGGAGGGGTTCTAGCGGACCAATCACAGCGCCTACGTCCGCGTAGAATTGACGCGTTGTTACATTTTTGGAGAGGTGCACGTCAGGGTACGCCATAGGGTACGAGCGCTACCTAGCCTACGGTGTAGCTACGGCGTGAGTTCGATGCAGAAGTATAAATTGGGCTTAACTGTATCCACATTGAGCTTCAATACTCACCTAAGAGCAGTCCCACTGAGGACAAAATGAAAGGGATACAGAATGTGTATGTTCACAAAGTTGATATTTGCAGTCCGGCAGAAAAGTGGAAGTCATCTGGAACCTCTTGGCCATCCTGGGTATGCCTTTTGGAGAACAAGCCGCTTGTAAATCAGAACGTTCCGAAGAAGAAACGTTCCTAAAACAGCTCTTTCCAGGCATGGAAAATTGCAGGTTCCAGAGGAAAAAAATGCACTTTACAAAGGTTCAATTGAAGCTCGTTTCAGATGAAAACTGCATAGACTATTATAACTAATCGATTTCATCAACCGGGAATGAAGAAGAGATTGAGTTGACATGTTTGGGGGCTTTTATAGCACAATAAACATCTTGCATCACAGAATGATGCGTTAGCTCTTTGATTGGCTTCTTTTTAAAACGTGAACGCAGGTATTTCTACTAGTGACTCTGACAGTCTCATCATAAATATCACTCTGTCTTAAGCAAATAAAAATATAAACTATATTTGTAATGATGGGTCTTTCATCAACAGGTGTGACTGTGTATTGAACAAAGACTTCTGACATATATCTTTAAAATTTAACACATAACATAATCTATAGTTTAAAGGGACTATAAGTAGCTTTTTAGGTAATTTATAATCTAAAATCAATATTTTTATTCATAAATATGTCCCCAATGGTGTACAAATACCTCTGCTAATTATCTGATTTATCCTTGTAAACGAAGAATTTATTATATTTATATACATGGGACGGGTAGGTCCACGGAGGCTTCCATGTAGTTCCGCCATCTTGAAAAACTATAATAGCAGAGAGGGACAAAAAGTACGCCAACGCGTTTCCACAACGCATTTTCTTTCAGAGCCAGCGTGACGTAACTGAAAGCAGCAGAAACGGAGGAGCAGAGCAGTGAGAGGCGCTTGTCATTTTTATTTTTAATGGCGGACCATACCTATGCCGAGCCACTGGATAAGAAATCCTCTTCGCCAAAACAGACCAAAAATTATCGTAAAAGGAAACGTGACCGGAGGATACAAAAAACACATCTCTTGTAGCTGCCGGGCATCTTTGTTGTCGTTGTATTGACTCTCGTTCTCCTCCTCTTCCTCGTCGTCCACCTCCTCGCCTAGATCCCACTGATCCACTGCCTCTCTGTCCTCTACCTCTACTTCTTCCTCTCCCTACTGTTGAATAATTTTATGATGATATCTAACAATGCAATTTGAATGCAAAATAATTTCACCGCTAGATGGGAGTAATTCTTACTTAATGTCCCTTTAATGTAAAATTAAGTAAATGCATCAACTGTTTTTTTTTTCATTTAATTAATCAGTCAGTCTCATAAAGTAGGCTTACTTTGTCAGCCCTAAATGCATTAATTGGTTGATCCTCGCCTTTAGAGAGCTCTACATCAATGGCAATGAGCTGCAATGTGGGGGTGCCAGTGAACTGCTGAGACCTCTTGCTGAAAACATCCAAAAAAAGTCAGAGATCCAAAACAGGACCACATCCATCACAGGTCTGTATGCGAGTTTATCAACGTTCAACTAATTCATTCTATCAATATATACAGATGACAGACACCGACGAACAGCAACACATTTCATCAGGGGTGGAATGTCTGAGAAGTGAAAGGCTATATTCTGTTGATTGTCCGCATTGGATGACGTCTGTTGGTGCAATGTGAATTGGTCGTAAATTATCAAGATAAGACTTATCCCTTAAGGTTTCTCTGTTTTTCTAAACCTCAGAGTTCTGCATGAGTGGGATACATACATGCAATGTGTATTGTTATGCAATGGAATGTGTCAAGTAACTAAGTCATTAGAATCATCTCATTCTTTTTTCTCAACTTACCAGTAGACATTAAAGCATGTAAAGTAACAAAGTGATGTCATTCAATGGTTTCCTCCTTTCAGATGAGACAGACTTGATCTCCCAAATGAGCAATATGTCTTCCAAGCAAAAGAAAGCAAAGAACAAAGGTACTTTGGTTCTTATTTTCTGAACTACTGAGTTGTTTTTTCTTCCTCGGAAAACAACATTAGGAGCCTCTTAAAAGCCTGATACATACAGGTCCTTCTCAAAAAATGTGCATATTGTGATAAAATTCATTATTTTCCATAATGTAATGATAAAATTAAACTTTCATATATTTTATCTTCATTGCACACCAACTGAAATATTTCAGGTATTTTATTGTTTTAATACTGATGATTTTGGCATACAGCTCATGAAAACCCAAAATTCCTGTCTCAAAAAATTAGCATATTTCATCCGACCAATAAAAGAAGTGTTTTTAATAAATAAAAAAAAGTCAACCTTCAAATAATTATGTTCAGTTATGCACTCAATACTTGGTCGGGAATCCTTTTGCAGAAATGACTGCTTCAATGCGGCGTGGCATGGAGGCAATCAGCCTGTGGCACTGCTGAGGTGTTATGGAGGCCCAGGATGCTTCGAGAGCGGCCTTAAGCTCATCCAGAGTGTTGGGTCTTGCGTCTCTCAACTTTGACTTCACAATATCCCACAGATTCTCTATTGGGTTCAGGTCAGGAGAGTTGGCAGGCCAATTGAGCACAGTAATACCATGGTCAGTAAACCATTTACCAATGGTTTTGGCACTGTGAGCAGGTGCCAGGTCGTGCTGAAAAATGAAATCGTCATCTCCATAAAGCTTTTCAGCAGATGGAAGCATAAAGTGCTCCAAAATCTCCTGATAGCTAGCTGCATTTCCCCTGCCCTTGATAAAACACAGTGGACCAACACCAGCAGCTGACATGGCAACCCCAGACCATCACTGACTGTGGGTACTTGACACGACTTCAGGCATTTTGGCATTTCCTTCTCCCCAGTCTTCCTCCAGACTCTGGCACCTTGATTTCCGAATGACATGCAACCACTGAGCAACAGTCCAGTGCTGCTTCTCTGTAGCCCAGGTCAGGCGCTTCTGCCGCTGTTTCTGGTTCAAAAGTGGCTTGACCTGGGGAATGCGGCACCTGTAGCCCATTTCCTGCACACGCCTGTGCACGATGGCTCTGGATGTTTCTACTCCAGACTCAGTCCACTGCTTCCGCAGGTCCCCCAAGGTCTGGAATCGGTCCTTCTCCACAATCTTCCTCAGGGTCCGGTCACCTCTTCTCGTTGTGCAGCGGTTTTTGTCACACTTTTTCCTTCCCCACAGACTTTCCACTGAGGTGCCTTGATACAGCACTCTGGGAACAGTCCATTTCTTCAGAAATTTCTTTCTGTGGCTTACCCTCTTGCTTGAGGGTGTCAATGATGGCCTTCTGGACAGCAGTCTTACCCATGATTGCGGTTTTGAGTAATGAAACAGGCTGGGAGTTTTTAAAAGCCTCCGGAATCCGTTTAGAGTTAATAAGTTGATTCAGATGATTAGGTTAATAGCTCGTTTAGAGAACCTTTTCATGATATGCTAATTTTTTGAGACAGGAATTTTGGGTTTTCATGAGCTGTATGCCCAAATCATCAGTATTAAAACAATAAAACACCTGAAATATTTCAGTTGGTGTGCAATGAATCTAAAATATATGAAAGTTTAATTTTTATCATTACATTATGGAAAATAATGAACTTTATCACAATATACTAATTTTTTGAGAAGGACCTGTATTCAATAACTAAGGGAACAAATGAGAACATACATAGGCTGTGTCCAAAATCGCCCTGTAAAAAACTATAGCTTTAAATAGGGTACTATTTGAAGGGACAGCCATTTTGTAGTGGTGTCCGGAACCATAGTGGACATTATCAAGTACACTCATTCAATCCCATAACAAACCGCTGGTCCTATATAGAGTAATATACAGGTATACATTTATTTTTTATTCATTATTAAATTGTTTGATTAAGGTTTATACATAGTTTCCATAACAGAGTTCAAGATAAATCTGTTCATTACTGGAGCTGCCAGTTTGCTAAGTTTCAATTCATTATTAAATAGCAAGCACAAACTATGCAAAAGCGGCAGCTCTTCCGGTGCATTCAATTCACTCAATCGTTTTCATTCACTCCTTCAAGTGAACTATATTAGTGGATTAATGTAGGAAATAGTGAATAAGGGTATAGGGGGCGATTTCAAACACAGCTATAGAAATCATGACAACCAAGGAAAAAGGAACTAAACACACTAAGAATATGGGAACAAAGGAATGAAACAAACTTCAGAACAAAAATCTCTGAACAGAAATCAAATCAGACAGCTGTGACAATCATTACGGGTTCATTTGTATTGGTTAAATGTGTTGTGGAAGTTAGAATATTATTAATTAAATAATTATTATTAAAATTTGGTGCAGCCTTCCTGGTGGGTCCTCCCAATTTCTATGGTGATTACTGCCATGCACATGGATTGCATGGGATCTTTTGAAAGGTCAGCTGTAACCTTTTCAAATTAAACTACTTTAAAAATAAACAAAAAACATAAAATTATGGGACAAGTAGCTCCGTTTCTACGTTAGCTTCACACACATTATCACGCACGTGCAAGGGCACACAATAACTGAACTTGTGGTTTGTGGTGATGAGTGAAGCTGGTCTCACACTCTGGTTGCCACATTCCCAGTGTGGCCAATAGCATTTCGCTGTTTCCTCAAAAACCTTCCCACTACCCTGTAGCCAATGAGAGAACTAAGGGACAGACAGTCTCTGCCACTGTGTGTGTTTAAATGTACAGGCCTCTCAGTCAGAGTTAATAACCGTAATCTAGTTTCCCAGTTTAATTATATTTTATTGTTTATGCACTTGTTATTATAAAAATGAATTTTATCTCTTGATGAATGGGAGGAGGTAGTGAGTCATGTCGATTTGATGGATGCCAGATTAGTCTCAGCTGTGGATGACATGTTGTTGTGGTTAGGAAAGAAGACGAAGAAGAAAAGAGAAAAAACAAAGAGCGATCCTGGTGCTGCAGAGGGTCCGTGGCTAGAGAAGCTCCACATGTTTGATAACTCCATTGATCACCCAGGAAAGGAGGGACCAAATCAACTAACTCAATTCTTGGAGCTCCTTTGCACGTGAGTGTACATGACTATATACAGTTCAGTATATTGTTCAAAATGTCATCTGTCTTTTCTTGGCAACTGGAGTTGTCAACACAGATGATGTATTTTTGACCATAAAAGATATGCTTAAAGGCCCCCTGAAATCAAAATGAATAAGATGGTGTGCTCCAAACCAATGACAAAATTCGCATTTAGGAGATATAAGCATTCAAAGCTTACAGTCCCTCTATTCACTCCGGAAATGCACACAAATGTGTCCCTGCTTGATATACAAACACATATTGTTTGTAAACATATTACAACATATAAACATATTCGGTTTTGATAAAAAAAAACTTTAAAAAAAACTATACGAGTAAGGATTTGAACCCAGAACCTCTGACACGCTTGCCAAAAGTATTAACACTAGCCTATGAAAGCACACAAGTTACAGTCGCGGATCTATGCATTTATTCACATGAAAATTCTTGGCACTAACATATCAGTACAGTAGATCTCATTAAATGGTAAATTAAACTCAATGTACTATTGAAATTGATTTTTGGTCATCGTAATGTTATTTTTTCCGAAAATTGTTATTGTATATATTGTACATATATCTTAATATTCTATAGCAACCTCCCCCCACACCTGTCCCACCCACTTTTCAAAACAAAATTATGCTACTGGTTGGAGATGTGTGTTTGGTTGCTCGAGTTTTATTCCGTTTTTTTATTCCCAACTGTACATTGGTTAGAAATGACTAGAATTTATTCACACCTCTACTATTGAATCCAACGTATCACCAGCGCTCGGATTCACTTCCATGGTGCTGCCAAGTACAGCTTGCAGTCTGTGAGGAAAACTAAACGCTATTGGCAATTTGAAAAGGGGGAGGAGTCATTCAATATGTCCTTCCTTAGCTTTCTGTTTCAGTGGAAATGACATCAACGCATCATACAAAGCTGCATGTTCCAAGGCACATCGGTGGGTGTTTTTGGTTCTATCCTGGTTTTCCTCGGTCTGTTTAATTAGTCATTATATTCACCTCACCTGTGTCTTGTTAATTAACTCATTAGTTCCCTTTGTTTGTTCATGCTTATAAGCCTTCAGTTCTCCCTTGCTGTATGTCGGTTCACATTAGCGTGTGTGATTTTCTCCTATACGTTTGTTCCTGTTTCCAGAATATTCTTATTAAAGTCTATCTCCTAGTACTGTTCCTCATCTTTGTGTGTTTCGATACCACGTTCTGTAACAGAAGAACTGACCTAATACTGATCAGCATGGCTTCACCTGCTGTGTTGCTGCTTTGCTTGGAGCAGGAGCAGAAGAGCCTCGAGGCCCACACATCTGGATTCCTCTATCTGGCGAGCCTCACGCACTATCCAAACCACTCCCTGTGCACTTTTTATTTGGCCAGTTTGAACGAGCGCACAAAGGCCCGGTTTTGGTTCTCGAGGATCATTCACTGATTTCATCGAGTGGGTGTTGGTGAACTACAGTTCAGCCTACACCATTAGCCCCGCTGAGGATGACATCGCCACCAGCCCCACTCTGAGCACACCACCAGAGACCAGCCATCCACCACCGACCGCGACTAGCATGATGGAGTTGCCTCTGACCACCGCAGACCGTGGAGACCGGCCCGGCGCGATGGACAAGCACGAATCAGACGAGGTTGGAAGGAGTCATCGCCACGGATCCTGTACCACTGCTAGAGTCTGACCAGGTGTGTGAGCCGGCAACATTGTGCATCTTTGAGGGAGTGCTTGTGGAGTTTGAGGGCTGGGTGGAAAGCCCCGCCCAATACCACACCGCTGTGGATGAGATGTTAATGGGCTCTGGTACTTACTGTGAAGAATTAAATGATTTATTTGAGGAAGATTAAATGGATTTATTTGGTGACATTATTCCCAGTTTCTCCAGTGCTTCCTGTATACCCAACGCCGTCTGTATCTTCAGCTGCCCACCCAGCCTGCCTATCCCACCTCCTCAAACAGCCTGTTCCTCAGCCCCGCCTCCGCTCATCTCCCACTTACTTCGAGGATCTGCCAAGTGTCTTCAGGCCACCAGCTCCACCAAGCCTAGAGGATCCCCTGGCTCCACCTACGGCCTCTGGTCCCATCGCTCCACCTCGGCCTGTTGACACTTCGGCTCCACCTCGGCTTCGCCCTCCCTCGGCTCTACCGGAAACCATTGGCCATACAGCTCCACCGGGCTCCCTCATCCCTCCGGCTTCGGTTGGTCAGACATCGTCCTGCCTGGCACTGTCTGGCTCCGGCCTCCCCAGGCTCCGAATTCGTCCTCTGTCCCTTCAGCTCTGCATCAGTCCTCTGGTTCACTCGGATGTTCGCCGCCGCAGATCCACCTTGGTCTCCAGTTCTATCGGTGTCGCGTGGGCTCTTCTGCCTGTCAGCTCCACTAGTGTCTCCATCATCATGGCTTCATCTTCGCCGGTCGTCCCCAAGGGGTCTTCCATCAAGTTGTCTCCACCATGGCTCCTTAATGTCTATCTCATAGTATTATTCATTGTCTTTGTGTGTTTCGATACCATGTTCCGTAACAAATGCACTGCAAAAAGTATTACTCAGTATTTTTGTCATTTTCCAATATAAAATATCTAAACATTCTTAACTCAAGATATATTTACCTGAAAATATATATATATATTTTTTTTTTTAAATGTTATGCTATAAAAATAAAACGAAAAATATCTGCCAATTTTGTAAGAAAAGCAAGTCTTTTTCCCTCACTCCATTGGCAGATGTTTTTTTCTCAATTTAAGCATAAAATCACTTTTATTTTGAAAAATTTAGAAAACAAGACTATTTTTGACATCTTGCTTTTCAATCAATGTATCTTTCAGTAATACTTTAGAATAGTTTCGTCATTGAAAAAAAAGTGCTCACTAATAGTGAACTACCAAATTCAGAGTGCTATTTCTTACTAATTTGGTAATCAGAGTTTCTTGTTAGTAAATAGTAGTTACTGTTAATATTGAGTTACTCATTTGTTCCCGTGTATTCATTCATCAATGACGGAAGAGTATTCTAAAGTGTTCCCTATCTTTCTTCATTTAAGAATGTTTAGATATTTGTACTGGAAAACAAGACAAAAATAGAGAGTAAGAAAATCACTTTTTGCTGTGTGGATTAGCCTCGTCGCTTCAATCACACGCCCTTGGTCTAAAAGCCTGTACTATTAATTAGCATTCCCATTCATCTCAATTGCATGTGCTTTACTAGGCCTTAATGCCCAGCAAAGTACTTGACATGCATGCTGCTATCTTTACTATTGGGCTCTTAATTTGTTTTGTGAAAAGTTTTTTTTTTTTTTTTTTTTTTTTTTTGCCATCACCAGATCTGTGAATAATTACTCTGAAACTAAAATGACATCCAATCAATGCTGATTGGTTGAAGGAACCATGAGGTTATTTTTTTATGACATTTTAGGCATGCTATTTCAGAAGAATTAGGCCTACTCACTGACTGTGATTAAACAGTTCAAGCATGAGACTCAATTCATTACAAACACCAGCATGGCAGCATCAAGGGACAGGTGAAGACTAAATGGAGGTCAAATTAAATCTCTCATTTAAGTCTGTCAACAGTTAGTCCCATTCAGAATTTACTGGTCATATGAGATAGACATTTGTAGCTGTATTTTCCCAATCTGATGTTTGGCAGGATGTTAATGTCATCTCTGGATTTGGCTAAGACCCTCTACACATCCTCTCTATTTCTACAGTTAAGGAATTTGATGTTCTCTGCAGATGGGCTATTAGCTAAATCCAATTTGTCCCTTCTTTTTCTGTTCTGCATTCTTCTTCCTGTGTGAAAAAGGCGTACACTGGATGTAATGTTTTCGGACTCCTAATTGCATGTTATTTGCATCTTTATATGTAATTTCATAATTACTTTTATTGTCTTTGAAATAATGGTTAAATTGTAGAAAACAAGCATTTATGGTAAACTAAAATTAATTGATTTCTGAAACTTGTATGTCATGTATAAAATATATTTGTAATTACACATTTGCAATGAAGTTGCAATTTTAGCATATTTAAAATATTTTTACTTCAGATTATTGAATACACTACAAAGAAATTATAATCGAGTATTTTACATGTGGTTTAGTATGTTTGTCAACACATCAAAATAAATTTACATCTTTAAAGCATGACAGCAGGTTGTTAAAACAGTGATTTAAATGTACTTTAAAGTAAAACTTTTTTATATTGCCATTATTACAAAGTGAATTTTAAGTGTACTTGCGTGTGTTAAGAAACCGTCATCAGTGTACTCTCTTTAAGTACGTTTACATGTATTACTTTAGCAGATGCTTTTATCCACAGCGACTTACAAATGAGAACAATAGAAGCAGTTAAACTAACAATAGGACAACAACATGCAAGTGCTATGACCCCTCCCAGTTTAATCTAACTTTTTTTTTTTAAAGATAATTGAAAAGGAGTAAGGGGTTGCTTAGGTAGCTAGCTTGAAGCCAATGGGGCTGTCGGTAAGAACATGTCCAGTCTAGTCACTCAGGTATCGAAGTCTTTATTGTTTATCCAAGTGTGTGTGCGTGCGTGCGTGCGTGCGTGCGTGCGTGCGTGCGTGCGTGTGTGTGTGTGTGTTCAATTACGCACACGCAGGAAAAAAGAAAGGAGAAAAACTCAGTCCTCTGCACAGTACATCCATGTGCAACAGAAGGAACATGCTGTGGGCACAGGTGCAGTTAATAAAGCCCTAATTGGCTTGAGATCAGATGGGTGGAGCTAGAGGTTAATAGGGAAATTAACAGGCTAAGAGGGGTTTGAAAACTTCTCAACAATAATAGATATAGAATAGAAGATAAAGTGTTAGTATTAATGGATCAAGTGCTGCCGAAAAGGATGCGTCTTCAGCCGTTTCTTGAAAATGGCTATGGACTCAGCCGCTCTGGTTGAGTTAGGCAGGTCATTCCACTAGCATGGAACAGACCAGAAAAAGGTCCAAGAAAGAGATTTTGTGCCTCTTTGAGATGGCATCACAAGACGGCGTTCACTTGCAGAGCGCAAGTTTCTGGATGGCACATAAGTCTGAAGCAATGTGTTTAGGTAAAAGGGAGCAGAGCTAGTGGTTGATCTGTAGGCAAATGTCAGTGACTTGAATTTAATGCGAGCGGCAACTGGCAACCAGTGCAATTCTGTGAGGAGAGGAGTTACGTGTGTTCTCTTCGGCTTGTTAAAGACCACTCTAGCTGCAGCATTCTGTATCAGTTGCAGAGGTTTGACAGTGCAAGCTGGAAGACCATCCATGAGAGCATTACAGTAGTCCAGTCTGGATAGAACAAGTGCTTGGACAAGGAGTTGTTTGGCATGCTCTGATAGGAGGGGCCTGATGCTCATAATGTTGTATAAAGAAAATCTGCAGGACTGGGCAGTTCTAGCAGTGTGGTCTGTAAAGTTCAATTGATCATCCATCACAGCTCTAAGGTTCCTGGCTGACCTTGATGGAGTTATGGATGACCTGTGGAGGAGTTTGTGTTGTGTTCTGAGGCAGGTTGAGTGAGGAGGAAGTGATCTGAGGTGTGCAGCGGAGTGACCAGTGTATGCTCAGTGGAGCAGTAGAGCGTGTAAATAAGGTCTAGTTGGTTACCTGATTTGTGAGTAGCCGCAGTAGATAGTCGTTAGAGGTCGAATGAGGCAAGCAGAGTGTGGAAATCAGCAGCCTGAGGCTGTTCTAGGTGGATGTTGAGGTCTCCAAGAACTACGAGAGGAGTAGCATCCTCAGGGAAAGATGAGAGTAGCACATCAAGCTCCTCCAAGAAACTGCCAAGCTGACCTGTTGGACAATAAACAACTACAAAATGGATTTAATAGGCATAGTGACGGTAATTGAATGCAATATAAATGAGCTGTTGTCACACAGAGGTGAAATTTCCAGTTGTTTGAAATGAGATGATGAGGGGTGTGTGAGAAATTGAAGTTAGTGGAGAGGGCAGCAGGTGTGGCAGTGTCCTCTGGTCTAATCCAGGTCTCTGTCAGGGCCAATAGGCTGAGACATGAATGACTGGAAATAGATGTAATGAAATGAGCTTTGTTTACAGCGGACTGGCAATTCCAGAGACCAATGGGGAAAAAAGAGGATAAAGTACTAGAAGACACCGGAAAGGCTATGATTGTGCTGCCTCAGTTCACTTAAGTGGCCTTTAATTTCATTAATATTATATCATATGCAAGAAGAGCGTTTTAAAAAGATTTGAAATACATTACAAGTGCACAGTCAATACAGTTAAGCATACTTTGACACACATACAATGAGATTTAGCTTTGTACCAGCCAAATACAGCTGTCTTTCTCCTCAGCCTGCATACCTTTACATCATCTTTTATGCACCAAGTTCAGATTCAATAATTGCTGATCTCATAGTCACACATACATTTACATATACTAGTTTCTGGACTGTTATGGATCTGTGTCATGCGTTAAATGATAAATTTGATCAGTAGCCATTAAAAAATAAAGCATTTCCCTTCTCACTCTCAATTAGTCCAATAAACAGGATTTTTAGAGAACTGAACATTTTCACAGTAGTCTTAAACGAGGCAAATCATGCATTACTTGGTAATTCATTTTTTCCCCTAAGCTGAGTGAACAGACTTTTGGCATTGGCATCTGAGCAGCAAAACACACTCCACACTTCTATTTTACATGAGCATCTGCAACATGTATGCAGTTCATATGGACGTTCTTATTTATTTGAACGTCCATATGAACAGATTACAGCACTTACAGCTGCACAGCAGAGCCAAAATTGCAAGTAAAGCTCTGCACATCACATGCAGAACTCAGAAAATACTGTACAAATACTCTCTATTTAAGTGCAAAATGTCTATGAAGTAACAAAATACACACCCATTGTTTGAAAAAAATACGCCTGTTGAACTTGATACACGTTCCACATGTTGTGACAGGCACACAAACAGCAGTTTCTACTCAGTAAATCTGACTGAATCTAGATGATTTAAGTAATTTATAGCTTCACTTTAATTACTATTTAGATTTGAGTGTGGTTCCCTTTCTCATGTAAACTGTATAATTTATGACCATTATCATATCTCATCGGAAATATTCAATAACCCAAAATTTCATTTTTTTTTTTCTGTTGGCTTTAGAACAGCAGTTTGGTTGCTCAGCAGAAAAGCAATAGGAGGCTGCTGTTGTAGTTACGCTGCTACTTCGCTTTCTGTACAACAGGAAGGACCGGAGAGAGGCCGGAAAAATATCATGAACAACTAAACTATGATTGTTTTTGGCGCTAAACAACATTGGCTAACATTATAAGTGAACCAGAAACTGATTTCTTTGGCGACTCACCGAATATTCTTAATTAACGGTCATTAAAATACGTTCTGTCGGCATTTGCAATTGAAATCTTTTACAGCTGTTACTGTTTCTCAACATGTTTGTTTTAATTGTTTTGTTAGATGGTAGACTGAGTAGATGAGTGAATACTTTTACCATGTGTCAGAACAGTTGATCCTATAACGCATCAAACTCTACTGTACATTATGTCTACAAATGTCTTTCAGTCTAGTGCAGTTCTCCAGTGACCTGACCGAACTGGACCTTGGTGAGAATCACATCGGAGAGGATGGTGGGAAAGTGCTTTTAGAGGCCCTGAGAGAGAGACAAACAGGTGTGAACTTTAATGTGATGGAAATATGACTCTAGACGTCACCTCATGAAAAGATTTTAGGTGACGTAGTAACATTGTAATTACTTGAATAAGTACTGAGTAATATTAATTAATTACATGTACTTAAAGATTCAGTCTGTAACTGTTGGTGCTCTAGGGTTAAGGTTAATAAACAGAACTGCATGCGTCTTGCGGATGAACATTGTAGCCGGAGCTACCTCTCTCTGTCTATGTCGAGTCACGCAGGTACTGGGATACTCTGCAGCGATACGACCAGTATCAGTCTAAAATAGTCTGAATATAAACACTTATACTAGGTGTACCGTAGTGATTCACCATAAGACAAAAACACGGTTTGGAAAATGGATTCATGATGTACTCACTCATTATATAATTTTTGGTAAATTTTGAACACAAAAAAAGTTACGCCCTGCAGCTTTAATTAAGAGTTACGATTAGGGTTTGGTTTAGAGTTAATTATACATAATTGTATGTGTTGGTGTTCCTATTATTATTATTATTATTCCGTTTCTTCTTCTGCTTCCGAGTCTATGATAGCCCATAGAACCGTATGGTTAAAAGTCGTTAAATTTTGCACACAGATAGAGGTCAGTCCAAACATTCACCATAGCTTCCTACACTCTTAAAAATAAAGGTTCCAAAATAGGGGTCATAGAAGAACCATTTTGGTTCCCTAAAAACCTTTTAGTGAATCGTTCTAAAAATAAACATTTTTTGAGATGATTTGGCCGCTCATTCCACCTAATGTCAGTTCAAAAATCCAAAAGTCAGTTTTTTATTACCTTTGAGAAAGGTTTGTGTAAGATAAATAATCATTCTGTTAAATTAATGTAATAGTTCTTTATCTGCATCATGGACTCCATAAAGAACCATTTTGTTCCGCAAAAGTTTATTTATTGTGGGAAAAGATTCTTTAGATTATTTATATGTTCAAAAAATGGTTATTTTTAGAACGATTCACTAAAAGGTTTTTTGGGAACCAAAATGGTTCTTCTATGACCCCTATTTTGGAACCTTTATTTTAAAGAGTGTATGATCCTTGGCTAAAATCTGAAGTCTTTGATCGTTAGTTTGTCATGTTCACCGACAGACGATTAATGACAGCCATTGCAATCAAGTTTTACCTCAGACGAAATTCTGACAGTGTCAGAAGATTTGACTCACAGTCCAGTGTGACAAGACAAGCCATGACCAAAATTAACGTTAGAGATTTCTTTGCATCCACCATTTCAATCCAGTGTGTAATGCAGCTCACAGTCACCGAACATGTCATTGATTGATGATGTAAAACTTCGGACAAGTTTTCTTGCGTGCGTCCGTTTTTAACACGTCTTGACTGCCGTACAGTCTAACAACTAAGATCTTACAGTGTGACATGGATTACAGCGAGGATCATGTTCATACAGTCTGACAAGGAACAATCGTAAAGGACTTTTATATATCGCACAGTGTGCACCCGGCTTAACTCAATTCCTTTAGCATCACCAGCTGTCCTAAGTTGCACTCATGTTTATGCTAATAACTTTTGAACCGTAAGGGCTAGAGACTAAAATGTTTCCTCTGATTCCTTGTGTCTGGTGAATAACATGACCTGAACATATTCAATTAGTGAATTCTGGAGATGCCATTTTTAGGTTAATAGGCCTACTAATTATTGTATCTTCTTTCTCATCACTTCCCAGAATGTTCTAAGATATTTCCCTAACATCTGGTAACATTTCCCTAACTTAAAGTAACAATAATACAATGTTATCTGGTCTTGAATAATGTTCTCAAAACGTTAGCACAAAAACATTGGATATACATCATTCATGGAATTCGTCAAACATTTTTAAAAGTTAGTTTGTTTCAGAGAACATTCAAAAGTAACATTCTTGAAATACTTGAATAAAAAAAATGAAACGTTCCCTTAATGTTCACATAATCCAGAGAGCATTCAGAAATCATGTTTTCATAGTCTTAGAACATATTTTTGTTAGCTGGGTTCTTTCTCATGAGTGCTACACTGGAGAGGAACGCTATTGCAAATTAATGACTTCAATTTAGGTCTGTTCCTCACACAAACTATGACTTTTATGGATTGAGAAGACTTGATTAAAGTCTGGATATGTGCTGGTAGTGGATGACAGTAAAATTCGATTTTTAATCATTTTCCCATCTCCTTGACAGCTAAACTATCTCCAATTAAAATCCAAGTTTCAACACGCATGTCCACAGAAACATTCAGTGCCATTTTGAAAAGCGCAAAGGAACTTAAATCTGGGAAAAAGAGAAGGAAGACAAAGGTGCGGTGAGATATTGTGATTCTGAAAAATGTACAGTGGCCCTAAAAAGTATTTGGTAATACCTGTATAAATGTGTAAACAAATGATGCTAGAGCTTTTCTCAGAACTCTCTCTTTATTTTTGCAGCACTTATTTTTGCAACATGTTTTTAGTCATAAGGCATTTTGGGGGGCACTGTCTTTGCTTGAAATGTCATCAAAAATTCAAATGAATTCATTGAAGATTAAATACCTGTTATAACTGTCTGATTTGATCATTTCTAGGGAAAAACAAAGTAATGCATCTGTCTGGAGGATATTGAAAGTATGTTACTGGTTTACACAAACTATTTCACCATGGTTTCAGTTTGTCACCATAGTTTTTGGGAATCATCCTCTTTTAAGTCTGAACTGTGTTCGACAACAGCCGCACACCAAATGTGAGCGCACAACAGACTCATGGATTATGAAGCATGTATTTGTCAGTGCAGCAAGGGTTCTGGATCGGATCTTATTTTTTTGTCACCCTATTGGGAGCTCGAAATAGCATAAGGATGTTTGTTCTACTTGCTTCTTCCTTTTCCTTCTCCTTTCACATCTTTGCGGACAAAATGTGAGACTTTTTTTCCGGAACAGTCTAATACATGCAATGTTTATATTTTACAGAATAATGTGAAAAAAGTTGTTAGCATTTATTTGTGTTTCTGTGCGTGTCTGCCCGTCATGTGAAGAGCAGAGCAGACTCGTGGATATGTTTTCTGGTAAATTTGGTTTTGTCTCCACCCTATGGCCAAGTATGATACTACACTGTTGTATTCATTTCTATGGATTTGCCATCCACAGGCTAATCGCCTGTTTTACTTTTGGCTGTGTTATGGTACCTCACAAAATAAAGTGAATCCAAACATGAATTTTGACTGCGTAATGTCGATTTTTTTTGTCGTCTAGCTTTAATTTAATAAGGAATGACTGATAGTATGGCTCCAAAATATAATGGTGCAAAATAATTAAAATACCATAAACCGTAATGAACAGGCAAAACTAATCAACAACAAATGTCTTGTAATAAACCGCCTAACATATTTCAGATCTTGTTGACACCACCAAAACGACCAATTATCAATACATTTTAAGCCAACAGACCTTACATGGCTTACTTGACTTTTTCTAAAACATCGGGACCTTCTAAATACAATTATATTGATTGTTCTTAATGGTATTGCAAATTTGATTTTATTACTTTTTGTTTAAATCTTTTAACTAATTCAGAACTGTTCATCTGAACATGTTCCTGTCCTGTTACAGAATCATGCAGAAACAGAATAAACATTTATTGTGTTCATTACAGTGGGTTTCCATGAAAAATGAGAGAGAAGTAGTAGCCTAGCCTAGTATTTTTCTTGCAACTTTATCCAAGTTATAATCTGTAAGATTCATATGCATAGCAGTTATGACATCTTAAGTTATAAGGCGGCTATGTCAAAACAAATAATAATATTTATTGAGAAAGATAAAACACAGTCTCCCCGGAAAAATCATTGTTTTGTCCGCCACCACAAGGAGTCGCTGTCATTTATTCACGCAGCAAAAAGTCAATGTCACGCATGCGCACAAACTTTCCATTCATTTGTGGAAAGTGGAGGTGGATTTGTCCTCATTATTAGCTCTGCACACTTTAATACAGAGCTACAGTAACTTTATCATGGATTTGGAAGGTGGCAATTATGAACCTGGTTTTGTAGGCATCAGGTTCTGTCAGGAGTGGTGAGTTTAGATGAGTTTACGCACGTTGCTGATCTGATGTGCGTGTTTGTTTTGATGGCAATAGCGGCTCTAATATGAATCTCTCTCTTCACAGTAATAACATGTTGTATCCTAAAGAGGATAAAGAAAACCGCATTCTGCTCTATGCGGTAAGTTATTTTTTTGTTAAATGAATAACGTTAGACCTTTAATCCAAGGTAGAGTGCTGTTTAATAAATTAGTTTGTTTTACGTCGATTGACGTGTAACTAACTTTTAATGATTTGTAATGCATTAAGCTAACTTTTGAGAATACGTGCTAAGAGGTTGATGCTGTTCACAGAAAACTTTATAAGAGGTTTAACAGAAGGGTAACGTTAGTGTTGAAACAGGTTAATGCTTCGTATCTGACAGAACAATCCCTTGGTTGTGTGTTCATGTATGTTTTCAGTGCAGAAACTGTGACTATCAACAGGAAGCCGACAACAGCTGCATCTATGTGAACAAAATCACCCATGAGGTCGAGTGAGTGTCTTGCTATTTTGTTTTGTTTTTTACAGAGAAGTTGTGAAAGGTATCATTCGTATTATTAACCATGGCATCTTACGCGAGGAGCCATCTCTCCATCGGCACTACCTGCGTCATTGGATGTGCAACACGAGACACCATACCAAACCCAAACAAACTTCTTCGTCTCGCAGTGAAATCACAATTGACTTTGACAGGTTTTTTTTAATGGAATTTTGCTGTATTTATTTATTAGTGCAGTTTTTTGTTGTAGTAAATTTATATGCCTGTATCTCCAATCAAAGTAACTTCTCTGATGACGTGTTTACTGGCGTGAGGGCGGGACAACCTGTCACTCACATGAGATCACAGCAATAGCAAACCACAATCAATATTATTACAATACTTAAGCCATGATACGACTTTATTCAGTTCATTTTTATTTAATAAGATAACGTTCTCTGTCAGTTTCACATTTTCAATATCCATCTTCTTTGGTCCCCTCCCTTCAATATTTTTCCTCGTATTTGCAATTGAAATTAATTGCACATTTCATTGTTTTCACATGCATCTAAATCTATTTTTTTTGCAATAAATGTTATTTCAAGAAGTTTTAGAGAGCGACGACCTTACTAACACCCTAATGAACAAGTCGTAGGGGACGGAATAGTTATGAAATGTAATTGTGCTAAATCAGTTATATTTTTATGATAATTCCTAAATTAGCAATTAATAGCGTATAACTTAGCACTATGGACTTATTTTCGTTGTGAAAGAGCCCACACAAAAACGTAAGACAGTTAAATTTCAAAAGAGTATATAACCAGTATTACCGACCGTATGTAACACTCCGAGGTAATGATGATTCAGGCTGTTTTAAGCAACCTTCTTCACCCTCTCATAGGATTAGACACATTTTACTGCTGCTGCTGTCTTTATTATCAGTCGTGTTGTATTATGAACGAGTGCGCTGGCAGTGTAGAAATGACGTTATATAGCTTTGATTCTAAAACGTGGGCCGAGCAGTGTGTTCAGAAATATGCAAGAACATGTTTTTTGTTCAGTTTTCTGTTCAGTTCACTGCGCATGTGAGAGAGAGAGAGATGCGCAGTTTTTAAAATTACAGCCAGAAAAAAAGATTTTGAATTATTATTTCCTGCATTATAAGCGCAGCTCTTAGGGTAAACCTATGCACAATACTCACAACTCAAAATACACTCCCTGAAAATAACGATACTTGGCGTCCGTTTTACACGCAAAATATTGTGATACTATGCTGTATCGACCCCCCCCCCCCAACCCACACACCCTGATAATTATATAAACATAATACAGTATGCACATATTACAAAGTCAATCTGTAATAATACTTATAACGGGATACAAGACTGATAAAACATTACAGTATGGAGAAGCCTGATGGTTCTCGTACAGAAAAAGAACATGCTATATAATAAATATTGTTCTGCTTTTTATCGTGTATGTTACACTATCTACATAATGCTTTAACATATGGTGGCATGTGACTAATGGAGGTGCCATCATGTCCTTAATTTTCACTGGCACATGACACTACAACCGGATGTGCCTCTCAACATGGACATGTGCCGATGGCTTCCTTGTGTACTAAGGTGCCATGCCACTTAATGTTAACACCACCACTGGGGGATGCACAGGTGTCACTTGTATTAAACTGGACTTAATGTGTCTATATGAATGTGCAATGACTTTGGCTTTGTGCTGGTGACAGTGTTTTTCAGGTCACGCAGGGGCAATTAGTACTGCTTAGGGGGGCACAGAGACTTCAGAGCTAATGTGGATAAATTAAGAATAATATATACTTAAATATATTAGCCTATCCACAGCACAAATGCTCCACCTATCACACTGATTAACTCTGATTAACTGTTCTATAATGTTTATCGGCTGAAGAGATTTTTCTAGACACCTCTAACCTTGTCTGGTCCCTCTTTTCTGCAAGTGAACTCACTCAGATTATCGCAGACGTGGCCCAAGATCCTACACTGCCTCGGACGGAGGACCACCCATGCCCAAAGTGAGTGATAAATGTTTCCTGATGTAGATGTATATTAATAAAATGTTCTGATATGATATGATGGCCATTTTAAAATGATTGATTTTTAGGTGTGGCCACAAGGAGGCGGTGTTCTTCCAGTCTCACAGCATGAAGGCTGAGGTAATCTTTCATGCACATTATACCCACGTGACAGATTTTGTGACTGGTATTAAGTTTAAAAATGCTTATATTTTGGTGTTTTTAAACACACTATAAGTTATATAAAATTGCTCTGTTAATTTTAATTACAGCAATATCAAATAATACCTACTGAAAACTGAAACTTAAGAGGTGCGTTTTGATTTTCTGAATGCAGGATGCCATGAGGCTTTACTATGTCTGCACCGCCCCACACTGCGGCCACAGATGGACTGAATGAGAGGATAAAGCCATGAATGTCAAAAGATGAGGACGTGCTCTGCGGTCCCGTCTCACTATTGCTCCATTCCTACACGTTATTTCTCAGGTTAGGGGACATACGATGTGGAGGGGACATATCTGGTCAGTGACCCAACTGTAGGTCACTGATGCATTTGCATTTGTGAATAAACTAGTGTTTAATTTTAAATGTTCCCTCTGAGGGTGAGACTGGTGCACAAACACCAGCATGAAGTCCGAGACTTTTTTTCCCTCAAGGATCTTTATAATTTCTCATTTTAATATTTCACACTGTATTTTTTGAAGGTTTGTAATAAAAGATTACAAAAACTGAGTTGAGTTTTTATTTTTTAAAAGTACTAGTTTTACAGGGATCCTATTATGCCCTTTTACAAAGTCTTGATTTTGTTTTTGGGGTGTGTTAGAAATGTTTTCATGCTTGATTGTTCAAAAAATGCGTTTTCAGGGCGGCAGGGCGGGATTTCCGCTGAAGTGGTTTGGGGGAAAAAATCACGCCAAACATACTGATTTCGATGAAGCCCCTCCTTGGAAAGCTGAAATGTGCTGTGATTGGTTAGTTGTCACGGTGTGTTGTGATTGGCACTGGTGAGCACGTGTTTGGGAATTGTCCCACCTTTCCATAACTGCAAGTTCTTCTCTAGATATATGATGGCATCTATTTCAAGCCAGATTCAGACATTGTTTTTGTAGTTTTCTTATACATTGATACAATATACATTATAGATGTTATCCACCATTTAATCATGATATTTGTCAGAAAACTAAGGTATTACAAACAGTAATCAATCACAAAACCATGGTTAATTTTCTGAAGGAGCGGTGAGCCATCTTACAATAGCAACAAAAAAAAACGTTCTCCATAAAATGTGCAGCAAACAGATAAACGTTGGGATTCTAATGTTCAGGAAAAGTGTTTAAAATACATTTGAACTCCAATGCAGCTCAACCAGGCCTCGTATTCCGTGGGCGGGGATTATTTAAATGAGTAACATTAGGACTTCATAAGATCCGGAAAAATCGCATTGTAGTCAAAACGTGCCGTTACAGTAGTTGTTGAAAAGGGATTTTGTTAAATAAAACACCTCCCTTTGGAGTAGACCGAGCCTTGTAACCTTGCAGATCTTTTTTATGCTCAAACAGCAACATTACACACTAACTAAAGTTGAAAAAGTGGGAAAGCATAATAGGACCCCTTTAAACTTAAGAGATTTTGATAACAGATACGGTTTATTCCATGGTGGTTTAGAGTAGAAATAAATCTGAATAAAACCTAAATAGTGATATGGCTCAGTGTGATTATCAAATCACATAGGCTGGGATTTAATTAATATTTGAGATGTGTATTTTAGTGGTTTTTTTTTACACACAAGCTGCTGATTGGTTTTCTCAGTGTTTAAGAGTGGCATGTTTCACATGCAAGCTCAATTTGAAAGCATTAGATCCCACCCTCCCTTCCAGTGTGGGGGAAGCTACTCACAAGTTAAAGTAGATAAGATCAAGCTACACTTCTGGAGAAGTAGTTGGCTACACCCTAAAAATGTTTTTTTTTTTTTATGGCACTGTATATTACAAATACCTGAATAATTGTTAATCAAGAATGGTTTAAGTAAAAGATTTGGGGTTTAAAACGACCTAATGCAATAAAATTATGATTTCAAAGTGTATTGTTTTATTTAGTAAACTATCCAACATACAATACTCAAGAATATAGCTCAAACTGTCAAAGTGCTACAAGTATAACATCAATGTAAAAAACTAAAAGTTTGCAACTTGATACACAGGAGTAGTCAAAAATGCACGTTAAACTCACATGCAGTAATGGAGCTCGCAGCATTTACTGTGAACTGAGATGTGAATCATGAACTTATAGCTTCAATGCTCCTTTCAGAGCGTCTCCAAAACCACTGCTTCAAAACACATGAACGCACACAGCAGAGTCTGCAAAGTGTCACAAGAAACAGTGTTAAATTACCTCGTGTCTCAAACCACATAACATTACAATAATAATGGAAGTAAACAACTTACAGAGCTTTTACTTGTACCACCTGACTGCTCCAGTCCAGATTAATTTCGCCGTTGAGTGTAGACATAGAAACACATAAATCCCAGTCTGAGGACGCTTTGGGTAGAACGTCACAGGTTGCCATCTTGTAATTACGGTTATGGCATGGTGTGAAAGCAGCATAAGCTTGTTATTTTGGTTCAGGAGGAACTGTAAAAGGCTGCTGCTGTTCATTTGCTGCGCTCTGTGACTGTCTACAACTTTCTTCGTCATACAATGGGGTCAATGGTAAGTAAAACTGTTTGGTTACCAACATTTTTCAAAATAGGATATAATATAATACATATGTGGAACTACACATTGTAAAAAGTGAACGTGCAGCGGTTGCTTTTAGGAGGTATTTCTACCTGATTCAACCTATAAAATAAAAATGTGTTGCTGTTACCTAATTCAATCAGGTTTAGTTAAACAAAGCAATGCTGTTTTAACTTAATTGAGTTACACTGACCCAATATACGATTTCCAATAGCTCAGGATGAATCTGACACATGCGCACTGCGACTGCACCAGACCTATCGAGGGCAGTATAGTTGTGACTCGTGTCAGCTACATGACATCTGCTCTGAAAGACAAAGAAGAAGAAAAGGTTAGTGTTTGGCTGCTCCTTGCTGATCGGCGAATTTTGCTTCAATGTAAAATTGCGATTTGTGGTTATTACACATGTTGCATCAAAGTGAAAATCACAATTGAGGTTATAAAACATATACACTCAAATAAATATTTTTGCCTCTTGTTCAGTTTAATTAAAATGAGGTCAAGAAACACAATTTAACATTTTGTCACAACTTAATTTATTGTGTTCACTCCACTTAATATGTTAAAAAGTGAAGTATATTTATTTAATTTGAGTTAAACTAACTGGGCAGTTGCTCTGTACTTCCCAGCATGCTACAAGGGTATGCATTTTAAGTGTTATTTTATGTGTTTTTCAGGAATGGAAAAGATGGACTGCATTTATATATAGCGCTTTCACAGACCTAATGGCCACCAAAGCGCTTTACATATTGCCTCACATTCACCCATTCATTCACCCATTCATACACCGAAGGCGGTGTCAGCCATGCAAGGCGCCATCCAGCTCGTCGGGAGCAGCTGGGGATTAGGGTTAGATGTTGATATAATGTTAATGTTTAATGTTCAGTTATGTTGGACATTTAGAGGAGTTTCTGTTATGAATTTTGTGCCTACCATTGTGCTGAAGAGTAGCACCTGTGGCCACTCAAAGTTCTATACCAATATCAGTACTTACATCTTTCAATTCTTACCAGTTCATTATATATAGGCTACTGTGTATAATGATGGATAACACTACTATCTTAAATATTAAGGTTTTAAATTATTTTGACCTAAAGCAACTAAATTGATGACCAAACTAAACTGATTTATTTTGAATTAACTAAATTAAGTTCTAAAAATTTTAAATTTTAAAAGTTCTAAATTAAGTAAAAATTCTTAAAATTAAATTAAGAAATTAATTTTTGAGTGTATTTACATCAAGTTGGAAAAGGACTTTCATCACACACACACACACACACACACACACACACACACACACACACACACACACACACACACACACACACACACACACACACACACACACACACACACACACACAGCTGTGTTTTTGTGATTTGTGAGGACATTCCATAGGCGTAATGGTTTTTATACTGGACAAACTGTATATTCTATCCCCTTACACTAATCCTATCCCTAAACCTACCCATCACAGGAGACATTCTGTATTTTTACATTTTTAATAAAACACTGCTTAGTATGTTTTTAAAGCCATTTGAAATATGAGGACTCAGGAAATGTCCTCATAAATCACGTTCAAGTTGTAATACCAGTGTAATACCCATGTTATTATACACATTTGTGTCCTCACAAATCACAAAAACAAGAGCACACACACACACACACACACACACACACACACACACACACACACACACATATACACTACCGTTCAAAAGTTTGGGGTCAATTTGTTTTTATTTGTTTTTTAAAGAAATTAATACTTTTCTTCAGAAAGGACGCATGAAATTGATATAAAGTGACAGTAAAGACATTTATAATAATGCAAAATATTTTTTTTAATGAAATGCTTTTCTCTTGAACTTTCAAAGAATCCTGAAAAAAATTAATCACTGTTTGCACAAAAATATGAAGCAGCTGAGATTATTATCAACTGTGATAATAATCATAAATGTTTCTTGAGCATCAAATAATCATATTAGAGTGATTTCTGAAGGATCATGTGACACTGAAGACTGGAGTAATGATGCTGAAAATTCAGCTTTGATCACAGGAATAAATTACATTTTAAAATATATTCGCATAGAAAACAGCTGTTTTACATTGAAATAATATTTAACAATATCATTGGGTTTGTTTTGTATTTTTAATCAAATAAATGCAGCCTTGGTGAGCAGAAGAGACTTCTTTTGGAAACATAAAAAAATCTTACCGACCCCAAACTTTTGAACGGTAGTGTATATATATATATAAGATTATATCAAAGTTATTAAGTAATTTTTCCCTTGCTGGAGAAATACAGTTATGCTTCCTGAATTGTTTTTTCAGGTTGGTTGGTTAATCAGTAATATTAAAAAAAATATATTTAATTTCAACAAAACCAGTTACTTTAGATGTTATGTTAGATGTTGAAGTATATATTTTCTAAGTTTAACTGACAAAATATACAGGTCCTTCTCAAAAAAGTAGCATATTGTGATAAAGTTCATTATTTTCCATAATGTAATGATAAAAATTAAACTTTCATATATTGTAGATTCATTGCACACCAACTGAAATATTTCAGGTGTTTTATTGTTTTAATACTGATGATTTTGGCATACAGCTCATGAAAACCCAAAATTCCTATCTCAAAAAATTAGCATATCATGAAAAGGTTCTCTAAACGAGCTATTAACCTTGGAACTTATGGAAAATAATGAACTTTATCACAATATGCTAATTTTTTAGAAGGACCTGTCTAATAGCCTATATAATTTTTTTTTTCACAAGGGTTAGCAAAAGATGAAATTTTGGATGAATTATCCCTTTAAATCTAATACAAAGGAATTCACACTTTTCACAGTATGTACTACAAATGAAGTTATAATTAAAAAGAGAATATAAGGTTTGACTTGTTCTCACCATGTTCAGAGATTGTGTAACTGCCTCTTTTCATGCCAAGCTGCCATCCACTTCTGTTATTTTAAAAAAAAATATCAGCATTCATTCATAGCGGCATTTCCAACGTGATCTATAAAAAGCCCGTGCAGCATCAGGCTAATTTCTTCATATGTTATTGTACTTGCAGGACTACCGACCAGAATTTTTGCACGAGACAGGAAAGTACGCGGAAGTATCAACAACATGTTTGTCCCGCCCTGTCAATAAAAGCTAATAAACTTGTCAGTTTGAAAGTCAAGTAGCCTACATTCGCCGGCTGTTGAAAGAAAAGTTTGTCGCTGATATGGACGGACACACACCTGGAGAAACCGTGAACATGAACTCGGGTGAGAGCAATCATCCACAAGCGATCACGCGCACAGTATGTCATTTCTAGCATTTTGATCTGATCACACTGTTGTTTCGCAGCGGCTGTTGTGTGTCGTCGTGCTTGGAACGCAATGGATCCTCGAGACAGGACAGTGATGAAGAGTCCCGCACAGAATGTGATCGTTCACCACACGGCGCTGCGGTACTGCTCGCGTCCGCCCGACAGCGTCTCTCAGCTCGCGCACATCCAGCGCATGCACATGCAGGAGAGGGGCTTCGACGATATCGGTTATAAGTAAGATGTTAGAACACTACATTTAACTTCTGACCACACGTTTATTACGTATCTAATAAATACAAATGTTTGTAATTGTTTTGCAGAACTAGGCTTGTATAAACATTGATTGGACGTCAAATGGTAATTCCATGGATTCATGATTTTTTTGTGTGCATGGTATGGATCAATGACGTGACTTTTTTTCCCCGGTCAGACAATTTAAATGCGATTTAAACTAAAACAAACAAAATAAAACTGTAGGACGTTTTCTATGATGAACACGTTGAATTATCTGAATTATTATTTTTTTTTTTTTAAATTCTGAATTAAAAAATGGGTAGCACTTTATTTTATAGTCCTGTTCTCCATATAGCCACTTCCTACAGTACTTATTATAGTAATTGCAATAACTGGGTAATAACCGTTAACCTATAAACCTATAGCCTACCCATGTAGTTAAATTATATTACCCTGTAGGCAGCTTTGTTAATTAGGTTACACTGTAAGTCTGTGAGTAGTATAGGTTACTTGTAAGTGCACGTAGCCTAGTGTAAAATAAAGTGCCACTAAAAATGTCTTGGTGGTGTAGCCTAACTGCAGGTTATATCACCCAGCTAACAAAAATATATTCCAATATTTTAATCGTTATAAAACTTGTTAGGCTAGCCTACGAACGGCAAAAGAACATTCCATTTGACCATTTTGCAGTATGTTTGAATGTTCTCTGAACATTCTGAAACAAATAACATTTAAAAAAAAAAAATAGATAGCGTCCAACTAAAATATTTCAGAAAAAAAAGTTCCATGAACAATGTGTAAAATAATGTTAAAATAACTTTAAACAAACGTTATTTTAATGTTAATGGAAGAACTCTGATCATAACTTTGTGAGAACCTTGCCAGAACAGTAGCTAAAGTTCTGAGAATGTTCCCTTTGATTTGGGCAATGATTGTATTTAAGGAAAAAAAAATCTCATTAATAGACAGAAATTCTGTATTTATTATTATCAAAATAAAAAAAAATATATATATATATATATTCACCAAATCTAAGTCAGAGAGGTGTAACCAACCATTTTTTTGTCATGTGACAAGAAAACCATAAAACAAAAAGGTGCCCTGTAGACCCTTATGACTGTCCTGTTTTTTTATAATCAAGTTTAAATTCTGCTGATATAACCGGACTGCCTAGTCTATACATTAATCATCAACTCTGTGTTCCTCCAGCTTTCTGATCTCTGGAGATGGGGTGGTGTATGAAGGGCGGGGATGGGGGATTGTAGGGGCCCATGCAAAGGAACACAACTTAAATTCTGTTGGCATCGCCTTCATGGGTAACTTCAATGGTGAGAACACAACTACCTCTATTATTACATTAATTTTCATCTTATATTTATTGTCTTTTGTGGTGTTTACACTATTGTGATATTTAGTGGTTTTGTAAAAGAGAAATCAACATGCATGAGAATTTCATAGTAGTGAAGTACTGAACCAAAGTTCATAAAGAAGAAATGTTGTATTTTCTATTTGTCTGTAGATGAATTGCCCAGTTCTGCATCACTGTCCGCTCTGCTGAGACTGCTGCACTTTGGAGTGCTTCACGGTCATGTGTGTCACAATTTTGTGCTTGTGGGACATAGAGACGTGGCAAAGACTGAGTGTCCTGGCGAACATTTATACGCTCTGCTACCAAAACTAAGAGACCAATTACGAAACCAATGGTGACTGCGCAAGTTGCATTAAACCCCTGTAGTGTATGCAGCACTGTGTGAATGTGAAAGTGTATGATAGGTTTATTTTTGTGTGCCTTGTGAAAGTCTCTTGTGAGGAAATAATGGATAAATATAAATTCTATCACAACCAGTTTGGAAACAGTTCTGAAGGACATAATTAAGAATCGTCAAACATGATCCATACTGAAAAAAAAAAAATCTGAAAATTGGAAATTCTGTTTATCCAGTAAGATCCATGTTAAGAGGATTCCTCTGGTCAATCCTAAAAATCCTATTAGCATTCCTTTATGGTTTTTATGATATATTTTACAGATTAAAATACATGTTTGTATTGACTAGACTTGAAAGCTACAACATCATGATTATTTTGTTTTAATTTCTCTGCACACACAAAAAAACAACTTAAAATGGACTGTACAGTGACGTGCAATAATTTAATACTATGGCTAGTTGTAAACAATGTATATGCAAATAAATTTTTAAAGGCTAAAAGAGATGTACTTGTGAGCTCATGCATTGATAAGGATTTAGACAAATATGTAATTATTTTACTTTATCTGTTGTTTAGTACTTGTATTTTTTTTACTGTAACTTGGTCCCATGTATAATAATTGTCTTTAACTATCATTTAAATTAATAATTTGATACAATGCACTTGTATACATACATGTTACTGTACTTGTACTTAAAAAAACCTGTATGTAATTATTATTGGTACAAGCTAATTAAACTGAAAAATAAATTGTCTGCACAATGCCACTAAACCGTTTAACCAATAGAAATGAGCTACAGGGTGAGGTGACCATCACCCTGCTAAGGTCATAGAAGTTGCAAGCTCTCTATTAAAATGAAGGAATTTGGAAAAAAACTAAATATGAAGAAATTTCTTTACATTTTACATTTAGCTTATAATCAAAATTTAGTTCCACTTTATATTAAGTGCCTTTAACTACTATGTTCTAATATTTAAATTAATCATTTGATACAATGCACTTACATGTTTTTACAATAGCAGCTTTGGTAACACTTTATTTTACAGTGTCTATTACATATTACATGTACTTACCATGGTAATAACAGTAAATTATGCATACATGCAACTAACCCTCAACCAAACCA
Organism: Meda fulgida; assembly: GCA_030578275.1. Classification (NCBI taxonomy): domain Eukaryota; kingdom Metazoa; phylum Chordata; class Actinopteri; order Cypriniformes; family Leuciscidae; genus Meda; species Meda fulgida. The sequence goes on from CM060633.1 coordinate 7,887,581, forward strand.
TAATCCTACCCTAACCCTGTTGTTAATTAATATTAGTCAGTACTTTAATATATACAATTGCACTGTAATAATGACATCTTGAAATAAAGTGTAACCGCTGCGTTTTACACTACAACAAGAACACTAAGACCTGAGTAGCCTACATAGCAGTCAATGACACCTAATATAAAGTTTGACCTAAAATTCCCATGCAGGAACTGGTATCATATGAATAGGCAGTTCATCTTGTTTAATTTGATATATAGCAAACATCGACCCTTTCATTTATTATGTAGGCCTTGCTCAATTTAGTTCATGCGCAAAATTTAAAACGTCCATGCTAATGTTGTCCAACTCGCACCGATTATGGGGTAGATTGTAACCCCAGTAGGCCAACTCCTTGCACTTGACATTAATTTACAGTTTACGAAAAACAACGTTAATTTGAAGCAGACAAATATGGGAATATTTTATCAAAGTTTGAAGCACATGGCGAAAAACAGCACTGAGTTACAGACGTTAAAGAGTTTATTTTTATGCACGGTTCGTGAAGGACACGCTCCTCTATTGGTTCATCCTCCAGAGATTAGGTTCATGTCCATCCTAAGCTGTTTGTTTACTCACATCTCCAAGTGTTGTCGTATATCAGAACTCCTTAGCATAACGTATTTTTGCCTCACTCGCTTCTGACAGGCATTCAGTCAGATGAATGTGTAAACAGAAGGGCGGTCTCAGGTGAGAGGCTTGAGTTTCACCGGCTTTCGAAGTGTTATAATTGAGCCTTCGAGTTCATTGATCAGTCAGAGAGATTGGCTGTGCCGGAAATTTATCAGATCTTTTTGTTTTTCCGCGAACGTCTCAAAAGAATGGACGGGCAGTCTCTAGGTTTTTTTCGAAAACTTTAAGTCCTGTTGGACACATTTAGGAGCGTGTTTGTATTGTTAAACATGGAGGAACTAAAATCCCCCGTGAGTTTTTTCCACAAGTCGTCTTTCAGCATCAGTAGTTTACTGCTCCGACACGAGCGCGCGAGGAGCGACTCGAGCGCCTCGCCGGAAGCACCGCGCTCTCGTGCTGCAAAGCCACCCATCGCGCGCTCCCATCACCAGCAGACAAATGACGGAAAAGACAAGTCGATTCCAAAGCGGAACGAAGCGAACAGACCGGATAAAAAAGAGTCTGGGGGAGTTGGAGAGCAAAAGTGTGAAGGAACAGATGGACAGTCACCGGAGAAGAAGAGCAAACCCGATAAGCCTCCGTTTAGTTATAACGCGCTTATCATGATGGCAATTCGCCAGAGCCCGGAGCGACGGCTCACCCTCAACGGCATCTATGAGTTCATTATGGGCAACTTCCCGTACTACCGAGAAAACAGGCAGGGTTGGCAGAACTCCATCCGGCACAACCTGAGCCTCAACAAGTGCTTCGTCAAGGTCCCGCGCCATTACGACGACCCGGGAAAAGGCAACTACTGGATGCTGGACCCGTCCAGCGATGACGTGTTCATCGGCGGAACCACTGGAAAACTCCGGCGCCGGTCTACAGCCGCGTCTCGAGCCAAGCTGGCCATGAAGAGAGGCGCACGGCTATCCTCCACCGCCGCCACCGCAGGACTGGCATTCGCAGGCTCGTTTTACTGGCCCGTCCCGCCGTTCGTGACTCTCCAGCATCGTCACCCGAGCTCCGCGTCTCACCACAACAACTACGCCGCGTCGGTTCTGTCCCAGAGCTCGCGCCACTTCAGCTCGGTCGGTCCCGCTGCGGATAGACTGCTTCTCCCGTCCGCCCAAGAGGCAGCTTATTATGGAATGGGCTGTGAACAGATGACCTCCACCTCCTCCTTCTCCACATCTGCTTCTGTGCCTCTGCCTCTCTCTGCTCCCCGCTCTTTCAATTTACTTTCCAATCAGTCCAGTTACTTTTACTCACACCAGGTGCCTCACACAGCGGGACTGTCACCCTGGTCGCAGGAGGAATCGTACCTCTCTAAAACATCTCCATCTGGACAGTTATTCCCTGGAAAGCCATCTCCTTCTTCTGAATACATTGGAGGACTATGTTCAGACATTCCCAGTTATTTTCCACATTTTAACACAGCCAACTCCATGCACTGAACATTTTCAGCTTTTTGAAGAGTATAGAAGCAGTTCATGTGCAATCTTTTTATCCATTCATGTGAGGCCAAATATTTGTGGCCAAACCAGTTTTCTTTTGTAATATCCAGTTGTTTACAGTAGTAGTTACCACAAAAACGAGTTACGCAAATATTTGTATGCACATGACGACTGAACTAAACGTGCCGATCTCAATGCACTTCTAAAAAAGGGAAATGGCTGAGGGAAACAATCATGTTTTGTGCTGACCACATATGTCTCTTTTTGATGTCTGTCTGCTGGTTTTTATGTAGATGGAAGTTTGTATGTAGGATACCAAAAAAGATAAGATTAACTGCATGATTCTGACCGGTGCTTTTTCATAAGATATCTTCGTGTTGTTCAGCATTTACAGTCACTCACATAATCTTAATACTGTAGATATTTGTCTAAGAAGAAGCCTACATGTCTTGGCCTGTAATTTTGAGCTGGCCTAAACATGTATCCACTCAAAGGAAATAGATTTTTGGAGGAACAGACCTTTGTTGTTCATGACTCTCTGTGGTCATTAAAAATCCCAGGATGTCCTTCGGAAAAAGAGGGTTTAACCCCGGCATCCTGGCCAAATTTGCACATTGGCCTCTGTCAATCATGGCCTCCTAATCATCCCCATATAAACACTGAATGGCTTCATCACTCTGTCTCCTCTCCACCAGTAAGCTGGTGTGTGGAGGACTGTCTGGCCAGTATGGCTGCCGTCGCATCATGGATGCTGCACATTGGTGGTGGTTGAGGAGAGTCCAACGTGATATGTTTAACGCTTTGAATACCTATAGAAAAGCACTATATAAATGTAACGAATTATTATTATGACAATTAATTGTTTATTAATTGTTTTAGGAAAGAAATCTATACTGCAATTTCAAATTTGCAGACAGGTGATAACATTTCGGTATAATTTACAATAAGGTTTCATTTGTTAACATTATCAAATACATCAGTTAACAAGAACTAACAAAGAACAATACTTCTACAGCATTTATTAATCTTAGCTAATAGTTAATTTCAACATTTACTAATACATTTTTTAAGATACAAAAATGTTATCTGCTAACATGCACTTTGAAGTTGAACTAACATGGACATTTTTATTAACATTAACAAAGGTTAATAAATGCTGTAAAAATGTATTGCTTATTGTTAGTTCATGTTAGTTAATGCATTAACTTGTGTTAACAAATGAAACCCTGTAAAGTGTTACCAACTTTTCATATATTCAAAATGTGTATGTAAAAATATCCTTTATTTATTAATTTTCAACGTTATTTGACATTTGACTTGTTTTTGCTTTCAATTAACAACAACCTCCCTATAAAAATATGTGAAAATATGTTAATTGAATGTTTTTACTCTCTTATCATTTTTATTTTGTACGGCACTTTGATATTCTTGATTTATAAAGGTTAAAACAAATAAAAGCCCAATAATACAAAGCTGGAGTTTGAGAGTTCATATGCTTAAACCTTGTCTCATGAATTAATAGATTATCCATTTATTCAACAATGCAGGGAATTTAGGCCCACGGCCCATGATTTATATGCAGATACATATCTGATTAGCCGTCCATAGAAGAAATGTAAAAATATTGCTTTGTTTTTCCACATCTTTCTCCCCTCTCATTCACACACACACACACACACACACACACACACACACACACACACACACACACACACACACACACACACACACACACACACACACACACACACACACACACACACACACACAAACACACACACACACACACACACACACACACACACACACACACACACACACACACACACACACACACACACACACACACACACACACACACACACACACAATGTCTGAGGCTCTCTAGAGTGCGATCACAGCCTCGGCTCAGTAATGAAGTGGGTCTCCTTTTCCAAATGGCTGAGGAGGGGAGAGATAAAAAGAGATGATAGAAGGAAATTCAGAGAGAAAGAGAGAATCCAACCACAGCACGCTAGAAATAAAAATCACGTTCATCAGATTACACCACTTCAAATAGACACAAGTGGTTTTTCACATTTGTACAAGCTGTGGTAATTGAGTGAGCTAGATGAAAAGTGTTGCCCTTGAACTGAGGAAAGCAGTTGAGTCCAGTTTTCTCCTCGCTGAATGACCGATCTGAGACCTCGCGTGCCCTCGTCTGACTCTGAGCCATCAGTCTTTTCCATTTAACAAATCTGTTTTACAATCAGGGTTTTTTATTTGTCTTGATATTGAATTGATCATTTTTTTTATTAGGTGATTTTAATATTAAACCTAATTAAAATTTATTTTAGTGATATAATGAAAAAGACAAAGCCTACTATAAAACATTTAAATTAATTATTTGATAGGCAGTATGGTGTCATATGTTTTTACATTGTACTTATATTTTTTAAAAATACCTTCATGTTATTACAGCTATAACTGTATATCTATTACACTGTTGATCCCTCCCTAGTTCACCCATAAATGAAAATTCTGTCAATAATTAGGCTATACTTATCCTCATGTCACCAAACAAAGACTTTCTTCAGAACACAAATGAAGATCTTTTTAATAAAATCTGAGAGATTTCTGTCCCTCTATTGACAGCTACGCAACTACCACTTTGATGCCTCAAGAAGTGCACAAATCTGCAATGTGAAAGTATTGTGGTTAAGGTATTGTTGTGAGTTATGTTAAGATCTGAGAAAAATGTATGCTGTAACTGCGTATTTATTTGCTTTGTAATATTATTATTTTTGTTAAATAGGGGCAGGTTTAAATAAGCTAATTGCTTCTGCCTGCTCCTTCTCAAACAAATATTTTTTATTTTTTTATTTTGGTATTATTATTATTATTATTTTTAATATATATATATATATATATATATATATATATATATATATATATATATATATATATATATATATTACTTTGTGGTTTTAACTATTGTTTTGTTTGTTGTGTATCTATGTTGATTGTTTGAGACAAATAAGAAAGAAAGAAAGAAGAAAGAATGAAGTGCATAAAGAGATTGTAAAACTAATCCATATGGATTGAGCGGTTTAGTCAAAATTTTCTGAAGAGACTCAGTCGCAATCAACAGATTGAATTTAAGCTTTTACTCACATATAAACATTGATCTGCGAACATAAACAGAAGCTCAACTGAACCTGCTTGAAGTGCGAGAACTAACCTCACTGGTTCCTGCAGAAGCTCAAACGTGCTGCGTAATACACGAGAATAAACCTCATTGGTTCTCGCACTTTAAGCGAACATGCCTGAGCTTCAGTTTACCGTAAGATAAGATATGACGAGACACGCACTTGCACAATTTCCCATCAAAAATACAACCATCCCGTCAGGTCTAAATACACTTATAATAGGTTTACCATAGTGGTAATACCATACCACTTTTTGGAAGAAGGATATGTGTATGGACTAAATATTGTTTATACGAAAATGTTACATATAGTGTACCTTTAATAAATATTATTATTGTATCTCACATAACACTGTTTGCAATACAACAGAAACACAATAAGTGCATTGTGTACCTATAATTATTATTATTATTATTGTTATTATTTTATTTATTATTTACAAATTTATTTGTTTTGACATTAGTGGTTAAAGACACACCTAATATAAAGTGGGACTCTATACACTGTAAAAAATGTTATCTGCTACTTAAAAAATGATGAAAACAATATTACACATAATATTTTTGAGTAGTTTTTAAGGCTTGATTTCTTTCATGGAATCTACCTGAATAAATCATATAAAATACACTAAACGATTTAGTCTATGACACAATGAATTTAATATTTTGAGTGAAATATGCTTTTTTATTTTAAGTTGACTCAAAAGTGTGTGAATTAGGGTGAATGGAAATTACCTGTTTATATTTGACTTTGAGCTATATTGTATAGTTAAAATACGTTTTACTGCATCATTGTAGCAAAGTTATTGCTCAAAGAACAAAGCGACAAGATTCAGAATATTAATATTAGCAGTTATTCACAACCTAACCAATAAGCCCTACTCTTCTGCACAATGGTAACCATCAGAACTTCAACAAAATAGAAACTCTTTCAAATGTCAAATATAACTGAACATTAAACATTAACAGATGTTTCCCTTTACTCAAAAGCACGTCAAATAACACTTCATTTCAAATGCAAAGGATGCTGGGAACTAACTACACTGAAAGAAACAGCTTGCCAACATAGGAAAGTTTTTGCACGCATATTTTTTAAGTAAATTTCACATTATGGAATTAAGTCAGCTCTACTTAACTAAGTTGAAATTAACAAAGAAAATAAGTAATTATAAGTAATATCTATTTAGTTGAAGTTTCCTTTGCAATACATTTCACTCAAACAATAAAACATTGAATGAAACCATGCTTTTAAAGTACATGCTTTCCTAGAAACATCTAAGTTAAATAATTCAATAGATATTGGGTGATATATCACATCTACAATTCAGGGGTTATATAAGTGAACAATGACGGTAACATTTGATGGATCGTTTTTGTGTTTGAATGTGTCATTTTGAGTAGAAAATGAACTCCAAATGTCACAAAATGACAAGTTACTAACCCTAACAACAAAAGCAATGATAAAACTGTAATACAGCTGGAGAACAGTGAAAAATCAACCACATTAATTATTCAAAGCCCAGTGCATGATGGGAACGCAGTATCAGAAAAGTTGAGTAATTTTACTTAATTTGATATTTACGCTTTCATCTCTACATGCTTGAATTGAGTACTAATATGAGTAATAAATGCCTGAACTAACTTTTTCATGTAAATTACATTGTTTTTTTCTATATTTACTTCACCACAAATCATTTTTATCAGTGTGGTGTCTCTAAACAAAACCTAATTAAACGAATTCTCTTAAAATAAATATATAGGTCGCCTTTTTCCTTAATTTTATCTGCTTAATTGGTTCCTCAATTCAAGCCTCAAAACTGATTCTTTAAAAAAATTAGGAACATGTATCTTACAAAAATGTATCTTGTATCTTACAAAAAAAGACCCATGATTCATTTTTAAACTAGCAGCACAGATATAGTTTCACATTATATCTTATTATACAATGGTGAACTTCACCTCACTCTCAATATCACCTGATATAAAGAGAGGAACACACAGATGTGTGAAGACGCTTCTCAAGGTTTCTGGAGCCTCTTCTTCATCAAACAAAGAGAGCTTTATGAGGACACCATGCTATTATTGCACCATTTAACTGTAACCTTACTGGAAAACTGTTGGCAAACTACAATCTCTGTTGCAAAAGATATTCATATGATTGCTGAGTAATCATGTAATTAATTTGCAGGGGAACGTGAGAGGAGAAAGAGTGAAAGGAAAACAAATAGACAGGTGAAGTGATGCCCAAAAGCTGCTGTAAGTTGATACTATTTTACTTTAATTTGTGTAATAAATAACATCCTCCCTTTGGCAGGCTTGACTGACGATTTCTACACCCCTTGATCACACTATACAGCCTACAAAACAAACAGCTGAGATATAAATCAGAAACTTTTGAGCATGTGCTTCTCCACGTGATTCCCTGAGGCTGGAATATTAGGTGTCCACTGAAACCTGCTGGTGAGACCACACACACACACACGTATGCACACACACACACACACACACACACACACACACACACACACACACACACACACACACACACACACACACACACACACACACACACACGTATGCACACACACACACACACACACACACACACACACATACACACAAACACACACACACACACACACACACACACACACACACACACACACACACACACACACACACACACACGTCTGGTTCTTTATCTTTGAGGGGCTTCTCCAGACGTAATGGTTTTTGTACTGTACAAACTGTATATTCTATCCCCTTACACTAACCCAACCCTAAACCTACCCAACACAAAAAACTAAACCTACCCATTATAGAAAAACTTTTTTTCTATATTTCTACATCAGAGGGAGACATTTTTCAATTTAATTGAAATTTATTTCTGTATCGCTTTTTACACTAAATATCATTCTAAAGCAGTTTTACAATTAACGTTGTGTGTGTGTGTGTGTGTGTGTGTATATATATATATATATGGTATATACATTCTTTAGTGGCTAAGATTTGTGTGATTTTGCAGTATAATATAATATACAATATTATTCTAATCTGTAATAGTGATCTAATGCGATGTTTCATGGAATTTTATATTTTTTTACTGTTAAATGTACAGCTTTTGGAAAAAGAACAAGTCATCTTATAATTTACAGTGAAAACTATAAATTAAGGTACCCGGAATTATCTGTGTAACAAATTCTGTTTCATTGAAAAACTGTTACTTTTTCTTATCAGTTATGTACATTAGGGTATTATGTTACATTTTATGTTGTTTAATTAATGTTTATTGAATTATGTGTGTTGCCATGATGGCGTTTAGTATTTGTGTGTATGAAACTGTGCACCTTATATATATATTAGCTAGTTGTGATGAACTTTGATTCATCGTATGGTTTTCTCTTTACCACTTTTGTTTTCAAGGTGGTTTTCAAATTTAAGTTCAATCTGTATTTACTACCATATTTTTTTTATTCATACATTTTCGACAACCACAGCTGCATTTTTTACTGTAAAGTTAACAGAATTGACTAATACCAAGCGCAAACATTTTACATTTTTTGTAACAATTTTAAAACAAATGTTTATTTATCATTTCCTCAATTAAGGATGCCCATATATGTCTTAGAGGTCTTGTCAAAAGAGGTCTAAAGCACAACTTAAAGAGGTTTTAAGCACAACTGCACTTTCCTGTTTAACACTTGTAAGACTCCAAAGATGCATGGTGGAAGTTGAGATAGAACCCAGTCTGGAAGGAAGGAAGTGATCTGGAGAGGTAAAAACATAATCCGATGTACTTGAATAACTCTGGGCTCGGTGTGTATTTCCTAACCATAGTTAAGCTTTGTAAACCAATTCCACAGACATGATCCTCAAATCTCCACACTATAGGGTGCGATTATCCCGAGCAAACTCACCAACCTGTGAAATCACATGGGTGGGATTGTGCTCCGCGGGCGCCCGCTTGTCTCTAAGCAGTAAGCCAATCCCCTGGAGTCTGAGCACCGTACAGACACACATCTTTGTCTGTCTTACAAACTCACCCCATCATACAGCCGTCTTCCCTGTCAGTCATGAAACATAACAAAGAGATGTCTGTTTGGTCTACAGACCTGACCCCTGCCCCGTGAATATTACCCCACACCACGGCAAAGAGGCCAGACAAATTCTTCTGTTATCTATACATGAATACTTCAATGAGGCAGATCACTAGATCAGACTGCTCTATTTCATGACAGCAAAATATTTTAGAAAGTAAAATATGTAGGCATATGTAGCATATGTAGACTATATCTCTAAAATATATAGAATGATTATTAGAATGATTTCTGTAGGATCATGTGACATTGAAGACTGGAGTAATGGCTGATGAAATTTCAGCTTTGCATTGCAGAAATAAATTATATTTTAAAGTATATTACAATAGAAAATGTACTCAGATTCTAACATAACCTTGGTTCCTTGAGATAACGGGAAATGAGAAAAACTTAAATACTGAAGCCTGATTGAATCACGCAGTGAAACCGGGGCTACCCGTCTATATAAATTGGCAAAACTTGCCATAATGTTCAGAATCTTTCGACTGAAAAGCGACGAACACCGAATTGTGCATTGTGGTAACACGGCCAGCTACACAGTACTCGTTCCCGTTATCTCAGGGAACCAAGGTTACATTAGTAACATTAGTTACTACATTACGTTAGCTACTAGTACGTTCCCTATCGATGCGGTTCACTTGTATTGCATCCTAAGACACTATGGGAATGCAATTCAATAGCGGACCAGACATGTAGGGGCCCATAACTCATTTTGGGGTTGCCAAATCGTCCCTATTGCCTGGGAGAGGAGGTCCTTTCTCAGGGGAATTGGCTAGGGAGCTGTTGTGAACAGATGCATCAACTCGGGGAGTCATGACTGGTTCAGCCAAAGAGGAGAAGGACTGCGCATCTGTCCCCCCTGATTCGTCCGATGACCTGAGGGAGCAGTGCGACTGGGGATAGGCCATATAGGGGAAGGCTAAGCCACTCGTGAGTCAGCGAGTCCCTGTCCTTTGAGAAGAATATTGGGCAGTGTGAGTTGTCTTCTGAAGCGAAGAGGTCGACCTTTGTCCTCCCTAAAACACCCCATATCATGCGAACCGTCTGGGGATGAAGCATATAATCCCTTGAGGACACATTGCCCCAGGACAGCATTTCTGCCCCTTAGTTCAACTTGCCCGACATGTGCACTGCTTTTAATGAGCGCAGGTTGCACTGTACCTATAAGAGGAGGCATCTCACCAGTTTGTACAGAGGCCTCGATCTGAATCCACCTTGGTGGTTTATATAGGACACCCCTGCCATGTTGTCCAAGCGGACTAAGACATGGTGCCCTTTCAGGTCTGGTAGAAAGGTTTTGAGGGCCAGAAAAACCGCCAGCATTTCTAGACAGTTGATATACCACTGTTTCTCCAAGCTCAACCAAAAGCTGGATGTCGGCCCACCCTCGAACAGAGCTCAACCTGTGTTCGAGGGATCTGTTGAGACCACCTTCCCTCTGGAGACCAACCCCAAGTCTGTGCCGGCCTGGTACAGATGAGGGGCCTTCCAAGGGGCCAGGGCCATGACACAGCCTTGGTCCACCTTGATACAGCATGGGTTGGAACCTGGGGTTTCAGCCAATACTGCAGGGGCCGCCATGTGTAGCGGGGCCCAGCGGAATCACCAATGAAGCGCCCGCCTCTAGGCCTAGCATTCTCTGAAAGGCTCTGAGGGGGAGTGAAACCCAGACTCTGAAAGATGCTTCTACAACAGGATGACATGCATCAAAAGAAAAAACACTGTTTCATTTTCTCATAATAAACATTGCACATCACAATATTTTTAAATGATTCTCAAAGACTCCATGGATGAATCAATCCCTCTAAATCTCTCCTTTCTATGAGCTACTCTGCTCTGATTGGACAGACAGCTCAGTCTGTTGTGATTGATCTACCGCTTACATCGCATGTCGAAAACAAAAACGGCATAACTGAACATCAGCTCCATCCGGAGGCTTCCTACAGCTCTGCGATTGTACACCGTAAACTAAAGACAGTAATGAACAATGACGTGAGCGAGCGCAAGTCCGAAGATGAAACATTGGAAGAACTAGTTATTCAACCCGAACTTCCATCGCAAGGACGACTTGAGCAGGACGAGCAGGTTTGAGGTACATTGAGATGTTGCAACTGTAATTGCTCACCATCAGCATTAACAAGTGTATATCCATCAACAAACCGATGTGTATTTTTAATTATTTTTGCTGAGGAGCAAGTTGGTCCAAATAAGCTGGGTACTATTGACCCATCTTTCTAGAGCAAGCGTTTTGCGAATCCCGTAAGTTGTCAGTAAAATGCAGGGAACACAGCAAAACTTTGTGATTATACTGCTTTGGTATTGTGGTAAAGATGAATTTTGACCACTGATTCTTCACAGCCTCATCCGTTGGAAGTGATTTTTTTTTTTTTTTTACTTTGACAGCAGAGAACACAGCGTCTTGACCACATGATATCCACACGAACAAGCTATAGCAAGACCTGTCCACGCAGAACATAGGTGGACTGTGGTAAGTCGTGACGTGTGAACTTCGCGAAAATATATTCAAACTCCAAACGACTCGTTTGAGGGGTTCAGTCGACTCTTTCTTTTGAGATTTAACTAACTTGATTTATGATGCACTTTGCCAATGTTTCCAAACTTTTGACAGGTACTCCTTAATATATATCCTTAATATATAATGATGTATTTAGAAAGAATACAATTAGCCTACCATGTTATAATGATGACATTGGAATTAGTTGGGCTGAATTCACACAAAAATAACACATTAATTATAATAATAATAATAATAATAATAGATTAATTCAAGATATTCGTGAACTAGATGATTGCTATCAAAATACAAACCACTGCTAGAACAAATAAACATTTGTGTAATTAAACTTTAGTTTCAAAACATAATAGTTACTGAGAGATAGCCTTTGAGACCACTTCCTTGTGTGACAACTAGCCCTGTTTAAATATTATAGTTTAAAACGATTAATTATAATTAACTCACCACTACAACTCTATATGAACATAAAAACCTAAAAACAAATGTATTGAATTTGCGGGAGAAAACCGGAACCGGAACTTACAACTGAGTAAGGCGGCACGGCACAGCCGACCCGGAAGTGACTTTAACGTTGTGGAAACGTGAGGCGCCTGTGTGCAGTTGCTCATTTCATTGAAGACATTTGAGAAGTCGAAACCTACTAAAACATGTAAGTTCACTCTTCTGCACAATGTAAATTATGATAAATGTTTCAGTTGTACTGCTGGGACGGAGATAGCCAGTTTATTGTTGTATGACCGCTAAAAAAGTCATTTAGCAAGACTAATGCTAATGTTAGCAGCTACAATGAACTATTGTACTGATGATTGGGATTCGTCCAAAGTGACTACTGTTATAAAATGTATGTGTTTGTTTTGCAAGCGTTGTCGTTGTCAAATTGCTTGAATATTGGCGTTGTCTCTAATTTAGTTTTATTGTTTCCTTTTTTTGCGCACTTAATTTCTGAATCATTACGTTATGGCTTACGTTAATTTAGTGCGTATGCTTATATGATTTCTATACCTAAAACATTAAACAAAGCTAGATTAACTTATACATTTGTGGTATTCTAGGCTTTTGAGCCCTAACTATTCATATACTTTACCTAACTAACGTTAACTCTATGTATGGTGTAAATTGAATGATATTCATGTTACCTGTTCATCCACACATTCTAACTGTTGGAATGCTTTGTTAGGAGTTTGTTAAACAAGCCTAAATCTGAGATGACTCCAGAGGAGCTCCAGAAGCGAGAGGAGGAAGAGTTCAACACTGGTCCACTGTCAGTCCTCACCCAGTCTGTGAAAAACAACACGCAGGTTCTTATCAACTGTCGCAACAATAAGAAGCTACTGGGCAGAGTCAAAGCATTCGACAGGTACGTGATGTGAAGCCTTCTGTTAGATGTATTATATACACTGCAACCCTCTACCGACATACACTGCAACCCTCTACCGACACACTAAAGCTCGAGTCGCCATTGGCTAGTACATGTTGCATGGAATACAAGAACAATGCAAATGCAAAAATGTGACATAAATATAATATAAAAGTAAAATATAAATGTCAAGCACTATTAAATTCAGTGTCAACGTCGACCACGTTCCCAAGGTTAGTAATTTGCATAAAATGCACAAATAAGTAATCCGTTTGAATTTACTTCGCTACCATTAAAAGCGACCATTGCATCGCTTCACTTCACAAATAATCTAATGTGGCTTCACAAGATAGTAAAGTATTCATCGAATGCACACTTCAGTATCTCTGTGGAAGTATAAAATCCTTTATGATCTGCATCAGAGACAAATGCTGTAGATAAACCGCTACTGTAAAATATGTGAATAGATACTAAAAAATGAATTGGCTCACATCATTCATGTATATATAAAATTGTTAAACAAAGTTTCCATGATATGGACTTTCAATAGGCACTAATTTGTGTCAATCGGATGGAATGAAAGTTCTGTTTATATCAGTGGATCTCAACCTTTTTGACTTTAAGGCCATCCTCATTTTTCACAACAATATTTGAAATTGGAGTCTGACTTAAACATCTGTTTACGTGTGTGTGTGTGTGTGTGTGTGTGTGTGTATTCCAACCAAAACTTCAGACCAGTCACCACGTTCAGAAGCGGAGAAAGGGTGGCAAAGTGTTTTTAAATTCGATTGAGAAAATTGTCGGATTTAAAAATTCACATGATACATTTACGTTGATCGGATCATTACCCATTTCAGTCTGATCGAAATTTCATTCAATCAGTCGGATCAATTGAGGCATTTAGATGAAGGCTTTTCAGTCCGATTGGACCGTCAATCAGAACAGATTACTTGGGTCCATTTAATTAAATGCTACTGTCTATTTTCTCTGGATTTTCAGGCATTGCAACATGGTTCTGGAGAATGTGAAAGAAATGTGGACAGAGGTGCCAAAGAGCGGCAAGGGCAAGAAGAAGTCAAAGCCAGTGAACAAGGATCGTTACATCTCAAAGATGTTCCTGAGAGGAGATTCAGTCATTGTGGTGCTGAGGAACCCACTCATCACCGGGAAATAAACTTGCCGTGTGACATGTCTGTTCAAGTACAGGCAATCTCCTGGACACTCATACACCAGCGCACCTGCGCGCTGAACTCCCTTTGGCTTAACAGCACCTGTTAAAGTGTTTATTAGGCCTTTGAGCTACTTTAATTATTTTGCCCTTAAGAGACAGTACACAGTTTGCCTTGTGCTGTAACAAATGTATTTTGCTGGAAAATGTTTAGCATCATCACGAGAGATTGTTTGGTCAAAGAAAAGATACAAAGAACTTTACATTTGAAATGTTTTGTTTGTTTTTGATGTTAAAGTGTGCTTTGTTTTCTAAATAAACTTTTGGATATTCAAATCTCTATAAATCTGTTGTATGATTCTTTCGGAAATTAAAGGGGACCTATTATGACCTTTTTAGTCTTGATTTTGTTTTTGGGGTCTACTGGAATAGGTTTTTACCCCCCACATAGTTTACATTGTTGCAGCACCTCTCTTCCCAGCCTGTCAGTCACACTCTGGGCTGTTTCTCAAAAGCATCATAACCCTAACTAGATAGTAGAACCATTATCACCAATGCTCTACAATCAACTTGGCACATGATGTTTTGACAAACTTTCCTGTCACTATGAAGCACCTCCTTCCGAAAAGTACAATGTGCTCTGATTGGTTGGTTGGACCAGTGTGTTGTGATTGGCCAACCGCTTTGAGTGAATTTAGGAAATGTCACCCTTACCTTAACCGTAGGTTTCAACACTATGAACACAAAACCAGGCCTCGCCACTATATTTTTGCGTATGCCTCGGGTGGGAATGATTTAAATGAGGAATATTGTGACGTGTTCAGAAACAGTTTGCACTGATAAAGAGAATAACTCCCTTTGGAGTGACTTTGTAACTTCATTTTCAAACAGCAACATTACACACTCAAGAAAGTTGAAAATGTAAGAAGCATAATAGGACCCCTTCAACCGTTTACAGACAAAGCAGAAAGTGTTCATCAGGAGTTTCACGTTGCTGTTTGTCCTCTTTCCTCGCCTCTCATCCTCTCTCCCCCCTCCCTTCATCCGACTCTCATTTGGTAGAGTCCCTTGGCAGCAGCTTGGGTGTCAGTGTAGATTTCAGAAGGCAGCACTCAATAAGTGACAAACTGCCGTTTAAAGGCCTCTGCATTATTAATGTGACCAGATGTGCTGACTGTCACTTCACACCCCTGCCCTCCACAGTGGGCTCCGCTGACCCCTTGTACTAAAAGCCATTTTAAACCATTCATTTTTGTTTAAAAGGATTTGCCTAATGTTTCTGAAAATGACATAATTTTTGTTTTGAGAAGTAGAAATAGCTCTCTGAAAGGGGTTGATCATGGTAAAAAAAATATTTAGGGTTAATTATGTGTGTTTTAAAGTTTATATGGACAAAAGGGTTACCTCAGGTCTTGACCTGAGAGGACAGTCTGAAAATCACTCAGTCAGGTTACTTAAATATTCAGTGGAACGGTGAAAATCCAACTCGGTGTATCAGTTTGGGTTATTGTGATCCACTGGTGTCAAATTTATTAAATGTGTTTATTCAGTCATTTTTGTGTGTTTTAATGCTAAACTATATCAAACAAATGTATATTGATGGAATGTTCTTAGATATGTTTTATAAATTGTTAATATGTCTTAGGTTAAAATATTTACATTTGTATTCATTTTTGATTAGAAAATAATCACTATATTAATATTATAAGCAAATCTAAATATAAACTACGGTTTAAAACTCAGTCAAAAAATATTTTGAAAGAAATTAATACTTTTATTCAGCAAGGATTCATTAAATTGTTCAAAAATGACAGTAAAGATGTTTATAATGTTTTATTAAATTTTCCATTTCAAAGAATGCTTTTCTTTTGAGCTTCAGTGATTTCTGAAGGATCATGTGACACTGAAGACAGGAGTAATGCTAAAACACAGGAACAAATGACATTTTAAAATATATTGAAATAGGAAATATTGTTCTGTATACAATTGTTCTGACCCCAAACATGAAAGTTACCTCAAATTGTACAGCTTGTTGAGAAGTAGTTAGCTCTTTCTTTTCTTAGTGCTGAGTTTATGCATGGGGAACAATAAATGGATGAAGAAGTAAAAAATCCCATAAAAAATCCCTTGGATCCTGCATGGGAAACATTGCATTAAACCACAGACTTTTTCTTTAGAAAATGTAAGAAATTGTTCCATACAGTTTCACAAATGCTAAATTGGTATCTATAGTATCAAAAGATACGGAAGGGTAAAAAGATGTATTGTCCCATTAACAGTGTGTGTTTTTGACCGAGTTAATGAGCTTTTCCCAGGCTCCTGAGCGGAGTTCTGCACCGTGGGCTTCTTCTTCTCTAGTGTGAGACGCTCGTCCCGCTGTCCTCCGCGTTCCCCCGGGCCGCTGCACCTGGATCTGCATGTGGGTTTGCCTGAAGCTCTGAATACAGTCATGACTTACAGGTGACGCTTCAGAGATCTTATCACCAAGCTGTCAAAATTGAGATTTAGTGGCTTAGGCCTGCAATGTTGTTGTCATCCTTGAGTAATTTTGTGGGAAATTGTCTATTGGATCATGGTTTGATATGTTCTGTTTAAGACATAAATAGTGAAAACTCATCGCTCAGCAGTGAATACTTAATCCTTGCTCGGCAGAAAGAGAAAAACTTTCCTGACCTCACTGCATATTAGTGTCTGTTATTTTAATCCACCTGCTTGTTATTTTATGCAGAAATAATGGCGTAAAACAATGCATAATGTAAGATAATGTAATATCCTGAATAAGCCACTTATTAGTCTGATTCTCATTGAATTACATTCAAAATATCAAACCATGTGGCATCATGTGCAAACAAATGAATCAGTTTTCTTGACAGAGGTGTAGTTCCTCACATTGACATAATATCATTTAACAATATTGTGTCACAATATTCTTCATTTTGAGCAGTGGGGTAAAATAAAACATTTTTTTTCTTTTTTGCTAAAAAAACTGTTTTTGCAAAATATAAATATTGTGATTTACAGGTTTAAAAATATCAAAGTGAATTGTCATTATTAAACCATGTTACACTTTTACAAATTGTATTAATATTGCAAACACTCTTAAAATAAAATAAAAATTGGCTGGTTTGTGAAAAAAACATGCAGTAAAAGAAGAATCATTTTGTTTCCCTTGAAGAACATTTCAGTGAAAAGTTCTTCAAATAAATTTTAAAATTAAAGAACCTTCTAAAGAACCTTTTGTGCAATGGAAAAGTTTTATAGATGTTAAATGTTCTTTAATGAACCACAGATACCAATAAAGCTAATAAAATATAATTAGGCACATTAGTTGACATATCACTTGAAATTATGCTTTTGTAAAATTTTACATTTGAACGTGTGCTGTTTGTTTGAAAGAAAATTAAACTTTTGATGCATTTTTAATGCTCAAATGTGTCCTTTGGGGCCTCTGCATTTAGTAACAATAAAATATGTACATTGATTAGTTTTATATGAAGGCATACAAGAAGTCAGAATGTCTCCTACAAAATGTGGCATCTTGGTAGCTATATTAGCCACTAAAAATGACACCTTACAAAAGAAAGCGTTTTCTTAAATTGAGATAAACAATAACTGATATTTTAGGGGAAACTATATGTTGCATGAAGCTACCATTTTTGAAAGAAAAGGAATGTTTGTGTTAAAACGCAGAGATCTGATCAATGATGGAGATCATGTTTTTGTTGTTGTTGTTTTTTTATATTATAAATATGCAAGTACAAGTGAGAAGCATAGTTGCAAGCTCCAGAAATTGGATAAAGCCTATCACATATCTATGAGAGAAAATCAACAAAAAAGTGGCCTGAAATCTTTCATGAAATAACCTATTGACTTATTTCGCTGTTTTCTGAAACAAACGAATTAATATCGCTGCCTTCTCTGCTTAACATCCATGTGAAGCTCTTAGCCTCCAACAGGGTATAGGCTATCACTGCATTCATTTACATATTCCCATCATATGGCTCCATTTACTGGATAAAATACAAAAAGTTTTCCAGGCGAATCTTCATTTAATTTCTCTAATGGAAATGTTTCAAACATATCTTGTTGTAAACGTTCCTTAACGACATCACCATTCTCAAAAACTGACATCATTGGTGGAAAACCACGTGAAACATCAGTAAAACACTATCGGTTGATTCGTAAATCCCTCAATGTGGTTTTGAACTTGATGGAAATTATGGAAACATTTTCATGCGTTTGTAAAAGTTCCTGAGCCTGAGGAGAGCATATTTATGAAAGTCTGCTATTTTATAAAAATATATATTTTTGGAAACTACAACACAAGCATATTCATTTTATATTTAGAGAGTTCAAAAGATGCTTCATATCAGGAATGATCCCACTGTAGGCTAACATGATTTTAAGTTAATACATATAAAATAAAGATTATTGGAGTCGCCTATGTTTAACTAAACATTTCACGTTTAATTGATTATGTTACTTGCCGTTTCTTTGTAAATGTTCGCGAAATGTACTAGAAAGTTACATTTTTTTAGTGTATTTTCCCATTTCATCGTTCTCTTTTTCTTTTCTCAGAGTGTGTGAAATGAACTTGAATAAGTTTGCTCGGGGTGACTGCTCTTGGCAGGAAAGCGCTATGTTTTATTCAGCAAGTTGAGGCGATAAGAGGGGAAGTGTGATTATGATAGTGATCGGTCACGCGTCGATACTCAGTCTCCCCCGCGCGCGCAACGCGATACTGCCGCCCGGCGCGCGGGGCTCTCACATCATCCATCGATCGCGCGCACGGTAACTCGAGACTCCGCAGTTTGTTTCCAAGCAGCTCCGCAGCCGCGAGATCAGGTGCGCACTGGGGAGCCGAGGGGTGACAGCACAGCCATGATGAACACACCGTCACCCATTGGCTTCTTGATCTCGTGCGCTCAGTCTCACAGTGTCTCTCTGTCTGTTTGTGCGCACGTCACATTAGTTACCTGCTCATTCATGTTATATACAGCTGTATATCTATTAAACTTGTAATAGTTTATGGAAACATTAAAAAAAAATTAAACCAACCAGCTCAAACCAAAGTAATTTTTTAAACGTGTTTTGATATTATGATAAAAATCGATTTCTATCTTTAAAATGTTTTATTATATTGGGCTATGCTTAATATTTTATCCATATTAAAATATATATGAACAAATAATTAGACCTTATAAAATACATTAAAACGAAATAAACATTTTTTTTGAATTTTAATTATGTGTTGAATCTGGAGGAAGAAGCTCTTGTCTTTTTTGAAGAAATGTTTATATGACTGCTCATGCTGTTTTGCAGATGTGTCACACATATCTTCCGTTTCCGAAGAAATACCAGTTAGTTTGAAGATATTTCATCTTTGCATATGCAAGCTATTTTGCTCAATTTTCCTTTTCTAATTTAAATGCCTTGTGTGGACACATATACGTATACCACATTAATTTATATTTCACAACTAAATGTAATCATACAAAAGCTATGATTTCCATGATTTTGAGCACCTTGAGTATCATGCAAAGCTGGATAAAGCTAGACAGACAGACAGACAGACAGATAGACAGATAGATAGAGACAGATAGATGGATCGATGGATCGATGGATGCATAGACCGACCTTATAAAATAAATTAAACAAAATAAACTTATTTTATTAGAATTAGAATTATGTGTTGAATCTATGATGGAGGAAGATGCTCTTGTCGTTTTAGATTAAATGACAAAAGGACCATTCATGTTTTTTCTTTACATTCATTGAGCAAATCTAGGCCTATCATAACAAAACCTAGAAAATCACTACAGGGAAAATGTCCTCCTCTGTCACTTTTAGTGGCATTTTTGACACGAGTCCTGTTTATTGTCTGAGCTCGGTGATATAACCTCACTGATAGAGACTAGACTGATTATGTCGGTTATTGCTGTGACTGTATTCTGCTATCTATGTACTTACATCCCCATCTAGTGGTAAACAACAAAATGGCTTATACCGTGAATGTACAGTAAAGACTGTCCACTAGGTGACGTGATGTAACCACGTATCATTTACATTTACGATGGCTTTGAAAAATGACTGTAAAAAAAGTGTAAGAAGAATAGACTCTTCTTTCTTTTTGTTTGTTTTGCAATAGTGATTGCTCATATACATTGCTTAGTGTCATAACCTAGGTCAGTGCTGTTTAGCTCGTCCAGAATGCCCTTAGAAATTATTTACAATTTCCTGCTTGTTGTCAGCCTCTGGTAAACACACTCACAAATGCATATGATCCTACTGGTGGTGTTTTATTCTTTAATTCATTGCTCTGTTTGTCTCATGTTTGAATGCAGTCTGCATTTGAAAGCATGACTGTGCGAGTGTAAGGAATGTTATAGGCCACAGAGTCCGAGGCTCTATCCTGTGAATCTGTGCCATGCAAGCAGAGCCAGAATGGGAGCTTGTAAAAGTGGCTCAATGGAGGAGGGGTGAGCCTAAAATTACAACTGACTAGTTTCCTTTTAGATAAGACACTTATCAAAGCAGTCAGATAATGCACATTACACATGCACAAACACACTCTACAGATGTACAAAAGGTCTTTTGATGGATGGACATCTCTCTTTTCTCAAGTGTTCTCCTCTGAACCAAAATGACATGCCTGACAGGCCGGAAATCTGATTATGTAATTATCAAAGGCTTACATAATTACTTCATATGTTTACTTTTAAAAAAATGTCCGTAAGTGATGTAAACTGCACACAGCAGGATTATGGATGGTTTCTAATCAGACGCATGACTACTTTGGCATTTGATTTTGAAGGGGTTTTAATAGGTCTCCAGACATAAGACAAACTATTTGTGTGTGTGTGTGTGTGTGTGTGTGTGTGTGTGTGTGTGTGTGTGTGTGTGAGAGAGAGAGAGAGAGAGAGAGAGAGAGAGAGAGAGAGAGAGAGGGACAGCCAAACAGTCACTAAGGTGGCATATGTGACACATGGTTGGATATATTCCCTGTTTCCAAAGAAAAACCTGTAAAATAGAAGATATTTGATCTTCGCATTTGCAAGCTATTTTGCTCAATTTTCCTTTTCTACTTTAAATAACTTGAGTGGACACATATTGTCACTTTAATTTATAATTGTATACTGTATACATATACACAAATTCATTTTTATTACTTCACAACTAAATGTAATCTTTTTTAAAAGCTACCTGATTTCCATGATTTTGAGCACTTTGAGTAACATGCAAAGCTGGATAAAGCTAGCTAGCTAGACAGACAGTATATATATATATATAATACTTTGTTATTATTTGATGTCTTCACTATTATACTGTGTTACAAGCTTTGGCAATATTGTAATTTGTAGTCATGCCAATAAAGCAATTTGAATTGAATTGAATTATATATATATATATATATATATTTATAGAGAGAGAGAGAGAGAAATGATATATACTATACAAAATAAATAGACAGTCAGTAGACAGACAGACAGACAGACAGACAGATAGATAGATACTATCAAAATCGATAGACAGACAGACAAGACAGATAGATTTGTCTAAATTACAAATACTAAATAAACTGAAATGTGACAAATTAATTTTAGAATCACATCATTATGTAGGTAAATGAATTTGGATATCTACTGAGATTCTTTTGAGATATTGTTATTAAATTATTAGTTTTTGAAACATAAACATTACTGTTGATCTTCTAAAACTTAATATAATATAAAAATAAGAGAAATGATTATGACCAATTAAATATCCCATTTTTTTTTAAAAAATCACATACCATAGTAGAATATTATATGAAATATGTTAAAACTTGATGGTATTTTCACGGTATCCCACAATGTCAAAAATTACAGAAAGGAGGCTACTTTTCTGAAAATGAACACAGCTCAAAATCCTACAATACACATTTGAGCATATTGCAGAATGTGGGAATAGTGACGTACACCACACACTTAAAGATGGAAGATTAAATTATTATTTTTCCCAGTCAGAGAACTAAGTATACATTCATCGTATCATTCCCATCAGCAGATCTAGCTTTGTAACGCAGGGCTGCAGTAATGGAGCTCGGCCGCTAGGGAGTGGATGGATACATTGTCTGCCTGTTTTTCAGCTCGGGAGGGGGAGACAGAAATGAAAGCTTTTCCTCAGAGTTGAGGAGCAGGTTGGGATTCGGTCGCGAATGAGCGTTAACAGACCGACCGGCGAACAAGAGGAGTTTGTCGAAAACCGCTTCCATATTTTACAAACAGCCGCACGAATGGAGACGAGGACATGAGGCGGAATATGTGTAGACTTTGCTCGGAGAGAGACATGAGTCCAGGATACTGATTAGAGTTGACACAAGCCAAGCTCCAGTAGCAACTCTAT
Organism: Meda fulgida; assembly: GCA_030578275.1. Classification (NCBI taxonomy): domain Eukaryota; kingdom Metazoa; phylum Chordata; class Actinopteri; order Cypriniformes; family Leuciscidae; genus Meda; species Meda fulgida. Next base: position 7,910,404 of record CM060633.1, read on the forward strand.
CCACACTTCACCTCCAACCCCCTCCTTCACCACTCCTCAACCAGGAAATCATCGAGCTGTGCTGCTTATCCTTCTTCCCACAGATTAAACAAAAACACCAAAACCCTCGGTGGGTTTATCCATGAGGATCTCGTCGTTTTCTCTTTGGGTTTTCGCCTCTGGAAGTTCGGCTTTACATCTGAAGGGAATCTGCACTGTCGTCGAACAATGAGGTAAAGCACGTCAAAGCACATTTGTTGCCCTCGCTTTTGTGTGTACTTAGTTTTGCGCGCTACAATGTAACGTATAGTATGGATAATAATGACTGAGGCCGCATGTGGGACTTCGGTCTGTTAGCCTACTCACTTTCTGTCCTGTTACTCGCACCTACTGGAGGTGGGGGACAATCACAGGAGCAAGTGTGTCATTTCGGAGCGTTTACACACTCCAGCTCGTCCGTTTTTTCGTGTCTTTGACAGCCAGAGTTCTTTCTTTTATCGCGTTGCTCTATAGCTGCTTAATGGAGCCGAACATATATTAATAAATTTGCACTGATTTTTTTCTGTACATACTTTGAGTTTGAATGAGTTTTTCAAAATGGGTTCCTTTTCCGTTTTGAGACGGTGATTTTAAACATTCTGTCAAAACGAATAATGTCATTAATTGTAAAAACACAGCATTTTGGCGTCTAAAGCTATATATTTTAAATAGCTTAAATATGTTTGGTTAGAGAGGCCTATCCCTTTAAAAACAAGTTTGGGGATTTTTTCGGTTTATTACTTACTAGCCTTGTACTATGTAGGCTACAATGTATTTATTAGAAATAATTTAATGCTGACATTTCTAAAAAGTATTTATTTTTCAATAATTAGGCTAGTTGTTTACTGTACAAACAGTGCAAGGTTGAATAATCACACGATTGTATACAGTTTTATACATTATTTACATTTTCTGATAAAGCAAGGAGAACTGTTCTGTTGACACCCAAATAAATCGATTTCCCTTAAACTGAAAGTAGTTTTTAAAATAAGTGCACCTGCTTTGTGCGCTAGATGTGATCTTTTGAATAACATTACTGTTTACAAACACAGAGTTAAACGAACTAGTATCGACAACTGTATCCCCAGGCGGTGTGCACGAAGTTGTTTATTGTGCATGTTGAAAATGCAGCTGTCAACCGGTAAATTGGCCCTTTGTAACACGTAGCCAGTCCTCTTTTGTGAGCCCTCCCTGTTCCTTCTGTTCTGGCCTGGGAGTTGGCCGCGGCGCGAATTCAAAAATCCTACTGTGGGGAAGGGTTGGCTCATGAATATTAATTAGGTCACGGGACATTCACCCAAGTAGCGAACGTCAAATATCCTACTTAATATTCAAGACTAAATCCTTTGCCATAGTTGGATTTGTAATTTGACTGTCAGGGCAGAACCCGGAACTAACCCTACATTTGCGCCATGTATAGAGCACTGAAGCCTGATAATTCCACATCCGGCCTGAGCAGTTTTTTTTACAGTTATAGAGTTCAAGGGCACGTTTAGTTTAAGACAAGACACGGGTGAAAAACAACCAGAAAACAATACATTTCAGTCAGAAAACAATACCTTTCCGCCATTTTTTTTAGGAATAAAACGTTCAGGTGAAATCCCTTGAATTTTATATGAATAAACCCCTGTAAAAACATTCAGAATATGGATAGGAATGAAAGTGTTACATTTGGTGTATGTAAAGAGCTGCTGAAGTGGATATTTCATTTTGAGAAAACAGCCTTAAATACATTGTAATTGAAAACTACAGACGCAAAGAGATGAATTGCTATACAATCAACACTTAAAAGTGTATTTTGGATGTTTTCTTTCCACTAGTTTGAAACAACCCTTTTTGAAATATCCCAAAATCTCAAACTGATGCATACAATTTTTGTTGCAGTCTGTAGTGTCTTAGTAAACAAAAATACACTAGGCCTACACATTTTTCAGATAAAAAAATAAAAAAATCATTACACATTTTTCACTCAAGCTGACATAAACAAATCCTGATGGTCATGTTATCTTGTAGCATGATTCGAAATGTTTTATTTTATGATTGAATTGATGCAAGGAAATCTGACTATCTGTACAAAGGAGTGAATGGTCTGTATGCCACACATTTGTTTATATTAGAATAGTGTAGAATACTGTAGTAATCTTAAATATTTCTTCACTATACGTTTATTTACAACACATTGTTGATTTGTTTGGTCTCAGATTTTAGGACTGTACAATGAAGCAACATTTTATTAAAGACAGGTAGAATGTTTTATAATAATAACATACCACATATAATACACAACAAATAATCACAAGGAATCCAAGTGACACAAGGCCGCTTAAAGAGCTTTCCAGATTCTATAAAGTGGACAGATACTTTCTACTGTGTTGTGCAACCATCCAGTTTTGTGTAGAACAGGGAAGCGCCAGCACCAACATGTTCTTCCAACATCTTGAGAATGTAAAACACTCGTTTTGCTATGTAAACAACAACAGCAACCTGCCTGACAGGTTTTCGTCAATGCAACTCTTAGATCTGTCTCGCACCAAAATAAGAGTGCATTAATTAAGCATATACGCTCTAAAACCTAAGCCGTGCATTTCTATGCAAATTTCAGTTCAGCGACGTTATCAGGCAACATGTTGAAGGGTGACATTTCATGCCATGTTGCCATTGTGACACACAGGAAACTTGGCTCAGGGAGGCCTGCTGGGTTCAAGCAAAAGGTGCCGAGTACACGCACACAACCATGAGTTTACTGTGTCGGGTCTGTTTACATAATAGATGAAGAATGGAATGTTGTCACATTTACAAGTTTATTGTCCTGTCATGTTGTGGAACGTCAACATCAGAATGCATTGGAGCGGTTAGCGCCTCATTTTGAATTTTGCCAGGCCAACCAATGTAACAATGGTTTCTCAAACTGACCTGTTATTTGGGAAGCCCGGTATTGAATTCATGGGAACCTAGGCTAAGTCGCTGACCTGCAGTCCCTGGGTTAAGATTACAAAGAATAATCAAAGTTCCAGGGTTATTCAAACACTATACATGGTCCTCTTTAGGCTACGTTCACACTGTGAACCCTATAGTGCTCAAGTCCTTTCTCAGATCCAATTTGTTTTGTATAGCTGTTCATATTGTTGTTTAAAATGTGGCCAATATCAGATTCCAGTGTGAAAAAAATCATGGTCCTGTATACCCGCATATGCAAAAAAACTATAAGAAGATGTCACGCATCTCACTGTCATTCGGAAGTAAACACAGAGGACATTAAAGTAAGCGATTACATGTTTTTTTATAGTGTGATCAGCCGCGGAAGCCACTAATTTTTGCTCAGGCAATATAAAAAATAAAGACGAGGATGCGAAAAAAGAGCATATTTTTTTAAAACATTTATGAAACGAGCCCACATGTTTTTCTTGTATATCTGACACTGTAATAATTGTTAGTTCTAACACATCACTGTCTTTCCACTGACAGCTTTCAAAACTGACTCGATAATGTCGGGTATATGTAAAATCTTTGAAGCGACTCCCATGAGCGCAGAATTGTGACGAATGTTGCTCTAGAGTGATGTAAAAACAGTCACATGAATTTGGATTGAACTGTTCAGACTGAGGTCACATTGCAAAACAGCTGAACTGTATCAGATTTAGGACCACATATAAGTGGCCCAAATCGGAATTGAAAATATCAGATTCCATGTGGTTTGTTCTGTTCACACTGTCATGAGAAAAACAGATCGGAGTCGGACCCACACGTGAGCAAAAAAATTGGATTTTGGCCACATTTGCCTGCAGTCTGAACGTAGCCTTTATAAAGTTGAAGTATGTAATTTACCAGTTGCTCAGAACAGGCCCCAACTCTTAAGTGGCTCAAGAATTACTAAACTGTTTAGGGCCCTCTGAAATCCGTTTTATGATGTTCCCAAATTCCATTACATTTTTCCCCAAATAAAGTTAAGGATAGACCTTCATGCTTTTCTCTTAAAATTGTACATTTTTACTAGGGGATGATTTTGCATGAATTTGTACGGTGTAAATTACAATGTGAATGTGAATCGTATGAACTTGTAAAATGTGAAATAACAGTCGCCGGGGGGACTCAGGCTACGTTTACAACTCTAGTTTAAACTTTTGCATTTTCGTTTTAAAAACGCATTACTTTTGCTACTCCAGATTTTTTGACCTTCGAAAACCCTCGATTTTGGAAACGCTTCAGTTTGAAAACCTCTGGTTTGCGTTTTAGTGTAGACAGAACAAAACGGAGACTTATGAAAGCGAAGGCGTGGCTGCCCACATTCGCTCCCTGATTGGGTCTCCTCTGGAACATTGCATATCTTTCCCTGATTCGTCAAGCCCCTATCAAATGACCATTATGCTACCGGAAGATGACAATAACAGACCAGCCTTGACGGTGTAAACAATAACATGGAGACGGAACTGCAAGCTTTGCTGACTTCGTTGTTATTTTTAGCAGCCATGGTGCAGTTAAATTCTGCATTTTATAATACTGCAGGTATAAGAGGGACGCTATTATTCAAGCAATCGCCATTCCCGCGCATGCCCAGTGTGCATTATTGATCATGTGACATGCGCTGTTTTCGGGTGTGTAGTGTGGACAGAGATCTTTTCTGAAACGCAGTGGAAACGTCAGTATGGACGAAGATTGTTTTCATTTTAAAACTTTTTGGAACTTTAGCTTATTCACCGTATTCCCCAGAGTTAGATAGATACAGTCGGTTGGTCTGGGAACGCCCCCGGGAACGCCCCGTCACGTGATGTGAATTTACCCCGTGGGGGAAAACATTGCCTTGGCGCTCATTGAAATACACGCGACAATCATGCCAAAGAGTTGTTTTGTCGTTTTCTGTACTGCCAATATAAACAAAAATTATAAATTGAAGTTCTACATTCAACAAACCTGTTGGTAAAAAAGGTGTGAGCCTCCAGGGATTTGTAATTTTTGAGATTACTGTGTGAGTAGATCCCTGTGTGATATAGTAGTGGGTGTTAAACTCGTATTAGGCAGTGCCAGATTTTGTCTACTTTTCTTACGAAAAATAATTATAGTAATGCTATAAGATTTGTATTATAATACTTAATAATTCCTATAAGATTTGTATTATAATACTTAATAATTCCTATAAGATTTGTATTATAATACTTCTGTGATGTTCTGTAATACCTCTGCTTCTATAGTTTGTCCCAAAATACTATAGTATTCCTATAGGATTGCTATAATATTTTATCCTAAAATACTACAATCCAATGGTTGTTTTTCATAAGGGATGTCTCATTCACATTAGTGTCATCAGCTGAAGATTGGCTTGATAGGCCAATCGCTAATGACCATAGACAGTAAAAGAAATAATGACGCCAGCCGAACCTGTCAGTCCCTCGTACTACTGATCATCACCGTTTTACAAAAGCATTATAGTTTGGAGTGAAGCATACGTATTGGTAAGTGACAAGGTTTTATTGCGTTATAGTGTGCAACATATGATTGAGTTATAGGCTAATGTTACCGGTAGCTACCGCAATGTCTTACCTGGAGATTCAACCAACAGAATATCTCGAAATTTGGTCGGGTCATTGACCCAGTTTTTAATTAAATAAGGGCAATCAGATCATATTGCAGTTAATTTTGCAATGTACCGTTGCCGGTCGGCAGGCGTCAATGCCTCATAATAAGACATTTTTGTCATTAAAATACACACGATGCTCACGGCTTTTTACCCCACGCCGACCATGCCCCCAACTATGACACGTTGCCGACTGTATCTATAAGTCCATACCCTTTTCATCTCATTGCGCGCTGTAACTGTCTGACGCACCTACCGCTAGCCTAGCTTAGCACAAAGACTGGAAGTAAATGGCTCCAGCTAGCATACTGCTCCCGATAGGTGACAAAATAACACTAACATTTTCCTATTTATATGTTATGATTTGTATAGTCACAGTGTGTACAAATAACAAGGTGATATGAGACACAGCCATCTTTTAACCGTATACATACTGGGAACTATATTCTCAGAAGGCGAAGCACTGCTACTTGAGCGGAGTGATTAGCGCAAGACTCTGAGCGAACTCTCTGCTCCTCAACACAGGGCTTCTCAGGTGCTGCGAGCAAATCACTCCGCCCAAGTAGCAGTGCTTCGCCTTCTGAGAATATAGTTCCCAGTATGTATACAGTTAAAAGACGCCTGTGTCTCATACGACCTTGTTATTTGGGGACATAGCCTCAGTTAGAATATTTTAAACTTACGTGTAACAGGGACAGAATGAAAGTCTGTTATACAGTAAAACATTTTTGATCTGACTGATTGCTTTACCATTTCAACTGCAGTAGATATATTTGCATGGCTATTAGTGATGCGGACTGCTTATATATATTTACACATTAGAGCGTTGTAGAAACATTGAGTGATGTGAAAAGGAAGTGGAGTTGTTATGGCGTGTAGTTGTTATGGCTATGGTCTGTTTTGTCTAAGCAATGGCACACACATTTTTGAAAATGAAAACATTGTTTTTGCAGTTCTCTTTGGTTCCTCTAGTGGAGCTGAAATGGCACCCTTCAACTTTATGTGAAAAAACAAACACACAGGTGGTCCGCAGCTGGTTTTCGACACTTGCTGTGTAATCAGTCCAGTTTGTTCCTGTGTGTATTTCTGTCACAGCCTGTCATCCTGGAAGTCCATGTCTGATTAATGGCAGCGCTGTGATTCACTGCTGTTATCAGACTGATGACTGTGAGGGACTCGCCCAGCATGTCTTTATCTAAATGACTTCCACTCTAGTGCTTCTACAGGCTAAAGGGTTTAGGGTGGCACTGGTAGCTTCGCGCCCCATGCCAGATGCTGCAGTGTGGTCCTTCTGCTGCCGGTATTTAATTTCTTATGATCCTGGGTGATTACAGACCATTAGATATTGAAATTATATAGCAGAACAAAGGGGTCAACTAAAATGGGCTTTTTAATGGCTGAGACAGATTTCTTGAAAATAGACAGATGGCTAATATAACAATAGAACATCGATATAAACACAATTTTAAACATCTTCAAATGAGATGTACACAAAATTACTGAAATGATATTTAACTTTTGCCCTCAATTAAACGTCATTGTTTTGGTCAATGATTTCAGCCCTGCGAAACCATTTCAACGGATACCGAAAATTGCTGTTTTGGATGAAAATTTTCGTTTGCCGAGAAATTGTAAGAAATTCTAAGTGAATTCTTGCCAAGAAGGACATAATTCTGTGTGGATCTGACTATTCAAGTGCATTATGCCACGGAAGAGAACTAAATTCGGATTCATGCTTTTTATCAAAAATGTATTGTTTTTTGTATTTTTGTGCATTTATTTATGAATACCTCAGCTCTCAGGATAGAATTCGATGAATGCAAATCCTAAATGCTTATAAGAAGTTAAGAACACAGTAAGGAACCCCAGTGCTGGGTAAAAGCAGAGCATTAAGATGAGGGCTGAGATAGAAACGTGAAATGACAATGAGAGATGCACCGGTCAATTGGCCATCAGTCAGAACCATTTGTTGTTGTTTGTTGTTGTTGGCTGATTTTGTTCCAGACTTGCACACATACTGCATTGCCCATTTCCTATTTCCCAAAATATTATTTGTGTGGAAATATTACGAAGTCTGTAAACAGGACGTTAACAGAAGCCAGAGACGAGAGGCGCTGAAGATGGACGCAAAAAAAGGAGAAGCTCACTGTTCTTAATGTATATACATTAATATATAATAAATATAAATGTAAATAATTAATTGGGGGTGGGGGTTTATATGAATTTTTACCATGGTCTGTCTGAATACTCGATTCTGATCGGTTGGAAGGTGTTTCAAGTCAATTTAATCACGGTTCTATATTAATGCGCTGTTAAAGCGCACACAACCACACATACGCACACAGAGAACGGAGATCGCGCTGTGCACACACGGAAACTTTATCAATACTGCCCTGCAACTTTTAGTAATAAAACAGCTTCGCAAATAAACAACAAATAACTTTGCGTAAAGAAGATAAAAATTGGCAAATGGTATCGGGCATGAAAATCATGACCAGTGCATACCTAATGGCAATAGAACATTATGTTGCTACATTATATTGACAGGGATTGTATGGAAAAAATGAATCTTGGAAAATCAAGGATATTTGGTTTAACAGCAAGATAGACACTAGGGATGTATCAAAATTGCATGGATACCGTTTTGTTTTTGGCAGTTAAAGTGTCAGGTAAACCGTAGCTTATCAAATTTAGTTTATATCAGTCTATGGTTGACGGAGAAAAGCAGAGTGCATGTTTAACTGGTCAACTTCGGCTGGTAATAATAGATGGATGATACACTGACAGAAATGAGCTAATGTTTAAAGTAGTTTTCTCTCCTCATATATCTAGAGCTATGGCTTGTGGGGAGAGGTCAGGTTGAGGTCAAATACTGTATAGCATTTGGTCTCCATCAACCTTAAGTGGACATCATTGAATGCAAATCCTTATTGAAGAACATTTGCAGGAAATAGTCGCTGCCAGGAAAAAACATTAAAGGGGATCTTAGGACAAACTTAAGGACTTGCACCGCGGTGATGTTGAATGCTTGATTCTGATTGGCTAACAGGCGTTCTTAGTTGTTATTTCATTTTTGTGCTTGTGCATCTGTTGAAAAATAGTTCTCAACTGCACAAATCTGGACCACATTACACATTATATCACTTTGCCAAATTAAGAGCCTTGCAGCCTACCAAAGAGGAACCAGAAGACATTACTCAAGTAAAAAAAAATGGCTTTACATTTCTTAGTGAGGTAACACAGCTATTTTTGAAGTAGTTACTTACTAATGGCTTTGCTATTTGTAGAGAAACTACTGCCTAACACTGTGGAGAGCCTTATGTCAAGGATGCAGAAATTTTCAATAATTCAATGGATCATCATTAATTATTCTTTACGTTGAAGACTTGCCTTCATAAACCACTTGTGTATCATCATACATCATACACAAGTCTTGTGTTATGAGCAAAACCAAAATTGGCTGTTTCCTTTCAAGTGTTGTTCGCCACAAAGCACACTTGGTTGCGTAATTATAGCCTTTCTTGCCTCAACATGTGTTGATTCTCTTTGGTATTTTTTATGGTGCTGGCCCATCGTAAATATTTCGTATTGCAGGCCTTACGTTAACAATGAATCACCCACAGCCATTGAAAGCTCAAATGCGTATTGATCTGAGCCTCCACGTATTCAAATAGCTTAACATATATGAAAAATATCTGCCTTGAATAAGATGAAGCCAGATCTTGACATGCAAATCTCAATGCTTATAGCAATCACTGCATGTTTAGAAGAATTGTGAAATGTTTCAATGTATGGCTTATTTACATCAAAGCTGATGTAACAACTGAGCTGTTTATATTGAGTCCTTTGTAAGGGCTCAATAGAGATCAACAGTCATGTTCTGTATAGAAATGTAATTCCTTTTCTCCATAGAGGAATTGCTGTTTGCTATAACATTAACAAAGACAATTAAGACAGACCTAAATTTAGGGCTGTTCAAAGTTGATATGCTTCTGTAGAAGCCAAAATTGAATTTATTATAAACGCATGTCTGATTTTTGGTAAAGAACTACACTACCCATGATACAAAAGTGAAGGCCAACAGTCAAAAGATTTGCAAATAAAGTCTCCTAATACTCTCAAACAACTTTTTATTTGGTTATAGTTCAGGGTGTCCGCGGGGTCTTAAAAAGTATTAAAAGTTGATAAATCCATTTTGGGAAAATTAAGGCCCTTAAAAGGTATTAAAGTCCTAATCCCGATTTAATGAAGTATTAAATTTTGTTCAAGCTTTGTCTAAAGTGTATGACTCCAAAAAGTATGCATGAATATATTTATTTTCCTCACCATTAGCTACTATTAAAAAACAAACGGCGTGGTCGGTCAGTGAAATGGGCTCGGGGCGCACACACCGCGTACGGGTGACGTCACTTCTTTTTTTTGCGAAATGTGCGGTTAGGTGTTGTGTCGTCGTTCTCCACATGTCACGAAACTGACTCAGAAATGGGAAAATGTAAATTTGCGGACTCCTGGTTGGAGAAGGATGAGTTTAAACAATGGCTGAAGCCTGTCGCTGAAAACAACCGCGAGGGTTACTGTACTATTGTAAAAAGAAGATTAGCGTAGCCTCGATGAACAAGTTCTCATTTACAACTGCGACCTGGCCAAGACAAAGCGAAACAGTGCGACGAAAACAACAACACAGAGATACACATAGAAATAAATAAACACACAATCAATAAACCAATCCATATACAGAAGAAAAAAAATGGTTGTTTTGGTTGTGCTCTATAGATTTATTTGCAAACAACTGTTTATTAAGTTAAAGGTTTGTTGCTGATTAGAACTTGAAGTGGCAATAAGGTCTTGAAATATTTTGAGAAGGTCTTCAAAAAGTCTTAAAAAGGTATTGAAATTAACTTTCGGGATTCCTGCATATACCCTGTAGTTGTATATTTGTATACATATAAACTATCATAATATAATAATATAAACAACACGTAATAGTATTTTTTAAAAAAGTTCTGATTTGATAATGTAATTTAAAGTCACAGTATTGTACTTTTTTGCTTTGAATAGAATGTTATAATTAATCTCAGAGCTGGTTGGTTTTGTGTATGGTACTGTTCTGTTTGTGTGTTTTAAAAAAAAAAATCTATATTAAAAATAATTCTGTAACTAAGGCTTGCAAATAGTGGGCTGTCACTGTTACGCTCTTACAGTAACTGTGGAGAACCCGTTTTGGATTTGGGCAATTGTGGAAATCCTTGAAAGACTTGCGTTAATATAAAAATAATATTACTAAAAAAGTCCCCCGGCTGTGAATCTCACTTCTCTTTCTGGATTCAAATGTAATATGATGTCTCAGAGGTCCTTTGAAATCTATTTAACACGTTAGACTGTAGTAGGGGTCGCCCTGCACCCTGTGGCGTGTGTATTTGCTCCATGTCTTTGGCCTCGGTTCTCACAGGATCCTGGCGCTCGGCCAGAGTCACACTGCTTAGCTGGGCCTCTGGCCTCCTTACAGAGGCTCTGTCACGCCCTCCCCAGTTGCTGATTGGTTCATTATCCGGATTTATTGCTTTTGAATGGCTGGTGAAACAGTCCTTGGATAAGATTAGGTGCATGCATTGCCACAAGTTGTTTACAGAATCCACTAGATTTATATGCTGGCAAAATCCATCCATTTCATTCTTTCTGAAACGCTTGTGGGTATTGTTGTTTTTGTTGTTTTTAAGTAAAAATAACTATTCTACATTTGCTGTGTTTATCAGCTCTGAAGTCTCTTAAAACAAAATAATGTGCTGATTTCGGAAGATATTCTATTGAAATGATTTAATTATGTTAAAATGTTTTAAATAGAGCTACTCTCCACTGGTAGCTGAACATACAATCAAATAATTAGCCAAATATTCAATTTGTTACACAGAAATCCCCAACCATCTTCACAATCTTGCAGTAAGAAGCCCTTTTGTCAACAAAAGAGAAGCTTTAAGGACTCCCTGCAGTTTTCCACCAATAAAAAGTATAAGTAAAAGTTATGAAATCTGGCACAGAGAAAGAGGACAGTCTGAACTGTTACTATGGTAAATTTGGATCCTCAGCAAAGACCACAAGAACCAGACAAGTCCTCTGCACAGACCTATGACTAGCTTCGTCGTCCTCATACTGGTGTGATGAATCTGATCTTCATATTCAACTATATTATTGATTCGACTGCACTGACACTATTTGATGAGAACTGAACTGTCAATGATGATGACATCACTGTTTTTCTGCAGAACTGCTTTAGAGTTTAAATGAACAAATGGAATAACTGAAACTAAAATCTTTATAACGAAACTAAATCAACACTGAACTGACTTCAGCTGAACAATGACACTATTTTCTTTTAGAGCTGCTGTACAGCTGAAATGAACTGTTTGCATCATTGCATCATTTTCCTGTTATCGCAGTAAAGCTGCTTTGAAACAATCTGTATTGTATAAAGCACTATGTAAATAAAGGTACCTTGACCTCGAACTGTCCATATTTGCAGTAATGTTTATGCTAATAACATTTGAACCGTAAGGACTACAAAAAAAAATTCCTCTGATTCCTTGGCTCAAGACGATTCGAATACACCCTATGACATTTTCCGTTTTAGCATTTTGTTGTAAAATTTAATATTTTTTTGAACACATTGGTTTTATGGAACTCAGTATGTGTCTTCGGCATGTTGCCTTGAAGGTACTCAAATTCTAAGGCAGAAAAAAGTAATGGAAATTATAATGAAATGAAAAAAAAAATGCTAATAGCTTTTGATTTATTTAGTCTATTTTATTGAAACTGGTCTTGATAGATTCCTTGAGTCATACCAATAACAATAATACAAATTATGACAGTGTCGCCAGATTCAAGTGAAAAGTAAATTGTTTTTGTGTTGATATACCAAACCGTTATTGTTTAATGAAGCTACATTTTTGATGGCATGATGCCAAAACAACTCGACAAATCAATGAAAACTATTGCGAAATGACGGCATTTCCATTAACCAATGTTATGCGACCTAAACTTTTTTCCTCTCGCGATAAGTCATTCCAAAAATCATAGCAATGGATGTTGGTAGGTTCACGTATAGAGTAGTCACTGCACTATCCATTATTTTTAATCGAAGGAGACATAGGCACGCTAGCCCCTTATACTTGGGAACGGCAGCGTTTGAGGTGTTTCTCCCTCCTTTCTGCTTCAAGGTCTTGATAGATTGTTGACTGGACTAACCAGTGGACCAATCACATCGCAGGATGTCATATGTTGGTTTGGTGCTTCTGAAACAAGTCATTTATGATGGAGAAAATAAAAAATAATGATACTTTTCGGAAATTTTCCAGGAAAAAGAAAAATCTACTCAAGTTGTTACAAACCTGTATGAATGTCTTTGTTCTGCCGAACACAAAAGAAGAGATTTGGAAGAATGTTTGTAACCAAGCAGATCTTACATTTTTCACATTTTTCTTTTTTTTTTTCTGGATTTACTCTGTTTTTTCTGTTTCTTCATGTAATCCCAGACTAGTGTTGTCACGATACCAAAATTATTGTTTCGATACCGATACCAAGTCAAGAATTGTGAATTCGATACTTTTCCTGAAAAGGGAGAAACACTCTCAAATATCATTGCTGTGCTTTATTTTAAAACCGGGAAAATAGCGCGCGCTCTCCATGGGCGTGTTCACATTAGAAGAATAATGAGCTGCGAGAACGATAATGAGAACGACTGACATCTCTCTCTTTTAATATAGATTACATAAACAGAGAATTTTTGTTTTAGTTTAGATAATTTAAAAGGACACACTTTAATGATTATAAAGATATATTGCTCATGGCTGAGTGAATAGTATTCGCTGAGTTTTAAGTTTAGAGACGTGCACAAAAAAATAAGTTCACGGAGACGGAGAGGCAGAAAGCACACCCTGTTTATTTTCTTTATTTTACAAAAGCACAATGTTCTATTTCGATTGTAAGTGGACACATAAAAAAGTTGACAAAAATGACAGAGTATTTTAAAAATATTTTGCTGCTATGTCACTGTCAGCAAGGTAGGCAAAGTACTTCCATATTTCACTCCTCCTCACGTCATCTTTTTCTACCAGTCGTGGACCGGCGGCCACAGGATCACTTAGAGCTACAGCCTCTTTGCTGCGTGCGTGAGGAGAAAAAACACAGACGTCCATAGGGAGGCACTGGATGCGTGCGTTGCACACACCAACATGAAATACGTCTCTTACAAATCTGGAACGCGGTCATTCTTAGAAGTATCGATACGAATAAATTTAGGAATTGTGATGTTTTTCATTTCCGAAAATCGCGATACTTTTGAAGAATTGGTGCACCGTGCAACACTGTCCCAGACAGACTCGCTGATAGTGAGATCAGATCTCCATGTGGAGCTTACTGGCTGTTGTCAGACTCTGTGTGCATACAAAAATCTCGCTGGATTATTACAACTAATGGCAAAAAGAATGTTTAGAATTTGATATTTCCTATTGACACACTACAGCAAAAGATATAAATAACTGACTTAACCTTTTTTTTGTTGAAAATACTAACGTGCCTAAGACTTTTTCACAGTACTGTATTCTGTATTCACAGTACTTTTAATCGGTTAGTTGACGCATCAGCATAAATCATTGTGAGAGGAGATTGATATGTTTAAGGGGGGAAATTGAACTTTAGTTATTTGTGGCACATTTTAGATGTTATAGTTTAAGATTTTTTTTTTGTGAAATTCAAATGCATGTAAATCTAACCCCTCATATTAAGGAAATGTGTTGCTCAGGGAATAGCAAAAAACGTTAGAGCCGGATTTACATAGAAACATCCAGGAAACCAACCGACTTTTAATCTACTGAACAGCTGAACATGAGAGCTGATGCCTCATGGTGCCAACAAAGCTCCTGATTGAAACAGTCAAATTTATTCACTGGGGTCTGGTGTGGCTCGTGTTGATATGTTCTTTAACAGCAGGAAGTTGTTGTAGGCCCTGAGTGTTTTTTACACAAACAATAGCCCTTTATCTATGATGTATTCTGTTTTATCTATGGTATTACTTTTATATGTTTGTTTGAAGAATATTTTTTTCAGCATACAAATCCAGACAACACATCACTGATACCCACTTGCACAGGTGGTGATGTCATAACAACCAGCTGTTCTGCAGAGAACAACCGTTTTAAACACGCACTCTGTATATTCAGAGAGAGAGAGAGACTGTAATGGACCTGGTGGTAAAGGAGTCTTTGATTTAGTCTTTATTAGCATAGATCTCATGTCTCTGAGTGTGTCTTGACAGATGCTAAGAAATTCAATAGCACTATATTATCACTACAAAAATGAGGATCTGTGTGGTATCACTTCCATCTCAAGGCTCCCCTGGATATGAAAAATTAGATTTTAAATTAAAATTGTGATTTCCAAGACTAGAAAAATAAAGTAGACCCTTTACTGTTTCGAATGATGTATTACTATACCAATTACTATACTATTACTATACTATTACTATACTATACTGTATTCCTTTTTTTGTATTTTAAGTTCTTTTCGCTGTTATCAGGAAAAAATGCAAGTGACCTCTGCATGAATACTTATGTTATGTGCCAAATAATAGTGCGCATTTATTTAGGTTAACATTAGAGCGAGCGGCCATGTAAAGTTGCTAACATTAGGCTACTACTTGCGTGTTTCAAATGATAAGCCATATTTGAGGTTGATGAATGATAGATAAACATTTGATTTACTTGCCTGACATACTGTAATTACCACATGGACCAGCTGTGTTAATGATCATGGACTTCACTACTTCCTGTGTTTTTTTTTTTCTGTGACTAACCAATTAATAAAAAAAAATCAACTAAGCCTCTTTACATCAACTAACGTTTAGTTTAGTTTAGTTATGACCTCTTCTGCCCTACTTTATTTGAGGGGAGGGGTTTATGTGTGTGTAAATGTATGGGCTTTTTCAGATCTTTCGATCTAATGGACGAAATAAGCTTGCCCAATTTACATATTATTGCGAAATGTGGTGACGTGAACAAATTATGTAGAGCAGCTTTTGTTTCTGGTCTGATAGCCACAAAACCACACTGAAAGTGCGTGTAAGAAATCAGGAATGCTTAGAGAACATTGAGCTTGGTACGTTTTTGTCTTCAAACCAAACTGTCTTCAGTCGACAAAGTTTAAATCCTGTCTGACCAGCGTGCTTCCCATAATGTTTACGCATTAGGTCAGTAGGCAGAGAGTAGGCAGTCTCTTGTGGCTGTTCGAATGCAATTGACCACATGAGCATCTACACTACGAAAGCAAGCCAATCGAATGCGTTTTTGATTATCTCTGGAAGTGGTCAAAAGTGGACAACTCAAAACGTTTTGGACCCCGTTTACACCTGTATTTAATGTCGTCTTTCTGCGATTGGATTGACAAAAACTCTTCTCAATACCAGGTGTAAACAAGGCCTTATTTGAATTAAAATTATTGTTTAGTCTACAATACAAGTGTTCTCATTTGAGATTGCTGTTGGAATCTGAGATTAAGTGCGGCAGTCATATGGACAGCCTGAGATAAATTAGTCTGGTGTCCTGGGATGTCTGGTGCCTGACCACAATGTTGGCCGTGGTTCTCGCTGTTCTGTTTCAGATCAGCATGTCCAGACCAGATGATTCATCCCCAGCAGATCTCCAGTAATGAATCGCATTTGCTGCATTATTAACTCTAGGAATTTAATATTACATTTACCTTTTTGGTTCTTTAACTGAGTCCACTTTGATATTAACTACAAGCTCCCCTGGAGTATTACAGATGAGCTTGTTAGGACAACAGGGAGCGGAATGATTGGCTGCCTCATCTTGACTTCCTCTTCTCCGTGAAAGGGGGCTCTCCCAGGACAAATATCTGTCAGGGGGGGATGTGCACCAACCTGTAAAAGGATTTAAGAGGAAAAACCTACTGCTGTGTTTGATTGGCCAAATATGGCCATGCGGAGTGCCAGCCAGGGACGTAGAGGAGGAGGAATGTATTTGTTCTGTCACTGCTTCAAAGAGCTTTCGCTGCATTTCGAGGAAGCAGTGTTTTAAAGGGATAGACCACTTATAAATTCCAATTGTCATCTTACTCAGTCTCTTATCACTCCATACCTATGGAGTATGACTTTCTTCTGTGGAACATAAAATATATTTTGAAGAATGTCCTGACCTCTGTTTTCCATGCAATGAAAGTGAATAAATAATGTTTGATATTCAAATCAATGTTAAAAAAAAATCTAACATGACATCTAATGGTCAAAGATTGAATTTGACGGCTTCAAATGTTAACTTGCAAAAAATTTTCAGGTAATTAGATTATGATATAAAAATTAAAAGTCAGTAAAAAATAACAACAAAAAACTAATAAAAAAAGACAAAAAAAATACTGTAGAGAGATGCAAAGATACAAATGAATTAAACAGTGATTTACGTTTTTCAGGTAGGCATTATGCAAGGTCTGGTATTCAGGTACAGAAATTGAATAATCAAATGTAAAATAAAACAGTCCACTGTCTTCGTTAAACTAAAGACAGCACCCAAGTTCTATTGCAAAAAAAAAAAAAAAAAATTTTAGAGTGAAAATTTTGTGAACTTGTGAGCCCTTAAAGAGATAGTCCACCCAAAAATGTTATTTTGTTATTTTCTCACCCTCATGTTGTTCCAAACCTCTATGGCTTACGTTCTTCTGTAGAACATGCAGATATTTTCAAGAAACTTGTGGTCCATACAACATTGGACCCCCCTGAGTTTCATTAAATAGACAAAAAACACTGAAACATTTTTTTTAAATATATTTTTTTGTGTTTTCCAAGTCATGCTGGTTGGAAAGATATGAAACCCAAGTAAATAATGACAGAATTTTCATTGCCTCTTAAGAATTTTTTTGCCATAAATACGACCTACAGTACATTTTGAGATCTTTATCCCAATTTTCATCTTCTTCACAGAGATCTAAATTATGTTGTATATTTTCACTTAATTAAAATGAACCAAACTATGTAAAACAAACAAATGCTTCTAGTATCGGTGGAAAACTGTTGCTTGGCTTTCTTGGATGAACTGCTTTCTTCAGGCCTTTCCACAAAGTTTTTATGGGTCATATCAGGAATTTGACTAGGCCTTTCCAAAACATGGCATTCTTCTGCTTTAACCACCTACAAAACCCACGTTCCCATTATTTCTGAATGCAGTGTTTGCAGTGGCTTGCTGCTTGCTACCCTGCCATGGATTTGGATCCTGCATCATCAGGGATGAACCTTAGCCAATGTTTTTTTCAATGCACTTTTCTTTTTTTTTTAATAAAAATTAAAAGTGTAATAAAATAAAAACAAATCAATATATCAAACAACAGCAAAACAATAAATGCAATAGTATAAAAAGAGATATGAAATAAACCCAGCTTCACTTTTTTCAGGTGGATGTAAATTATATTCAGGTGAAAAATATAACAGAAATTAAAGTAATAAAATGTAAAATAATACTGGATAGTCTTCATTGTAAAAATTAAATACACATTAATGCTTACAATAAGTTACAAAAGTTATTTAGTCAAGAGCATTTTCTATATCTTTTCTTCTTTAACATGATAGACAGCAGCAGGAAAATTAGACTACTGTCACTTCTAGAGCTTTATGCACGGATCCAATATACTGTTACACAACTTGTTATCTTTCTCCACTAATTTGATTCCAAAACTGACTGTTTAACTGAATACTCACCAAGATGGGTATTTTGGCATAATTTTGTATGTATTTGACCGCTTAAGGTACGCCACTCATTTTGGTACTTGCGACTCTCAAGCTGTTGAGAGGCGGCTTGTGCACAGCACTTATATAGATCGGTGGTGCTTGTACTTTCGGTGTGAGCGTGAAACCTGCAGGAATTAGTAAAACTTTGCGCAATACTAGCACTTTTTAACCGATGAGATGAGTGAGTGATAGGAGGCGGGTGTGTGCCACTTCGCCATCGGAGAGAAGAAGAACGTGAGAACGTGCAGCTGACGTTATTGCCTGTGCCACTGGCTACAAAACGGGCCAATCATGTGGAAAATCTGCGGATTCTGGTTCCTGGTCGATCTATCGGTGCATCATTAGATTATACCCTGGAGTTCTTTGTAGCTATTAAACATCTTGCTCTTGGAGTGTTTTTTTTGGGGATAACCACTATTAAAATGAAGCACCTATGAACCTATGAAAAGTGTTTGAAACTGTAATCAATATTTTTCATAGGTCCTCAGAAATCTCTTTTGACCGAGACATGGCAACTCTGGTCCTGTTTATGCCTGGTATTAGGACACATTTTTGTTGATCTGATCAAAAGTGAACAACACCTAAATACAGGTGTAAACAGGGTCAAAAGTGTTTGAGCTTGTCCACTTTTGACCGCTTCCAGGTAGTGGAAAACTCATTCATCCAGATTGCTTTCATTGTATATGATGTACATGCTCATGTGGTCGAATGGGGTCAAACAGCCACAAAAGACTGCCTACTCTCTGCCTACTGACTTAATACGTAATCTTTGTAGGACAAGAAACAAGCAATTCAAACTTTACTGTTGTTCCAAATACACAGATTATGGTCAAAATCGCAGCTGCTTTCTTTATCCTTTTCATTCGCCTGTGGTCCAGTTAACATGGATTCGTTCAGTCAATAATAGTTGTGTGTAGTACTCGCACTTCTACAAAAGTGATGTTGAATGGCAGAAAATAAGAGGGGTGTGTCTTGATGAAATCTTAACTGAAGTGGTCACAGTAGACACATTTAAAACTCATCTAAATACCAGGTGGAAACAGGGCAACAGAAATCTGAGTGGTGAGAACCAGACTATGATAATAAAGACCAAGGATGATTCTTCCAGTAGAACAGGCCTACTAAACTCCCATTAATTAAAACCCAATCATTCTATCTTTTCTTACATTAAACAACAGTAAAGCCCAAAGTATACTTCAGCCGTCCTGCGTGCAGCCCACTTTGGTGTCCAGGCGGTGCGCGTATAACAGCGTATGTGCGAGTGACTTGAGCACTTGAAAACAAAGTCCACTAGACAGTGCGCACCCGCCGAACGTGTCTTTCCGCGCTCACGGCCAAAGGAGCATACTTTCAAAGACTCGCTCACTCAACTGTGCGCAAGACGGAGAAAAACGTGGAAAATGAAGTATACTCAGGCCTTCAATGAGTGATTCGTACAATGGCATTTTTGAAGAAGAAAAAGAAAAAGCCACTTAGAATTGTGCTTGGGTTGTTTTGCTTTTTACTGTTGAGGTAACTTTTGATTCAGAACTGCTTACAGAGAAAAACTTTAAAAGCTGTAGCCCGCAGCACTTCAAATAACAAGCTGAGACTTGTGAGAAAAGCGAGACATTAGAGCAAAGCAAGTAGCTCTTTAGCTTTGCCTCTTCTCAGTCTTTGACAGGCATCGGACTTTCCTTTAAAGTTCAGTTTTGAATGACCAGTTAATCTGCATTGTCATGATTAAATTTTTTTTAATTCATTTGTTTTGGTTCTGACAAAGGAATTAGGCATGGTACTATCTAACAAAAAAGATTTTTGTTTTGCAAGCTCCAGATATGTGATGTTTTTAATTCAACTTAAGTTGTCATATTCTGACATCAAAAAGTTCCATGTTACTACCTTTTTTTTTTTTTTTACATTACCATAGTAGGACCTTGTTTCTTTGGATGTACCATGCGATTGTCATATATTTCTTGGAAATACCTTGTAAATGCCATGGTTCTCATATGATAATCATTCTGATATGTTGTTGTTGGTTGTCTTGCTCAACATAATTCTTCCAGTAATGGGCTTGAACCAGTGACCTTAGAATTTCACCCATGGAAAGGACAAGTATCCAAAAATGAGTACTTGGAAAAGACAGCAGTGGGCAATCATGAAAATAGTTTTTTCTTTCAACTTCAAAATATTTTACACCAATTCATTTTTCAATTTTGAAATCCATTTTTAATGTTTAAGGATGAATCCTCACCTTCGAATATTTGGTAAAAATAAAAATAAAATTAAGCAATATAGTTAATATTGAATGATTCAAAAGTTCTTGTTATTTGTCCATTCATTTCCCTGAAGACTCCCTGAAGTAATTTTCATGCCTCCTCTTATATATCATCAAAAGCTGTAAATTCTATTCATACCATTCCATAATTGTTTGACTAGAGGATGTCTTTAGTGTGAGCATTTATTGAAATTTACTTAAAACCCACACAGAGTTAAAACAGTGTAAGCAAGACTTGACAGCTGATCTAAACAGCTATAAAGCATGACACACACTGCTGAGAGAAAGACCCTTCAAAATCCCACAGGTCCCTCGAGTTCACATTCTTTTCTTCTTTTGTTCAAACACCCATCTGCCAGTCTGCGTGTTTTTATCCTCAGTGAGTTGTTTGTAATTACACAGTGACCATTTAGCCCTTAACTTCTGCCTTTGTGTCACTGGTGAGCTGGAGAACCATGTGAGTGGGTGGAGGGGAGCAGAACATATTTGAGGTGTTAAAGGAGAAATGAGGGAGGGAGAGAGAGTTTGAGACCGATTAGTGGGCTTGACTCTACTTGTTAGTGTTCAAGGGCAGCTGTCTGAACAGCCTTATACAGACATTTCTTCAGCCATGCTCAGCAATTTCCTGTTAACTCCTTCATTACTAGGAAACTGTGGCAATTTTTTGTGCTACGTAGGAGTAGTGTATTTTTAAAGTTGTGACGGCCTGGTATGTTGTTTCAATTGCTGATATCGATATCTAGAGAGCAACAGTCTCAAACTTTGCACAAAGGATATTGCTGAAAACATAACTAAAACAACATGGGCAAATATTGGACATGGTCAGTTCATCTTTCGGGATGATAAAGAGGTTTGATATTGAATTGTTACTATGTTTGCCTTGGGACTTGCTTAACTTCATCTTGTTTCCGAAACATAGTCCAGCTTGTCTTGAAGTAATTTACCCAATAAAACTCGGGATGAAAAATATGTTGCCACCATAAACCGGCACCTATGGTTATCAGCCAAAACTGCAAAAACAATTAAACATCCAATATTGGCCAATACTGATAAATTAAACAATATATATTACAATACAATATTATATATGAGGAGCTCTTATCCAAACCGCGATAAGCGCCAAACCTATTTTTAGCCTAAACGATACATCCTCTCGACAAATCAGAATTCAGTGAGCGCAATGAGTGCTTTAAACGATGATAACACTTTTGATGGCCTTGATGAGCCAGTGAGACCTACACCTGGGGGTAGATGCTGCTGCCAAAGGTTTCTGTCTATTTTATAATTCGACAATCAAGGAGCAAAAGTCAAATATCGTTCGAAAATCGAAATGTTTCTTTTATTTTTATTAATAAACTGTTTTCTGTGTCAGTGTCTGCAAATATGAAATTGATGATCAGCATCTCTGTAGTGAACGCTACGCGCCTATAGAGAGAAATGTAATGGATTACATAATCAGAGAGTATGCTATTTATCCTGTTTTTAATTGTTTCGTTTAAAGACATTTCAAGCTTTCTATATAGATATATTTCTCATGTCTGTGAGGCATACGCTGAGTTTCAGTTAAATTATGATGAGATGCGCTCCAGTTAACGTGCAATGCAAGTGACCGTGCCGGCGCCTCCATGTCATGATTATATTGTCTATTTGCTTCTTATTTATTAAATCCAGGCAATCGGTTGATGAAAAAAGATTAAAATTAAGATACAATTTATATAAAACGAGAAATGGAAATACTGAAATGGAAATACTGAAATGGATTTATAGCGTTTTGGAAAAGAGCTCCTCATATATTCATTCTAAATATATTCCATCTGTTTCAAAGTGCCTTGATTCGCTTAGTCACTGTCGTGAACGCTTGATGAGCAGTTTGCATTTAAGTCTGTTAATGAAGGCAATTGTGTGCGTGTGTGTGTCTGCGTCTTCCTCGTCATTAATAATTAACTGTACACACTGTTTCGTTCCTAGTTCTAGCTCGGTCTTCCCATATTAAAAATGTATGTATTTCCCATAACAGTATGGCTGTCTGTAGAGTCTGAGCCAAGTTCATCCTCTTTATCTCCTCTGTGATTTCTTTTATCCCTTCTTTCCTTCCATCTGGTTAACCAAAGCTCCCTCCTCCAATAGTAATCAACATCTGGGCTCGAAGTGTGTGTGTGTGTCTGCATACATGCACTCGGCAGACCATATAATCAGTCCTTATTCGGCATTTCTTGGAGAAGGAAGTGGGCTATGGCCTCAGTGTGATGTCAGAGGAAGAGGAGATTATATCACAGTTTGGAGGAAATGAGGAGGGAGAGAATGTTGAAGATATGTTTTTTTTTTTATATATACAATGGCTTATTTTTTTTCTTTCTACTTTTAAATGCCTTTTATGAATAGATTCTATTTTGTTACCTTTGTCCCAGAACCCAGATCGTACAAAATATATATATTTTTTAATGTACGATAATATAAACAAATAGTGAAATATTTGAAGCATTTTAAATTGTGTAAAAATAATGTGTATGATTTCCCCCACCCCCAGAATTAATATAATAATCATAATTATTATAAAGTCAATTTATGTCACTCAGATTTGCCCATAATAAATGTTTTATCCAATATTATCAAATATTATTATTGTCTTCAATTAGACAGCAGTGTCGGAAGAAATGTGAAAGCTCTTTTTTTTAGCCACTGTAGTCACTTGGACTATTTTAACAATGTTTTTACTAACTTTTCTGGGGCGGCAGAATGAAATTACATAGAAGCCTATGAAGGAGTAAAGCCCCGATCACACCAAACGCGTTTTTTGCAGTGAGAGGCGCCTTTTTTGAATTGTCTTCCGATGGCAGCGTTCTGCGTGCTGTTCATGCGTGTTTTACAACCTGCTTGCGCCTCACGTTTTTGCAGTTGAAAAAAAAAGCAACTCAGAGCAGAAAAAGTGCCAGATGTCATCGCCTTTTTTTTCACTGTCCAATCGAATGAATGGAGAGGCGGTAGTAGTGAAAATATCTTAATTTGTGTTCGAAGGTCTTATGGGGTTGGAACAACATGAGGGTGAGTAATTACTGACAGAATTTTCATTTTTGGGTGAACTAACACTTTAATAAGCATGGAGGAGTGTGAACATGGAGCCAGTGCAGAGGCAGCATTTGAGTTTGAAAATGAACCGCTTGTTATTTCTCTAGAGACACTATAAACAGTCCAGGAACAAATGTGCTGCCACATGCTCACACTACGAGAAAGATGATGTCAGTATTACATCACAACCCTTGCCTGATGATATCCTTGTCCTTATTTGTATATATTTGTGACGGACAGATCAAGCTGTGTTTTTCCATCCACTGTCAGCTGAATTCTGAATGGATTCTTTCAGCCAAAACTGTCATTTTTGTACTCATCCTCATGTTGTTCCAAATCACTATTCTAAAAGTGCTCACGAATATAAATCAAAATCTCTCCTTTTGAGTAAATAGAAGTAGAATTCAGGGTCGAACGCTAAGGATTTTTTTCTACTGGCCCAGATTTTTACTTGCCCTTTCAATCGTTGTCATTGTTTTTGTCCCATGTAAACTGGTATTTTAATATATAATGTTATGACACTATGAAATGTCACTGGTATCTAAAATTTTAATTCTCAATTCCATTTTTTATTCCACAACAAAAACAACTAACATAACTATTATATAGTGTTTCAAACATTATGAAAGGAGTACACTGACAGTAATAAAAGAAAGTACAAACAAATTTAAAGCAATAGCACAAATAAATACAATAGAGCAAACATACAAATGAAATGGTGCTTTTAAGTTTTTCAGGTGAGTCTAACAGTATTAAATTTGAGTATTTCTTACCTGAATAATAGTAATCAAATGCAAAATAACACTGCAAAGTCTTCACTTTATAAACTAAATATGGATTAATTCTTATTAAAGCTACAGAAGCTATTCAGTCAATAGCGCACAGAAAGCCGTCTATCAACCAGCACATGAGATCCAAATTGAGTTCTCTTTTGCATTTTTTTTTGTGCTTGAATCGTTTTAAAGTGCACCTATTATGTTTTTTTTCCAATATTACCTTTCATGTAGTGTGTAATATAGCTGTTTGTGAATGTAAAAGGTTTGCATTGTTTTAAAGATCAAAGTGCATGACAAATAATGTCATTGTCTCCTTAAAGAATCAATTATGTTAAAAACTGACAATTCCAGTTTATATACCTACGTAACAATAGGGGCATTTACACGGGGTAGTTATTGGAACTCTGTTAACTAGCCACGCCGTCCCCATAGGGCCATTCTCCTGGTTGCATTTACGCTGCCAGTAGGCTCTCAGAAGTGACGTAAGCCGGTCGACAGCAATGTAATTTAATCACAGCATTTAACAACTCCCTGGCATAAAGGTTGAGACATTCCTGGACTTCGCTATCGGTCCATCTATCATTGTTTTCCATTTAAATGGAATTAATTCATGGAGTTTTTATACATTTTAGGTGCCGGTGTTTTATATGACATGTGTTTGGCCAATCAACATACACTTATGTCACTGGTAGTTCCTATTGTGCTGGGTTAGACCCTACTCTGAAATAGGAGCTAATTTAGTCCCCTTAAAAGGCATTCCTATAACTAAAATCATTCCCAGTTCCTGTGCAAATATGGCAAAAAAACACGTTCTTCTGCCAATAATTAGGCCAATAAAAAACTTTTGTGTGAAAGCTCCTAATGTAATACATTTGCATAATGCACATCTATGGTCTTCATTGGCTGACCATGAACAACGTCTACTTCGACCCGCCCTCAAACACTGTACTTGTAGCTGAGGCCTGGATTTGGAGTTCGGTTCGTGTTGTTGACATGTTGAGAAGATGCTGTTAAATTAAATTAAATTGAAATGCACTTGTATGATCGAGGAGTCGTGATGGAATTGACACGGTAAACCCGACACCATTGTTATGGTTCATATCACTGTATCAAATGCTGAGGAAGAGCTGAAATTTAGATATGGGAATGACCATTTAATTTCAGACAAGCACTGTAAGCGGTAGACCAATCACAACAGACTGGGCTGCCTGACCAATCAGAGCAGAGAAGTCTCTCGGAAAGGAGGGGTTGATCCTGTATATATGTTCAAACAAGTCATTTTCAGACTCTTTGAGAAATGAGGGGATGTGCAATGTAAAACTTAAACATTTGCAAATGAAATGCCGTACTGGCCCGATCGGGACAGTGACAATTCCGTCAACTGTCCAGACCGTCTTTTACAGTGGCTCCGGGCCAGCGGGCGGTCCTTATTCTAGAGCTCTGGGATTTCCATTTGAACTGTTCCTTCAAGAACAGACTCTGTTTGTGCATGTGTGAAATGTGCGAGAAGGTGATATGCGGTCAGTTTGAAGTTTCTAGATCCTGCTTTCTCTCCTGAGCAGTGGAATGTTGAGCACTTCCTTTCTTTGTCTGCCCCCATTGTTACTTGCTGGGCTTGTTTCGATCAGACAGACTTCTCCTCCTACCTCACACATTTCTAACCACTCTTGTCTCTTTGTTCATTATTCCTCAGTCTCTCTTTCCCCTCTGTTTGTCATCCTTTTCCCAGTGTCCAACCCCTGTTTTCTGATTCACTTTCTCGCAGTTTTATTGATATAAAAGGGTGTTTTTAATGTCATCTCTCTCTCTCTCTCTCTCTCTCTCTCTCTCTCTCTCTCTCTCTCTCTCTCTCTCTCTCTCTCTCTCTCTCTCTCTCTCTCTCTCTCATATGCACAGTGAGTCAAGTATCTGTCAGGCGCGGGCCACTGTGATGATCTATGATGATGGCAATAAGAAGTGGGTCCCAGCAGGCACAGGCCCCCAGGCTTTCAGCAGGGTCCAAATCTATCACAACCCAGGCAATAACGCCTTCAGAGTGGTGGGACGCAAAATGCAGACCGACCAGCAGGTAAACGAACTACAATCAGACAGATGTGGCTTGTAGTTGTGGTCAAACAAAGCATTTTTCATTGAAGGTAATACTGCTGGTAGGTGACACATTCAGGGTAACTGGAAATAAAATCATTCCGAACTTTGCCTCAAGCTAACACTTTAAAATAGTTTGCAAGAACTGACTTCAATCCTTTTTTTCACGGTTAAAGATTAGCAGCACATACTGCAGTCTAATACTGTGTTGTTAAAGGGATAGTTCACCCAAAAATTATTCATTTTCTGACCCTCATGTGTTTCCAGACCTGTATTATTAAAACCATGGAAAGGATGGCAAATAATCATCTTGTCTGGATACTGCTATTAAAGAAACAAAAAAGTGACTACCAGTGTGGTTTTAGACGTGGAAATAGCACTTTGGATGAACTAATTAGATTAGAATCATACATCCGAGATGGTTTTATTAGAAAAGAACAAAATGTTGCTGTTTTTTTTTTGTTTTTTTCATCTGGAAAAAGCACCTACAACTTGGATGTATGGTATTTTTAAATACCTGTATCAAATGGGTTTTAGAGGATGATTACCCATCTTCATCTCCAACTTTTTGGCTTGTAGATATTGCAGAGTCCAAATAGGATACACTTCATCAAATTTACCCAAACAAGAACTTGGAGTTCCTCAGGGAAGAAGTATACTCTTGTCATTCTTTTCAGTATTAAAATGAATGGCATTAGTAATATCGTTGGATCCAATATATTCTGCACCTTATAGGTGGATGATCTTTACATCGGTTACAGGGGGAAGAATTAATTGAAAGACAATTAGTTATAAATTTACAGGATTAATCGGTGGTCAATATAATATAATAATATATATATATATATATATATATACACACTACAAAAGTTTGGGGTCGGTAAGATTTTTTATGTTTTTAAAAGAAGTCTCTTCTGCTCACCAAGGCTGCATTTATTTGATTAAAAATACAAAACAAACCCAGTGATATTGTTAAATATTATTTCAATGTAAAACAGCTGTTTTCTATGCGAATATATTTTAAAATGTAATTTATTCCTGTGATCAAAGCTGAATTTTCAGCATCATTACTCCAGTCTTCAGTGTCACATGATCCTTCAGAAATCACTCTAATATGATTATTTGATGCTCAAGAAACATTTATGATTATTATCACAGTTGACAACAGTTGTGCTGCTTCATATTTTTGTGCAAACAGTGATTCATTTTTTTCAGGATTCTTTGAAAGTTCAATAGAAAAGCATTTCATTAAAAAATAGATATTTTGCATTATTATAAATGTCTTTACTGTCACTTTATATCAATTTCATGCGTCCTTTCTGAAGAAAAGTAGTAATTTCTTTAAAAAAACAAAAAAAGCAAATTGACCCCAAACTTTTGAACGATAGTGTATATATATATATATATATATATATATATATATATATATATATATATATATATATATTAGTGTTGTCACGGTACCAAAATTTCAGTATTCGGTACCAATACCAGTGAAAATCCACAGTTCTCGGTACCAATTTCGGTACCAAAGCTTAATTTAGATTAAATTTACATATATTATTAAAGTGTATATCACAGTTACAAAGATAGAAACTGTAGTATTAAAAACACTTTACAATACGATTATATTTGTTAGATAACATTAGATACAATTACCTAACAATAAACAATAGTTATATACTGTAGCAATTATTCTCCTTGGGGTTAATCAATTTTTAAAATCAAAAGTTTTTTTGTTAACATTTTTAATGCACAGTGAATGAAGTAAACAAACATGAACAATCAAGTGTTTGTATAAAATAACATTCACAAACATTAATTAATGTTTATTGTATATTGTTCACTCAATGTGTTGATAGATAAAGCATTAAGTAATGTTAATGAATGGTATCTTATTTTAGTGTTACCAAACTATACAGGAGATAAAACATGTTTTATTTGACCAAAACTGCCAAAAATGTCACAAAAATGCCTGTCTTCAAAACTTGAGAACCCTCTAGCTGATTTCTGATGCAAGGGCTAGAAATCAGTTAATTCTTTAAATTATCAGTTAATTCGCTGATACTTCCTCGTCATCATGAAGAGCGCAGTTTGCACCGCTTTCTCCCTCTTTCCACAAGCGTTTGCTCTCCCGTGTCTCCGCTATGCAACCATGAACAGTGGCGCGCCTGGAGAAACAAGCTTGCACGTCGCTTCTATTATGAGCGCACTTGCCGCGCGCCTACATTTGAAATAACGAATTTGCACGTGCTATGTGAACGGCCCCTTATGGCAACGTGACATTAGCCTAATTCAAAATATTTCCATATGTGGCTCTTTCCTCCTTTCTTGTCAAGAAGTGGATTCAGAGCAACCGCATTAGCAGCGCCACCGGTGGCCATGTCTCAGTGTTTTAATGAAGAGGACGCAACTCTGCACCTTTCGGACAGTGCATCAAGAACCGGATTAACCCGGTACTTCGGTACTACTGGTACTTAAGAAAAGCTGCTACCGTCATTTTTTTAGTACCGACTTGGTAACGAAGTACCGAGTTTTTTGACAACACTAATATATATATACACACACACACACACACACACACACACACACCTATCAAACGTTCTTTCTTTTTTGATAGAAAACAATACTATTATAGTATAGTATAGTAAAAATTACTATAATAAATAATACTTCTAATAATTCAGCTTTGCCAGCACAGGAATATATTACATTTTATATTATTTTAAAATAGAATTTTGCATTGTTATAAGATTTTACAAATGTAATGTTTTTACTGTATTTTTCATCAAATTAATTTAGATTTTTATAATGTTGCCATATAATTTTCATTAAAAAATGACTTAACTCACGTTGTTTGACTGAAGTGTCCCATTTGAATGCACAAATCATATGGGCTTTTGTTATGTCATTTAAGATGCTTAACATCCTCAGCATCCATCCACTTTCAACAAATAGGAAAAAAAGCAGCCTGGACATTCTACTAAACGTCTCACTTGATGACCAAAATGTAATTTTTGGGTTAAATATTCCTCTAACTGACAGAATGGAAATAATTTCTCTATTTCCCAGTTTTACAGTCCATCCATCACCTGTATCCCTGTATCTTGAGTTCTCTCCTCCCTCTCCCAGCACTGTCGCCCTCTATACCCACAGACACGAATGCTCTCCAGAGATGACTACTAAAGTAGATGATGTTTCCTGTAAGATAGCCAAACCATTTCCTGTGCCGGTTAGGCCCTCCTCCCCCAT
Source organism: Meda fulgida (assembly GCA_030578275.1). NCBI lineage: Eukaryota > Metazoa > Chordata > Actinopteri > Cypriniformes > Leuciscidae > Meda > Meda fulgida. Next base: position 7,940,208 of record CM060633.1, read on the forward strand.
TCCCATGTCTCTACCTCTCCACAGTCCATCTGTCTGATTCCTCAAACTCACTTTTCTTTAGTGACTTTTATCTCTTTCCGCCACTCAGAATCTCAGAAGTGTCTGCTGTCTTAGTTGGTTTATGTGTATTTTGATGACGGTGCTTCTGTGTGGATGGCATGTTGAGCTTTTTTGGACATTTTCTTCTTTCTCTCCACTGCTCTGCTTTGTGGAATTCATGATTGTGATACAAACAGAGAAACGAAGTGTCAGCACATTCACTGATGACAAACACACACACATAGGTTTCCAAGTTTTATGGGGACTTTCCATAGAATGATTTTTATACTGTACAAAATATATTTTCCAGTCCCCTAATCCTAACCATAAACCTACCCAGCATAGAAAACTTTCTGCATTTTTACATTTCCAAAAGACATTGTTTGGTATGATTTACAAGCTGATTTCTTCATGGGGACCAAAAAATATCTCCACAAGGTCAAAGATTTCTGGTATTATTATTCTCAGTATTCTTATTCTAGTTCTTATAACATAGGGAATCCCTGAAACACACACATACACAAACACACACACTCATGTGCTCTGCAGCGGTAGAGCCCCCTCGTGGACAGTCTGTTAAACTTAAAAGCATATATTCTTGCTGGAATATACAAATAAGTTTACAAATATGACACTTTGGGGTTGAACTACTTTGAGTATGAGCAAATCATTTGGTGCACTTTTGGTGCATTTAAGTGTATGTGAATCTAGAGCTTGTTTAAAACGCATGTGCCATATTCTTGGACATTTAGTCTTTGTATTTATGCTGTAATCATTCTTGGATTCATTAAAAAAGTTGAAATAATCGCAAAAAATCATATATTCATTTTTACTGAAATAAAAGCGCCCAAATGTCGATAATTTTGGAGAAATTATTTATTGTGGCAGACGAGTGAATTCTTTATTAGAAAAGTGAATTTAGAGATGAACATTATTTCATAAAGTTTAATGTATTTTTGTCATAGGCCTTCAGTCCATTTTTGCAATTGCATTTATCAATCTGGGTTATTCACATTTGCATATCTTCAATAAAAAAAAAATTGTTCTTCGAAACGCTCTTTGAGAACCTTCCATTTTGGTTCCTTCAGTTGTTCAGTTCTTGCACACAAGAATGCGTCCTGATTTTTCAGGATTTTTTTGAGAACTATTTTTCAAATCTCAGCCGTCGGGTCAGAGGTTACTCTTTCACCGTATATCGATGCGTATGGCCGTCTGTCAATAGCTAGTTATTTTAGTTTATAAAGTTTTGAATATGGCATTTTTTATTACATAAACCCATCGCTTCACTTCAGAAGGCCTTTATTAATCCCTGGAGAGCTTGGAAAGCCTGGACTTTTTTAACATGACTCCAAATGTACGTCTGTAAGGAGAAAGTCAAATACACCTAGGATGGCTTGAGGGTGTGTAAATCATGGGGTAATTTTAAATTTTGGGTGAAATATCCCTTTAACTCTCAGTACAATTGCATCAGCTTAACAACAAAAAAGAGCCATACAAAAGTTAAAAAAAAAAATCATTCAGAAATGTATTATGTGTTCATCAAAAAAAGAAGTGTATTTAAGTAATAATCTTTATTAATATCATAATTAATATCAAAATAAATAATTTAATTTTAAAATGTTCGTCATATTGATTATGCACGAATAATTAACTTCTCCAATAAACTACAGCATAAAAGAGAAATTTGTTTATACTTGTGTGCATGTATGGCTTAATTTACATTTAGACATTTGTGTCTTTTCTTGTACAGGTTGTGATGAATTGTCCAATTGTAAAGGGATTAAAATATAATCAGGCCACGCCAAACTTCCACCAATGGCGGGACGCTCGGCAGGTGTGGGGACTGAATTTTGGCAGCAAGGAAGATGCTGCTCTGTTCGCCAATGGCATGATGCACGCGCTCGAGATCCTCAACTCCATCCCTGATGGAGGTAACGCATACTCACATTTACACCCCATTGTGACAGGGTGTATCTGTTCAACATAATCTTTTACAACTGCATTGTCATTAGGTTTCCCCACACGGCCTGTGTCCAATGGACCATCACCAGAAGAGATGGAACAACAGAAAAGGTACAAACTTATTTGTTGTAGTGTGTGTAACAAAGAATTTGAAGTTTTATTTTTCATTAAGTGATTTTGTTTCCTTGGTCAATCTTTGACCTCATTTACAGACACACACACACACACACACAGCTCTCTCTCTCTCTGTGTCTGTTGTTATGGTTACCTTGATAAAGACTTTACATGGAGCCTATTGACTCATGTCTTGACTTGACTGAAATGTTTTAAATGGCTCTCAGAGAGGCTTGACTTAACATGAAACTTGGCATTGCAGTCTTTTAAGTGCCTCAAAGAGTATGTATGTTTATGCATGTAAGTTTGCATGCAAGTTGCGTGTTTAAAGTCATGTTTTATATATACAGGCTCATTTAAGAGGTCTCAGAATGATTCAAAATATGTAAACCCACCAAATAATTGCATCCCACCGATTCACCCCAGTGACTGCATTGGCTAGTGTCAAATGAAGATCTATTTTCACCCCATGCCTTTTCTAAATGCATGGTATAGGTTTTATTGGAAATAGTTATTTGTGTAGGATATATGTTTTATTTAAAACAAAATCTTACATTTGAATCAAAATATCATAACTGGATCTTCCGGATGAAAATTGACAGAACTCTCTGGTGACGTATGTATGTTTTCTCCAGTCATTTAGTCCAGTTTAAACCTGACCCTGAAAGCTCTTGTTCATCTCAACAACCAATGCATAGAACCAAGCCCCATATTTTTTTCTTTTTTGATAATCTGTTACACTTGGATGTACGTAATGTGGACGATTCATCGATTTTTCTGTTTCAATTTGAATTTCATTGGGAAGAATGTATTATATTCATATTATTTCATAATGGGTTTTTTTTCCTTTCTTTTGAATTTATTTTAATTTGACATTTTCCATGATTTAATTGTTCGCTTATTGACTCACAAGTGTAATTTAAAATTGCAGTATTTGCCAAAATAATTGCAATGCCTTTTCCAATTCCCCTGCAGATTGGAACAGCAGAGGTTGGAGCAGCTCGAGAGGGAGAGACAGGAAAGAGAGAGACAAGAGAGAGAACGACAGGAAAGAGAACGACTGGAAAGAGAACGACAAGCAGCTCCAGGTCAGTAGAAAGTGTTTCACCTCAACGAAGAAACTGTGTATAGATTATTGCTGTCTTCTGAGTAGAGTTAAACTGTATACTTTATTATTGAAAATATTTTTTCCTTGTTGAATGCACAGTGGTATGTCATGTCATTGTTGTCATTGCTTTTACAATCAGGTTACAGTAGAAAACAGTAGAATTTAAAATGTAACATAATTTAAAGTTGAAAAAAATATTCATTTTATAATTTTAAATAAAACATTTATATATAACTATTTATTATATATATATATATATACCGATGTGAAAATTGTGGCCGACACTGATAACCGATATTACCGGTCACAATAGTAAACGTAAATTTTTTTTTAATTTCTAAGGCTATAAAAATGTTACTGAATGTTCTATCAATGCATTTCCAGCAGATATTGAAATAATAAAGGGTCTCAATGAAATATGTGCAGTGTCGCATGTTTACTGTAAATTGTCACATGACCAGAGCAGTTTACTTCCTCTTTATGCCAAGAGAAGAGGATAGCAGCAAGAAAGCTCCCAAAGAAAAGGTTATTAAAGTATGTTAAGATAAAGATAGGACATAGATTTTTGGTACACATCACCGGCAACAATAGTGACCGGTGGGATAACCCATTGTATCTACATGCTAATACACATAGGCTAACTGTTCTACCTTACTTTCTGCTGCTACCTAACTTTCAACCTAATTTTACACACAGACACACACAGAAAAACACACACACACACGCACACACACGGACCCAAGGAAGACTAGCTAGCTAGCTAATTCTGCTAGCTAATTCTGCTGCTACCTAACTTCCTACCTACTGCAACTTTCCACACACACACACACACACACAAGATACTATCCCGTGGCCTCAAGATACTATCCCGTGGCCTCAAGATACTATCTTGAGGCCACGGGATACTATCTTGAGGCCACGGGATGCTATCTTGAGTCCACGGGATGCTATCTTGAGGCCACAATATGCTATCCCGAGGCCACGGGATGCAATCTTGAGGCCACGGAATGTTATCTTGAGGCCACGGGATGCAATCTTGAGGCCACGGAATGTTATCTTGAGGCCACGGGATGCTATCTTGAGGCCACGGGATACTATCTTGAGGCCACGGGATGCTATCTTGAGGCCACAATATACTATCTTGAGGCCACCGGATGCTATCTTGAGGCCACGGGATGCTATCTTGAGGCCACGGGATGCTATCTTGAGGCCACGGGATAGTATCTTGAGGCCACGGGATGCTATCTTGAGGCCACGGGATGCCATCTTGAGGCCTGGGGATACCATCCCGTGGCCTCAAGATACTATCCCGTGGCCTCAAGATACTATCCGTAACACAAACTGCACAGGTCAAATAGACCTATATTCAGTCTGTCCAATGGTTGATACAACACAGTATCCCACCGGTCACAATTGTGACCGATCATAAAACACACTTTTTCACACACTTTTCCATGAAAATTTCTAAAAATTATGATTGATTGTTTCAAAGGGATACTAATGACACATGATTTGGATATTTTTGTGTCTGGGAAAAATTTGGGATTAAATGGGTTAATATTGCTGTTATGGCCGATACCGATATTTACCGATGTCGATATCTCTGTATAGAAAACACTTTTTTGTGATAATCAAATAAAGAGCTATTTTCCAAAACACTTTTAATTTTTTATTTTATTTTTTACTTTTGTCATTTATTTTCAGAAATTACTGATATTGGACACCTTTACCTGTGTGCAAAATATGTCATCAGATTTTCAGAAGAAAAAATAAATATTTATATAAAACATTTTTTTTTATAAAGGATACAAGTGTGACCTGAATTCACACTATGAATAAGCCAACCCTGAGTATTCTCAATAAACATTTACTCACTTGAGACCAAGTCACTGTATTCTGTGAACATTGTACAACAGTTCAAAACTTTAAAGTACAGTAGTAGGCCTTAAATGGCCAAAGCCAAAAGTATTGAAAAAGGTCAAAAGTGAAAATGGAGCCAGAACAAACTGGACTGAACAGACACTGGCTTTTGCAGTCTTCTGAACTGTATGTACAGTAACTAAGTACTGTAACTGCCAAGTTACTGTTCACAATCCTCAGCTGGATCCGTTGCTCCTCGAAGTAAAACTAAACCTCGCAAGACGACATAGTACATTAATCTGATTAAACCTGGTGTGTTTTATCGAGCTGGTGTGGGCGTTCACATGTTTGCATGTATTGCCTCAGATCAATTTGCGTTTGAATAGCTAGCGCGGGCTCTCCGTGGGCGTGGTCACATTAACAGATATGAATGAGCTGAAATGAGAACGACTGACATCTCTCTCTTTTTATATAATTACATAAACAGAGAATATTTGTTTTAGTTTTGAATTAGATCATTTAAAAGTACACACTTAAATGATTATAAAGATATATTGCTAGTACATGCAAACAAATTTTCCTTACGGGGACAAATAAAGAATAAAGAAGAACTTTAATGCCTGGGTGAATAGTATTGGCTGAGTTTTGTTTAAGTTTAGAGACGTGCTCCAAAAAAAAAGTTCACGGAGACGAAGAGGCAGAAAGCACACCATGGGCGTAGGTTTGGTCTCAGCTTTGGTGGGGACATACCCCCCACCCCCCGGGAATTATTTTGTAGTAAGATAAGTAACAGTGCTTTAATGGCGATTTCCTTCGTCATTTCAGACTGCTGGCAAAAGTTTCCTATATGTAATTAAATAAACTTATGAATAAAATACACACATATCATAGTATGCATTCAACACATCATGTTTATATTTCAAAGCAATTTAAATATGAAGGGGACATGGTTTTGTGGATTAACAAATCCATTATTATTATTATACATTACAGTATTCTATTAATACTAAAATTGTATCTTCTATTCTACATCAAATTCTATTGATACATTCTATTCTTAATAAAATAAAAAGTGCATTAGATTAAACTGGGAAGGGTCATAAAACTTGCATATTGTTATCCTAGGTTTACTGCTTCTATTGTTCTCATTTGTAAGTCGCTTTGGATAAAAAGTGTCTGCTAAATGAATAAATGTAAATCTGTTGTGGTTTGATGCTGTCTTTCCTGCATACAAAATGGTTAATTAATTTTGTAGTCTATCCTATGGCTAGCAAGTTTACCCTCCTACCAGATATTGTTATTTGGATATTATCAATCAAATAATGATTCATTATATTTGAATAACCAACAGTGTTAACTTTTGCCTTTTTAACATTGCCAACGTGTTTTTCCAGCACATGTGTCTAGCAAGTAGGCTACACTCACAAATACATCACATAAACAGAATGTAGAAACGAAAAATGTCTCAGATGATCCACTGTTTATGACTGCAGTATTCTAAGTTAAGGTAGGCTAATTAACATTCAGTGGCTTGCTAACGTAGCATTCTATCATGATAGCGCGACTTCTATGAGTCTATCCGTGCCGCAGACCCCTAATTACTGCTCCTAACCTTGAAAGATTGCAGAAGCTAGGTTTAACTGTAACAATATCCTGGGTAACCAGGATCACCAGTTAATACTATTTTCCACAGTAGAATCTGCATTTGAAAGCCTGGTCAGTCACTACTACTGCTAGTTATTTTTGCCTACTTACACTCTGCTTTATGAAAAAGCTTCGTATGTCCCCTTTCTTCTTCTTGGGTGACATAGCCGATCTACAAAGTACAAAAAGGGGCAAAAAACGGAATATTAAAATGTTTTAATCTGACCTTTGTATATGGCAGGCAGAGAGACAGCCCTGGTAACTTACAGTCGGCGTCATCACGCGCGCACACACACACGCACACACCACCCGCTCGCTGCCAGTGAGTGCAAGCACAAAAAGTAGTCCCGGCCCGCACGTGTAGCCTTCCTCTCAGATATCCCGCCGCCAATCAAATTACGGCGTATCTTGTACTGTCGTCATCCTGGCCGTTGGAATCGATCCAAATAGCAGCGCAAATATCAAAATAGCAGTTCAAAGGAGCTTGCTAAATATTGGTGGGGACAAATTTGTCATCTCAAAATATTGATTGGGACTAGTACCTAGCGTCCCCCCCCCCCCCAAACCTACGCCCGGCCTGTTTATTTTCTTTATTTTACAAAAGCACAATGTTTTATTTCGATTGTAAGTGGACACATAAAAAACTAAACATTTAACAGTTTATTTTTTCATATTTCTTAAGTCTGTATGACCAAAAATGACGGAGTATTTTAAATCTATTTTGCTGCTATGTGAAAAAAATCGAGCAAAACGCACCGGCGTTGAAGAACGACCAGACAGACGACATCGTTGCTCCCTCACCAAAGGCAAAGTTAAACTGACTTTGACTTTTTTTGCCGCCTCCAGCACCTGCTTCATCACATTGTGACGTGTAATGTATGCGCTCGTGCAAAAACAAACATCCCCGCCCCCGCACTCACATCTAAGCCTACACACACGTCAAAGACACAGGAATGATTATCGGCCTGTTCACATCGGCCCTATTTTTAAATCGGAACATACCAATGTGTAAAAAATTGACCAGATGTTAAATCGGCGGCCGATATATTGTGCACCACTAATATATATATATATTAATCGTTAATCGTGCCAAAATTAATTGTTTCTGAGATGCGGAAATAGACGATTCCATATCGATGCAGCAATAGATCATAATTGATTATAGCCGCTATAGCCTACTGATGCTTCTCTGATTCATTGCGCTAGTGTAAAATGGCGGAGGGAGGCGAAACACAAAAGCGAGCAATAAAAAAATGCACCCACTATTTTAACATTTAGTGTGTGTGTGGCACGCTTTATTGTAACTTAAGTACACTACACAAGTACAGTTTCATGCGTTTTTAGTGTTCACTAGTGTTTATTAGTTCTAAATGCTCCTGTCGTCTGCTGTGTTCAGACTTAAGTTGTGTACTTTCATGGAGCAGATAAAATAAAAAGGGAGTTCATATATCTGACTCCTTGTATTCATTGATGGAAATGTAGCCATATGCAGTTGTATATTACAAAGGTTGACATGATAATCGTAATCAAATTGAATCATGAGACCAGTGACGATTCACACCCTTACAAACCAAACCCGTTTACCCCTATTTCTGAGCTCATATACATTTAATTAATACTTAATTTGTGTGTGTGTTTTTGTGTGTAAATCTTGTGCTGTTGTTCTACTGTAGTCATTCCTCCTCCACCACCACTGGCCCCTGGAGGCCCTCCGGCTCCCCCTGGACCCCCACCTCCCCCTGGGCCCCCTCCGTCTGGACCTCCCCCACCACCTGGGCCTCCCCCCATGGGAGGAGGAGGAGCTCCACCTCCACCTGCTCCTCCTCTGCCCTCTTCTGGAGGAGGTGGGGAAGGTGGAGCAGGTGGCGGGGGTCTCGCCGCTGCTCTGGCAGCTGCCAAACTGCGCAAAGTGGCCAAGGTGAGACAATGAGGGACATGAGAATCACAATAAGAGAATTTCCAGAGGTTGAAATAATGTGTCACTTCCTTGTAACATTATTTATGGCCTTGGTGGAGTCACCCGAAAATGAAATTCCTTTCAGAGGACGAGCAGGTTATCACATTTTAATGATACTTTTTTTTTTCTTTGTGGAATAATGTGCCCTTGTGAATCATGCATGCGCAATTGAAAGACAAGGAATTTGTATTAAGTTGAAGTAGAAAATAGAGAAACCGAGAATAAATTACTGGCAAATCTAAAACTTGTGTACTAAAGGTTTACAAAAATTATGTAGACATTAGAAATGGGGTAGAAGGTGACAACCAACTCTGGATCAACATGCACCAATGCTGCATTTTTCTAAATGTCATAATCATTTGTTAACAAACAAGTATTCATTACTTCAATGAGTTTATTGTTTCTTCCTTAAATTATTACATTAAGTTAATACATTTTTTGCTAACTATGATTTTGTATATGTACATTTCTGAAATACCTAAATTAGACAGTTCCCTCTTATTACAGCTTTTTTTTTCTGTCTGAGCTTTCTGTAAAGCTTCTTTGAAACAATGTGTATTGTGAAAGCGCTATACAAATCAATGTTTTTATACAATTGAATTGAACCAATCACATACAATTTACAAAGCCAGATGTGAAATAAGAGCATAAAGGCTCGTTCACACCAAGAATGGTAACTATTGCGATAACTATAAAGTTTTAGTAATTGTTCTAATTGAATGAGAATAGGGAAGTCCACACCACAACTATTACGATAATGACACAGAGGAATGATACTGTTGGATTCACTTTCAGAAAGTTTTTTTTCTTTCCAACTGATGAATGAAAAAAACATTGACAGCCAATCAGAATCCACTCCACTTTGATGAGCTAAAGCATTTAAAGCGGCAGATGATGTAACCGCAGCACACTCTTATAATAAATAGAACTTTATGGGTGCATCAGTGTGGATGCTAATATAATAATCTTTAGTTATCGTTCTTGGTGTGAACAGGCCTTAATGTTCCTGGTGGAACCTTATGAAGGCAGTGAAATGATGAATAATGAAATAAGACATCCATTCACAAAGATGAAATTACAAACAAATGTACATGTTATTCAGTTTGTTCAGTAGTTTAAATGTTGAGACTGAACTCCTATAACATTTTGCGGTTATAGTTTATTTTAAGGTGGCATTGTTAGTGTTATTCTATATTTAAGTACTGAGTAATAACTACATGTACTTACTATAGAGTTAAAGGGTTTGGTTGAGGGTTAGTTGCATGTAATTATGCCTAATTTACTGTTATTACTATGGTAAGTACATGTAACATGCGTAACAAGGACACTGTAAAATAAAGTGTTACCCATTTTGCATACATATTCCTGGTGTCTGCTGTTATTGACTCAGTGCTTCCCCCTACAGGATGAGGCTGCTGCTGGAGGAGGCAGTGCTGCGGTCAGTGTGGCGGCAGCTCCTAAAGCAGACAGCAGCCGCAGCAGCGTATCTCTGCCCAGCGGAGGAGGAGGAGGAGGAGGCCTGATGGGAGAGATGAGCGCAATTCTGGCACGACGGTCAGTAGAAAAATGATCCGAAAAAAATCAAAACCATACGATAAATGTGTAATCACAAACATATCCCCCCATTAACATTAGAACATGTTTTAGTTTTAAGGAGTTTGAAGGAATTTTTCTAATTTTTTTACAGCCTAATGATGATGTGATGCATAAGTAGCAGGCTCTCGGTTACCATAATAATTTCAGTCCGTCGCTCAGATTAGGGTTGTGCGATTAATTGAGTTTAAGTTTCGATGTTAATTTGGGCCTCCAACGATTATGATAACATGATAATTGAGATAAACCGATTATTCTGCCACATTCCTTTCCTTTAAAGCAGTGCACTTTCTCCCCACCTTAACGTCCGAATCGTGAACCTTATTTCCTTATAATCTATAGTGAAAGAATTATGTTTGAAATGCAAGCTCATATAATATTTTGGTCATATCGCCCACTTCTAATCGTTTTAAATAATACAATACAAAATTGACCAATATAATTGTGAGTATAATATAATATATAATATAATATTAAATATAATATGATATAACAATATAATCAGCTCTATCTCAGGTTGTAAAAAAAGGCAGGAACTGAGCTGTCACATTAAAAGATTCTCTCAAATGGAAAGAAATCAAACTCTGCTGCTCTAGCATGAGATGAAATCGTGGCATGTGCCTTTTGATTACCAAACACAACATTGCTTCAGTGTCATTGAGTTGCTGTCGGAGTTGTAAGATAGTACACCACTGTTTGCGGATATTAATAGCAAAACAGAATCCTACCTGTCGCAAAACGATCAATCCAGACTGAATATTTAATGGTAAATATGTTGAAGAATAGCCGATTGGCTGTTGAGTCAAAAGCATTTTATTCCCTATACTGAAGCCTCTCCTCCATTGACATCCATTTCTCGGCATTGTTCTTATGCATGCTTGTGTTTTTTTTTTTGGGGGGGGGGGGGGTTGCGAACCTTCAAGGCTCCCCCTGACTCCAGTTCCATTACATTTATTTAGCAGTTCTGTTAAAAATGCTTCTGTTTTTGTTTTGGTTTTGAAAATTGCGTTTGTATTTACCTCCATCAGAAATCTGTTAGCAACTGATTCATTCATTTCACATTTGAGCAATAGATAAAAAAAATAGAAATAAATACTAAATAGCTCTTTCTAAAGGTATCTGCTTACAGATTCATTTAATCACTTTTAACAGACCTTTTTAGAGGCACCATAAATGCAATCCATCAAAGTCATTTGTTCTAACTACGTACTGATAATACAATAAATACATAATAAAAATATTAAACATACAAAATGTACTACAATCACGCTGTTACAATGTAGTAACAGTATTTCTTTCATTCAACCAGCTCATAATTTGAACTGGGCTGCACTCTTCACGCTTTGTTTTTAACTTACTAAAAAGAACCAGACTGATTTATTCGGCACTGGTTGCACTGTATGTTTCACTCCATAGATTCAATAGAAGTGTTGTTCCACCAATTCAATTCTGCATGTTCAAGAACCAAAAGACATTTGGTATTTAAAGGTGGAACCAGTTCTAAATAAGAACAGATTCTCAGTTTCTGAATTAATTTCAAATGTATAAAGTGACCACATACTGTAATACTAGACAGGTAGATTACATTATTGCAATTTAATCTTGTGAGTTGGTTTGGGATATTTTTCTCTTTCCCTGATCAACCTGAAAGATGTTCTTGCGTAATTAGAAAATAATTACCAAATAGTGTTACCAAGATGGCTGTTGATCGAAGTACTTTTGTAATGACCTTGAAATGTAAAGGGTGCTGGAGGCTTTAATGGCAGCAATGTGAAGCACTTACATGAATTTCTCATTAAATGAATTACTCATTACAAAAATATTTCATATTTGAGCTGTGAAGAGGCATGACTAGGTGGATGAACTTCTTGTTCTGCATTACTGACGTAATTCGAGGTGCAGAACTCAGCTTTATAGAGTGCATTAGTGCGTCCACTGTTTCAGCAGCGCTGGTTCGGGAAGTATTTTTTCCATTCATTTGTTCCCATAGAGATTTTAAAGTCTTTGTTAAAGCGTTATAATAAGGCATGAACTAAGCAAACCAGCTATGATGTGAATCATAACATCACAAACTATGATTTGAAGCAAAAAGTATTTAAAATTGGTACAAGACATACATACATATACACACACACACACACACACACACACACACACACACACACACACACACACACACACACATATATTTTGAGACGAGAGCGATATTTGTATAAATAAATATTTTATTTATTAGGGTAAATTGACAAATGCCCCAAAGGGTTAGTTAACCCAAAAATAAAAACTATAATTAACTTACCATTGTTATTATAAATGTTCCTAAACGTAATCCATACGTTCAGTCTAAATCTTCTGAAGAGACACAATCGCTTTATATGACAGATTCAAAGGGTTAGTTCACCCAAAAATGAAAATTAGCCCATGATTTACACACCCTCAAGCCATCCTAGGTGTATATGACATTATTCTTTTAGACAAATACAATCGGAGTTATATTAAAAAATGTCCTGGATTTATAATGGCAGTGAATGGCTGAAGTCCATCAAAGTGCATCCATCCATGATAAAAGTAATCCACATGGCTCCGGGGGTTAATAAAGGCCTTCTGAAGTGAAGTGATGCGTTTGTGTAAGAAAAATATCCATATTTATAACTTTATCGGTTAAAATATATAGGTCCGGCAGATGGCCTACGTAAGTCGACTTACGCCAAACGAGTAACAATGACAATGTATGACGTAGGATGTAGGAGTAGCGTACGGTTTGGCGCCTCTCGCGGTTCAAACAGACAAGGCTGGGCAACAAACTCAAGCTCCTTTCTCTTTAAAAATGGTCGTTTTAGACTTCTAATTCGTGACTGGTGTTTTGTTTTGCTCTATCCTCTGAGCTTCCGCGTTCATCATTATGTTGTGCATCAGGCCATGGGTTAGTCTTCCACCGTAAATCGATGCGTACGGCTGTCTGCCAGAAACTAGTTATTTTAGTCAATAAAGTTTTAAATATGGATATTTTTCTTACTCATCGTTTCACTTCAGAAGGCCTTTATTAACCCCCGCAGAGCCGTGTGGAGCACTTTTATCATGGATGGATGCAGTTTGATGGACTTCAAAACTTAAACGGCCATTCACTTCCATTATAAAGCTTGGAAGAGCCAGGAGATTTTTTTAATATAACTCCGATTGTATTTGTCTGAAAGAAGAATTCAATATACACCTAGGATGAATTGAGGGTGAGTAAATCATGAGGTAATTTTCATTTTTGGGTGAACTATCCCTTTAATTTAGGCTTTTACTCACATACATTGATCCACAAAAATCTCTCAGGTTTCATTTCTTCATTTGTCTTTCAATGATGAATGAAAGCCTTGGTTTGGAGAGACATGAGCATGAGTAATTGGGTCAACTATTAATTAAAGTAATTCATCCTCGCGCCAAATTTATTACAATTAATGCTCCTTTCATTTTATTTTACAGACTTGCTACTAATGCTATCTCTATATATATTAAGTTGTAAATAATCCATGATATTTCTTTGGCTTGTGTGTTAAAACCTATTGTAAATGACTGATTTTTTAAAAAAAATATATATATATTTTTTAAACTGTTGTCGTTGTGTCTCCTGACACAGGAGAAAAGCAACCGATAAAGGAGAGAAGCCTCCTCCCAAAGCAGAAGAGCCCAGTAATGTAAGAACACCTTCTATCTTTTAAGGCTCATTATGGGTAAATGTGTCAATTCCCAAACAAAGCATTTGCATGATTTTTCCACAGTTAAGCACAAACACACTGATTCTAAATATTTCATTAGTAATGTCAGTCACGGTCCTGATTGCCCACACAATGCAACCCTAAACCATAACCTTACTATAGCATTGGTAGCAAATTCTGATAGACAGCAATACTGGTTGTCAGGATCAGATTCATCTAATTTTCTTAACAGGAGACTATGTGTTCAGTTGACCAATGAAATAGGTTGTGAGGTGGGGTTTGTGCTTAACTGGTTTTGAGGGGAAAATGTAAATCAACTATTTAAAGTGCGTGCAAAAGTCTTAAAAGATTTATAGAGCTTTTCCATAGACTTGAGATGGAATATAGCTTCTATAACTGTAAATGTAAGTAAAATTGAGTTAGACTTGAAACACCATTACTGAATGCTGTAGAAACACTCTTTAATTCTACTCTCTGTCTGTTTCTATTCTTTTTCCTGCTGATCTTCAGGATGATTCTGACAGTCAAGGCCCAGGCGGTAAGAATACAATGCATTTGTGATTGATATTTGTGACATTTAGATACTCAGTCTTTTCTCATCTGTTATTTTTCATGAACAGACTTTAGGAGACCATGGGAAAAATCCGCCACCATGCCCAGGTAAACACTCATTTACAGACACATATTGATCTGTATTGAATATTGAATTGAAAACTTTTGTCTAAATCATGTAACAGAACTGAATCTCCGTTAGTCTGGTGTTTAAAGAACTTCAGCTATTGATTGAGAATGGACAGTGTGACTGTCCATAGGGCCCTGTAGTTTAAAGTGAAGTATATATACAGTACATGTCTCAAACAGGACTAACTCGGCACCCAGAAGTCTGGAAACACCCTCTTCCTCTAGCCCACTTACCAGGTACTTTTACTACAGTAAGCTCTCATGTGGTTATGGTTTAACACTGTCAGCGCCCCTGGTTCCCCTGCTTTCACACACACATTTACCTAAACATGCAATGCATGCATTTCTATTTGAAAATATTTTAAAATGCAGTTTATTCCTTACTACTCCAAAGCTGGTATTTTAGCAGCCATTATGCTGATTTGATGCTTGATGCAATATGCTGATTTGATGCTGAGGAAACATTTCATCTGAGCCCCTAAAGGGACATGGTGATGGAACAAAAAAATGAGATGGGAGGAAATCAAATATTTCAATGCATTTGCGTTCTCTCGCAACGGTTTCACGGCCCCCTGAGATACTTTACTTTTGGTAATGGTGAATGAAAAGTTTCTCAAGAGAACGCAAAAGTATTATAAGACATAATATTTCCTCCCATCTCATTTTTTCCCCATCACTATGTCCCATTAAGGGCTCCGTACATTTCTTATTATTATCAATGTTAAAAACAGTTGTACTGCGTACATTTTTTGTAGAAACTATAATATATTTTTTTCCAGGATTCTTTGAATAGCAAGGTAAAAAAAATCAGCATTTATTTTAAATAGGAATTTTTCATAACAATGTAAAAGTCATTACTGCCACTTTTAATAATTTTGATTAGTGCTGTTAAATGATTAAAAAAAACTAATTAATCAAACATTTGTCTGTAATCATGATTAATTGCACCTAACAATTAAAGTTTTTAAAATATTTGTAATATTTAATCTCCAAATTAATGTATTTGTTTAATTGCATCTGAATGAAGGCCAGAATAATCGATACCAATACTGCTACTGATGTCTCTATTAATCAATTGTAGCCATTCAACATTACAGTATGATTGAAAATTTTACATTTTAAAATTAAAAGATATAATAACTTTTTCTTTTATTTAACTTGAAACAATCTTCACATAAACCCATTATAATAAATGTCACATTTGACTGTGCCTTTAATATATTGAGGCTCCACGTTAAGGATTTTTTTCTCTTGGCCCAGTCACGTTGTTTTTGACCCTTGTAACCTTCATGTTAACAGTGCTTTGAGGTTTTTTAGGTACGTCTTATAGGTAGGAAATATACAGAAATTGAATCAAGTTATAAAACAATTAATTGTCTTCACTGCATAGCCTGTTATACATTAAATATAGAATAGTCCTTATTAAAGCTACACAAGTTATTCAGTCAAGAGCAGTGGATGATTTTGTTTTGTTCTTTTTTAACATTAATGACACAGACAGCAGCAGGTTTATTAGGCCGCTGTCACTTTAAGACCTGCCGCTGCTGCACATGGCGCGGATCTGACACGCATCCCCTTTTCTCACAACTCTTTTGTTCATTTAAGATTCATTTAACTCATTTAGCTCGTGGTTGTGAGGATACTCGATAAAGCGGTTTGCATAATTGAGTTTTTTTGTCCTTTCAAGTGCTGTCTGAAACGGCTATAAAATAGTACTTGCATGCCGTTAACATTCATTTTGACAGCCCTAATTTTATTTCATCCTTGCTTAATAAAAATAAACATTTCTCAAACTTTTAAAGGGTACTCGATATATCTGTTGTATTGATGGGGATATACCAATATTGCATAGACCTCTATTCATTTTACAACTAGTTATAATTTCTTCAAACACAACCTTAAAAAAAAAAATGTTTCTGTTACATATGTTACCCTGGTTCCTTAGTGGGGACGCTTGCACCATTAGCCAATGAATTGGTGAGATTCTGGAAGAGTTTCAGAAAATTGTCACACCTGGAGAGTGTTCCCATAGTGTCAGCTACAGACACAGTGTCAAGTGAACATATGAAAGGGAACATTTACTTCCTGAAGCACTTTTTTTTTTTTTTTGAGGACATTCCCAAAATTAGTTATCATAGTGACCAGACTTAGCTAACTTCTAAACCGATTGTCAGCAATTCTTTTCACCAAAGTATGGATATATTCTAACTAGTCTCACACACACACACACACACACCCCGTGTTGCTTGTTCAGGGAGACTGGACTTAACTTGACCCATCATGAGACTGGAGTGGATCTGAGTTTCTGATCTTGTTTGGCTTCATCTTTGCTGGTTTTGCCATCTTTAAACTCGTGGGCTTTGGAAAACTCTTTGGCTTTCTGTAGTGTCTGTAGATCTGTGCAACACTGTCACAGTATTACATGCTTTTTCTCAACAGTATTACTGGATTTGTTTACAT
This sequence comes from Meda fulgida, assembly GCA_030578275.1. Taxonomy (NCBI): domain Eukaryota; kingdom Metazoa; phylum Chordata; class Actinopteri; order Cypriniformes; family Leuciscidae; genus Meda; species Meda fulgida. The sequence goes on from CM060633.1 coordinate 7,957,330, forward strand.
TTACCTTCAGGCATGGGTTTATTGCTTTGATTCTGCTGCTATTCTCTTATTGTCCACAGGGGGCTCCGTGTTACTGACTTCATTACTTCTGTTTCCAGCAGATCTGTTTAAGAGCCTGTATTAAAGCTCTCTCCACATCCATGACTTAAATTCTAAAACCACAGCATCACGTTGCTGCATTCAAAAAATAAATATAAATAAAATATTAGTATGTAAGATTAGAATTAACACCCAAAAATTGCTCAAAGGTGCACAGATTTTCACTTTTCCAGTGGATTTTTGAAGTGTGTATCCTTGCTCTTTTCCTGCTAATATTGCCTATAACCTCTTTCACACTGGAAAAGGATAGTTATTCACTTTCGACTTTTTCAAAGTAAATACATAGCTATAGAAATGAACTGCAGTCATATTTGTGAACAGCAGTTTTTTGGCAGTGATGTTGTTCCAGTTGAAGCCATGGAAGGGAATGAGACTTTGATGTTGGGTTTTTCCTCTAAATAACTCTTTTAAGGACTTTTAAGCTGGTCTATTGCCGTTAGGGATGGTGTACAGGCCGTTGCTTTCTCCTCTGTTTTTCCTTTCCCCTCCTCTTTTTACCTACTTCCTTTTATTAATAATTTGTCTTTGTCTTTTCAGGATGAAACCTGTTAACCAATCAGCAGAGCAAGACAGTGGAGAAGGAGAGTCAGAGATGGAACGAATTAAACAGGTCAGAATTGAAGTCAATAAACGAATAGCTATCCATACGGGAATGTCAGAAATACCAGTGTTTTATGAAAATTTGATTAAAAAATTCACAATTCTACATTTTTTTTATCCATTGTGAGATTTAAACTCAAAATTGCAAGGAAAAAAAGTAGTAATTGCCTATTTATATCTCGCAATTCTGATTTATTTATCTTTAAACACAAAATATATAGCATGGCCTACATAGTTACATACTCTATATTTGTTTCCATAGCCTTAAATATGAACATTTTTTGTAGGACAACATTGGGCAAGATGTGAAATATTTTTTTTTATATCGGCAGCCCAACAAAACAGAGATGTTTTGCCATATCGCCCCAACCCTAATTTAAATAGAAAACAGTTCTTTTAAATTGTAATGATATTTCACAATATTACTGTTTTTACTGTGTTTTTGATCAAACAATGTTGTCCTACAAACTTTCACTATGTCGGGTGAATTTTTAATTGAATGAATCATGCTAAATTATGAATTTTGGTCACATCACTTAAGCTGAGTGTCGGATGAGTTTATCCTCCTTTTAACTTGAGGCTCCAGCTTAGAAATTTCACCTTAACAGTAAAGACCAATCAATGAGGATTGTTGAATAAAAACAAATATTGTACATTTTTGGGACTTTGTCAGCTGACTAATCTGAGGGATTTGTGAGATAAACCAATCCAACCACTAAATGAACACAATGAATGGATAAAAAAAATGGATGCATAGAACGTGAATGATTAAGTTTGTTCTTGCTCTTGATTTTTCTCTTAAAGTCGGCATGGAACTGAAGTTACGATCATCTGTTCTTCCCTATTTGTGATGCATGTCTGAGCGAAAAGGCTTCTCAAACAAATAACGGTCTTGAGTTTGTCTATCGGGAATGGATTGTATGGTTGTGGTTTGCTATTGCTGTGATCTCATGCGAGTGACAGGTTGTCCCGCCCTCACACCAGCAAACACGTCATCAGAGAAGAGATTGCGTGAATAGCGCAATAGTTGTAGAGGTTGGGGGACGTGAGGGAAAAACGTTTGAGAACCACTAGGTTAAGTGATGGTTATGTTCCACGTGGTTGAGAGAGCAGTCCGGTGGCGGTGACGTCTTCCACTGATTGTGCTGGGAAACAATGCAGGGTGAAAGGAGTCCGAATGAACTGGGAAAATTCATTCGGTAACCAAAAGCTGTCGGATTAAATTACTGAAGAAAAAAACAACTAAATTATCAATAAACTATTTATTTAATTGTGAAAAACTTTTATACAGTTTATTTGGGTATAACAAATCATTTAAATTGATTTAATTAAGTGAATATTGACTGGTATTAGTTACTGGTAATACATGTTAAAGTCACCATGAAATTATAAATGATTATAAAATATAAATTATTATAAATGATTTATCTGTCCACATCATTTTTTTGTCATTAAATTCATGTTCATAAAAATAACTTCCTCCCTCTAGCAGTGACATCTCTTCTTTTTTCTCTTCTCCGATGACATGTTCACTGGTGCGAACAACCTGTCAATCAAATGAGATCACAGCAAACCCTAGTGATTCAACGATCTAATTCATTCACTTTCATTTTGTTTAAGAAGCCATCTCACTCTTGATATGTCATTTCATGCCGACTTTAAATAAAGGAGTTTGTTCTTTAGCATTTTAGTTTTTACTGCGTTATAGAAATTTGTGTTGACTAGTTTTGTATTTCGACAACCCTATAACCTTGATCTTACCATGAATTTGTTTGTGTCTACCTGATTCTTTAGGAACTTCTAGAGGAGGTGAGAAAAGAGCTTCAGAAGGTTAAGAATGAAATCATCGGAGGTGAGAACAGGTTTTTCCCTTTCCTGTCCCTGCTGTGTTTAAAATGAATATTATTTTTGTATTATAACATCTGTTCTTTCACAGCCTTTATTCAGGAGTTACAGAAACGAGGATCTACATAGTCCCACAGAAATGGATGGGAAGGGATTGCTCGGTCCTGAGAACCCAGGGATACACAAACACACACACACATAATCACCAAGGGACTTAACCCTAAATCATTACAATTCAACTCAAGATGAGCTTTGTTGTACCTTTACCTGCCATCGTTTTCTTTCACATTCATCCATTTCTTTTCTCTCCACATTTAGTTTTACGTATTTAGTTTTCCACTTAATGATTTACATACCGTACACGTCGTCACCCTCACACTTGATTCCTGTTATACATAAACGCTCACCGTAAAACTTGTCTAAGGTTATTGTATTCAGGGAATAAAGCATATCACTTATCCCAGTGACTGTAATGGCCATATACAGATCCGCAGAGCCGGCAAGTTATGATGCAGCACTAAGGAGGCAAAAACGAGACAGATCTTGGAGAAAAAAACCTGAAGTACGCACACTATCTACCACACGTGACCGGACCACCACGTCAGGTTCCACTCTTGCGCTTTCATCTGGGAGATTTTCATGTCAGGCCTGATTTAGCACCTCTTTTTCTGTAAAGGGAAAACAATAGCATATTTAAAACATTTATTTGAGGCTCTGAGCGTCATGTTTTGTGTGTGTGGTTGCATGTTTGCGTGTATGGCTGCACTTGCCTCCGTTTATCGTGCCATCTTGTATGTGGTCACCTGACCGCCACTATCCGTTGGTGCAAAACAACTGTTTTCAAAGCTTCAGCCCTCATTTGAAATGTTTTTAAACTTTGTGTTGCGATATGAAATACTATGGCCATGATCATTTTTGTCTGTTGGCCATGCCAAACTGCCTTGGAAAATACATATAAATATAAATATATATATAAGGTATATATATTTGTTTTGAGGGAAAATTATAGAAAACTTGATAATGTTTCTATTTTAATTGAAATAAATGGTGAATGGGGACTTAATGTGATTTATAATGTTTTTCTTTTTCAGAGAATGTTATTTTCAGTTTTCTGTTATCTTTTTTGTTTCTTTTTCTATAGAATATAGGCTTTTTACACTGAAATATATAAAGAAAATTGCGTAGAGACACTGGATTAGATGTCTTTATAGTCAAATACAGATGCTTCTTCTACTGCACTTGTGTCTGCCTCGTTTTTATTACCACCATATACCCATATCACAAGAAAAATAACTATAATCTATTATTTAGCCTTGTCACAAAACACATTAGCTTATTCATTAGGAGATTTATTATATGTTGATTTAAATGGTTTGGGGTGTTTCAGATACAACAATGGATATGATAATACAGGTTAACCTAGCATTATACACATAGGATGGGAAACATTGAAGTGAAACCTGAAATCAGCTCTTAAATAGGTTTCAACGCAATAATATATATAGCCTGGAGTAAACCTTACTCTTGAGTTAAGGAAACATATTTGCAGCACATGTATTGTCATCACACATACTGGACATAATACAAAACAAGCTTGTTATGAAATCCAGGAAACAATTTCTTTGACTATATAAATGTTTATTTAGCTGTGGCTAAGAGCAACAGCAGAAGGATAATGAGCTGTTGTTTCCTGTTATGAATGGACCCAAGCAGAGTTGTCAACAACTGCTATCTCACTCTGCTTTTAGAAGCCAGCCCTGATAAACACATTTGATTTTTAGAATAGAGGATTAGAATAACCTCAACAACAGGCCAAACTGAGCGCAATAACAATACACAACTGTTACAATTCTGCAGATAATATCTGTTGTTTAGAAATGGTTTTCTGTGTTTTCTTTGTCACGCATGTTTTCCAATTTCCACAGGCCCCGTCATATGGAAATAAAGATGGTCATTAAAAGAACCATGAACATATATCGTGTTACGTGAATATGATCATTCAGTACAAACATGCACACTTGTGAAACAAATACAGATCGGATTAAAGTCACCATGAAATCAAAATGGACAAATCTTTCTTTGTTTTGTACAGGATGTTGCAGTGTTTTTAAATTAATTTATCCGTGCACATCATTATTCTTTTTTTATTTATGCATATGCTCTTGTAATCGGTAATCAAAAATGTTTACCTCCCCTTCCCCTCGATCTGTTCCCTGATGTATCTCTCGGCAGAGGGTGGGACTAAAATCTTCCACAACTGACTACAAACTAGCATTCAGATCCAAGTGATGCTCACTGCAGAGCCACATGATGTCCAGCACTTCATGGGTTGAGCTTGACCTAGTCCAGCTCCACCTCAGTTGATCTAATGGGTGGAGGGATAGAGTTATGGGTAAGGTTAGGTTGTGGTTGGACCTTCTAGCTCCACCCATTACGCCCAAACTACAGCCAGAGAGGGAGAGCTGGACTTCACGCTTCACCCATGGCTCTGCAGTGAGCAGCCAATCCAAGGATCTGCCACCATTTAGTTAGCAACGCCCAACTTCCTATGATCCAATCAATTCCTGAGGACAAAATCAAGCCCCGCCCTACGAGAGCTAATATAGTTATAGTTATCTTTATAGTTATCATTCTTGGTGTGAACGGCCTTTATTCTTGCAAGTCTCCCAGCAACACACAGTAGTGGGGTTTCATTCCTAGAAGAATCATATTTTTTAGAATGAATAGGTTGAATGAATGATTCAATAAATCACTCATGGCTGTGTCTGAAATTGCATACATACTTGTTTTAAATAAGCAATTACTAACACCCGTTAAAGTCAGCATGAAACGAAAGTTACAATCATATTTTTTTCCAATTGTGATTCATATCTGTGTGAAACAGCTTCTCGAACAATAAAAATGATAGGGCGGGACTTGATTTTGTCCATTGGGAATTGATTGGATCGTTGTCGTTTGCTGAAATAATCTCACAGGTTGATGACAGGTTGTCCCGCCCTCACGCCAGTTAACACATCATCAGAGAAGTGATGTCGCTGCAAGAGGGAGGTTAAGTTATTTTGATTAAAGATTACAAGGGCACATTAATTAAAACAATAATGATGTGCACGGATAAATCACGTATAATAAATACTGTAATATTCCATAAAATATAAGAATTGTTCTTTTTGATTTCATGGTGACTTAAAAGAATGCTCATATGTCTGTAGTATGAATGAAATCCAGACTACATTCGTCATGTTGTCATTATCATGTGACCTACCAGCATCAGGTGTGTTGCTTTACTGCCATTCACAACTCCTCTCCCTTGACCTCATAGGATAGTTAATTGTCCATCAGATGCATACTGCAGAATGCTTGGTAAGTAGTAGGTAATTTGAGTACTTTCCACCTACTAATTTATGAATACTATGAATTCGTACATACAATCTATTAAGCTACTACTTTTTCCTACTATATAGCAAGGCCGTAACCATGTCTTGAATATTTTATGAACATTATTGTTATAGTTCTCAACAAACTGAGTTGAGTGAATAATGAAATGACTCACTCATAAAGACAGTTACTTGTCGCCACCTGTAGCTTGCAAAAAAAAAAAAAAAACGAGGGCTGGAACTGTTGTCTATTCTATTCTATTCTGCTGTGATGCAGGAAATACCAGTGACCATTTTTTCACAGATTTCATCACAATTTATTTATGTAGGCCCTATCTCTTTAAAAAAAAAAAACTACTGTGGTGGTACCATGGAACAAAAATGGTATCTGAAAACACCATGGTACCAAATTATGACCATATTCGTATACAATTGGTAATTGTTTGATCCTCCAATGCACTTCAAAAATAGCAACAAATGTAGGCTACCATAGTATTTTTTATGACTGTTTGTAAAATTAGCCACAGATTCTTATAATTAGGCAATATGAAACCTTGCTTATATAGGAGTAAAATATTATTCTCTCTTAAGCCTCAAGGCTTTAACTTTGAAAAATGAATATTGCAGAGGAACTGTGACCGACCGACTGTGAGTGTGACACATTAAGCAGCAGAGGGCACATGCAGTGTAAATGTATGTGTTATAGTATTGAAATAGCAATAGATTAAACAATCCGGACATGTATGATTTCACTCTAAAATCACACCCTCGATATTACTACATTATTGACATACAGCAACACAAAAAGCGAACCATTTCAAATTTCGGACGTTGCATGTGACGTCGCGCCGAGTGTGAGCTGAGGTCATTTCCTGTTTGTGCTCCCGTTGAGTCGCTAGACGGAGGCCTAATCGTGATTCCAGCACCACTACCACCGCCGCCGTAACATCGCTCACAGACCTACAAAGGACGGGCACGACGAGGTTTTAAAAGTCTTAAACGCGTCAGATAAGCGCTGTGGGATGAGTTTGGGCGACCGTGCTGGTGCTTTGGGCCACTGAGGGGCGGTTTGTGAGGATAATCGGGCGGTTGGGTGTTGTTATTTTTGGGGCAGCTGAGTGGTCATTGGCAGGGCTCAATACACAGCAGCTCGCGAGAGGAATAAATACACACTTCACGTCTCGAAATACCCTCGTTTCACTCCACTTACATGGGCTTTTGAAGATTTTTACATTTCAGTTGACCAAAACAACGCAGGAGAAGAAAAGTGGAGGTAAGGGACTAAAGCGTGCATCGATGATTGATGGCTAGCGTGATGTTTAGCCTAGCCCGAGTCTCTATATTTAAATTGCACTTAAATGTTATGTGCCGTTGACCATTGGGATACATTACCAGACAGAATCTCTTTACGAATATGTGTTTCTTATGCTTACTGGATAGATAAACATCATCTCCCGTCATAACACACGTTTGTTCTCCGTTTCCCTTTACAAATCAGTTTAATAAATAAAAGAACGCTTTTGAATCAATATAAACCCATTTGACGCGTATGTTTATCTCTCTCGCGGAGTATTTGGATGTTATCTTCTTGTAAGTGCATTCTGGTGTCTTGACGAAAATCTCATTATTTTAGATAAATAAAAAATAATAGCTGAATTAGTGTAAATGAAGAATATATTATCGATCAGGCCCTTTACACGTTGTACAGATGGATGTGAATCTATAGGACTAGCTCCATGTACATGCTGGATTATCAATCAAATGTATGCCACTTTGCCTTTGGTTTTATTAATAGAGCTGCCATGCTGTTCCACATGGAGTTCAGCTCTGTTTGCGTGTGTAAAATATTGAAACTTTATTTGAAGTGGTCAGATGTTTAACATATATGAAATAATGCATCCACCAGGTTAGTGCGCGAGTGTAAATGAGGCCTGAAGGTTATTGGGGTTGAGAGGGGTCAGTTTTAGGACTTCACAGTCTGGAATTATTCCACTCGGCACAGAACATGTGTAATCATTAGTTTGTTGAAATGGTCACAGCTCTTGTTTGTCTTTCTCTTGTGGACTTCAAAGTGCGTATGTGCACTTTGTTGAGTTGCTGAAAAAGAGGAACAGTCAGACCACTGACCAACTGATATACACGCACACTAGATGTACACTAGATGCATGGCACGTATATGCCAGCGATAGAGACAGTCAGTGTGTTTTTAATGCCAGTGCATGTGTTACGCAGTTGTGTAATGGTCTAGCAGTGGCGTCACAAGGTGGGGATTTTATTTTGCAGGGATAATCCAGTGTTGTGCCCATGGTGATAGGACAGCATGCCAGATCTGTGCCAGAGGCACTTCTATGCCAGGAAACTCCTCTGGCACAGTCTGATCTTACTCACCTCACAACAACAATGATAGAAAAAGCAGAAAAAACAGCTTTCAGTTACTTCTGTTTATATTGGGTTAGAGGTCTGAACAAACACCTTACACTAAATGTTAAACCGTAGTATACATTTTGTCCTGCACCGTGTGTGCCACAAACATTGATCGCTCAAAATATGTCTTGCTGAGGACTGGATAGGTGTTTTCTAAGTGATCACCTAGATAAACTTAGCAGAAAATCCCACAGACGTGCATTATAGGAGCCATATCAAGACACCAAAAATTAAAGCAACTCAGAAATGGGCTCTTGACCACATTACAAAATAAAAATCATTTTTATATATATGAGTTTTGCTTATCAAATTTCATAAAATATTAGACTACTGTATATATTTAAAAAATGTTTTGTTTTTTGTTGCATATGATATATCTGGAGTTAATTTATTTCTTGCCCCTCTGGCAGATTGATCATTAAAAGACCATCTAAGATTGATTGTTTGACAATACCTCTTATTATCTTACACATTGTCACACATTGTCTTGCTTCTTAGATAAAAATTTCATGCAATTTAAGCCCTGAAGGCATTTTTAAGGGTTGTTTTGTCTGAGTGACACACAAAAGTAAAGACTCATAACTCCAAAACTGTAGTAGGTAGTTTTTATTTTGTTTTTTAGAAAATATAAATTACATTTGGACTTTCTCATGCTGAGAAACCGCTGAAAAAAAGAAAAGGTAATAGAATTGGCTACATGCATTGTAAAGTTCTGACTCTAATGAAATGACACTTATTTTGTATTGATCAAGGCAGTAGTTTTGAAAAAATATGATTATGAATTTTTTCGTTGCTAGGTGGCACCTGGGGGTGGTACACTCCGGTTTAGAGGGACTACTCAGCACTCGTTAAGAGTGGATCAAAATGGTTAGATGCATTAAAAAGCAGAGTTCCTAAGCTTTAAAATTATACCTTTTTGTGTTGGAAAACAAACATGGACAGTTCTGGGAACATTGGATAACGCATTGCATCCTGGAAAGATGAGACATGTTTGACATGAGACATGTTACATCACTTTTTAAACGTGAGAATCTGCTGTAAATAATGACGTTCCATTCTACATGTGGCACATGCAAGTTATGAGCAAAAACGCCTCGTAAAATCTAAATATTTGTTTTTAGTTAGTACCTGTGCGCTGTTTTTGTTTTAAACTCATTTTACACAATTTGTGCAGACTCATTAGCCGGTGAAAACAACGCAACAGGAGCATGTTGGAGGCTTGATATGAATGTGTAACGTCTCTGATTTTGTATGCAAAAAGAATGATTGTGCTACCCATTTGGTTTCAGTTTCTATTGACTCTTAAACAGAGACATGCCAACACGGTCCCGTTGGTTTTAAAGGGTTAAGTATTGGTGCATGTTTGTTGGTTTTTAGTTGTTGTTTTTTTACACTAAGGATGCACCAATATTAACATTCTGACAGATACTACAATAATTATTAGAATACTATGGTCAAAAACAGATTGAAGGGCAATATTAAAAAATAATGTAATCATTTACCCCATTATGAAACCTGTATGCCTTTAGCCCAGTGGTTCTCAACCTCTCCTGCAGGGACCCCCTGACAGGCCATGTTTCTGTTTTAACCCTGAAATGGCACACCTGATTGAATTAAAGGCTTAATGAGTAGTTGATGATTAGTCAACTACTCATTAAGCCTTTAATTAATTGAAATTTACACCTATAGTTGCTGTGTGCAAACTAATAAACAAAACGCAGAGTGGATTGAGCGCGTAGTTGCACAGACGCACAAGCTTGTCAAGCACACTTTTTCACAGACATCGCTGGAAAGTTTGTAGCTCGGTCGGATGTATCAATAGCAAAGAAGGTAAAACAAGGCACATTACTAACGTTAACTGATGGTAAAAAGAAAAAGATCCCTCACTTTTTTGCATACTCTTGATTGCTGATCATTCACTCTGCACATATGCATCATTTAGATCAAAACGAAATCGTATATGCGAGTAAAAACTTGAACTGTTGCGTGATTTATGTATAACAGTTGGTTCCCTACATTTATTACAGAATGTTTACAGGACAAAAAGTTAACCGTGTGCAAACATCCGAAGCACACGTCCAGAAAGCCTCGTCTCAGACTGACTTATCTGCGCGTGCCTATAGTGAGAAATGCACATTTTATTTGGATTATAGAATCAGAGTATTTGTTTTCGATTATTATTATTATTTGAAAGTAGACACTTCAAGCTTTCTAAATGCCTATTTCTCATGTCTGTGAGGCAAGTAGCCTAGGCTATATGCTGAGTTTTCGTTTGTTTGTGACAGGCTCCAGTTCTGTCTGATATTAATTTCTTTCTCTGCACTGTCTAGTGCTTCATCAGATTTGTCATGTTGCCGGTCTTGGCAGCAATTATCTTGTCGCAAATATTTGCATTACACACTGTTGGCATCGAGCATGGTGAAATGTAGCCAGACTTTTGATCTTTTCCACATTTTTACCACTATAGGGTTGGGACGCTTACAGACTACAGCCTCACGTGTGAGCTATGTCTCTGGGCATAACTGGCATAAACTTGTTTTTCCTTGATGCCTCACCACAGCCAATCATGCTGCATGCTTATTGGCTCATTGACGTTGATGAGATTAACCTCTTAGGTAGCGATATTTTGTACGAAACAAGACATTTTTTGATGCTCGATGGTATCAAGGCAATTCGGTCGGTGCCTAAAAAGTATCAAACTCGATACCCAGCCCTCCTGACACTCTACTTGTCTTTAATATTGTCTTAAACATTAATTGAGCTAGTAGTTTTTGATGTAGTATCAAAATTGTAATTGAGAATTGTGATAAATCACTGTCATCTAAACCACTGACTAGGGCTGTCGCGATAACTGCAATATTGTAGTACCGCGCTACTGACAAGCCAGCAGGAGAGGAATGCAAGCAACCGCGATATTCGCAGATTTTCTTTTTTCATAAGGCTATCCGTCTTGTTTTGAACTTTGTGCATGTTTATTGAATGTTAAATAAGTTAGACTGTGTATCATGGTGATTTGTACAGAGGCTTAGATTTGCTTTTAAGCCTAAACAGACTGTGAATGAGAGATCGACTGAGCGTGTGCGATTATATGCATCTGTCTTTCAGGTCAAGTCATGTATATTTGTGAAAAGGTTGCCGTGTCCAAGGAAAGTGAAACATTTGTCGGATCTTTCTTTTAACGGTATTTACCACGAAATGGTCGCGCTGGTCAGCATTCCACAGCACGAGGAAGCCACAGGAAAAAAAACCCAGCGAGTCACGCATTGAATCAATGCCATTGGTCTCTATTAAGGGAAGCATCAGCTTCAGCGTTACCCATACGACGCATTGCTGGTCATCTGAGCCTTGAAAAGTGGAGCTCAAAGTTAAAAATAATTAACACCTTGTTTACATATATCTTTTAATGAATCAGCGTTTTTGAACGTGTTTGTTGAATGAACGGTTAAATGACTCGCTCTAAGACAGTCTGTTGCCGTAACAATGAAACTGCGTGCTGACTGACAGCCTTTAAATGCGCAGAGACGCTGTTTAGTTTAGGTTACATTGAAAATGTCCTTGTTTTTGTGAATATTGACCACATCGTAACACTTATTTAGCGACAAATAAATCAAAATAAATAAATGGCGTTAAAACCGCATATCGTGCTATTGAGCCACTCAAAATTACGGCAAGGAAAATTCCTTCACCGCGACAGAAAAAAACCTTAGCTTTGAACCCTGCCGAGGCAGCTCAAAATATGTGCTGTGCTATTAAATGAAAGATCAAATATGATAGAGCAATAGAATGAACAGTGAAAATAACAGGCTTGTACAATACATTTTAATGCATAATTAAGCATGAAAATAACTGAAGGAAATATATATTTGCTAAACAAATGAAATCAATGAATATGATTTAATATTCTTTTGGTTTCTCTACCTTACAAATTAAAAAAGTACATATGCAATTACAAATGCAGTGAAAATACAGGTATCGGCGAGTACTAAAAATGAAAATATCGGTATCAGCCTAGTTCTAGAAAAAGTGGTATTGGTGCATCCCTAATACTAATAATGAATAAATTAAACGCACTAAATAACTTATTAGTTTTAATCATTGCCAAATCAGTGTTGTGAAGTTTAAGACAATTACCAGCAATGCCTTGGCAACCATCCACAATACTCTGTCAACAATATTAACAAATAAACCTGAGAGAATAATTAAAACTTATAATTTAATTACAGGCATGTCTGATCATAATTTAACCCTATTAGCTAGAAAATTGATAAAAACAAGGTGCAAGAATGAAAATCTAATAAATAATAAAATGTCTATCACATTCATCCCATAGAAAGATTTAAAACTGGTTGAAAAAGAGTTCAAACAAACAAAGTGGACAGATATCCTGGAGAAAAAATCTTGTGAACAAGGCTGTCATGATCTTATGGTGGCTGTAAATGACATCTTAACCAAATATACAAAAAATAGGCAAAGAAATCGACATGCAAAACAAAATTCGCCATGGTTTAACAAAAATATTTGGGATATGATGAAGAAGCGAGATGTGGCGCTAAAAACATTTATAAAATCAGGACTAACAATGGATCGATTTGCCTTCACAAGTCAAAGAAATAAAGTCACAGCTGAGCTTAGAAAGGCCAAAGCCAGTTTTTTCCTTGAAATCATTAGAAATGCACAAGGTAATAGTAGAATAATATGGAAAACTATTGATAAATTGATTGGAAAAGAAAAGTCAAAATGTGAGAATATTCATCTCAATATTAATGGAAAAATCGACTCTTTTGCAATTGCAACAAATTTCAACGAATATTTTTTAACAATTTTCCAAAAACTGGCTAATAATTTTCGAATTGCTCATCCTCCTCTCATAATTAGTGATACACCTAATTTTAACCTTAGCTTAATAACTAAAACTAAAGTTGAAAAAATAATTACTGTGCTAAACAGCAGCAAAGCAAAAGATATTTATGGACTTGACACTTATTTTTTGAAAAAATATTTTCTCTGAGCCATTAACAACAATTATCAATCAATCGATTAGTGAGGGCATCTTTCCAGCAGCCCTAAAACCGGCGATTGTCACCCCTATATTTAAATCCGGAAACAGACAAGACATGAACAATTATCGTCCAATAAGCATCCTTCCAGCTGCGTCAAAAGTGCTCGAGAAGACTGTGGCGGAGCAACTTACTTCCCACTTTGACTCACAAGTTCTTTTAAACCCGATGTATTTTGGCTTCAGACGGAAATACTCAACAGATTCTGCTTGTTGCTACCTCTTAGAAACTATCAGGGCATATGTGGATCAGGGAAGGGTGGTGGGAGCAGTCTTCTTTGATCTGCGTAAAGCTTTTGATACTGTCAATCACCAGATACTTTATAGTAAGTTGCATCAATACAATCTTTCTGAGCACACCCAAAAGTGGATAAGATCTTATTTGAGCGACCGACATCAGTGTGTACGAGTGAATAATATCCAATCTGCGTTTAGAGCTACATCCATGGGAGTGCCGCAAGGGTCTATTTTGGGACCCTTTTTTTTTTAGCATCTATATAAATGACCTCCCCAGAGTGTGTTCTGACGTTGATGTAATCATGTACGCTGATGATACGGTGATCTTCACTTTTGGGAAAAACGAGCTGGAGGTTGCTGACAAATTATCAAAAGAGATGCAGAAAGTTGCAGAATGGTTGCAGCCGTCCTGCCTGACCTTAAACGTTGATAAAACTGTCTCAATGTTTTTTTCAAATAAACGTAAAATACAACAAACTCAAGGAATTCAAGTAAATGGACAAAAAATTAAAAATGTAAATGAAACAAAATATCTGGGTTTAGTACTTGACTCAAACCTTGGTTTTAAAAGTCACATAAAACAACTCAGTAATAAATTAAAATTTAACTTGATGAACTAAAAACATATTAGAAATTCATTAACTACGGAAGCCTCAAACACATTCCTTAATACTATGATTGTTTCACATCTTTTGTATTGCATGTCTAGTTGGTCTCAGGCGTGTAAAACATCGCTAAAGTTTCTTGAATCATTATACAAAAGGGCTATAAAAATTCATGATAAAAAGTCTCGCTACTACCATCATTGTAAAGTACTAAGTAAATATAACATTTTAAATTTTGAAAACCTTATTAAATATAATCAAATTTCTTCTTTATTTAAAATTATAACATCGCTGCTCCTCCTTTAAGAAAATTTGTGACTAAATTCGGAGAGAAATTCAAGAACCACACGGTCGACAGTTAGAGGAGAGTGCAGCGTTCCAAGATGCAGAACCACATATGGTCAACAATCATTCTCTTATAAAGCAGTGAGCCTTTGGAATACTCTTCCAAATGAAATTATCTCTTGCACTAACTATAGCACATTTACACGCCTGACCAAACAGTGGTTATTAACAAAGCAAACCTGTACGCACTGAATGACTGTGATACGAATGAGTTATAGATTCCTGTAGTAGAGAGTGTTATATGATGTGAGTGAAGTGATGCTTCTGTGTATTATAATTCTGTACATATTTTTTAATTTTTGTAAGTATATCATCAACCTGTCCAGGGACTGCAGGCGGAAATTAGCATTTTTTGCTATAACCTGGCACATGACATCTCTTCTTTCTTAGATTAATGGTTTTTGTGCATTGTACCTGATCAAATAAATAAATTAAATTAACTTCTGCATGTAAGAGTGACAATTACATTTTTTTTTCATGTGGATGAACAATTCTTCTCCCAATTTGTCATTTTGAGCATGGCTTTATGCAGAACAAAACGTTTTCTTTCTAATGTTGATTCTGAAAACAGCAGGTGTCTTGTTCAGTGTACAGAGTGGTGTGTTCACCTGTGGATCAGACTGGCTTCACTGCAGTCTAATTGGCATCTCCATGGTGACAGAATAACACTGTCGCATTTCCCGTTAGAAATGGTTTAAAAACACTTTGTGTTAAATGAGGCTCATCCTTGTCCCATGTCTGTGTTTTTCTCTTCACGCGTATTGTGATTTAAAAATCACTGCATTTGTATTATACATATATTATCAGAGTAAAAGTCTTGCAAATAAGAACAGGGAATATTTTGCACTTTCATCCCAAGCGTAAATTAAACATTTGTAAATTCAAATTAAGTTGTAACTGTTGGAACCTTTTTGTAACTGTTTTCAGTTTAATCGCACGTGAGTGAATTTAGATAAAGGCTTTTTAGAACAAATGCAGTATACATATAATCAGCATAAGCATAGTAATTCTTTTTAAATATTAGATATGAAGTTAATGTAATTTTATATCATCATAAATTCTTATATTTTGATTTTGTTATAGCTATTAGCTACAACAAATTATTTTTTAAAAGAATTGGACATCTTACAAAGTCTAATAATAAATTAAAGTATCTTATCTTTTTTACTGAATTGCTCGTTCTTTTTTGGACTCAGTGACAGAGTTCAGGACTGACATGAGGTGAATATTGCATTATTCAAATTAGTGTTGTAACGGTACCAAATTTTAGTATTCTGTACTAATACCAGTGAAAATCCATTGTTCTCGGTACCATTTTTTAGATAACATTAGATAAAATAACCAAACAATAAACAATAGTTATATACTGTAGCAATTATTCTCCTTGGGGTTAATTAAAAAATGTACTAATACATTTTTAAAATCAAAAGTTTTTTTGTTAACATTTTTAATGCACAATGAATGAAGTAAACAAACATGAACAATCAAGTGTTTGTATTAAATAACATTCACAAACCTTAATGTTGTAAAAATATATTGTTCTCCCAATGTGTAGATGTTAGATAACGCATTAATGAATGGTATCTTATTGTAGTGTTACCAAACTATACAGGAGATAAAACATGTTTTATTTGACTTGACTGTACTTTTATTTAATCCAAAACTGCGTTCATATTTAATTCTAAAAGGGCTTTTAAAACCTGCTAAGGGTTATCAGCCAAGAATAAGCCTAGAACTGCTTTTCTGACGGACTGATATTAATGACATAAATAGGGATGCACCGATACTGATACCAGTACTCGGCTGTCGGTCCGATACTGTGCTCATGTACTCGCACTCGTAAAACTACCCCGATACAACCGCACTCGATACCCCTTTAGGGGCCGTTCACATATCGCGTTTATGTGCGTGCAAATTCGTTATTTCAAATGTAGACGGGCAGCAAGCAGGCTCATAATAGAAGCGACATTGCGCGCTCGTTTTTTCAGGCGTGCCTATGCTGCGGCGAGATGAAAACATTTCAACAGGTCGTGTGACAAAAAACAACAACTGATCAGCCTCTGCCTTTCCATATATAGTAGTGAAGCTAAATCAAGGAGCTAGAAATCATTAATTCTCTGCTGATACTTCCTCATCCTCATGGAGAGCGCAGTTCACACTTTTTTTTTTTTTTTTTAGCTGACGCTTTTATCCAAAGCGACTTACAATTGCTATATATGTCGGAGGTCACACGCCTCTGGAGCAACTAGGGGTTAAGTGTCTTGCTCAGGGACACATTGGTGTCTCACAGTGGATTCGAACCAGTGTCTCTCACACCAAAGGCATGTGTCTTATCCATTGCGCTATCACCACCCCCTAGTATTCTCCTTTCCAAAAGCACTTGCTCTCCCGTGGCGTCTGTCGTTGCTATGCAACCATGAACAGAGGCGCATCACACCGCTTCTATTATAAACTACAAATGAAATAACGAATTTGCAAAAAACGTGCTATGTGAACGGCCCCTTATGGCAACATTAGCCTAATCCAAATTATTTCCACATGTGGCTCTTTTCTCCTTTCTCGTCAAAAAGTGGATTCAGAGCAACCGCACAAGCAGCGCCGCCGGTCGCGATGTCTCAGTGTTTTTATATAAAGGACGCAACTGTGCACCTTTCGGACAGCGCATCAAGAACCAAATTAACTCTGTACTTCGGTACCACCGGTTCTTAAGAAAAGCTGGTACCGTAATGGTTTCATTTTTTTTTAGTACCGAGATACCGAAGTACCGCGTCTTTTGACAACACTAATTCACATAGGCCTAAGCACTTTTACCATAAAAGGTAGTGATTCGCTGTCAACCCATAGCCTTCATAAAATCATCTTCAAGATGTGCAAGACAAAAAAATGATTATCCATCAGGTTCTGACCCTGATCCTTGATCAGCACTTTATCCTACATGTAAAGACACTTTTATGTGAATAATGATGACTTGGCACTGTAGATTCATTGATGCAGTTTATAATACCAATGAAAGTTTCCATAGAAAGTCTTGCACTCACCTCTTTGTCATGATCATTCTTCTTCTCCTACCCCGAGTTAGAGTTCGCTATTGGATGGTGTAGAAGACGCTGTTTTATTCAGTAAGATGAATTCAGCTGTTCCTCTTCTGTTAAATATGAAATCCTTAGAAAAGGAGGCTTGTCAGTTACAGAGTGCTGAATGCTGCATTTGTCAAGTTTACATTACAAACATTTCTGAACAGGTGGCATTTCTGTAGCTGTAGTCAGGTGACCATTTGTGTAAAATCTTTCATTTATATGCTAGTGTTTTTCAACTGGTGGGTCGCGACCCAAAAGTTGGTCGCAAGACCGTTTTGAGTAGGTCGCAGAGTGTGTAGTCAAAGAAACAACAACAAAAAAAACCCTGTAAATTTAAACGTTTTTCTGATGCAAACTTTTTATTTTGAAAGACGTGTGAACGCTGTTGACTTTCAATCGTAGTTTAAGTAAAGCATTTGAGAAAAACGCATAGTTCTGATTCAGTATCTGCGGTCAGATGAGATGTCAGGCTATACGGTATGTCAGTGCCATTATTCTAATGTTATTTTCCTAACTTGTTACGAAAGAAAGTATCTCACCCTTATGCCCTGTTTACATCTGGTGTTAAGATGCGTTTTGGTCGATCGGAACACAAGTGGACGAGGTAGACAAGTTTACACCTGGCTTTTTAAATTCGTCCCTTTTTTTCCACTTTCAACCACTTCTGTACTGATTTCTTTGAGGAAAGGTCTATGGGTAGGTAAACGTATGGGTTTTTCCAGATCTTATGGAAAAATAAGCACGGACAATTTACATATGAACACAAAAGGAGACTTTTGTTTCTGCTCTTATAGCTGCAAGACCATGCCGAAACACTGAGTGCGTGTTAGAAATCAGGAATGCTGAGAGAACATTGTGCTTGGTACATTTTTCGTCTTCAAACCGTTTTTAGCCGACAAATTTTAAGTCCTGTTTGGCTAGCGCACTTTTCACAATGTTTAGGTCAAATTTGAAAATAAATTTGCTTGGTTCAGATTCCTAAACATTTGGGCTGTGGCTTAATGACCATGGGGAAATATGGGTCCCATGGTCAGTTGAGAAACCATGTTGGACACAATAATAATAATAAAATAGCAAACATAAATTCGCATTCACAATGCTTTTATTATGGTATCGTTCACCCAAAAAGAGAATTGTCATTTGCTCACCAAATGGTAAACCTGTATAATTTTCATTATTCTGTGGAATAAAGATGGTCATAGAACGAAAGGCAATGTAGTCTAATGTTGTTCATAAATTCTATTTGCTGTACATAAGCAATAGAAATGCTTCTGTGGTGCTTTCTGTGTTGTACTTTGTGGTTGACATTAGTTTATTTGCCTTGATCCCAGGTGAGTCTGGCTCTGTGGTACTGAACGTCTGCCTGACCCGAGACTTGAAGCTCCCCCTCCCCCAACCTCCCTGCCCTACGCCCCACACACCCCTAACCCAGCATGAACGAGGTCAGCATCGTCAGAGAGGGCTGGCTCCACAAGAGAGGTGAGCACTGCTTACTCACTCATTCATTAGGGCAGTCTGTAACATATATTTGAATTGTTAACACTGATATGTTGTCTTGTCTGTCTTTTTCTTTATTTTCCCCCCGTGATGCTTTCATCCTCTTAACATCTAATTCCTTGTATCTCTTCCTCCTGTCTGCAGGTGAATATATTAAAACTTGGAGGCCCCGGTATTTCATCCTAAAGAGTGATGGCTCTTTCATCGGCTACAAGGAGAAGCCTGAGACGTCAGACCACAATCAGCCGCCTCTTAACAACTTTTCCGTCGCAGGTCTGTCACAGTGCTGCCTCACTTCATGCAAACCAGATTGTGTAATGTTCTAAAATATGGCTCCCTTAGTTGGTTTATTATTTCTTACTTGCCAATTATCATTTACAGAAACTGTTGCTAAGGCAAGGGGTGTATTTATATTATATATATTAGGGCTGGATGATTAATCGAAAAGTAATCGAAACCGAAATTCAGAGCCTATAACCGACGTAATTTTACAATGCCGGTTATTTCGTTTTTTTTTAATACTATTAATATTTCCGCCAGGGACGGACTGACAATCTGTGCGTTCGGGAAAAGTCCAGAACGGCCGTCCAACCGAGGGCCGTCGGCACAAAAAAAAGTATAATAAAGCAATATGAACAGCCAACAGTAGGGACACTAATACGATCACTTATATGCAACGTTTAAAAAAAAACTGAGGAAGAAGAGTCGGCCTATAGCCAGTTTGTGATTCGTCCCCCCGGCCGCATTCAGATTTGTAATGGAAGCAGGTCAGTTTAGAAAAATGTACAGTTTTGTACATGAGCTGCAGCCAGGGCGAAATTAAACCTATCGCACGTACGATCACACACACGCACACACACACACACCACTGTGATTAGAACGGTCAGTGATTAGCTGCTAATATTAAATGTGCTTTCGCTCGTTGGCTGGCGCTCAGCCAGAGACGGACGCGCTCAGCGCTGTCATATCACAACTTAGTTTTCAGTGTTTTCAACCACATAATGTTTATTTTAGGTTTTAGGTTTCAGACATATAATTTCATTTCACATACGTAGGTACTAAACAAACAATACAATACATTTAGAGAGACATAGAGTTTGTAAAATACACACTGATGTCTATGGAAACGGCAATAATATTCCTTTCCATAATAATTAGACACGTTTTGTTCATATCAATCAGATACACATTGCGTAAGTAACTTTAAAGTTTACTCTATTCTTCTCCCAGTTCACCGGCCACTTACTTTCATGTATTTTGGGAGAAGTGGATGAATTAACGTGTTGTAGCCTAAATCCAACAGATCCGATTCTCTGAACTGTGGCACTATGAAGGCGCCCATCGCTCAGTTTAATTAACGCGATCATTATAAAGGTGTTTAGACAACAAAACTCACCCACTTGCATTTATTTGACAATCTGAATATCAGATATTTCATGCTAACAAATGTGTGAATATTTTTAATAAAAAAGGAAAAACGGCATAAAGCATATCATCATTCATTCAGTGCTGTTGTGGCTGCGGTGTGTCACGTGACAAGCAATGACGCGTCACCATGGAAACCATAAAGTAAATAACGGTCTAAATAACAGTCAGCCAGAATATTTTACATTTATGTGAAAGGGTTAAATCGCCGGCAGAATGGCTAGCAGAAAACGTAAGGAGAAAGGTGGATGGGAAAAAGTAAAAGAAAAGAGGGCCAAGTTTCAGTTACAGTATTGTGGCATATTATCAGGACATCCTGGCTAGTGTCTGTTGCGCGGCTAGTGGCGAATGGCCGTATAATGGACCTATTTGGGAGAAAGTCCAGGGCTGTTTTTTAGCCCCAGTCCGTCCCTGATTTCCGCCCACTGTGTGTTACTTTCTCCTTAAAACATATTACCGTGTGTGTAGTCACGTGACTCCGCCCTGTCCAGTCTGCGACATAAGCAACATGGAAGAGAACTCAAACACAGAGTCAACTCAGCAAGAGGAGCCGCTTGTATCAAAGAAACACGCAGTGTCCGTCGTTTGGACACATTTTGGCTTCAATAAAGACGTGTCAGAGGTTACGGGTTCTAATCCGCATTCCGCACTCGTGTATATATATATTTTTTTTTCTCTCATCAAAACTGAATATGTTCATCAGTGGTTACAGTCTATATCAAGCAGGGACACGTTTGTGTGGATTTTATTTTGTGATTTCACCGGAACGAATGAGTCTCCACGATAGATTGAGGAGCGCGTCCGGGTGGAGACTGCGCGTGAGCCACAAGAGAACAACTGTCTCCATGACACTGATAGCAGCGGCAACGAGCGCTCAGCTGGATCTCAAAAACAACAGATTTAAGCACTAGATCTCTTATTTAATAGCAAACTAAATGAATGCTCTGCTTGTAAACTGGAGATGTTTTATTTATTTGGATTAGGTACATCCGTTCTATGACATTAGTATATTTTTTACTAACCGTATATTTAAGTATATTGCGTCATTGTACCCAGCACTTCTGAAAATGCACTTTCGAATGCATCTCTGTCCCCAGCACATTTCAAACCAAACTGACGTCCATGCACCGAACAAACTCAAGTCAAATGCAAACACTGCAGAAAAACTGATATAGCGACCACAGGTAATACCACCAATCTGTTTCAACACTTGGAGTGCAATCACATTTTCGAATATGACACAAAATGGCACAAAAAAAGAGAGAGACTGACAAACGCTTAGCAACAAAATGCTTTGATTCCATTGTTTGAAATATTTAATAAATAAGCATTAATAGCTATCTGTGTGTTTCCTTATTTTAGAATCACTAAGATAGGATTATGCACTCTTTCATTAGAAAAAATAACTGTGAACATATTTACAGTATAAGCCTTGTCAGTGACATGAGGGATTTTTTTTTTAAATAATCGTTCAATAATCGTAATCGAGGTAACTTGTTCGATTAATCGCGATTACGATTTTAGCCAAAATCATCCAGCCCTAATATACACACACACCATTATAGATAATTCGATGATAGCAGCAGTTTTGGGGGGGTTTGTTTGCTTTTATAAATTGATTTACATCTGCCAATATTGCTTGAATTGTTTCCGCTTATGTTAAGATTTTTATCACTTGCTGTCATCTAGCATCTTCTAAAAAGAGAGGGGGAAGTTATTTTGATTGCCGAATATTAGGGCACACGAATTTAAAATTTAAAATTATGTAATGAAAAAGTAAATGCTGGAATATTTTCAATTTTGATTTCATGGTGACTTTAAAAGGATAGTGGTAAATTATGGCAAAAACTCTTGGTCAGATAAATGAATAGTGTTCAACAATACCTTTTTAAAAACTTTAATTTGATAAAAGTGGCACAGAAATTACATAAATTACACATTTAACTCACAAATCACACATTTAACTAAAGTATAAATACTAATGTTTGAAAAAGTATAAAACAAACTATAAACTACAATTTGACCAAAAATGAAAGAATTCGTTTAAAAAATACTTGTTTTAGTTATTTCATTATTATAAAACATTTTTTGGTAACATTTTATTTTACAGTGTCTTTGTTACACACGTTACATGTAGTTATAGTAATTGGAACTAACCTAATCCTAACCCTATAGTAAGTACTTGTAGTTCATTATTATTATTATTATACTCAGTACTTAAATATATAATTACACAGTAAGACGGATACCTTAAAATAGTGTAACCTTTTTTATTTTTTCAATCAATGTTGGTTGGTCTGGTGTTTAAATCTCCCAAACCTAGAAAACAGTGTATTCGATCAAATAGAACCTCCCAATTAAGACCGCTTTTTAAAACTGTAAAATCATTTGCAGAGTGTCAGCTGATGAAGACTGAACGACCTCGGCCGAACACGTTTGTCATCCGCTGCTTGCAGTGGACTACAGTTATTGAGCGCACCTTCCACGTGGATAGCAATGCTGAAAGGTGAGGAGATGAGATGGAGAGTCTGAATGAATGAATGAATGAATGAATGGAAGAGAGAGAAAGCTTAAGGAGATGTTGAATGGTATTTACTGGGAAACAGATTTGGTTGTATTAACTGGATTTTTGCCAATCCAAACAGGATATTACTCACTGCCTGTTGCTTAAAATTAACTGTAATGTAGGTGTAAAACATTTCGGTGGAAATAGTTGTTTAGGTCATTTCGTGACTAAAAACCCCAAGTCTTCCAAAAGGATAGTAATCGGGTACATGAGATCAGCGTAGGATCACACAAAATAACAAGAGGAGATCTAACCTGCTTTGCTACTTAGATTTAATGAATGACTAATATGATTTCATCGTTGTCTATGCAGAGAGGAGTGGATTCGTGCCATCCAGGCTGTGGCCAATGGGCTCAAGTCCCGGGAAGAGGAGGAGCCAATGGACATCAACTTTGGCTCCCCTGGAGACAACAGCCTGGAGGGGATGGAGGCTGCGATCGCAAAATCCCGCACCAAAGTGGTGAGTGCCTTGCCTCAACGTGTAGCCACATTCTGGTTGTTTGGGTAACATGATTCACTTCTCTTTAAGTAACCGCCTCATTTGACTACTGTCCCAAGCAACCAATTTCCTGCATAGCTGTGCTAATTTCATATCTCTGGTGTCACCTCGCACTCTCTTGTCAAATAATAGAATTTTATCTTATATCAATATTTCATATCCAGTTATCATCATCATGTAGTAGCCATGTAGTAACCAAGATAATTTTTTAAAAAGTAAAAATTAGTTCCTAATTTTTTGGAGGTGTCCTACAATAGTTTTACCTGCATCCGAGGTCAAAAAACACTTACATTTTTCTTAATATACATTGCAGCATCACCTCCTTTCTCACAGTTTCTGATACAGTTCGATCAAGGATCCAGGTCCTTTTCGAGAGCCTACTCTGCTCTGATTGGTCAGATGGCCCATTCTGTTGTGATTGGTCTACTCTTCCGAGTACAGCGCATGTCGGAAATGAAGCGGCCATTACCATATCTTAATTTCTGCTCCGGAGGCTTCCTCTGCATTTGCATACATAGTAATGCGAACAGTAACAATGGCGTTGGTTTTACCGTATCAATTTGAGCAGACTTTTCACACCTCAAACTTGAGCAGCACATATTTTTTACGACGTTCATGTTAACAAATGAGTGCATTCACACCAGGAGGAGAAGCAACACGTGAGCGTGAAGCAGTAGCGAAGCCTTTTTCCTGCGCTGCTCACGCTCAATTAAAGTGAAAGCACACTTTTGATTGACAAAATAAATATTTCACACATAAAATGCTCAATGCACAGCATAACAAGAATTGGAGTGTCAATTGTTCTAATCGTATTTTAATTCGATTTTATGACAGCAACTACAAAAGACCACTTAAAAAACATACAAGAAAAGAAAACCGTGATGATTGCACGCATATTATGAATAGACAATTTAGACCTAAGTTGAAATTGCTTAATCGTCATGTCAATTTCATTACAAATATTCTACAAGTTGAATATATATAATGAATAAAAACAAAAACGTTGAGAGAACTTGCCCATTGTTTGAAATGGTGCTTTTGTCTGCCTTCAAGAGGAACAGCACATTCTATATTGAAGTATGACTGAAACTACCTGATCGGAGCTGCTTTCTTAGGTGTTTGTTTACCATTTACATGCAAATGTTGTACACGTTAACGAACTTTCAAGACTATCAAGTTTATAAATGACCAACTTCAAACAAATTTATAGTTGTCTTTGTAAAGAAATGCTCAGCTTCGTAGCCGCTGCTGTGACGCTGTACAAATGCTTCTAGTGTGAATACTCTCGTGAGTCTGCACCTGACGCAAGCTTGCGATGTGAAACTGCCATGATTTGTCATTCTTTGGAAGTGCGTGCAACGTGGATTTGCAGTGCAGAAAACGGCACCGTCATGTCTACAATATAAACCAAACACCTCTTGCCCTCATTTACAACTACAGTGTTAGAGGGCAGGTCAAAGTAGACGTTGTTCACGGGCAGCCAATGAAGAACATATGTGTAAAGATCGATACAACGATGTATCGTCACATTTGCACAGGAGTGGACTGCGCTTAATTTGAATACAAGAATAGCGTTTGAAACCGAGTGGAAATTTACTGAAATTAATGAATATAATATGTAGGCTAGAACAATCTTTAATCTGGCCCGCAGAGAAACATAACTGGGGTTGACTGATATCAAGAGACTTAATCCTCCAAGCAGAGCTTCACAATTGCGCAATATGAAAATATCTGCTAAGTGTTTTACTTACTGTTCTCAACCTGGCAACCATGCGCACACACTCTGTCTCCACTGTGGATAAAAGCGCTGGCTTTCTGAAAACATCAGTAAGCTTGAAGTTAATCGATTTGCAGTTTGATATTCTATTCACAGAAAAATGTAATACTTCAAGTCAGTGTTTATTTACGGGCCTGAAAAAGAGAGAGAATTACCTCAATCTGTGCCGCGTTTCTCTAACTGAGTTTAATTGCTTCAAAAACAGTAATGTTACCAACTCCTTGCTGAGAAAGATGAAGTCAAATTTAGTGCATACCCGTATCGTGATAAATATCATATCGTGGCCCCTATATCAGGATATGTATCGTGACTTTGCATAATGCTAGCCTTAGGGCTGTGGATCCACAAATTTGTTACAAACCTATGTAGGTTCATGCAAGAAGTTAGACTGGAATTACTGACAGCTAATTTTAGGATTGAAACTTTGCTGACCTTTTACATTCACGAACAGCTATATTACACACTGCATGAAAGGTAGTATTCTGGAAAAGCATAAAGCGTTTTTGTATCCAATGATTCAGATCTGCATCACTGTAATTCAATTTATTTTATAACTGAATTAATTCTTCATTTAAAATAAACTTTTCAACTTGATTTTTCTTCTTCCTCAGACAATGAGTGACTTTGACTACTTAAAGCTGCTGGGTAAAGGCACTTTTGGAAAGGTGATTCTAGTGAGGGAAAAGGCTACTGGCATGTACTACGCCATGAAGATTCTTCGCAAAGAGGTCATCATTGCTAAGGTGGGCACCTCACCAAATCAAAGTTTAAAATGCTCATGAATTATTTGTTTTATATTAATAACATGGTGGTGTGTGTCTGTCTCAGGACGAGGTTGCACACACAATCACAGAAAGCAGAGTGTTGCAGAACACACGGCACCCCTTCCTTACAGTATGTCCATCTCTTTTATTTTTTATTTTTTATTGCACGATTATCTTGGTTTTAGATGTAATTTAAATTTTTCAATCTTTCTGACTACAGACACTAAAATACGCCTTCCAGACACGAGATCGTCTGTGTTTCGTCATGGAGTATGCAAATGGAGGCGAGGTTTGTCACATCCTCTCGCCCCTTACAAAAACAAACTAAAAAAGCCTTCACCATTCTGTCTCTTTTATAATTCTGTTTTGTTTCCTTTTCACTTATTCCCAGCTGTTCTTCCACTTGTCTCGAGAGCGTGTGTTTACGGAGGATAGAGCTCGCTTCTATGGGGCTGAAATTGTTTCAGCATTGGAGTATCTGCACTCTAAAGATGTCGTCTACAGGGACCTAAAGGTTTTGTCCTTTTATGTGCTGTGTAATTATTGTGAAAATAGTTTATGAATTGTGTTGGGAAAGGATGTCATGTAATTGTGTCATAGACCACAAAGGCATGAAGTCTGTGTTCCTTTTTACCACTTTTACCACAGAATTCTGTTTGAATTGCATTTTTCTCTGCAGCTGGAGAATCTAATGCTGGATAAAGATGGTCACATTAAAATCACAGACTTTGGCCTGTGTAAAGAGGGCATTACTAATGAGGCCACCATGAAGACATTCTGTGGGACCCCAGAGTACCTTGCTCCTGAGGTACTGCCAACTCACTCCATTAACATGTTTTCTTAACCAATTCATAGATCATAGTTTGGTACCAGATTGAAATGGAAAAACACTAAATCAGGCTCATCTCTGAATCACTCATTTTCTGACCCATGATAATGTTTTTTAGTGTTTTAAAGGCACAATGTTTGTTTGTTTATTTATTTATTTAAAACCACCGTTGGAAAAATGCATTGTTGGTTTGAAAATATTTGGCAGAATTGCTCTTTTGGCTAGCAGAAAAAATATGCTTTATAAATGGAATGTATTAGTCTGTTATTCTCTGTGTATTGTCATTGTTCACAGTTCATCAGTGCATGTTGTTCCAAAGAAAAAAAATGTAATCTTCGTAAGCTTTCGTCGTTGATCTTAACCAATATCCAAATAGCTAATTATGGTTTAAGGTGCTGTTGTAGTAATCCAGCCTTTATAAAATCTTTCCAATATTTGACACAGTAATTTACTGCTTGTTAAAGGTGCAGTATGCAATTTCTGAGAAACATTGTTTCCCCAAACAAGCACAACCCTCCGTTTATTGCTCCGCCCCCAAAATAACACTATGCAGCACAGTCAACGACTAACAGCTGGCACATCAGACTGTCCCGTTACAACAGCTAATTTTATAACAACATCATATCTTGTTTCTGTTAAACATAGCAAAACCAATGTTAGTCAAGTATCGAGCAGAAAGAAGCAACCTTGGCATCTGTTTTCAGGCCTTCCCACTCTCTAATGTCTCTCCAACTCCGGAAAGCTTCTCCAATGCTAACTTGGGTCCTAGCTCTTGCCTGATCATATTCCCCAGTAGGGCTGCACGATTCTTGCTAAAATGTGAATCACGATTTTTCTCCATAGGAATTGAGATCACGATTCACTTACACGATTCTAATTTTTTCAACCAAAATGTATTGCACTCAAGTAAAACAACAACAACAAAACACAGGACATTCAGTGTGCAATAACACAAAATTGTCTAAATTGTTTAAGCTAAGTTTTTGGGTTGTGTTATCCTATGTAGCTGTCTGTGTGAACTAAAAAGAAAGTGTAGGCTATATATAATATTTTGTGGCTAGTTTACTTTAACTTTTTTTTATAATACACCATACTTTCACCCAAACTGAATAATTAAAAACAAGTTTAAATGGGTAGCCTAGCCTAAATCTTCTATAAAAATTGAGACTTCATTTTCTTTTTTTTTGCCTACTCCAGTTCTTGTTAAAACTGACTAGACATGCTTATTCTGTGCATTTTGGGCACTTTTTGTGTGAAATATTTATTTTGTCCATCAGACGTGCGCTTTCACTTTTACTAATTGAGCGTGAGCAGTGCAGCAAAAATAGACTGGGTGCCGGAAAACCCGCTTCACTGCTGCTCACGCGCTGCTCCTGCTCCCGGTGTGAATGCACTCATTGATTAACATGCAAGCCAGAAAAAAATATGCGCTGCTCATGCGCCACTGATGCTTCCGGTGTGAAACGGCCGTATAATTGATTGGTGAATTTTTTGTTTTGTTTGTTTGTTATTATGTGACCCCTTATTTACACTGCACACGTCTGCGGCGCGTTACGGCTGCGACGCGGCTACCGGAGTTGATCGCGCCCACTCTAGTCAATGCTTGTGTTTACACCAGCGCGTTTAAGAAGTGTCCCAGCTTTGCTAAAGATAGGCGCCTAGTCTGTTTTTGACGGACGCCGCGTCCAAGCCGAACCGTAAATACTTTAAATAAAGGGGTCAGTGTGACCAATATAACACGTGAATGCATTATGATCTGAATGCAGGGAAATACACGGAAGTGAATCGCCATCATTAAGAAATGAGATCGCATTTATGTTTGAATCGAGATCGAGAACAAATGATTTTTTTTTTCCCCGATTAATCGTGCAGCCCTATTCCCCAGGCCTTTTCTCATTTGATAATTTCTCAGTGCGTTGATCATTGTAGCCAATCACAGACATTCGATGAGCGCATAAACAACATGGCCAATTAGAGGCATTTACAATTCTGCTCAACAGCGCTCATAGTGTCAGTTTTAAAATTTCAACTTTTGACAACACTAGTCGTTTCTCTCAATAACAATGTTACAGCCAGCAACCTGCATGAGCGTTGAGTCTGCGGGGG
This sequence comes from Meda fulgida, assembly GCA_030578275.1. NCBI lineage: Eukaryota > Metazoa > Chordata > Actinopteri > Cypriniformes > Leuciscidae > Meda > Meda fulgida. The sequence continues at coordinate 7,986,455 of CM060633.1, forward strand.
CGGGGGAAACGACTCTCTCCAATATTTTGAATTTGGATGGTAGTACCCATTTCAACTGTAAGCTGTCAATATTACAGACTGCACCTTTAATGTAATGAAAGTTTGGCAATAATTCCAAATAAGTTTCAATTGGGAAACGTGATGTTAAGCTAGAAGATGAACTTCATATATATATTTTTTGTTTTTTCCACATTTAATGGTCTTGTCACTCAGAAATACACAAAATGGTTTGTAAAAGCCATTTCATGTTGCATTTAGGCACTAGCTTCTTGGACCTTAATATACTATCCTATTGTTAAAGAATTTTTTTGTTTCAGCTTCTTGTTTTCTCTTTCTTTACATTTGTATCTGTCTCTCTCAATATTATATATATATATATATGCTCCCTTTTTCATCTCCTCCACATTCTTTGCTGTAGGTATTAGAAGACAACGATTATGGCCGTGCGGTGGACTGGTGGGGTCTGGGAGTGGTCATGTATGAAATGATGTGTGGTCGGCTGCCATTCTATAACCAGGACCACGAGCGTCTGTTTGAGCTCATTTTAATGGAGGAGATTCGCTTTCCTAGAAACCTCTCGCCTGAGGCTAAGGCCCTGCTGGCCGGCCTGCTTAAGAAAGACCCCAAACAGAGGTAAGAAGAGCGTCTACTTTTGTTGTAAAGAAGATTTTGTCTATGTTTTAATAAGTGAATTTGTTTTTTTCTAGGCTTGGAGGAAGTCCGGAAGATGCCAAAGAAGTGATGACACACAAGTTCTTCAATTCCATGAACTGGCAAGATGTCCTTCAAAAGAAGGTAAAAGAGTGTAAGACACTGAGAGAACCAATTCATCAAGTTAAGAGTACACTGTTAATGGGTTCATCTTAGGGTTGGGTGATGTCTACCAATTTGGCATCAGACGATGTCTACAGTAAAACATCGCGATGGATGATGACATCGGGAAGGAGGGGGCTAACGTAACGTTCTCATTTTCCACTAGATATTTTCCTCTACATCTTATCAGCAATTTCGATTTCGGCACGCTCTGCAGCAGCTGACCATTAAGGAGCGGATGTACAGTGATGTGACATAACTGCCAGATTCAAACTGTGTGGCTGGCGCTGAACTAAAGACAGACACGCTCAGCGCTTGTCATATCACAACTATTCAGTGTTTTTAACCACATAATGTTTATTTTAGGTTTCAGACATTTAAGTGCATATAATTTATAGCAAAACAGTGCTATTTTGGCTCTGGTGAATCGCATGACCACCATGGATTTTTTTTGACGCGTCACCATGATATCCGTCAGCCATCGCGATGGGCGATGGCATCGTCTATCGGCCCAACCCTAGTGCACCTCAGTCAGCTCCCGAGCTGGTGAATCAGTATATCGCGTTCATGAATTCGGGCACTGGTAACGACAGTAAAGGAAGCTGGCTCCATACATTATTATTTAAAGAACTTTATGATAAATACTTTATTACATTTACGTGCAACATTTCAGCTGTAAATACATGAAAAAAAGTTAGCTAGATTATGTTCATTACCTGTTTAGCGATGTATGTTTATGCTGAAAAAGAATAAAATAATGGTCTGTATTTTTAAAAACATTTATCACGTGTCGTTATGTCACTCTATGGTTTTCACAGTGCATTGTGGGACTTTTTTGGGAGAGAACGTTTCAGTGCCCTGGAAGGACTGAGACAGCCCTTTAAATGTCCAACACCTGATCAGTGCCCTGACTACCGAACTAGGGAGCTGATTGAGACTCACCCAACGTCTTTGACAAATGCTCTAAAATCCTGTTTGCGTTCGTGTTCAAATGGGGTGCACCAGAAGAGCTTTACCCTCAAACCAAATGTGTTTATTTGTAGTTCAAAAGACATTTAACATTGACCAGTCATTTATGCTAATCTTTGCATGGGGCTAATGAGGGATGTGTGAGAACCCAATGCTCTCTAGAGTTTTTTTTCTCAGACTCGCCTCTCTGTTTACTGCAGCTCATCCCACCCTTCAAGCCACAAGTGACCTCAGAGACAGACACACGCTACTTTGACGATGAGTTCACTGCACAGACCATTACTGTCACACCACCCGACCAATGTGAGTACCTCAGTCCTTCCTCTCTGCCTGTCTGCATGAGAGGAGTCAACTCTTCTGTGTGTTTGAGAAAAGGAGTTACATCGAAGGAGCCACTCTGTAGAAAATAACTTACAAATATTTCAAATTTATCTCCACTATTTGCTTTATTTTACATATTATATGTATAATGGATTCTCGAAAAAGACAAAATGTAGGGTGGTTATTTATTGGATTTTGCGAGGTGGACATTGTACCCAAAAGTGGAGGGTTAAAGGTGCAGGGTTTATTTGATTGGAGAAGTCCAGCATACATCAACAGAGTCTGTCGTTCTCACCGCAATATCAAGTTATTATGACAATTTAATAAACATTTATGACCGAATTCATATGTCAGGGTTAGTTTTTTTTAATAGAAGAAAAAAATGTTGGGGGGAGGGGGGTTAAAGGTTTAATAAACCATTCTGATTCATAAACAGGTCAGTTTTATTCAGAGACCCAAACGGAGCAAAAATATGCAATTTGGTCCAGTTGCTTATTTATTTGGCCAAAAATTAAGATGAAATTCTGATACCTTGCAATGTAAATCAATTAGATCTTTATAATAGTATAATACACTACTTGCATAAAATGTGTATAAATATCAGTTGTCACTCCTTATAATATATATTCTCCATATAATATTATCTGTAACGCATAACATATTGTTTGCATCACCTCCCGTACTCATTGACGCTTTATAGGCTATATGTTACCTTTATCAGAAGTGTCCCATTAGATAACGATGTCCCACTTTCAAATTCTGTTGATTTTTTTTCACGAAATTCAAAGAATAAATGTAGTTTTGGTGCTCTTTATGGCGTAATGGATCACTCGCTGTCAGGGCGTAAAAACGGGTAGAAAAATTCAATTTATTCACCGCGAACAGAATCAGAATTTTTACATTTCCGTTCATGCGTTCCTGCATAAAACCACAATACTAACTTATTTATATACAACATTTATATTTTCCCTGGTTTCAAAACATGCATCATGCTGGATATTACCTGCCATTCATCATAACTTTAATGGTTGGTGATGACATTAAAGCTCCTGAGATTCAACGGCTAATAAACATGATTGAACTTCAGAAGGCATGTTGAAAGATACAGTACAACTTACTGAAATGTGTCTGGTCACAGCGGAAAGAAGTCAATAAAACATTAAAATAAATGTTTATAAATTGTATAAAATAAAACGTAGGAAAGCTATGCTATGTCCATAGTTCAATAGCTAGAATAAAATAACTCATCGTTAATTTTTAAATAACTAAATAATTTTAATTTAAATAATTTTATCAGCCATCTTTTAGACTAAATATTTAGGCCCTATAGACTATTTATAGACTATTTCACAACAAATAGGTATAGAAACGTACAAAAAAACAAAAAAGGTGTAGAAATATAATTCTATTAAAAAACCTTTAACAACTAAAAGGCTTTTAGTATAATAAACAAAACTGAGTTGTATTAACTATTAAACAGACAAAATTAAGCATGTAGAAGATTGTGTACAACAGGTTTTTCTGCAAAGTTTCAATCATGTTGATACTTAAGAGGCCTTACAATATCTTATTTGATATGCAAATTTCTAAGTCTTTATAGCATTAAACATTACAAGGTCAAAATATTTTTTACAAAATGAAACCTGTGCACGTATGATTTGTTCACAATAACATCAATAACTTACATTTAGACAGAGATAATAGTAGTGATCGATATTAATGAATAAAATAAATGACTTGATGAACTGATTCGTTTTTTTTTTTTCCATTGGCCTGTCTCCGTTGCTTGCAGATGACAGTCTTGATGCGGAGGACCCAGATACACGTACACACTTCTCGCAGTTCTCCTACTCAGCCAGTGTGCGGGAGTGACCACACCACCCCCCCTCCCTTCCCCTCCCCACCACTCTCTCACCCTTACCAGCAAACCGGACGCCCCTCACATACACAAACGCAAACTCGTACAGGACACGTGCACCAGCAACCCAAGCCTTCTGAGGAAGCGGGTTCTAGGCGGGAGTACGGCATCTGTGAATGATCCCGAACAGGTGGTACCCTCTGGTCAGTCCTGGTTTACGATTGGCTTTCCATCCAGCCAATCGTAGCCTGACACTACACACTGCAACACAATCCACCAATCACTGAATAAATCTCAACCAATCAAGTACCACCGAGAACACATCTCAGCACCAGCAGGTTTCAGGACACACGCTCGCACTCAACACTGGACTACAGGACTAAAGCCTCTTGTAAACACAAATATTGAACACGCTCTAAATCATCTTGTGGGGACAAAAGAAATCAAACAATTTGGACTTTTTTCCCCACTGATTGTTACAGTTTTAAAGCCATATTTCTGCAATTGTACAAGTGCTCTTTCTGGAACTAGCTGTTACCAATAGTGTTTTTACAGTGGGAGGACCGATGATGGGGTAACACCGAAAGGAATAGAGCTGTTTCTCTGCCTGGGTAGCGTACCAAATGCTGTGCGTGCGTGTGCGGACGGACGGACGGATGCGTGTTCTCAAATCTACTTCTTAAACTGTGTGTCTTTTTGTTTCAATTTTTGTACATGGGCATAAAGTTGAGTAGTGGACCGGGGTGGGATTGTTTAGGGGTTTGGGAGGCTCACACACACTATAGATGTGCAAATGTTTGTGCTTTAAAGGGAAGAGAGAGGAAGACATCTCTAGCATGTTAACAGGGGAGGTTGTGGTTTCCTCCCCAAGCGGGAACCTTGAAACCGGCTTTCTGGAGAGGCCTTTTTCCAGTTTTCATCCTCTGCCCCAGAGGCTTGATGTTCCAAGGTCAGTGTATCATAGAAACTCTCCATCATGTTGTTTTCATTCTCTCAACAGTTTCGCAGGCATTGATGTTGAAGTTTAGAGACAAACGTACAGGCAACAACAACCAAAAAAACAACAACAGAGGATTTAAATGTCCTTTGTCCTGTTATTTAACTGCAATAGCTACTTCGTCAGCGTGCCTGACTGCTTAAAGTAGCAAACGGTGGAAACACACACCTGCGTGCCACGCCATTGTTGTCGCAGCCTTGACACTTTTTTCATTTCTCCTTTTTATTAGTGTAGTAAGAAAAAAAAATGGTTAGGATGTCTGAGAGGAAATGTTCTACTTGATCTCCAGATGTGTAAGGTAGGCGTGCTTCTCCAGACAGAAGCTGGCACAACACACCGCTTAGATGTGCGAGGTGTTATTTTCTTCTTTTGCCTTTTTAAAGATTCTTCATGTAAGGAACATCAAACTATTGTTTTTATTTTATTCATTTTATTTTGGATAATTTTTTTCTTCATCTTTTTGTTCCATTCACCTACTCCTTGAAATTAAATTGTCTTGATAAAATATATATAAAATATATATTACAGTAGTAAAGTTTTTCTTTTTGTTTGTTTGTTCGTTTCTTTTGTCCATTTTTCCATTTTGTGTGAGTGTGTGCTTCATTTGTGCTTGTGTGGGTGTGTAATAAGGTAGTCACAGTATATATTTGCAACGGGAAATGAAAAACCTCCTTTAAGATATGACGATCCTTGTTTAAACATGATATATATTACCATCCCTCCTCCATAGACTGTCATACAGGAAGGTCCACACTGCTTTCAACCGCAGGGCCGAACTGAAGTGCTTCTACGGGTCTTAAACGCATCCTGCCCGATTGCCCGTCTAGGTTTTGAAACAGCCCTTGTTGCCTTGACTGAGAGAGGCCGCTAGATGCTCCATTTGCCTGTCATGAAATAATACATACTACGTACATGAATAACAATTGTGCACTCTTGTTCACACCATTAATGATGCTCAAATGCAGTTTTTAAAAGAAACTTTTGGGTGAGACATGAGGGGGCAAAGATCTGAATGGGTCTGCTGTAGTGGTTTCACCCATCTGTCTTGTGTGTACATACCTACCTGTTTGACAAATCAGCTTTGAAGTGAATTTTTTTTGCAACTTTAACCATCGACTGGTCTGTTCTGAATGTGATGAACAATCACGAATGTCATCATTGATGCACAGTTTGCTTTTTTTAGTGCTGGGGATGCAAACGTTAGGGGAAACTTGAAATATGTCAGCAATTTTTTTTTTTTTTTGCTACGGAGTGCTATGGGTTATGCTTTGCTATTAGGACATTCATGCAAGTAAATTCTTTTACCAAAAACTGTCTGCCTCTTTTACTAACCCAAACAGTGTGTGAAATTAACCTTGTGGACAGCTAAAGTATTCAAATATTTGTCTTATTGAAGATGTTTATACTTCAAACATATATTTTTTCAAAAGTATTAATTTGAATTACTTCTACATGGAGATAAAACACCTTAATATATTCAAAGTGATTTTTAAAAATCTTTATAGAGAGATCATGAATGACCATGATTAGTTCCACAACGGTGAGACTGTGATAATTCTACTTCAGCTGTGGTCTGGATAATAATTTGCACCTAATAGCACTGCAAAAAGCTTTCATGGCCAATAAGTTAAAAAATACAGGGACATGGTTTTTTGTTTTTGATCGGGCTGGAACTGTCCATTTATAAACCAGTGATATTTTGGTGGGTGTTGTAGAGCAGTGGATCTCATCCATGGGATGGGGGCATAAATGTATTTAAAATAAGACTAGACGAGAAGTAAAACATCAATGTAAACTTGTATCATTCTTATTTTAATTTGTCACCATCAACAGCTCATTTTTAAGATGGGTTTCACGATCATGGCAAACTTGTCATTTTAAATGTGTGGTTTAAAATAATAAATACCAAAATAATGAATGAAAACAAAATGGAAATTTTTATATTAAACATAAATTTGCGTATTGTATGAAAATCTACTGACAGTCATCATTACATCAGAAGTATAATAAACATAGAGGCCTATGGGTATTTGAATATTGTCCTGGACAATGACAATATTCATTGTGTTGGCGTATTTCCCACACAACAAATATTAACCTCTAACCCTACACTAAACACTAACCTTAAATTGATATTTCACTCAAAATGAATTTTCTCTCATCATTTACTAAGTCATGTTCCAAACTGGAACGACTTTTTCTTCAGTGGAACATAAAATTAGTTTCAGTGATATCGGGGGTTTTCCCCCATATATTGTCTATGGTCACCGAAACCGTGTCGCTACACTAACATTCTTCAAAATGTCATCTTTTATGATCTGAAAAAGAATGCAAGTCATACAGGTTTGGAATGACATGCACAATAATCACATCTTGATAGCATCTCATACTATTTGCTGTAATCTGATCCATTGATCTGCACAAATGGATCCATTAAGTCTTCACTAGAAAACATGAAGAATCAAAATAAGTGAATTATTTCATGAGTTATCAAATAACATCTAAAATAGGTATTTATATGCTGTAATTATATGCATAGTCATCAAAAATGTTCCAGTAGTCTAGGTAACGAACGGATACATCCAAAATATATAATTGTACAAACAAACAAAAAAATGCTTAGAGGTTTTACAAGCACATCAGTGTGCCCTGTATGTGTACAATTTCTCCAAAAGTTAATTGAAATCAGTTAAGAAGGTGAGATTGGAAGTGTGGATCACACAGGTGCCCTGACTTTTAAATAAAGGCACACAATGCATGGTTACTGACAAATTCAAGGACATCCTGCAAAGATCACACAACAGGCAATCCTGAAAGATGTGACAAATAGCCCAAAGACTAAAGCAAATCAAGTAAAGGATGGTTGAAAAAGAGGAAAACATGTTGTGTTCCAAGATGCTGTGGCATAACCTGACAGGAAACCTTTGGTGGAGGTTGTGCTGGATTTACAAGCTGCTAAATTCAGGAATTTACTCAGGGCTGTCTACAAGATTACACTTTTTATGATTTTTGGCTGTTCATTTACACAACAACAGCGTTTTGGGTGCCTGAAAATGCAAACCTTTGAAAACGGGCCTGTAACAGGATAGTAGTTGAACAAACTCTGGGTTACAGGATTAGTTTCGAGTTGACAAAATCAAAGCAATCCAACCAGGCTTTGTTGGTACCATGATGCTGACCATCAACTTTCTTTGTCAACTCAGGCTTTGATCCTGAGTTTAGGTGTGACATCAGTAGCGAACAGAGAATCACATGCTTAGAAAGAGTGAAACAGCGATTCGTTTCTCGCGAGAGAAGCATCGCGATTCAATTCTCTCTTCTACAGAATATAACAAGATTGAAAAATATCAAGAATTTAAACAAATTTACACAGCAAGAAGAAAATAGCTGTCTATGAAACACGACAACTAAAAGAAACAGTCTTGCTGTATCAGCGCAAGTAAAAGTTGATAAAGGCATAGAGAGAATTGAACATTTAAGCTCACACGTAGTCATTTTATAGCTTTATCTATTGATTCTAAAGCGCATTTATATTACCTTCATATATTTATTCATTTAAACTGCGTAATAATAATTGATAGACCCTTAATCGATCAACATGTACAATTTTAGTTTATCTAATATCTAAATCATACAAAATTATTATTATAAATAAGCATTAGTAAAAGCCTGACGATTTTGTCTTTAAAAAATCATTTGCTATGTAGTGACTTTTAATTTGGAGTAGAAACAGGTTGAGTGACTTTATCCTTTGCTCACAGCTGATTGGTCCAACATTACGTTTTTAGTATATGGTTATTGTGAAAATTTACCCTCAATGTATTTCATAAAAATGTCACAAATACAATTGTTTGTGTTATTAGTTTAGTCAGATTGTTTGTCTACGAATGCAAGTTAAAATCCCGTTTTATGAGCAATCGTTGCAATTTTCAAAGGGATTATAAACTTGTCACTGACTCTGAAAGGAATTTGAAATAAACCAGTGGTGACCACTAGAACATCCTTAACACAAACGTACCAGACACGTTCTGTGAATGTCCATGTTCATGTCACTTAGATATTTTAGATCAACTAACAGTTGAATTTGATAATAATAAATCAGGAGCTTTAAACTAAAAAACTTTTAATTTATTTATTCTGTTATTTTTTTCAATGTAAACAATCAAATTATATTATTTTAATTATGTCATTAGTCTTGGAGAAATGTTATGTTGACAATATGTGTTTGTTTGGGGAAAAGAGTCATAGCAATTCTTACTATATATTTGGACAATTTCTCTCCGACTCCCAAGTTCCCAAGCACACATAGGTCTTCAAACACAAGTGAGCAAGCTAGTGACACAAGGCGGGGCTTAATGACTGGTCAATTAGTAAGCTTTATTAGTGACACTGGTGTTAATTAGCTGATGCTGCATGTCAGTGAACAGCTGCAGATTCAGTGTGTGAAGGTAGCTGCAGTGTCCAGGTGAATCATGGCTCGAACTGGGTTTTGTGATTCCAGGCAACTGTTGGACCTCCATATGGTGAGAATGCCTGTAAAATCTCTCTTTTAATTCCTAGACTTCTTGTGTATAGTGAATAATGGCCAAAATGTGACCAGTAAACCCATTTTTACCTGATCAGCTGGAAACTTTGTACAAGGTCACCAGTATCCACTACATTCTTATTGATACCTGAAGGCATACTCAGGTTAACCAGAATATATTTCCATGTGACATTTACATAAAATGAGGTCTGTGGTAAACATTCCTTGAAGAAACCATTTGTTGTACAGTTACGCCTCAAATGTGAACATTGAAACTGTTGTGTCCTTTGAAAAATGCACATAACTCAGTTGACCAAGGGTTTCAGAATTCACATTTAAGTATAAAGCCATTTATTTTCAAATAAAAGCTCTTTGTGTGGGATTATCCACAGACATTACTTGGCTCATAATTGAAAACTTGAAGGAATCCATGCTGATTATCTTCCAGAGTTTAGGACTAAAAACAGAATGTCTTTAGCTTCATACAGATCTCGTACATTTGGATTGAAAGACTGCTACTCTAAGGTGGTAATGCTTTAACCTATTGTGAATGAGTGAAATCGTTTTGTTCTTTGAAAGACTGAGGACAGACAAGCGCCTCTGCGGGTGTGGTCAAACTCGTGTGTTCTGAGGGAGCGCAGGGTATTTGCTGAAGGAGAAGAGGATGGGTCAGGGCAGCACTGCAAACCTGTCCAGGAGAGTCGATGGGTAACTACACCTTTTATGTGAGAGGTCTTCAACCCTGCTTCTGGAGACTCGCTGTCCTCTAGAGTTTAGTTCCAACCCTAATCAAAAACACATGGAGCAGCTTATCAAGTCAATCAAGTGCAACATGTTCCTGGATCAACATGTTCCTGGATCAACATCTTTGGATCCTGGAACAGGGTTCCACTCAGAACAAGTGCAGAGTTTTGTCAAGTTTAGGCTTACAACCAGGATTAGGTGCCTCTACAACATTAGTGTTCACCTGTCATTTCCCTATGATTTTTAGGGATAGGTTATGGGTAGCATGAGGTTTAGGGGTAGGGATATGGTTAGGATAATATTTTCAGCCAGGAATGTTCTTCCAGGATCAACAACTCTGCAAAATCAGGACATGCAATCAAGCTCTTCTGGGTGGCTTTTAGATACACAAGCATGTGTGCTGAAGTAGGTTGGAAATAAACTTTACAGGACCGTGGATCTCCAGGAGCAGGGTTGAAGACCTCTGCTGTATGTCTTTATATGCCAGATTAATGCAATAATTTGTAACCTTCTCTGCGTGCAATGGATAGAAAATCACCCTGGTAGATATGTGGTTCTTCAAATTATGTGTTCTCATCACCATTCTGCAATTTCTCAAGGTTCGAAGGCTTTCCATCTCCGCAGAGGATGGGATCATAATGGACTATGCTCCTCAAGATGAACCCATTTCAGGTGACATGAAATGGCATGTTCGAAGTCCATGATTTGATACATTTTTCTCAATTTAGTGTACCAAATCTAAAGTCATGTTACACTAGACTTTGAGCATATGTAATCTCTTCAGGCACTGCAATGGTCATGATATGCAGTGTCTTTTTAAAAACGTAAATTCAACATAACAAATAAGGAATCCAAATATAAGATCATACAATCTAGTCCACTTTCCTGCAATGCTGCAGTTTGTTGTTGTTGTTCTTTTTATTCATCTACCAAGTGCGCTGATGTTAATGCTCAATTTAATCCAACATCTACAATGTTTTGACCTCTCTGGTCGTCAGGCTAGAGGGCCAATTTAAATCCTCTAAATGTTGGGAAGTAGTTACCCTTTTTGAGCAAAGGTCAATGTGGTAACATTAACTAACATTCTAGTGAAAAAGAAAATCCTCTCTGGGTTAAAATGACCTGAACACAACATAAGGGTTAACCCTTAAACGACAATGCAACATGTAATGCGTGCAACATACCGGTACACTTGGGGCACGTTTTTTTTTTTGGGCACATCCCTAACTAGTATGCTCATGGATGACTGTAACGCAGGTGCTTTCGTTTGAATGGGCCACTAATCTCACTGTTAACATGGTATTATGTGCTGATGCACTACAGTCTTCTGAAATGCAGAAGGTTTATAGTCTTTGTTGAACATTTATCAATCTTGTGTGACAATGCTAGATGTCTATGAGGAGGAGGCTTTGCTGCAGTATCTGAACAGGTTGCCAGGTCCACCTAGTCTGCGGGACCTGATGCCTGGACTTCTGCGCAGAGAGGTGGAGGTAGCCATCAGCAAGCTGGGACTCCTCTATGACCATACCTACGCATGGGACATCTTTTTAGACATGATGGTGAGGGTACGATGCAAAGTACTGTTGATTTCCCTTCACTGTGGTCATGTTTTTGTGTTTTCCCTCTGGTTACAGAGAAGTCAGCTTCTATGCACTCTCCCAAACGCTGAGCTGCCCAAGCCTTTCACTGACAATACCAGAGCTATTTTGGTTGACTGGCTAACTCAAGTCCATGTAAGTGCAATAGATGCAAATTTGTAAGTATGACTGGTTTGTTCATTTTCTGTTCATGTATGAAAGGGAAAATTAGCTATGTAATCCTAACAGTGTGGATTACATTATATAGAAGCTAGGCATGTTATCCTAATTGTGTTATTTATACTACTGGTCAAAAGTTTAGACAAATAATTTAAATTGTATATAAATATAATTAAATTATTTTGGAAAAGTCTCATATGCTCACCAAGGCTGCATTTTAATCAAATACAGTAAAAACCGTAATAAAATTTAAAGTACTGTTTTCTATTGTATATATATATATATATATACATTTTCATATTCATTACTATGATGGCAAAGCTGGATTTTCAGCAGCTGTTACTTCAGTGTCATATATTTCAGAAATCATTATGTGACCCTGGATCACAAAACCAGTCATAAGTTGCACGGGTATATTTGTGGCAATAACCAACAATACTTACTATCCTAATGATTTTTGGCATACAAGAAAAATCAATTTAGACCCATACAATGTAAAGATCATGTTCCATGAAGATATTTTGTAAATTTCCTACCGTAAATATATAAAACATTTATTTTTGTGGTTGGATAGCACAATCACAAATTTTTTTTGCACCCTCAGATTCCAGAATAGGTGTATGTCTGCCAAATATTGTCCTATCCTAACAAACCATACATCAATGGAACGCTTATTTATTCAGCATTCAGATGAATAAATGTCAAATTTCAAAAATTGACCGATGTGACTGGTTTTGTGGTCCAGGGTCACATATGTTGATTTGGTGCTCCTGTTTTTTGAACAATAAGAACTATTAATAGAAATTTTGCTGCTTAATATTTTTGTGGAAACTTTTCTTCCAGAATTCCTTGAATAGTTCAAACACTGTAAAAAAATAAGTTGATTCCTTAAGTCAAATCAACTTGAAATTAGTTTAATCTTGTATAATCTTGAAAATTGCTTCACTTATTTTGAGTTAAAGCAATGTCAAAACATTTGTTTTAACTTGTAGATTTGTGGTGTTCTTTACAGTGAAAGAACGGGATTTATTTGAAATGGAAGTATTTTTAACGTTATTAACATCTTTTTTGGTTAATTTAATGTCCTTGCTCAAAATATTCATTCCTGATTTAAAAAACTAAAAAATCAATAGTGTATCATGTTTCTTGAGCACCAAATAATCATATTAGAATGATTTCTGAAAGACCATGTGACACTGTAGAGACTGGAGTAATGATGCTGAAAATTCAGCTTTTCCATCACAGGTAAAAATGACATTTTTAGAAATTTATTAAAATAGAAATGTTATTTTAGACAAGTATTTTTATTTTATATAAACCATGTTTTATCAAATAAGTGCAGGCTTGGATTAGCGTAGGCAACTGCTTTCAAAAACATGAATAAACATTTTGTTTATTCCAAACTTTCGACCTGAAATGTGTAATGTAATTTTTTTTAATAATAATAATTTACACTGGTTTTCACCTCAGGAAGTGTTTCAGTTCTCCGAGGAAACGTTGTATCTGGCAGTACACCTGCTGAATCGAGCGCTAAGGCTCATCAAAGTGTCCATCTCAGGCCTGCAGTTGCTGGGTGTGGTTTGCCTCTTTCTGGCTGCCAAAAAAGAGGAATGTCTATTACCAGAGGTACCTCACATCTCCATTAATCTTGTTTTTAACACTGAACTCGATTCTATTAAAGGGTTAGTTCACCCAAAAATGAAAATTCTGTCAATAATTACTCACCCTCATGTTGTTCCAACCTCGTAAGACTTTCGTTCATCTTCGTAACACAAATTAAGAGGTTTTTTTTTTTTTTAATCTGAGAGCTGGATCACTCCTCCATAGGTTTCTTAAGGGATCGAAACTGGCTGGCCGAAAAGTTATGAAAGACATCGTTAAAATAGTCAGAGTGACTACAGTGGCTCAATCTTAAGTTTATCAAGCGACGAGAATCTCTTCAGGCACTCATTTCCTTCCCTGTGGGCCTTGAGATTTCACGTAGTGGAACTGCGCAAAGCTTCTGTGTTGTACGTCACACGCATCACACACATGACCAGCGTTGGCCAATAGTGAGCCTACGTGTGACGTACAACACAGAAGCTTTGCGCAGTTCCACTAAGTGAAATCTCAAGGCCCACAGGGAAGGAAATGAGTAGTTGAATAAAGTTATTATTTTTGTTTGTTTTTTGCGCACAAAGTATTCTCGTCGCTTGATAAACTTAAGATTGAGCCACTGTAGTCACTCGGACTAAGAAGCCTATGAAGGAGTGAGACAGCTCTCAGATTTAATCAAATATCTTAATTTGTGTTCCGAAGTTGAACGAAAGTCTTACGGGGTTGGAACAACATGAGGGTGAGTAATTACTGACAGAATTTTCATTTTTGGGTGAACTAACCCTTTAAGGTTTCAATGTTTGTCAGGTTTCAGAGCTCTGCTATCTGATGGAGAATGCCTACAGTAAGAAACAACTGCTACGGATGGAGAGGAGAGTTTTAACTGGGCTCAAGTTTGATCTCTATTACTGTCAGCCACTTCACTTTCTTCTCATCACTGCTTCCATTGTGCGCTGCAGCAACAAGGTCAGTTTACTCTCTAACTGGAGATAATACTACATGTCATTGTTAAAGGTGAAGTAGGACCAAACAGAATTGCAAAAACTCTTGAACATCAACAAAATGTGTTCCTAAATGGTTTGTTCAGTGGGTCTGGATGGCCCGGTACCTGTTGGAGCTGTCGCTCCTGGAGGGGCAGTGTGTGGTGTTTCTGCCCGCTCAGCTGGCCGGCGCTGCCCTCCGACTGGCCCGAAGGATCCTCCAGGAAGCTCCCACTCCAGATGGAGAGACGGCCTGGTGCATTGCCTCCAGTATCCATATAGGAAGGTCAGGAAAATGGCCCTTTAGTACTACTCACAGTTGTGGTGTTGGTGTTAAGATTGGTTTCTAAACTTGAACCTTTAACACATTGTTTTGAAAAAGACTTTAAGAGACTCCAGTGATTTAACACTACCAGTCAAAAGTTTGTACCAGTAGTAGAAATTTTTAAATATTATTAAAAATCAAATATATGTGTTTTTTTTTTGCTTGGTTTTTATTTTTATTGTATACATAAACTTGTATTTTTGCAATTCAGTTTTTGCAGTGAAGATAGCCACAGATGCTGACATGGAATTAAATAAAACTATACTGATTTATTATTATTATATTTAAGTTTATTATGCTCACCTCATGTTATGCAGTAAAAGAAATATTGTAAAATTTAAGTTTTAAAACGACTTCTATTTTAAAATGTCATTTTATATGGCAAAGCTGAATTTTCAGCATCATTACTCCAGTCTTCAGTGTCACATGATCCTTCAGAAATCATTCTAATATGCTGATTTGATATTATTATTATAATAATCACATGATTATCTTATTATCATTTTTAGTATTAATGATCAGTGTATTTGGTTCTCCTGATGTTTAAAACTTAAAGTTGCTAACTAAATTAAATAAAAAAATTCCTGCATTCTTTAAAAACAAAGTTCAATGAACTGCATAAACTTTTGAATGGTAGAGTATTACAGTTTCCACACAGTTTCCACAAATATTAAAAAGCAACTGTTTTCAACATTGATTAATGTTTCTTGAGCACCAAAATAGCATGTTAGGAAGATTTCTGAACAATTGTAATGATGCTGGAAATACAGCTTTATTATCACAGGAATAAATTGCATTTTAAAATATTTAAATGGTAGAAAAAAAGAGTGAGGTTCTTTTAAATTGTTGTAATGTCACTATTATAGTTATACTTTTTGATCAAATGTGGCCTTGGATAGCATAAGACTTTCACAAACATTTAAAATTATTTCAAACTTCTGACTGGTAGTGTATCGGATAATTTCAAGATCTGCTTTTCCCTTCTAAATCCTATTTTTGTCAGTTAAAGTTAAATGGTCAGTGTAAGTTAAATGGTCATGTGGTATCAACCTGATTCCGAACCATAGTTCTATTTGATGCTTTCATACAATTAAAATCCGCAATTTTTAAAAAGCAGAAAGATGTTCAAATTGTATCTAATTTAATTTCTCCCCCCCCACACCACTCCCACTATTTCTGAGGCAGTGAAGCAGCTCTCCTCAGTATAATGCAGATCATGGCCATGGCAGCAGCGAGAGCACACACTCGTGAGACCCGTGCCACTTTCATCAAGTTCTCCTCTATACAAACCCTCCATGTCAGCATGCACCCTGCCCTGAAGGCCGCCCCTGGCTTACTGGGCCTGTCGTGCCCTCGGACGTGACACTCCAACATCGGTGAGGAGGTCGGAAGTGTTCAGGACGGCTGCATAGCACTGCTACTCTGGGGAGGGAAGTACACGCGCAATGTGGCCAGTCGTGAGGATTGTGTTGCACTGGACATCAGTGAACTTCAAAATACCCCTGTAAGAGCTGGTTACTCTTTTTGGACTGAGTTGTTTTTTGTAACTTTTTATAGTGATCTTATGTCACCTTGATGAAAAAAAGATCAAAAAAGTAATGTGTATTTATGTAGCTTTTAAGTGTTTCTCAATGCTATGGTGTGAACTTTATAAACTGGAATGGATGTTGGGGTCTTATTAAATTAAAGCACTTTGAAACGGTTACTGTTTTTAACTGTTTTTGAAAATGTGTGCTTTCCATGTCTGTTAAGATTGTAAAAAATAAAAAGGAAATATCTGTTTTGGAAAACTCCATTTGGAATCCATACATGCTCCGTGTGTCAGTACATCACAGTATATAAAATGAAAGCTTTTTGGTGTGTAGGAGGTTCAGTGCACTCCTCATGTCACTCTCAGCAGGGCATCATGTGCAGAGTTTCCAGATCTGCCTGCATGTTGAGGCTGGTTCTATCAGAATCTTGTAGTTTATTACACAAGTATTGTTGCTGATTCAGTTATTAAAATGAAGCTCACAAACATTAAAATATTGAATTGAAAGGGACTAAACTTATATTAATAGGCTTGAAAATTGCCTTGTGCTAATTTCATTTATTGGCTATATTTTGCTGAAACACCTATTCACAGTATGTTGAGAACATGGTGCGGAAAGTAGGCTGCGTGCTTGACCTCTTCAATCTGCTGATCGTAAATCATTTTTAAACAATAGCACATATTTAATAACTAGCTACGTGATTAATCTGCTTTGTAAGCGAAATGTCAAACCCTCAAACTGTGGGAATGGGTTCAAATTAGTTTAATTACACCGGTAAATAAACGCATTTGCCAACTCTACTGTTTTTCTTTTGTATTTATGACGTCACCAAATTTGTCAACGAGCGCCTGTGCACAGAACATGTGCGCGCAGCTCCTTTACTCTCGTTCTCACATGTCCGCGCACACCCGCGCAGCTGATTGGCTGACCCGAGCGCACGGCGTCATTGAGCTCTGCAAAAAACCACGTGGCGCTGTAGTAGAACAGCTGAGCGCTCGAGATCTGGCACATTTGAGAGGCGCGTGTGAGGCACAATGTGATTTCACGGAGCGAAACATTTCCCCGTGCGCCTTGGTTTCCCCGGAGTTTTGCTCTATAGTTTAGTCTGCAACGTGTGAAACATACGGGTAGTCAATGAAATATGCGCGTCAATCTCATGGAGTTCGGACCTTTACGTTTTATATACGTTTGTGATGGCCAGAATGTTACCCTTTCACACTCGAATTAAGTTCCAGTAACAAAATATGTCTCTAAATACAACCATAAATGATAGGACAAAAAATATATTATTTCAACCGTCCCTAACCTTTAGATATGGATTTGTAATTTGTAAGAATTGTGAGTCAATTGAAAATATTTGTAAAAAATATTTATGTTTAATTACATTGTTCTAATCAGAAGCTAAAACACAGCCTGAAATAGATAATTAAACACTGCATGGCAAAAAAAAGACAACTTGAAAACATAAAATATAACATAGTAGGCCTAATCATGTAAACCTGCACTTACTCTTAAAAAAATACTAGCCTATGGTCAGGGCCGGATTAACAATTTCCTGTGCCCTGGGCAACAAGACTCAAGCCTTAACTGGCCTCATTTCAAGACTGAACTCATACAAACTTTTAAATTATTATCAATTAATTATCTTTGGGTGAAAGGTGTGCCTAACAACACACTGGCATTCCAGATTATATGTGAATAACTCATATAGGGCCCTATTTTAACGATCTAAAACACAAGTGTCAAGCGCGAAGCGCAAGTAACTTTGTGGGCGGGTCTTGGGCGCTGTTCCTATTTTCCCGGCGGGATAAATGACTCTCTCGCAAATCTAAAAGGGGTTGGTCTGAAGTAGCTTCATTATTCATAGGTGCGGTTTGGGCGTAACGTGAAATAAACCAATCAGAGCGTCATCTCACATTCCCTTTAAGAGCAGGCGCGCTTGTTCTAAAGCGGATTCCTATTATAACGGCGGATTTGCCAGGCGCGCGCCTGGAGCGGTTCACAGCCGAGGAGAGCAACGTTCTCGTCAGGGCCGTAAAAACAGAGAAGTGACATTGGGGATGGAGAAACCCACCCAAATTAACTTCTGTTAAACAGGCGTATGATAATTTGGGTAAATGTGTAAGCTACATGTAGGGCCTATGCTTTTATAATAAATTGTCTGTCTGTCTATCTATCCATCCATCCATCCATCCATCCATCCATCCATCCATCCATCCATCCATCCATCCATCCATCCATCCATCCATCCATCCATCCATCTATCTATCTATCTATCTATCTATCTATCTATCTATCTATCTATCTATCTATCTATCGTAATAATGTATGATTTGCAAAAATGAAAAGATGAGAGAATCAAAGTGTATGCGCGTTGTGCACACGCTACATTGATTATGGCCAAGCATGCGCCCTTAAAATAGCATGATGAACAATGCGCAACTGACTTTAGACTAGTTTTTTTCTGGTCAGTGGCGCAATTGTTTTATGGAACAACAAAATAGCAAAAGGGATTGTTTGCACCGGAACACGCCTACTTTTTTGCGCTGAACCGCCCAACAATGTTCCATTCCCTATAGCGACGTGCTTCTGTGGAGGGAAAATCGCGCTTTGCCCGGGTGCAAAATAGGAATGATACATGCGTCGGTGTACAAAGTCAATTGCGTAAATAGTCACTTACAATTTATACCATTCAGCGTAAGCACTGTAGCCTCCAAGCACATTTTTGCGCCAGTGAGGAGGATGATTTTTTCCGTCGATATTGGAACGTGAGTAAAGTCAAACAAAGTCCTATAATAAAGAATAGTTTACCATCCAAATACATGGCGAATGTTGAAACATTTTGATTGTAATGAGATACCTGAGCCCAAGGCCGCTTACTTTCGCTTTAAATTCGACGTGACAGCTCGCTCGCTGCGCAGGAAGACAGACACTGTTTTCGTCGTGATTTAACATTATATTTTGATCTCACGGGTTGCAAAAATCTGCATATAATTGGGAAAGCGAGAGGAAATTGGGGAATTAATAAATCTTGAGTAAACCACTTAGCTTCACTAAAATGGGCGAAGTATTAGCTATGTTTTTGCCATGGCATTGATTTAGCAGATTTGAATCGCACAATTCGTGCGTTCCAATAAATTAGCTACATGAAAGTATAAATACTAGAGAAAAGTGTCAAATAAAGCTCTACATTCACACTTTGACCAGCAAGGATGAGCCTTATACGTGTTAAATGCTTTCCGTAGGCTATTGGACTCAACAACACATAGTCAGTGGTCAGGATTACAAAATATCGAACACATGGACAGCCAAATCTACATGCGTCGTTCGTTTCTTTCTTCGCCACTCCTCCGTCTGGTTATGTTCCGTGTGTGTCCGTTCAGTTGCGTTGTGTCACACCGTCTCGTTCCTCCTCTCCACGTGCCTGCTCACAGGATTGGCCATGCCACATATTCCCCTGCGTCACTCGTGCTCGGGGCGAGATATGGCGGAATCCCTTTGCCACTATTGGCCCGGTGAAATGTCAATCACTCGAGTGGGCGGGCTCCGATTAGGCAGGGCGGGGCTTCCTGCAGGTGGAGTTGTCATTCGGCAATTTTGACGTACGGGCTGGAGGAGGTTTAACAAACCCGAGCTGAAGACCGTCAGAAAAAAGTACAGCTAAAGGTAATGTGGCTCGGTCACGCTGGGTGGTCATCATCCTTGTCAGTGAGATGACGGGACGCACAGATTGTCCCTGGACAGGTAGTTAGGAGTGTGTGCACCCCTGGACGGAGAAGAGACGAACATTCGGGACTAGCATTGTACATTATTAAGGTAGGCTATACTGGTGTGTTATTTATATTTCAGTTTTCTGCAAACAAATTATGTATTTTTAGGTCTATTTGGGTGTTTATTTTATTACCCATGCATTGGCATTAAGCTCCAGCTTTATTTGCACATAAAGGTTGTCTAAAGCACGTTGTTTTAACGGTGAATGTGGTGTCAACAGGAGGAAGTGGAGACTGAGCTCTGCTGTTGTAATATTACATAACAGAGGGGTGGGCTCAGAGCTCCGTGTGTGTGTGTGTGTGTGTGTGTGTGTGTGTGTGTGTGTGTGTGTGTGTGTGTGTGTGTGTGTGTGTGTGTGTGTGTGTGTGTGTGTTTGTTTGTGTCTAAAAAAAATAACCTTCCTCCTGGCAGGATAATTCATGCCACTGACCAAAGCAAGAACTATGAAACTGTTTTGTTTTGCTCATGATAATTTACAGAGTTGTGCAAACTGACATCGCTTCTTTGTTTCCTTTTGTTGGGGGGAACATCTTAGCCTACTATAGCAATGATTTATATATTTACATGAAATGTGTGTAATATAGACGCATATTTAAAAGTGTCAGGATATGTTGACAGTTTTACATGAGAGATGGGGTAATGTAATAATTAGAGCAGAGCTTCTTTGTTTCTTCAATCACTTCCGAATCGATCATTTTTGTGTAACTTTTCCCGATTTTTTTTTTACGGACAAAAGTCACTCGGCTTTATGTTTGTTAGGCTATAGAACCGAAAGAATAGCATTATGACAAAGCACTATTGTTCACTAAAATAGGCTATTTATAAAATTCTCCAGCCAACTGTGCATTTGGCTGTGGGTAACTGATTCCCAAGCAACGTCGCAACTTTTTGCGCATTAATATGCCTCGTTTTTGGTCATAATGTAGCAGCCATAACATCGATGGACATATTTAAATTGTGCTCTTTTATATTTTACAGATTTGAGCACTAATGCAAAATGATGATTAAGCATTAGACCTATTTTTTATTTATTTATTTATTTTTTGCGTTATCTATACATTTTATCTTTTACATGCTGTAGTTTTTTTCTGGCAAGGTTTATCACTGTTCTTCTTCAACAGTAGGCTACGCAAAATGCGTTATGGAATTGGCTGGTTGCTGGTAGATGCCAGAACTACACCATGACGGCAAAAATCATTTTTCTGCATTCAAACGTAACTATGTTCTGACACTATATTTATTTTCCCGGTAAACATGTACAAAAATATGATTAAATATTTGTGATGAATATGTTGTAGATGAAGAGGCAAGTGAAACATTTTTTTAAGTATCTTAAAAGTGTGAAATGGATTTTCCACATTTTTCTGATTTTGACAAGCGATCACATGACAAATTATCCCAGAACTCATGAGTGTTAATGAGCAAAGATTACAGTTTTTAGCGACATTTTAAGGTGCCTTCGAGTCATGTCGTAACTACCGTAATTAAGATTCCAATTTGTAAAAAAGCATTCACGTCTTTGCTCGGAGTACAACCTGTAAACTGGGAATTTTCTGAGCGCTCTTACTTGTACCACCTGACCATAGAAATGCGTAATTCCCAGTCCGTGGACGTGAACCTCTCCGAATAGAACCTCATGTGTTCTCATCTCGAAATTACGGTAATTACGGCAGGGCATAAACGCAGCATTACAGCAGCAACCACAATCAATCCAATCAGAATTAGAGTTGGAAGTATGTTGTATAGCTTAAGAATCTATTCTTTAAAATTCCTTAAAATAAGCACAGGTCTCATGCAGTCCTATGTAAATTAACATGCTGGTAAAAAGCTATTTGTATCAAGAAGCCTATTGTGTGTGTCTGACATGTTGGTCAATGTTTATTGTAGTTATTGTAATGTCTTCTCAATTGTGTATCAGTAGTGAGTTCAGTGTATACATATAATGTATGTGAGTAGTAGGCTAGTCACTTTAGTAGTTACAGTCATTTATAAAAAAGGCTACATATTGTGCAGTAGCATTGAATACACTTTAATGGTCACTACAGAAAAGGCTGGCCATTCAGAAAAAATGCTACTGGTGGCAAAATGTGTGTTAAATTTACATTTTGGATAAAAGTGTTTAAAAGCCTAGCAGCTTCGGATTCAATATACAATATAGATAATCATTACTTGAATTTGTAGAATCTTTTTTTTTTTTTTTGCTACCCATTTAAAAAAAAAAAACAATTCTCCTCTAGACAACCCTTTGTGGGCATATTATTAGTGCTCCTAACCAAACATGTTTGTATGTAAGAACCTTTAGAACAAACTCCATGTTAGAAATGGGTAAATACATTCTGCATGAGGTCACTGTCTGCCCAGCTGTGTATCTCTGCTCCCAGGGCCCGGGATGCCCAAGGAACCAAGAGGAGATGCCCAAGGGTGTGTAGGGGAGAGGGAACGCACCTCTCGTCCAGTCAGTAAAAATGCTAAGGACAAAAGCAACAGTGCTGCCCTTTTGGCATCTAGAGCAAGAGCACACACTGAAAAGGAAACATATGGACGTGACTCCCGCTGCTCTGAGAAAGACTCTGGTTACTCAGGTAAGTATTGATTGACAGTCCAGCTGCAACATTCACCCCTAAGAGACTCGAGTCACACTATTATTAGTATAATGCAAGTGTAAAACAAACAAGTGTACCAAGAACAACAATTGTCCTAACACACAATATATACAAAACCCCAAAGCAATCCCACCAGGTTTCAGTCATCTTCAATTCAATACATATACAGTCATTTGTCAATAAATCAGTCTCACCTGGTAGTCAAATAGTGAGTGAAAGTTCTGGTGATTGGAATTCTTGTGATAAATTCTCCGTAATGAAAATAAATCCAAAAAGAAAATATTCCATTCCAGGTGGAACAAATTTTGGGAGGAACACATTCAAATTTCCTTGCCAATCAGCAAGAGATGAGACATATATATATACATATATATACATATACACACACACACACACACACACACACACACACACAGGGCCGACCCGCCTATGTTCCTCAACAGTTTTCAGCAGCACGCCAAATACACATACGTTTTATTCTATCTGATTATTTGTAAGCGTGAACTCGTGAAACAGTTATTGGTGAGAGTAATCTAATAAAAGAGTGGAAGTCTGTAGTCATAAATTCTTTAACTTATACACTCCCTAACCGGCTGTTTAACCTGCTTCAAAAGCACTTCCTTGATTTTGTCAGTGCCACATCCCAGTATCACCAGTCCTAGTCTCTCACATTGATAGCATTAATACAGAAAAACAAGGAACACATGTGCATACAAAAAATGGCCATGTCACACTCTGCAAGTTTTATCTGCATTTCTCATCAGTCCACACCCTCCATACTCTTTTCCATACAACAAAGTGTCCAAAGGCTATTAAAGAGGTCATATGATGCTATTTAAAAGTTTATATTGTTTATTGGTGTACAAAAATAGGTTAACATGCTTTAAAGATAAAAAAAAAACCCACATCATTTTCACATTCTGTATATTATTGCAGCACCTCTATTCTTAGTCTGTCTGAAGCGCTCAGATTGAGGTCCGGTTTCTACAAAGGCCCTCATTCTGAAAAGCCCAGACTACGCGCTATGATTGGCCAAACACCTCAAGTGTGTCAGAAATGTATCGGCCTTGTTTATGTGCTTGTTAAACAAGTAATTTTAAAACCACGGGCAATAATAGGGAGTTGCTCCTCCCTTTGCTCCTATAACAGCTACTACTCTTCTGAAAAGGCCTGGCAATAGATGTAGGACCATATGTACAGGTATTTTCTCCCAGACAGAAACAGAAGCAACGCTAAGGTCAAGCTGCATGAAAAAAAAATCTAAATCAGCATTCCAGTCAATCTCAAAGGTGTTTAATAGTAAACACTTTTACTGGTTGCAGTTTATGACTGTCATGTTTTTTGATATGCCGGATTCAACTGAAAATGTTTGCATAAGGAGATTTAATGGCTGTATGCTTGAATTTATGCACATACTAGTAACGAGTCCAGCTGAAAGAGTCAAACCTGTTCATTAGAAGTTGATGTACTTCTGACCATGTAGTGAAGCTTAAGTAACATCAGTGATACTTAATTTCATTTGTCATTAGTAGACTGAGACTGCTACCCCTCTCACTTTTGTTTTTCTCTTTCTTTGTTTCCCACCCTTCCTGTTGCCTTTCCTTCTATCTCTGCTCCTCCTACTGCTCTGTTTCTCTCTCAGACACTGGCTCAGATTCCTTGCAAACTGATGCAGATGACCAGCAGAGCAGTGTGAATGAGCCTCAGGTCCGCAAATGTTTGGGTGGGGTGGATCAAGGCCCTCTACAGGGAAGCCACATACTGGTGTCCGGGACCCCTGAACTCACCCCCATTTTCATCATTAAGAATGTGGTGTTAAAGCAGGTGAGACAATCCAAGTGGAAAGAGTAAGAAAACATAGTGAGCTGCCTACATATGTAGCCAATATATGCATCATATGAGGAGCATTATTTATATGACAAATGGAATTGCTGCCAATGTGAATTTTTCCAGGTTGGTCTCTTGGTCAGGTTTCTCACAATCACAATGACAGTTAAGGCCCAGGTATACTTAATTTTTCGTTTTCTGCTCCATCTCACGTAGTTTAGCATGGAAGTCTTTTTAAAATATTCTTCATAAGGATGAACTCAATTGAGTATAAGTATACTTAAAAATGTTCAAATATAATTGTAAGTATCAGTACTACTTGGGACTAAATTGGCCCACTTTTTAGTGTATAAAAGTACACTTTTAAGTGTAACAGTAGTAAACTTTGAGTACACAACTAGTTTACAACCAAGTTTTTCATTTGTAGTGCAACTATACTACAAGTGAACTTCTAGGAATAACGATAGTTTATTAGTTAAATACTTGTACTTTTTTTGTTAAAGTACACTTTGAAGTATTCTCTGAGTAAACTATGTAGCAAATTAGTGCTAAAGAAATATTAATAATCAATCATAACTTGTTATAATTGATTATTAATATTTGGATCAGTTAATAGAATTAACTTAATATAGTAAAATTAATATTACAATCAATCCACCTGTTTGTCCCTTGAACACTCAGTGTTAATTGTTTATTTATTCTAAGAAATGTTCATTTCCGGGGGAGGCAAATATCTTTCTTACTGTACAGTACTACTAAGAGCCTGTAGTCAAAATATAAATCGTAAAATAAACTTTGTTGCAAGCAGAGAATCAGAACCAAATACATATTGTGCACAAGTTTTATTAACTAAATCACAAACATAACTAAACTAAACTAAACATTTACACATTCACACATACAGGCATAGGTAAAATGGTGAGTGACAGAATGAAACTGGAATCAGGAAATGGAACTATGGAAAAGATCCATTTAACTATGAAAAGAACCATCAGCTTATCATTTTCAGAGAACCTCATTAAATGTATACTTGCATGGCCTTTGCAGTGAACTCCGAGCTCAAGCCGAGCCTCAGGTTCGAGCCTCCTCCAAGGACAGCAAGCCAAGTTAGTTTACTATTAACCTTGAAGGCTGAATGGGTAGGCAAACAATTGAACAAGTATTTTAAGCAAAAAGCTAAGAAAATTTGATTTGAAGTAAATTCCTATGTACTCTACCAGTCGACTAACCTGACGTCATCATACTCAGATTCTAGTCAGAATATGAGTCTGATACTGCTCCATTGGGCTGTGATTATGGGGCGTGTTTCAACCGAACCAGGAAAGAAAATGCCTCTGCACTCAATCGGATAGACCTACAAACAATCAGAGCAACTGAGTAAGTGACGTATGTTGAATGACGCATAGTTGTCGACAGAACTCAACTGCATGCATGCTGGAAGAAGAAGATGAGTGTAAACGATCTTTGCCGGTGTTGTAACAATTATTTAAGGATACACGGAGTACAATCATCAGTTTCACGGAGCACCATCATCAGTTTCATCATTATTGGATACTCAGAATTAGGAACATATCAGGTTTCTTTATAAATCAATATTTATAAGACAGTATGTAAAACTTTGTGAAAAAAGTAATTAATAGGCTACTCAATCAAAAGAGTAAACACAACTACAAGCCAAGTATACTTAAAATACTTAATTATAATTTAAAGTATATCTCGATCAAAAGATTGAGTACAAGTATAGGCCAAATATACATTTCTGTCAGTATAAGTCAAGTATAATTAAGTGCTATTTTAAATATATTTCTGAGAAGTACATAAAAAGTAGACTGAAATTATACTTTTATTTTGGTTTAGTTTAAGTATACTAATAGCACACTTGAATAAACTTCTTTTTCGTAAGGACAGTTGGAGGAATTTGATGTATGTACACATGTGGACCTTTCTTTTCAAGCGTTCAAATCATTTGCACGACACTGCTCAGACACAAACATTTAGTCGGACACAGTTGGCTTTAGACAGCTACCTTCTAAGGCAGAAACATGTAGAAAGTAGAAAGGGCAGCTCACTATATTTTGAACCAAAGTCAGAGAGAAAAATTAATTAGGCGGATGGTTGGAAAAGACTGATGAGAAAGAGCTACAAAGAAAATGGAATGATGCTTGAAATCGAAACAGATGGTAAGAGGTGTCCAAAGGTCCTAGGTGTTTGTGAACATAACAGTGGAAATGAGTCACATAAGAAAACAACAAATCCTATAAAATAAGATATTGGCATGCCATTTCTCATATAAAATGTGCTACGAAAGAAACGGTTTACTTGATATTTCATTTTGTGAAATTGCTCTGTACAAGATATATTTCTGTCTCTCCTCTTTTTCTCTTTCCCAAGCCAGGGCAGTCTGGTCAGGACCACATCCACCCTTCATCTCTGTCATGGGGCGGAGGTACTACAAGCAATCAGGGTGCCACCCATGTTCTCTTGCTACAACAGCCTGGCATCAATCAAAGCGCCCCAATGCACACCCTCAAAACCCACTCGCAAAGATCCGAAAGCAAAGGTGTAAATAAAAGCACTTACCTCCCCATCCTAAACTCCTACCCTCGAATCGCACCTCACCCTAATAAGAAAACCCCAGAGAAACCTACAACCAGTAGGGGAAGTAACACAGAGGAGCACAGCCTGAGTAAGAGAGTATGCACAGAGGAGAAAAGAGAGGAGGTGTCCACAACCACGCAAGCGACTAAGCAGCATCTGCACAAACAGCCAGAGAACAACTTGCTGTTGCACTCTCAATCCCTTTCACGGTTGCAGTCTGTGGGCCATGAGACACTTTCTGCCTCTCACCAGCACCGGAGCCCATGCCGCCCACCTAATCCCTCCACATCCCTCAGTGTGAGCTCTCCGTCAGTCTCAAGCACTCAGACTCCTTCTCCACCCTCTTCCAAAGACCTTATTCAGTCCAGAAAAGAGCCCCATAAGCATTGCCAAGGACCAAAAAATGACACTGGCAAAGGGTCAAACACCCACAAAGGGACAGCACGGCATCGTCGCTTCCTCAACACAGTGGAGATTCTGAGCCAGTCGGGGTTACTTGACATCACCTTAAGAACGCAGGATCTGCTGCGGCAAAATGCCGCCACTGAACGAGACATAGCCCAGCTCCGACTACATGCCGATCTGCTTTTCCAGGCCACTCAAGCAGGTGTTGATGCGCCGGCTGCCTGGGAGAAGCTCCAACAGGTCATGGCTGAGTCTGGACACTATCCCAGCCTCAAATGCCTACCAACAGACAGCAATGATGGAGGGGACTGGTCTCAGTCAAAGTTGGAAGTCGAGGCAGCCACTAGCACAAATCCTGATATTCATGTGGTATACAGATATGGAGTTAATGGGACTGAGGAGGTGGCGCCCCGATCTCTTGTCCTAGCTCCCATGCCAGATGCAGAATGGCAGTCAACAGGTCAATATGATTTTGGCAATGATAGCACCACCACTTATGAGCAAATCAGAGCCTACAGAGGAACTGCCAGTCTGCCGGATGATCCTATAATGCCTCCAGACAGCTCTACACATGGAAACCTGCTTTAGATTGCACCCAGAAACCTGCTGAGCACTGGGCCTTCCCAGCAGAGAAACAGCAAGGGAGACTTTATGACACTTTCTTGAACATCTCAAACATGAATTCAGAGATTCTATGCCCCAAGATTCAGTAGTCTCCATGGTAACTCAGGGCTATGCTCAATGACAACAGCTCGACTGTGCTGCGAACCATCTTCCTGTCTGTCACGTTTCTGCTCATCTGCATCAGAATCACCCTGTCTGATGTGAGATAAGCAGAATTGAACACACATGCTACAGACTGCCAGTCTTTAGTTTAGTCACTGACAAGGTTATCTGCATCAGCTTATCCTGCCCCATAACTGAATCAAGTTTTCAATGGCCACTTGCAAATGTGTTTTTGATTGCAACACTTCATGCAGTCGATCACAGAGTAATCACACATACAGCAGTCTTTTTCCTAATTTATGTTGATTTATATCATAGGCAAGTTGAATTCGCACCTGCTGTCACAGTTTGTAGCATGTAGTGTTTTTAAAGAACATGTTCACCTGTGACTGGGAGTGGTATTTTGCTCAAATGTGGTATTATTACTGGTGAGATCCCCTCTGTGAGGCCTTATCACTTAAAAAGCAAGAGGATGGTGCATAAAGATTTCAAAAGTTAAAGCTTGAACTGTACACACGTGCAAAGACATTTAGAATTGTGTAATAACTATTTGAGAACTATTCTCACAGTGATCTTGGTAAGGTCCATGAAGCTTGTGTTCTTCTATGCAGTACGCACTTCATTAATCTGCTTGCTTTACGTCTTCATCTTTGACCGTGGACCAAGACAACCATTACTGAAGCCGTTTGAATTGGCTTCCCTCTGAGATGAAGGGTCAATTTTGAGTGTTTTTGTGAGCTTATTTCACATTTGTTTAATCACAGATCTTGACGTCTGTATTTGTAAGTTTGCTTGTGTTAATGGTGTTTTGTGACAACATTAATATATTTTGCAACATCTTTATGTTTCGTCCCCAATTCTCTACTACTGCCATATGTTTTTTCCACCCATGAACTTAGCCAGCTGATTTCACTAATTAGTTCTATCTCCTGGCTGAAAAACTGTTAATTAGCAAATCCAGGTGATTGGAACAAAATACTGAGGAGGACTTTTACTTTCTGAACCTGGACTTCACACCTCTGCTCTTGACATGACACTAATATATTATTTGTTGCTGTTTTGGTATATTTTCATTTATTTACTTACTGAGTATTTCTGAGTAATCAGAGCCACTGATTTGTGTTTAAGGAAGCCGTCAGGCCCACATAGAGATTTTGTAGAATTTTGCTGTCATTCACAAAATTGTATACATAATCATTGCATATTAATTTATGAAATATATTGGCTAATTTAACTTCAAGTACAGAGTTTAGTACTTTTAGCTTAGTTTAACATTTTGTTTCAATGCCGTATAATTTACAATCAGTAAAGAAAAGGATGAACAAACTGCAGTCCTTCTTTATGACAGATATTCTTCTACCTTAGCTCTTAATTTCTTTTAATAGATTTTGAGTCCAAATAAATGACAGTACAGTAGGGATGTTCTGAGCCGTGTGTGTGTGAGAGAGAGAGAGAGAGTGTGTGTGTGAGAGAGAGGGAGAGAGAGAGTGTGTGTGTGAGATGTCCAGGTGAAGCAGATGAGTGTTTGTTTGAAATGAATGGCATGTAATGTCATGATCGATATTTCTGTTTCCCCATATAGCAGCACAAGGAGTATGTGATGCAATTCTAATGCATCTAAAGAATGATTCTCTCAATGTTTCCATGCAGTATGTTTGCTGAAGTCAGGATCACTGCAACAGATTTACTATTAGATTCTAATAAAAAAGCTTTATTAAAAGGCTTTTGGTTTGTTGTATATACATTTAATGCCACATTTGTTCTTTTGGGAATATGAATATAGTCAGTTACTTTTTTCCAAACTATGAGCAGTTTGATCGAGACCGAATTGCCTGGTTTCTGGGTTTCTGGATCACATGACATTACTTTTATTCTGCATAAAGAGTCAAATCAATTGTTTTATGGCCTTAGATAAAAGAGACATTCATATTTTGTATGCAACTGATATTATTTGTCTAAAACCTGGCAAGGGCCTGAACTGATACAAATATTTGTTATTTGTATAATTGTATTAGCTCTGCTTAAAAGTGTAAGTACTATTACTCAAAGGTGCTGTATGTAAGTTATTAACTGTAGTTAAGCATAGCAATACCCTAATATGTTTGCAGATATTTAGGAAACATGCTGAGTTCACATTCTCATTTCTCTCAAAAACAATGCTACAGCCAGTTATTTTACTTTGAAATGTGCATTCAGTGTTGGAATGTCTGTTTTTGTTTTGGTCTATGCCATTGGCTACGGCACGTTGCCAATTTACCCAATAGTATTTCGCCATCACTGGTTGCCAGTTGGTGGAAAAACAGCATGTTCCAGCCATGGAAGCAAGTAAACAAACTGGGTCAGAGACAGTGCTTGAAGTGGGGCCGGACTCACCGGTACACAGTACCGGCACTTCTACATTTTACTCTTAAGCGTACCTGCACTTTTTCTTGCATACCTCTACTTCTCGCATGTAGCCGGTACAGAAAAAGCGTCAGTGTCAGAGAGATTGTTAATGACCTAACGTTACATAAACTATACTACCCAGAGGGTAGAGGGCACTACGTGACTTACTTCAGATCTTGACGAATCACGTAAAGGCAAGCAGTCGGCCCACCCTATCAGAAGTTCGCTTCTCCATGGACGCTAGTTTGAAAAAGCTGTCTGATGCTTGAGGCTTCCGCCTGACCGTAAGAGATTTTTCACTGCTGAAATTGAAAACCTAGTAACTAAAAAGAAGTGTGTTGAGATTGTAAGTCGTTATGTTAGCCTGGCTTCAGAAAGGTACTAAAAGAACGCGTGTGCCAGAGTCAGACACGTCAATAGAGGTCCAAGTCCAACCAGAAACATTGGGTATGATTCATGAGCTTCAAACTAACATTAACGTTGATGTGAGCGGTTGATGATAACAGCTAGCGTTAATGAGGAGTCTGCAGCCAGCTACCAACCTTAACGTTACCTTAGTCAATGACACCGACGTCAACAATAATGTGAGTAACGAAACACATGGATGGCCTCACTTTTGGTCAAGGGACCAAATGATGTATTTTTGCTCCACGAACAATTGGCTCGTTTTTAAAGATAACAAACTGGGCTGCAAAACATGTAGCAGCATCCAGTCACTTGCTGCCCAGACAGAGAGGGGACTGAAGCTGTCAAGAGATTGGAGGGAATGTTTAATTAAAGCCTTTGGTACAGACAAGGTGAAGCAACAGCAGTAACTGCACAAAAAATTCGAAAGCACACATTAAGGCAGCCGAAATAGCAAAGATGACATCCCGCAATGAGCTGAGCAGGCAAGTTCAATCTATGCACAGGGCTGAACATGAAACTACATCTCGAGTGTTCCGAATTGCATACAAAATTGGTAAGCACGGGCGTCAATTCAAAGAAAAGCGAACGGATGTAATGTTGCAAGATTTGAATGGAGTGAACATGGGCCAAGTTCTTCATTCTGACAAGACTTGTGCCGACATTATTGACCATATTGCAACAGAGATGAGGAAAAAGATGGTCGATGACATCATTGTAAACAAAAGAAAAGTGTGCTTGTTGATCGACGAGTCCACGACGATCAATGGGAAAACTGTGTTGGTTGTCTGTTTGCGGATAGCTATTGCTGATGCAGAACCTGACACTTTTTTTTTGACTTGCTGGAATTGGAAGGGACCACAGTCAATGCTGTCACAGACATTGTTGTTATGCCTCCACAAATATGGATTCGATGACCACTTTTTGGGTGAGTGTTTTGTGGCCTTTGTATGTGATGGAGCTGTGTCAGTGATGCGTGTACATGCTACCATTAGGAGATATCATTAAGAAACATGGAATTAGCTTTCACTGTTATGCCGATGATACTCAGCTCTATATTTCTTCAAAACCTAACGAAACTTATCAATTCACAAAATTAACGGAATGCATAGCTGATATAAAAAATTGGATGACTAGTAATTTCCTACTACTAAACTCTGAAAAAACAGAGATTCTAATTATTGGACAAAAAACTTCCACACGTAATAACCTAGAATACTGTCTAACACTTGATGGCTGCTCTGTTAAGTCTTCGTCGTTGGTTAGGAACCTGGGTGTTCTCTTTGATAGCAATCTTTCATTTGAAAGTCACGTGTCTAGTATCTGTAAAACCGCATGTTTCCATCTTAAACATATATATAAATTACGACATATGCTCTCATTAATAAATGCGGAACAATTAGTTCATACTTTCATGACATCAAGACTAGATTATTGTAATGCTCTACTGGGTGGTTGCCCTGCACGCTTAATAAATAAACTACAGCTAGCTCAAAACGCAGCAGCTCGAGTTCTTACTAGAACCAGGAAATATGACCATATTAGCCGGGTTCTGTAAACACTGCATTAGCTGCCTATTAAACATTGTATAAATTTTAAAATATTGTTGATTACTTACAAAGCACTAAATGGTTTAGCTCCGCAGTACTTGAGCGAGCTCTTAACGCATTATAGTCCTTCACGTCTATTGCGATCTCAAAATTCGGGCCAGTTGATAATACCTAGAATATCAAAATCGACTGCTGGCGGTAGATCCTTTTTCTATTTAGCACCAAAACTTTGGAACAGTCTTCCTACTAATGTCCGGGAAGCAAACACACTCTGTCAGTTCAAAGCTAGACTAAAAACACATCTCTTTGACCTAGCATACACATAATACATTATAGACTTCTATAATTCAATGTTAGGCTGCATAGATTAGGTCAGCCGGAACTGGGAACACTTCCCTTAAATCCTGATGTACTCGTTACATCATAAGAAGGATGGCATCTACGCTAATTATAGTGTCTTTTTTATCCCGAGGTTTTCCCGCTGCCTGCCGGATCCAGGTCGTATCCAGATCTGACTAGGAGCTTTGCCTGGACCCGATGACAACGCAGTGCTGAAGTGCCAACAAGCCTCTCCCTATGGAGGATCCCTTTCCCCCCTTACAGATAAAACGTTGTGATTACGGTTTGCGTACCCACCTCAAAGTGATTAAATAAAACAAAATTCTGTATCAAATTACAGTTACTGTAAATCCGGCCTCTAGTTCACAAACGCCAGAGGAGAACTGGCCCCTGACTGAGCCTGGTTCTCCCAATGTTTTTTTTCTCATTTGGACACCAGTAGGTTTTTTCTTTTTTTGGAGTTTTGGACACCAGTAGGTCACTTGATGGAGTTTTTCGGTTCCTTGCCACTGTTGCCTTTGGCTTGCTCAGTTGGGGATATTCAAATTAATTAACCAAGCATTAATGATCAGCCGTACCAATCGTGGATGTTTTTTTTTCCACTAAGAAACAAACATTATGTTATTTGATTGATACTGTGAAGCTGCTTTGATACAATTTATTTTGTGAAAAGCGCTATATAAATATACTTGACTTGACTTGGCAGAAAAGCAGGGGTGGCTACATAACTTTGTGCCAGATTCCCAGACTTGCTTGTGTGACACTGTTTAAATCATCGCCTAGAATTGGCATTTGGGGATGTTCTCAAGGAGGTCAGTGACAGTCCTAATCACTTCAAGATTTTTTTTTTTTTGATAAGCTATACACTTTATATCATGCCTCACCCCAAAACCAAAGAGAATTGCATCAACATGCACAATGTTGGGCAGCGTCTCCTTGACGTTCTCACCTCTGTGTCTTTCGTTTGTAATCTTGGAGTTATGTACGATGCCCTAACAGAACTGAGTGATCTCTCTGAAGCAGATAAGATGCTTCTCCGGGAGATCCGGGTGTTTGAGTCCATGGTTTCAACACCTGGCCCCCAAACACAGACTGTTCTTCAAGCTGAAACTGAGAAATCGTTACAGAATGTATCACTGTGTGACAATCAAAGGATTGTAAAGATCAATGTAGGACAGTTCTTTCGCAGCATGGCGGAAGATATGAGATTCAGGACAGCTAAAAGTTCCTCACATAGAGGTGGAAGCAAAATGATGTTTTATTAACAAAGTTCGGGAGGAGCAAATTCAGTTAATTAACACGAGTGGAGTGCACTCAGCAATCAATAATAAGAGGTATATATAGATTCAGCAATCTCACCTCAATCCATTGACAGTTTAGAAGCATCCCTCCAGCGCCCCCTTCTCCACACTTCTAGTCCTAACCACTTACATACGGGGGGAGTACTCTGGGCTCGGGCCAAACTCCGAGCTCGGAGCCCTCCCCCCGGACAGCACCCCAAATACGCATTAAACCTTATACACTCTAATTATATGTAAGTGTGAACTCGTGAACTGATGTCTGATTTCAAGGTTTTTCAACCAGATATTTGTCCAGAAGGAAATCTGGACATACAACATGGTGAAGCAGAGGTCCTTCACTTATGTGACACATATAAAATAGAGAGAAGAGAGAGCATCCAGGGATTTCAGGAGTACAAGGAACTAAGGGTTGGACCCCAGCAGCCCTCAAGCCTTCAAAAGAGCCTTCAGTTGCATGAATGACATTCTAACAGTCAAAAGGAACTCCCTTGCTGTAAACAGACTATCCAACCTGGTGTTCCTGAAATGCAATGGACCACCATTACAGCAGTTTAGTCCACACAATTATGCGAGATCATGGTTGGCAAAGGGACGAAGATCTTCAGATGAACTTGCATGTGAAGCCCCTCACCATTCAGCAGCAGCTGACCCCAAGACCTTCTGGAGCCTTTTTTAAGTAGGAAAACTATATTTTCGTCTTATAAAATGTAGGACAGAATTTAGATTCCAAATACTTCTGTTTAGGATACTTTTGGTTTCCTCCTGTCTTTGGCAATGAATATGTGTCAGCACAATGGATTACAATTTATTTAACGTAACTTCTTCACTAAATGCATCCCCACACTGCCAACAAATCATTTACCTCTGGTTCTATCTCTGAAAAGCCTGTGCCTCATAAGGGCACCAAAAACGCTGATGAACCCCATGTTCCTGGGATCCTGATGAACAACCCCATAACATCCTGTTGCCATTCTGTAAACTATGAACACCTCTTATATATTATTAATAAGTAATTATGTTTTTTCATGCCAGAAATGTATGCTTCTTTCAAATAATATAACTTAATTGTCTACTGTTTCTTTAAAATAGACAATTTGGTTAATATCACAGTAAAATATCTAGACTGAATTCACAGCCATCTGTGTAGCTATTCTCTAATTTTATGTCTGGCATTAACCCTGTTCTCTATTTGTGTCCCTAGGGATTGTACAGTTCCAATCTCAGCACCATTGCAGACTTGGAGGAGTTCCATACACACAGACACACACGACTTGTTTAAATACATTTATGTTGTTAATAAATAAAAAATAAATTGTTGTTGTACCAGAAATATCTCCAAGTTTTGTTTTTCACTGTAGAAATCTCAAATGTCATGATTTGCTAATGCAAGAGAGTAGCCTACCGGCACATTTTCCCCCCCACTTCAAGCACTGGTCAGATTCTACACGACCTAAACAGCCCCAGCTCGGCAGCACCCATATAAAAATCTCTAACAGGAATATATTAAAACGCGATATTAACTCATCATAAATCAACTCATCAATTTACAGTGTTAAGTCTCCTCACCTTCCATTGTCAATTGCGCTCGCTACTGTTGCGTGTCCTCAAACTGGCAACCCGCGTGAGCGAATCTGAGCCCGAGGAGGGGGCGGGGGAAACAACCCTCGCCAATATTCAACCACTAGCTGTCAAAACTGCACCTTTAATACAGTAAATCTATTGGAATTCTATAGGAATAGACCTTTTTTCTTTTGCAAGAATCTGCGACTTTTGAAATCATCACTTTGGAAAGAGGGGTTTGTTTAAATTATCTTTTGGCTTAGAAGAACAGCTTGTTAAATGCAGGTTCGTCACACAGTTAAATAAAATCCTAAGTTCATTTTGTTCATCATATAGCGATCGTATCTACAGAAAATGTGTACTAAACCGCTCCATTAATATGGATTAGTTCTATGATCTCTTAATGATTTTTTTGAAGAATCAAGTGGTAGTTGCGTGGACTGTCAATGGAGGGACGGAAATCTCTCACATTTAATTTAAAATATCTTTGTGTTCCAAAGATGATATAAAAGTGTTACGGGATTGGAACGACAAAGGTGAGTAAATAATCACATGATTTTTTATCTTTGGGTGAACTAATCTTTAATTAGACTTCCCCTTTTCGTAGACACTAAAACCAAAAAAATCTGTTTGCAAAAAGTTCTCTTCACGTTTTTCTGCGGGCCTATTTCAGCCAGTTTCTTGCCGGTAAGAGGGACCCATCAAGCAAAAACTCGTCGAAAAGACGACATTGCCAGATGTCTAAACAACTTTAAAATTTGGTTGAAAAGTGAAAAGTCGTCTTTTTCAGGTCGTTGAAAAGACGTCTATTAAAGGACGTCCCGCGTCTAAATTAGGTTGTAAAGTGAACGTTGAAAAGACGTCTTTTCCAGGTCTAATTTCAACCGTGAATTCATGATTATATTTAATATTCATAATTACTGTCAAAATAAGACAATTCACAAAAGTGTACCAAAACATTTGACACATAAGATACATCTTTCACGTAAAAACCCCTTTCCTGATCACATCTTAAGCCTGCATTTGTTAAAACATACCCTAAAAACCGTAATATTGTGAAATAAATAGAAATAACTAGAAATATTACTACAATAAAAATAACTTCTTTATAAATGTATAAATAAATATACATGTAAATATATAGTAAAGTGTAATTTATTCCTGTGATGGCAAAGCTGAATTTTCAGCATCATTACTCCAGTCTTCAGTGTCACACGATCCTTCAGAAATCATTCTAAAATGATGATTTGAAAGAAATATTTATGATTATTATCAGTTGTACTGCTTCATATTTTTGTGAATACTATGATACAGTTTTCAGTATTCTTTGAAAAGAATTTTATTTTTTAAACAATTTAAAAGTCTTAACTGTGACTTTTGATCAAATTAATCAATCTTTTCTGTAAACATAATTTTTCAAAACAATCAATCTTTAACATTAAACAACAATCATTAAAAACATTAAAGGGATAGTTCACACACACACACAAAAAAAAATATGTCATTAATCACTTACTTAATGTTGCTCCAAACCCATAAGACTTTTCTGCAGAACACAACTGAATATATTTTTAACAGATGCCTTGTGTGCGCAAAAAAACAACAACAAAAAACAATTACGTCTTTATTCACAAATTATGTATCGCAGACGCACGTTGCACCATGAGATGACTGACTCTCACACCAACACAAAACTGATGTATATTTGTATGTACAGGTCCTTCTAAAAAAATTTGCATATTGTGATAAAGTTCATTATTTTCCATAATGTAATGATAAAAATTAAACTTTCATATATTTTAGATTCATTGCACACCAACTGAAATATTCAGGTGTTTTATTGTTTTAATACTGATGATTTTGGCATACAGCTCATGAAAACCCCAAATTCCTGTCTCAAAAAATTAGCATTACATGAAAAGGTTCTCTAAATGAGCTATTAACCTAATCATCTGAATCAACTAATTAACTCTAAACACCTGGAAGATTCCGGAGGCTTTTAAAAACTCCCAGCCTGTGTCATTAGTCAAAACCGCAATCATGGGTAAGACTGCCGACCTGAAGGCCATCATTTACACCCTCAAGCAAGAGGGTAAGACACAAAGAAATTTCTGAACAAATAGCCTGTTCCCAGAGTGCTGTATCAAGGCACCTCAGTGGGAAGGAAAAAGTGTGGCAAAAAACGCTGCACAACGAGAAGAGGTGACCGGACCCTGAGGAAGATTGTGGAGAAGGACCGATTCCAGACCTTGGGGGACCTGCGGAAGCAGTGGACTGAGTCTGGAGTAGAAACATCCAGAGCCACCGTGCACAGGCGTGTGCAGGAAATGGGCTACAGGTGCCGCATTCCCCAGGTCAAGCCACTTTTGAACCAGAAACATCGGCAGAAGCGCCTGACCTGGGCTACAGAGAAGCAGCACTGGACTGTTGCTCAGTGGTCCAAAATGCTTTTTTTGGATGAAAGCAAATTTTGCATGTCATTCGGAAATCAAGGTGCCAGAGTCTGGAGGAAGACTGGGGAGAAGGAAATGCCAAAATGCCTGAAGTCCAGTGTCAAGTACCCACAGTCAGTGATGGTCTGGGGTTGCCATGTCAGCTGCTGGTGTTGGTCCACTGTGTTTTATCAAGGGCAGGGTCAATGCAGCTAGCTATCAGGAGATTTTGGAGCACTTCATGCTTCCACCTGCTGAAAAGCTTTATGGAGATGACGATTTCATTTTTCAGCACGACCTGGCACCTGCTCACAGTGCCAAAACCACTGGTAAATGGTTTACTGACCATGGTATTACTGTGCTCAATTGGCCTGCCAACTCTCCAGACCTGAACCCCATAGAGAATCTGTTGGATATTGTGAAGAGAAAGTTGAGAGACGCAAGACCCACCACTCTGGATGAGCTTAAGGCCGCTCTCGAAGCATCCTGGGCCTCCATAACACCTCAGCAGTGCCACAGGCTGATTGCCTCCATGCCACGCCGCATTGAAGCAGTCATTTCTGCAAAAGGATTTCTGACCAAGTATTGAGTGCATAACTGAACATAATTAGTTGTATTAAATTGACTTTTTTGTATTAAAAACACTTCTTTTATTGGTCGGATGAAATATGCTAATTTTTTGAGACAGGAATTTGGGGTTTTCATGAGCTGTATGCCAAAATCATCAGTATTAAAACAATAAAAGACCTGAAATATTTCAGTTGGTGTGCAATGAATCTAAAATATATGAAAGTTTAGTTTTTATCATTACATTATGGAAAATAATCTTTATCATAAAACTAAACTTTATCACAATATGCAAATTTTTTGAGAAGGATCTGTATATGTGTGAGTCATATTGATTATTTTTATAATGTCTTTACTACCTTTCTGAAGCTTGAAAGTGGTAGTTGCGTGAACTTTGAAATGGAGGGACAGAAATCTCTCAGATTTAATTAAAATAAATAGCACTTTAAAAAAAACAAGGTTACCAAAGTGCTGCACAAAGAATAATTAGAAAATATAATAACACATAAAACATAAAAAATATATTTGCATTGTATGCAAAATGGAGGTCAGGCTCATTTCTATAAAAGCTATAGCAGATAGGAGCTTACTCCTGCTTGTATTAGCTTACATGTTGTATAGATAACGTGTAACAAGAGAAAGATACTGACACGTTATCCTGTTGTTGCAGGGTTTCTGCATACTTTTTAAAGTCAAATTTAAGGCTTTTTAAGACCTGAAGAAATCAAAATTAGGCTTATCTTAGGGGTGTGCAATATTGACAAAAATATGTCTCGATATTTTCAAAGTTTTGTTGATAATAGTAAGATTCAGTGGCGGTTCTAGAGGGGGGGCCAGGGGGGCCCCTGTGACAAGAAGCTGGGCCCCCCTTGTGGCCCCCCTAAATGTGGAGTGTGAATTTTTTCAAATTTTTTCAATTTTTTTTTGTAATTTTTACAAAACAGTTTTTGCTATCGTTGTATGCCTATTATTTTTTTATTATTCTATCTTTGTGGATTTGCTTGTTCACGTGACAATTCGCATCACATTCGCGGGAATCGCTGCAGAATAACGTCTGTCTCCTGCACGCAAGAGAGGAGAGAAGGAGAAAGCTGGTAAATGGCAGTTCAGTTGCAAGTTCATTCTTTATGTGCGTATCGGGTGTGCGATGTGTATTGTCTATTATGATATTGTAATCAATGTTTTAACTGTATACGAGGCACTGTGAGCTGACATCGCATTTGTCTATCCTTTCACTGCTGTGTGCGGTTCATAGGTAAAGGCTATGTCCCCAAATTATTTTATGTCTTATATCTATATCATATCATGTTCTTATATTAGAATATCAAATCAGCAAGAGTGCCGTTTTCCCGTGCACAATTGCAACTGTCATATTGATATTATACAACAGTTAAATTAACGAGAAGTTAACATTGGGAGTTACTTTTTAGACACAATATTGTCAATATTGTTTGTTTTCCCTTTATTTCGCCGACTAGAATTTCAAAATGAAACCGTAGCAGAGTCTCAATGCAACAGACAGCGATGATTTATTGACTGAAATCCGCGTTAAGGAATCACTTGCTCC
The DNA here is from genome assembly GCA_030578275.1 of Meda fulgida. Lineage (NCBI taxonomy): Eukaryota > Metazoa > Chordata > Actinopteri > Cypriniformes > Leuciscidae > Meda > Meda fulgida. The sequence continues at coordinate 8,026,908 of CM060633.1, forward strand.
TTTCCCGAATGAATCAGCCGTTTGAACAAATCGGTTGAATGAATGAATCCCTCAACTCACTTATTAAGACTGTGACTTGCCGCCGCCTACTGGCGGTTTTAGTTTAATATTTAAAGTACCCTTTAATTAAAACGTTAAAATTAGAAATCATTTCATATTTAAATATTGATTTAAAAAAAAATCTCATAGCTTTATTTATGCAATTATAAATGGAGTTTAAATATATTAATGCCGCTTCTGTCACCTCTAGATTGCACTGCAAAGATGGATTTTGATTGAATTAATTAATTTGACTGGTAACAGTGGTACTGTATAATTATTGTATAATTAAGTATTATTGTATAAATAAGTATAATTACTGAATAATTTGAATGTTAGTATTTGACAAAAGGTGATTCATAACTCTAAATAAGTTTAGAAAGAATGTCCATATATAGGTGAAAATGCCCCTGGAAATCAATTTAAGATGGCAAATTAAATTAATTAAAAATTAATTAAAAAATTAATTTCGGTCCCTGCTGTTAACTGACCATAGAATATTAAAAATATGAATATCTTTGTGAGTCAGCTGTCAAATGGTACCAGTACACAAACACAATCAGTAAAATATCATCTAATTATCAACAAAAGATTGAAAATATTGAGATATATTTTTGTCAATATTGCACACCCCTAATGTACGGTATGAATTTTGATTTCTTCAGGTCTTAAAAAGCCTTAAATTTGACTTTAAAAAGTGTGCAGGAATCCTGTAAACGGTTAGACATAGTTACCTAGCAAGTCAGTTATTTTCAGTAAATTAATTAATAAGCTTCTTGGTTCCCATTGCTTTTGCTCTATAGTTCTCACCAAAATGAAGAGAAAGAAGGACATCATGTTAATTACAGTTACTGTGACTAATACTGAATATGTAATGCAAATGTAAAAATATAATAGAAATGCAAATACATTGTTGAATGATTATAAACATGGTATTTAGCCTGTTAATGCCTACAGTGCAGTGCAGAAAATGATATGACAACAATAAGGTCTAAATATAACTGGCCCCTCTAACAGTACAACTGGCCCCAGCTTGGCCCCCCCAGTTGAAATGGTCTAGAACCGCCAATGTCTCCCACCCAGGGAATGGGTCATCAAGACAGGCATTAAAAAAAATCCTTCAATGCTGCATCATTGTATCCCATACCTCTCGAGAGAGTCCAAAAAGTCTGAGCCTTGCAACCCACCGTCTGGCCCTGCTGGTGTAGATCTCTCAAATTTTGGATTCGTCCCCTCCTCTCCTTCTCCGTGTTAGGGGGAAGGATATGAACCCCCATAACGCTGGAGTCCTTCTGTCACGGAACACACACACAAGCGAGAGATCCAAGTGCAGTTAATGTATTGGGGTAATCCATACTCACAATCAGTCCAGGCAAAGGTTAAAATCCGTACAAAGGCAATCCGAAAGACAAGAAACAAACAAGAACCAGGAAACAGAAACCAACATCCGAAGTGTGGGACATAAAACAAGGACTCCGTGACAAACACTGAAACAGACAGGGTAAATATACACAGATACTAACAAGGTGATGGGGAAACAGCTGTGTACAATGAAACAATGATGACAGAACAGGATGATGGGAAATGTAGTTAAAGTGCAGGACACTGTGCGGGAAGAGGACCTCTAATGGTTACCGAGGGAACACAAACTAGACACTGTGACAGGATCAGCCTGCCGCCGCACAGATGTCTTCGTTTGGTACACCACTGGACCAAGCTCACGAGGAGGCCGTGCATCTAGTGGAATGAGCTCTAACACCTATGGGGCATTGAAGGCCCATAGGTGTTAGGCTAGACACATTTTTTTGGGTGAAAAAAGCCTTAAAAAAGAACTTAATCATTGGGAAGTTGGGAAATCACAAGGCATTTGATTACTGTACATTGTATTCCTCTGAACTGACCCCAAGGTTTCACAACTTTTCATATTTTTACTTTTTTAACACTGAAAACACAAATGACATAAAATAAAGGTAATTTGAAGGCTTAAAAGCTAACAAAAAGGCTTAAAGGCCATAAAAGGCTTTTTTAATGATTTATAATATTTATGAATAAAAAATTAACAAATGTATTTGACTAAAGTAAACAAATGGAACCTTACTGTAAAGTGTTATATTATTAGATAACAACATATTATATACTATAGCCTAAGGGTATAGGGGAGTGCGGGGGCACAACACATTTCGGTTTTGGCTCAATTATTAAAAAAATAATTAGGTTAGATTAATCTTTTTTATTTTGTACAATTACACTGAAAGTGACAGAAGTGCAAATGTTACAACTTACCCCATATGCGGGGTTAATTGTAACAGACAGAGGGGTTAGTTGTAACACTTAATTCAGTACTATTTTATCTGTATAGTTGATTTTTTTTGTACATCTGTATAGATCGATATCCATCCATCCATCCCTCATCCAATCATCCTTCTATTATGGATCAATATCATGGATAGAGATGCATGAAAGGGCTGCACAGTCTTGCAATAAATAAATAAATAAAATCATCAAATATTGTAATTGCTAATTATATTTGTGTTTGGCAGCTGCATGCAAATATATTATAATTAATAATAATATGAATACGAATAATAATAAAAACAAGCTCAAAATCACATTTTAAAGGGTTTATTGCATGAAAAACAAACTTTTTAATAAAAAAACAAGTGATCAATGCATAGTTAACAAATGTGAAAAAATAATGCTTTGACATTTAAATTCCAACATTGTTTGTAAAAGTCCAACAAAGTAAAATGTGGCAAAATTTATATGTAAATAAATAAATACTCAATCCTGAAAAGTTGTGTGGCTCCCTGTTTTCATTTCATTATCGTTGTACACTTGGTGGCTTAGTTGTAAATATGTTTCTAAATGGTGCTATGTTTTAGCCAACAAGATTAAGGTAATATAAGGATTAAGGTAATATAATGTAAAGATTAAGGTAGTGTAAAGTTAGATTTGGTGACGTACACACCCAACTCATAAATCGAAAAAAAAAAAACGTATGATGAAAAAATGCACTTGCATAGTGCCAAAACACTCTTTGTCCAGTATCTTCACAAAATCTTATCAAAACTTTCCACAAATCCGAGGCAGACCGTCTTCTGGGAGCAAGAGAAAAAAGAGCGGAAACACAACCTGCTTGACCCTGACTATGTAAAAGGTCCGTGTTACATTTAACCCCATGTTAGGTTGTGCCCCGCGCTCCCTTACGTTTACACGACAAAGATTTGCTTAAAACAGAGAAGTTTTACCTTTGAGTTCTCCACGTACAGATGACACCATTGCCAAAATGATCCCCATTCAGACGGATCCGTAAAAACAACTAAAAACGTACTCGGTTACTAACGTAACCTTGTTCCCTGAGAGTAGGGAACGAGTATTGCGTAGCTATACGCAGTGGAAAAACTCCTTTTCTCGAGAATATTGAAGCCATTATTTTAAAACAGAGTACAGCTGCACAGCGAGCACAGAGCAGAGCGTCTAGCCCTCAGGGCAGAGGCCTTTAGGTAGAAAGTACCTGTGCCTGCAGAGCAGGGACCTCTAGGTTATAGAATCTCACAAATGTGGATGGTGAGGACCAGCCTGCCGCCGCACATATGTCTTCAATTAGTACACCAGTACACCACTGGACCAAGCCCATGAAGAGACTGTGCCTCTAGTGGAATGAGCTCTAACACCAATGGGGCATTGAAGGCCCATGGAGATGTAGGCTACAGACATAGCATCAACTGTCCATCTAGAAAGTCTCTGTTTTGTGACTGGCAGACCTTTAGTGCGGCCACTGAAACAGAAAAAGAGCTGTTCCGACTGTCTGAATGTGGCAGTGTGCTCCAGACAGATTCTAAGAGCCCTGACAGGGCAGATCGGATTTAAATAATTATCATCTTCCGATGGGGGAAGAGCTGATAGCGATATCACCTGGGCTCTAAACGGTGTTGAGACCACCTTAGGAACATAGCCGTGCCTCGGTCTGAGCATGATTCTGGAGTCGCTAGGCCCAAACTCAAGGCATGCAGCACTTATGGAAAGCGCTTGCAGGTCGCTTACTCTTTTGACCGACGCCAGCGCTAGCAGGAGTGTGGTTTTGAGTGAAAGCGGTTTAAGGTCAGCCATCTGGAGCGGCTCAAACAGGGGTCCCCTAAGGGCCCTGAGGACCGTAGATAGGTCCCAGGAGGGGACAGAGGGGGGCCGAGGCGGGTTGAGCCTCCTGGCCCCCTTGAGGAAACAAATGACCAGGTCACTTTTCCCCATGGAATGGCCAGCCACAGGGGCCATATACAGGTCCTTCTCAAAAAATTAGCATATTGTGATAAAGTTCATTATTTTCCATAATGTAATGATAAAAATTAAACTTTCATATGTTTTAGATTCATTGCACACCAACTGAAATATTTCAGGTGTTTTATTGTTTTAATACTGATGATTTTGGCATACAGCTCATGAAAACCCCAAATTCCTGTCTCAAAAAAGTAGCATAACATGATGAGTTTCTCTAAACGAGCTATTAACCTAATCATCTGAATCAACTAATTAACTCTAAACACCTGCAAAAGATTCCTGAGGCTTTTAAAAACTCCCAGCCTGTTTCATTACTCAAAACCGCAATCATGGGTAAGACTGCCGACCTGACTGCTGTCCAGAAGGCCATCATTGACACCCTCAAGCAAGAGTGTAAGACACAGAAAGAAATTTCGGAACAAATAGGCTGTTCCCAGAGTGCTGTACCAAGGCACCTCAGTGGGAAGTCTGTGGGAAGGAAAAAGTGTGGCAAAAAACGCTGCACAACGAGAAGAGGTGACCGGATCCTGAGGAAGATTGTGGAGAAGGACCGATTCCAGACCTTGGGGGCCTGCGGAAGCAGTGGACTGAGTCTGGAGTAGAAACATCCAGAGCCACCGTGCACAGGCGTGAGCAGGAAATGGGCTACAGGTGCCGCATTCCCCAGGTCAAGCCACTTTTGAACCAGAAACAGCGACAGAAGCGCCTGACCTGGGCTACAGAGAAGCAGCACTGGACTGTTGCTCAGTGGTTGCTTGTCATTCGGAAATCAAGGTGCCAGAGTCTGGAGGAGAAGGAAATGCCAAAATGCCTGAAGTCCAGTGTCAAGTACCCACAGTTAGTGATGGTCTGGGGTGCCATGTCAGCTGCTGGTGTTGGTCCACTGTGTTTTATCAAGGGCAGGGTCAATGCAGCTAGCTATCAGGAGATTTTGGAGCACTTCATGCTTCCATCTGCTGAAAAGCTTTATGGAGATGACGATTTCATTTTTCAGCACGACCTGGCACCTGCTCACAGCGCCAAAACCACTGGTAAATGGTTTACTGACCATGGTATTACTGTGCTCAATTGGCCTGTCAACTCTCCTGACCTGAACCCCATAGAGAATCTGTGGGATATTGTGAAGAGAAAGTTGAGAGACGCAAGACCCACCACTCTGGATGAGCTTAAGGCCGCTATCGAAGCATCCTGGGCCTCCATAACACCTCAGCAGTGCCACAGGCTGATTGCCTCCATGCCACGCCGCATTGAAGCAGTCATTTCTGCAAAAGGATTCCCGACCAAGTATTGAGTGCATAACTGAACATAATTATTTGAAGGTTGACTTTTTTGTTTTTTGTTTTTAAAACACTTATTTTATTGGTCGGATGAAATATGCTAATTTTTTGAGACAGGAATTTTCGGTTTTCATGAGCTGTATGCCAAAATCATCAGTATTAAAACAATAAAAGACCTGAAATATTTCAGTGGGTGTGCAATGAATCTAAAATATATGAAAGTTTAATTTTTATCATTACATTATGGAAAATAATGAACTTTATCACAATATGCTAATTTTTTGAGAAGGACCTGTATGTAGGGCCCACAGATCTGGGTGAGGGTGCCAGATTGACCCGTTCGCCTGTGTGAGGAGGTCCTTCCTCAGTGGTAAGGGGGAGGGAGCTGCCTTCAGCAGCTTCGCCAGGTCTGGGAACCATATTTTGGATCTCCAGAGGGGGGCTATGAGGAGGACTGAGCACTTGCTTTCCCTGATCCGCTCTATGACCTGTGGGAGCATCGAGACTGGAGGAAACGCATGAAGGGGGCAGTTGTGGGCCAGCGTGTCCCTTTTCTTCAAAAAGAATAGTGAGCATTGTTTTCTGAGGTGAAGAGGTCCACTTTTGCCTTGCCGAAGGTGCTCCAGATTATGTGATCATGTGAATCGATCATTCCCCTGGGGGGACATTGTCTCTGGATAACATATCCGCGCCCTGGTTCAGAATGCCCGGTACATGTACCGCCCTCAGCGAGTGCAGGTTGGCATGTGCCCAAAGAAGGAGGAGTCTGGCCATAGCCTTCCAGGCTGGCCAATCTGAGGCCACCACTGGCCTTTATATAGGACACCACTGACATGTTGTCCATGCGGACCAGGACTTGGTGTCCCGACAGATCTGGGAGGATAAGGAGTTTTCCCACTGCGTGTAGCTATGCAATATGAAGTGAATGTTCTCAAAAGGGAACACTGTATTCTGCTGCCAGGCCACTAGATGATACACCATGGACTGAAGACGTAATATGCATGTGCATGACATCATCGTCTTCAGAGATTTGCGTTACTGTTGTTTACACGGAGACCGTTTTCAAAAACATGCACTTTGAAACCCTCAAAAGTTTGAGTTTTCAGGCACCCAAAACGCTGTTGTCGTGTAAACGAACGGCCAAAACGCATAAAAAGTTTTATGTTTTTCACCGTTTCTCCCCGCCTCGTTTGTCGTCATGGTCACTGATTTGATTTTGTCATATAGTGTTCAGGTGTGTGCGTGTCATTATCTCCCCTACTTAAGTTCAGTTCAGTTGGTGTGTCCTTGTTGGGTCTCATCTATAGCCCTATTTGCATGGCATTAGTATCTGGGGACCTTGTGTGATTTAGAGATTGAAATTTTACTGACTTATCTCCTGGATATGATGTCAATAGGCTATTGCTTGGAAATGTCTTGTTGTTATAGGTCTAGCTGTATTATATATCATAAACAGAAGAATGTTCCTTACCGCATGCTGATGTCATCTCCATCTAATCATTCTTTTTGTTTTCGCTCTATTGATGGTGTTTAGATTTCTCTTTCTGCAAATTGTATAGTTGTATGGTGTATAGCGATATGACCTGGCACCCTAAATACTATCAAAACACTCCAACGCAGCCTCCATTCCATATTATCATAGGACTCTCTGTGTTTTAGACATGGTCGATTAGCATGGGATTAAGATCACAGACAACCTCCACAAAAATTACAAATGACTACATCAACATCAATCAATCAATCAACATATGTTGGCCACATGCTGTACATGTCTAAACATTGCTCAATAAACACTCAACAAACATTACTCAACACAAAACAATGGCTCAATATACAACACTGATCAGTGTCCCAAAGCCTAGGGGTAATTGTATGCCACAGCATAGAGGTGTGTTTTCAGCATAGATTTAAAACATTCTAACGAGTCACAGGATCTGATATGCAGTGGAAGACTATTCCAAAGACGTGGGGCTGCCACAGAAAATGCACAATCTCCTTTGGTTTTCAACCGTGATTTGGGAACATGTAAGAGCAAACTCTGTGATGATCTTAGGGGTTGAGTGGAATAATGAGGCTGTAACAGACGTGGTATATACTCCAGAGCAAGACCATGCTAACCTTTAAACACCATGGTCAAAAATGTATATTGGACTCTAAAATCAACAGGAAGCCAGTGCAAAGAGGCCAGCACCGGAGAAATTCTAGACCATTTCCCTGTGCCTGTCAACAGTCTAGCCTTCTGCATTTTGCACCAGCTGCAACCTTGATAGGAACTTTCTTGACAATCCCAAATATAACGAGTTGCAACAATCCAATCTGGATGAAATAAAAGCATGAATGACAGTTTCCATGTCCTTAAAAGACAGAATTCTCTTTAATTAGGCGATGCTCCGCAATTGATAGAAACTACTTTTAACCGCAACATTGACTTGTTTGTCAAATTTAAACTCAGAATCAAAAATTAAACCAAGGTTCCTCGCTTTGGTGTTGACATTAGTGGCTAAGGGGTCAAGATGTAAAGAAAGCTGTTTGTCTAGCTTTGGGGGACCAAAAAATACCACTTCAGGTTTTGTCTCATTGAGCTGCAGAAAAGTAGCAGCCAACCATGCCCTTACATCGTCCAAACACTCAAACAAAGTTGTAATGTTGGAGTCGTCATTACATCTCATGGGCACATATAGCTGGATATCATCAGCAAAACAATGGTAAGACACATTATATTTTTGGCAGATTAATCCCAGAGGGAACATATGTAGGGAAAATAAAACAGGACAAAGACATGTAGCAATAATCAGATGATCAGCGCAATCATGTGGTTTTAATCAACTAAAATTCTAATTAAGTAAACACTCCTCCATTCTTCAGATTGTGACAAAAACAGATGTCATGGGACTTTTTAAGTTACCGATTCACACACCAGCAAATGGTTCTTGGACTTAATTAAATTACCGATGCCAGAAGTGCCCCCCCGCGGCGTTTTTCGCTGATAAGTAATCACAGGGTCCTCTGTCTTACCACATGTGACCCAACAGGGGCGCCTCTCTGGCCGGAGATCCCGTGGTGTCCCCTCTGCAGGACACCTCACAAACACAGACAACCTTGTGTAATGAACCACACTGGTCATTGTAATCCAGACTTAAAACTCATCAATTCAAAGAATACGCACACACATATCATTGCCCGGGAGGGGGGTGAGCAAAAGTTCACCACATCTTCACCGCTGAATGACCCGGCCACGTCCACAGTACACACACACACACACACAAGAACTTTTCTCCAATCTCCTCAATTGAGAGACTTGTACTATGATATATTCGATATGTTTTTATGTTTGCCCATGTTCCATTGGGGTTAGATGTGATCGTATTATAATTCTAAATGAACAGAGGTGCTTTTAGATGCATTTTTAATGTAACTGTGTTTTCCTATAATGTTTGTATGTCGTTCTTCACACCTTTAGAATCCTCTTGATCTGACCAAACCATATATATATATGGGTGCAAACCGTAAAATGTATGTTACTATGTTTTATCATCTCTGGAGTAAAATTGAACGCATTTTTACATCACGGTCATGAAACATGCAAAGTCGATCTCGAGGGAACAAAGGAACACTTATCCGCACACTTTCCTCCCAGCTGATTGGTGCATTCACGCCAGAGGAGGCGTAAACAGAAGTGTCTTTAAAGAAGACCACCATGCACCTCATCTTAAGAGAAGTAAGGAGGGGGGAGAAAGAACTGCATCCTGAGAACTGCATCTTAGGGGGAACTCCCTTCTTCGAGGGAACTTCGACTTTTGACTGGACTCTTCTCTCTCCTTCGATCCGATGTAACCATCATACTCGTGATCCCCCGCCCTGGGGGATCTTTCCTCTTCTTTTCTTTTGCTTAAGTTTGTTTTTCCTTTGTTCATTTCCCCAGAAATGAACTTAGTCTGAATTATTTATTTGGTAATTTACGTCAAAGACCTTTAAGCCTTCTTTGAAACTGCGCGCTCCAGACTGCAGCAAACCACGTGACGCTCCAACGGAACACACAAAGACCAGCAGCTCACACACGCCGCAGGGCTCAGACACATGAGAACTATATGCAAGTATATTTGAGTTACCAAGATTTTAGAGCATTAAGACTCTAAAGAAGTTTTTCCGTGTTGTCTCTTAAAGGTTTAAATGTCCAGGTGAATTTTGACAAACCGTGATCCTACGGATCTCTCTCTCTCTCTCTCTCTCTCTCTCTCTCTCTCTCTCTCTCTCTCTTCCCAACTCTCTCTCCCTCTCATTTTTATCTTCCTCTCTCATCCTATTTTAATTCGTGTTTGTAATGTTTCGGGTGTATATACATATATTCTGTGTGAATTGTAGTTCGATGTATTATTAGTCCAACTATTAAAACCATTATATTCTTGATTGCCTTCTGTCTAAAATGCTCATTTTACAAAGTCAATGAGATCTCGACCCTAGCTACAAAGCTTTCATTATTGACTACGTTGCGTAGTCTAATTTTATAAACACATGAAAATTAATGTTCACTGCCAGAAAATTGATATTTCTTGGAGTTTAGAAGAAGGGATAACTTTGTTGAGAAGTTGATTTGTTAATCTTACGGCCGTTTGCTGGACAAACAGTTCGATAGCTAAATTAACTCCATTAAAGGTTATCTCATATAATCGATCTGAAAATGGACCATTGACATATGAATGAGGAATTATAATTTGTTGTGATTGATCATTCGTGTGTACAATCAATCTATTTTCAACTTCGATAATTTAACTGTAATATGCAATATATTAATCATATTCATGGTTAATTATTAAAATTCCCTATATATAATTTGAGCTAATTTAATGTAAAACTAAATGTTGTTACAGACATGAACCTTGAGGCACCCCTGAGAAAAGGCGATATAGAGCTTCCAAGCTCCACTGCAAAAGATCTGCCATAGAAATAGGAGAACCACTTAAAAGCAAGCCCCCTAATCTCACCCCACTCCTTCAAATGGTCAAGAAGGACTCTATGATCCACAGTGTGAAAAGCAGCGCTAAGGTCAAGAAGGGTTGCCAACTTCAGAGAAGAAAAATGTGGGACAATTGTTGTTCTTTACAGGAAAATAAGGGACACTCAAAATATTTGTACTGTTTCACACAGTATGTCATTTTAGGTTCGTATGCGTTTATAATTTTCTCAGACATAAACTTTCGTTTTGCTTAATCTATTTATGTACAATTTAATTCTAAAACAAATTTTAAGATCACACAAAAAAGTCACATTACACATAAACCATAGTTCAAAATAATAGCATTTATCTGAAATAGAAAGCTTTTGTAACAATACACTACATTTTAAAGAAATGTAAGAAAGTAATAGCCTACTTTTATTCAGCAAGGACGCATTAAAGTAATCAAGAGTGACAGTAGACATTTATAATGTTACAAAAGCTTTTTTTTATTTCGGATAAATCTACTTTGAATCTTCTATTCATCAAGGAATCCTGACTTTTTAAAAAGAAAACATTAATAATAATCAGAAATGTTTCTTGGGCAGCAAATCACATCAGCATATTATTCCCTCGGAAATATTTAATGTTTTCTTGCGTTGCTGGATGTTGGACTCATGAACAATAATCACATTGTTTGAATTCACCAAAACTGATTTGCCGAAAACAAAACCCGGCTGGACAGTGAAAGGGATTAGCCGTTAGCGTGAGTCCGGATCGAACCGAGCGACCAGTCAGCAGAGGATTCTGTTCGCAAATCAGACAATTTGTCCCAAAAGAATAATTAATTCTCAATTTAGAGTTTGTTATTCGTATGGTCTGATCCGCGTGATTGTGGGCCGTGATTGGATGATGACTGGTGTCGTGATCATTCTCTGTTGTGTCTTGTTGCTGTTGTATCAGTCAGTGGTTAGATCAGTGTAGCAGTCTATTTAATCGGGACAAATAAATTAGGTCCAAAATACGGGATGTCCCGGCTAATTCAGGAAAGTAGGTAACCCTAGTGGTGGGATAAGCAAACAATAAGATGACTTAAGATGTTGAATAACTTCTTGCAGATTAGATAGTGAAACAGGCTCAAACATACATCTGAGCAGTGGTGCAAGATTCTGTCTAAACTAGAAGAGAAGCTGGATCTCACAATATTATCAACAACAGCTGGGCCTACAATGTTCAGGACTGTATTGCTCGAAATAACACTCTTGGACAATGATGATTCTGTGAGAGAAAAGTATCATGCCTAAGCAGATTTAACAAACTGTTGGCAAGTAATCATACAGTCTCTGAGTATCTCATGTGAGACTTGGAGCTTATCTTTATCTCCTTTCAGCCTGTCTCCATTTTTGGCTTTGTAATCGACTCACCGCATGAAGCCAGGGCTGAGCTACCTTTTTAAATTTTACCTTTTTAAAAGGGCCTATGGAATCCAGAATACCATTGCATTTCGAATTAAAACTAGCCACCAATATATCTGACCCCTGACAAGATGGAGACAAATCCATGACACACAGCTGTGTGACTTAATGCCTCAGAAAACTCAGAGGCAGTCAGAGCATTAATGGGCCTAACATGATGATCAACTGACTCACAGCCTCGAGCAGGCCTAGTAAAAAACATATTCCTGTATCTTCCCGCATATTCCCGTCTTATGTACACCCGTATCATTGAAAGGATACGGGTTCTATCCAGGATTTCAGTCCTAAATTAGTAGTGATATTGGTAGTATCACTACTAATTTATTGTTCATCTGTTATTATGGCGAATATATCGGATGTGTGTCTAATGTTACCTCTGAGTGCAGGTGAGGACACGTTTGAGCTGCATTCGGTGCAGTTGGATCTGGAGTCCGTGGAGAAGCAGATCCGTGATCTGCTAGAGAGGCAAACCGAGCTGCGAGATCAACGATCAGCGCTTGAAACATCATGCGCCGATGCTCACAAGTCAGTGGTTAGTAACTTTCTGACTCCGACCTCGTCTACTCCGTGTGTTTCTCTGCACAGGCCCCAAGCACCCAGGATGCGATCAACCCTGGCTTCATTCACTCAGGCACCGACACAACACCATGGACCCTGGGTGATCCCACAGCGGAAGACACGAGCCAGGACCAGAGCAAGAACCTCTCTGCCCCTCCCGGTCTTCGAGATCTCCACCCGGAACCGCTTCTCCCCTCTTCGCGAGTCGGAACGCGACGACGCCGTGATCATCGGCAGTTCCATCGTCCGTCATGTCCGCGCTACCTCAGGTAAAGGTAAGGTGCGCACTCACTGCTTTCCTGGTGCTCGTGTTCTAGATGTCGCTGCACAGGTTCCCGAGATACTGAACGGTGACGAGCGCATCGGAGCTGTTGTGCTGCACGCGGGAGTGAACGACATCAGGCTGCGGCAGACGGAGGTTCTGAAGAAGGACTACAGGAGCCTGATCGAGACGGTATGCAGCACATCGCCTGAAGCAACGATCATCGTGTCTGGACCGCTTCCAACGTACCGACAAGGACAGGAAAGGTTCAGTAGATTATTTGCACTAAATGAATGGTTAATGTCATGGTGTAATGAACAGAAACTGCTCTTTGTAAATAATTGGAATCTGTTTTGGGGAGCGACCTAGGCTCTACCGTGCTGATGGCCTGCACCCCAGCAGAAGCGGAGCGGCTGTTCTGTCGGACAACATCTCCAAGACGTTACACACCATATTACTAGTAAGTCAAAGTCCAAATCACAGTCTTTGCTGTCCCAACTTAATTGATATCATAAGTAGTGTAGAACATTATATAGAAATTGTATCTATTCCTCGTTTAGTTAGGCCAAACAATAAATCTACTGTAAGATCTAGGAAAAATCTAATTGTAATTAAACCAGAAAATCTCAATATCAGTGAACATAAACAATTTCTAAAGCTAGGTCTTCTAAACATTAGACCGCTCACACCTAAGGCGGTTATTGTGAAAATGAAATGGTCACAGATAATAGTTTTGATGTATTTTGTCTTAATGAAACCTGGCTTAAACCAAATGATTTTTCGGTCTAAATGAGTCAACCCCACCAGGATACTGTTATAAGCATGAGCCCCGTCTGATCGGCCGTGGCGGCGGTGTTGCAACAATCTATAGAGATATTTTAAATGTTACTCAGAAAACAGGTCACAGGTTTAATTCGTTTGAAGTACTTGTGCTAAATGTTACGCTCTCAGATGTAAGAAAGAAATCCCTATTATCTCTAGCCTTGGCTACTGTGTATAGACCTCCAGGGCCCTATGCTGATTTCCTAAAAGAGTTTGAAGACTTTCTCTCAGATCTTTTTATTGGTCAATGTCGATAAAGCAATAATTGTTGGAGATTTGAACATACACGTAGATAACACAAATGATGCATTAGGGGCTGCATTTACAGATTTGTTAAACTCCTTTGGGTTCAAGCAAAACGTCCGTGGTCCCACTCATCGTCTAAATCATACACTAGATTTAATTATATCTTATGGAACCAATCCAACCGATATAGATATTATACCACAAAGTGATGATGTCGCTGATCATAACATGGTAACTTGCATATTACGTACTGCTGAAATTTGTCATGTTGCGCCACGTTATCGACCAGGCAGAATAATCCTTCCAACCACTATAGATAGATTCTCAAATAGCTTACCTGATCTATCTCAGCTGCTGGGTTCACTTAGCAAAGAAACAGATGAACTAGACGAACTAACTAGCACTATGAACACCATTTTCTCTAGTACATTAGAAACTGTTGCACCAATTAGATTAAAAAAGGTTAGAGAGAAAACTAAAGCGCCATGGTACAACATGCTATCAAGAGAGAAACTCGTAACTTGGAGCGTAAATGGAAACAAACATTTTTTACAGGTCTTTAGAATCGTTGTGTCCGTTCAATTGTGCTCTTTCTTGCAAGAAAATGATATCTATGAAAAATTTCATTCAGCATTCAGACCGCATCATAGCACAGAAACTGCGCTAGTTAAAATTACAAATGATTTACTTTTAGCTTCAGACCAAGGGTGTATCTCAATACTAGTTCTACTCGATCTTAGCGCTGCTTTCGACACTATAGATCATAACATACTCTTGGATCGACTACAAAACTACACTGGTGTTCAGGGACAGGCATTAAGCTAGTTTAGATCGTACTTATCAGACCGTCACCATTTTGTCTGTTTAAATGGGGAAAAATCGAAGATAAAGTCACTAGACTATGGAGTGCCGCAGGGATCTGTGTTAGTCCCTCTGCTATTCTCAATATACATGCTGCCACTTGGTAATATTATAAGAAAACATGGAATTAATTTCCACTGTTATGCTGATGACACTCAATTATATATTTCATCACGACCAGATGAAAACACTAACTTATCTAAATTGACAGAGTGTCTTAAAGATATAAAATGCTGGATGACGTGTAATTTCCTGCTATTAAATTCAGATAAAACGGAGGTATTACTTATTGGTCCAAAAAACTAACAACAAAACCTCTTAAAATACAACTTTAATCTAGAAGGATGTCCTGTTACTTTATCCACTACAGTAAAAGACCTGGGTGTTAAACTAGACCGCAACTTATCTTTTGAAAATCATATTTCATGTTACAAGAACAGCCTTTTTCCACCTTAGAAACATTGCTAAGCTACGTAACATGCTATCTGTTTCTGATGCAGAAAAGTTAGTTCATGCATTCATGACCTCGAGACTAGATTACTGTAATGCTTTATTAGCTGGTTGTCCTGCATCCTCAATAAACAAGCTACAGTTAGTGCAAAATGCAGCCGCTAGAGTTCTTACTAGATCAAGAAAATATGATCATATAACACCAATTTTATCATCTCTACACTGGTTACCTATTCAGTTCCGTATCAATTACAAAGTATTACTGCTGACCTATAAAGCCCTAAATGGTCTAGCTCCTGTGTATTTAATGGACCTTCTATCGCCCTACAATCCATCCCGTTCTTTAAGATCACTAAATTCAAGGCTTCTGGTCATTCCTAGGATATCTAAGTCCACTAAAGGAGGGAGGGCGTTCTCGCATTTAGCTCCTAAACTCTGGAATAGCCTTCCTGATATTGTTCGAGGATCAGACTCGCTGTCCCAGTTTTAAACTAGATTAAAGACGCATCTTTTTAGCCAAGCATTCACATAATGCTTACCTTTTATACTTCTGTTGAATCAGATTGAATGCATTAATATTATGAACAGCAGCTATGCTAATTATTTCCCATCTGCTTTTGTGCTGGTGTTCGTAGCTCCAGATTGGATCCAGCCTCTCACATAGACTTCAGATGCCCCAACACTTGCGATGAGATGACTAAACGCCTGTGAAGAGACGACTCAACCCCTGCGATATGTTATGCCCTAAATTAATACATGATTAACTAAATGTATTTTTTCCATGTACATTTCTGATATGCACTTCCTGTAAAGCTGCTTTGAAACAATATGTATTGTGAAAAGCGCTATACAAATAAATTTGAATTTAATTGAATATTAAAATTAATAATATAATGATCTGATAGACCAATGTTTTCTATAACAAGCTCACACCCCTCGCACACCGGAACACCCCAGGACAAAACCAAATCTAAAGTGTGGCCTTGTAAGTGAGCAGATCCCACTACAGACTGAATACGCTTAAGACAATCTAACACAGTTACAAAATCTTGTACTAGGGGCCTATTCGGGCAGCAGATGTGAATAGTAAAATCACCTAAAATAACAAGGCTGTCACAGCAAGTGGTCATAGAGGATAAAATTTCAGAAAATTCCAAAATAAAGTCTTTGTTTTATTTAGGAGGTCTGTATATAAGTGCAAAAGTAACCGACCTAGTCAAGTCCACTTTAAATATGTGCACCTCAAAACTAACAAAATTCACCACGAAACCGGCGTGCATTTAAAACAAAAATAGTGGCAAGATTTCATGTGGCTTAAGCTCAGATTTTATGATTGTTAGGCATATTCATTTTTCACAGAAACCATGAAAGACAAATAATGTCTTGAGCACACAGAATTCAGATTATCTTTAACATGAAAAATAATGTATAATGTATATAATACTTATTATAAAAAGTTAAGCTATCAAAGAAAATATATTATTTTGAAAAATAAAAAGATACAGTGGTGGTCAAAATTAATGGAACCCCTGGTAAATAGGATAAAAAATGGCTGTAAAAAAATATATATATCTGCATTGTTTATCCTTTTGATCTTTCATTCAAAAAATGCACAAAAATCTAACCTTTGATTGAAGTAAAATAATTGAAAGTGGGGGGAAACTCACATTATGAAATAAATGTTTTTCTACAAAACATGTTGGCCACAATTATTGGCAGCCCTAGAATTTTTTTACGAGTAAAATATCTCGGAAGTATATTCCCATTAATATTGACCTTTTTTAGCACGAGAAAATGCTTATGAGAAAACACAAAGGCCAAATTCCCTTAATCATCAATCACAATGAGTAAAACCAAAGAATATAGTTCTGATGTGCATCAAAAGTTTTTTGAGCATTATAAAATAGAGAGTGGCTGTAAGAAAATAGCTAAAGAATTGAAAATCCCCGGTAACAATGTTCAGGGAAGAAGGAGGCGGGAACCGGCGAACAATCAAATAAACTTTATTAAAACAAAACAAACAAACCAAAATACCGGCTGCAGCCCCTCGCGGACGACTACTGGCTACCGAAAATAAACATAACGAACTGCCAGCAGCGCCTCGCGGACGACTGCTGGCTAAAATAAAATACAAATACGAAAACTAAAACACAGGCCTGTTCCTCTCTCGATCATCAATGTCGTCGCTCCTCCTTTATGCTTCCGCTCCTCCGTGAGAGATGCGAGACCGGTGTGCTTCACAGGTGTTGCTCATTAGCAATCGCACCACCGGCTTCGCGCCGTTCTCTCACGTCCCTCGGCCGTCCTGTTCACCACATACCGCCATCGCCTCTCACAGGCCGGGGGGTACCCACGAGCCTGTGCCTACTCCCCCCCGGCGGCGGCGATCCCTGGGGAGTATGGACAGACAAACCGAGGGAAACGGAGACGGAAGCATGAGGAGCGACAGATCGAGAGAGGGGAGAGAGGAAAAAAAAAAAAAAAAAACTTGGTCTGGTTCCCACAACGCGCTGCCATCTGGTCCCCCACCAGCTAGGCGCTCTCCTCTGCGGTGCCTGGCGGTGACGCTGGGTAGCCCTCGGTGGACAGCTCGACGATCCTCCGCTGCCCGGTGGACGGTGACGGCTCCTCGGGTGCCTTGGGCAGACGGCAGGAGTCCCCCGCTCCCTGCTCCTCCCCTTCACTGGTGGACGGCAGCAGGCTCCGGCCCAGGGCGAGCGGCGGCGACTCCTCCTCTCTCTCCCGGATGGCAGCCGCCCCTCCAATACCCAGGCGGCCGGCAGCGAGCCTGGCCGTCCCACCGGCAACTCCTTCAGCGGACCGCCTCGAGCGTCCGTGGCCGCTCCTCCCCCGCTCCCTGCTCCTCCCCTCGCTCGGCGGATGGCAGCAGGCTCTGGCCAACGGTGAGCCGCGGCGACTCGCGCACCGTGCTCGATGGCACCGCGGATTCCCCACATCGGCAAGGACTCTCTGACAGCGCCTTCCTCCCTCTTCCCGGGTTTCGGCACCAGTGTAACAATGTTCAGGGAAGGAGGCGGGAACCGGCGAACAATCAAATAAACTTTATTAAAACAAAACAAACAAACTAAAATACCGCCAGCAGCCCCTCGCGGACGACTGCTGGCTACCGAAAATAAACATAACGAACAGCCAGCAGCCCCTCGCGGACGACTGCTGGCTAAAATAAAATACGAAAACTAAAACACAGGCCTGTTCCTCTCTCGATCATCTACGTCGTCACTCCTCCTTTATGCTTCCGCTCCTCCGTGAGAGATGCGAGACCGGTGTGCTTCACAGGTGTTGCTCATTAGCAATCGCACCACCGGCCTCGCGCCGTTCTCTCACGTCCCTCGGCCGTCCTGTTCGCCACATCCCCATTTTGAACATGGCAATAATTAAGAAGTTCCAATCAACTAAAGATGTCATGAATCTGCCAGGAAGAGGACGTGTGTCTAGTTTGAGTGGCCAAAGACTCTCCAAGGATCACAGATGGAGAATTGCAGAGATTAGTTGAGTCTTGGGGTCAGAAAGCCTAAAAACAAATATCAAACAACCCCTACATCCCCACATGTTGTTTGGGAGGGTTTCAAGAAAAATCCTCCTTGCTCCTCCAAAAACAAACTCCAGCATATTCAGTTGTCAGACACGACTGTAACTTCAAAAGGGACTGGACTCTATGGTCAGATGAAAAAAAAGGGGCTTTTTGGCAGCAAACACACCAGATGTGTTTGGTGCAAACAGGGATAAAAAGTACCCCATGCCTACGGTTAAATATACTGCTGGATCTTATGTTGTGGGCCTATTTTTTTGCTGGAGGTCCTGGACATCTTGTTCAGATACATGGTATTATGGATTCTAGCAAATACCACCAGATAAAAAATCAAAACCTGACAGCCTCTGCTAGAAATCTTATAATGGGCTTTGGTTGGATCTTTGATCAGGACAAAGGTCCAAAACAAACATCAAAATCAACACAAGAATGGGTAACTGAGCACAAAATGAAGCTTCTGCCATGACCATCCCAGTTCCCTAAACTGAACCCTATAGAAAATGAGTGGGGTGAACTGAAGAGAAGATGGTCTCTGATCTCTTGTCAGTTGTTCTCCAAACTCATCAGGCATTATAGGAGAAGACTCAGAGCTGTTGTCTTGGAAAAAGGAGGTTGCAAAAAGGATTTAATAACAGCGAGCCAATAATTATGGCCAGCGTGTTTTGGAGAAAAGCATTTATTTCATAATGTGTTACCCCCCCACTTTCAATTATTTTTCTTCAATGAAAGGTTAGGTTTTTGTGATTTTTTTTTTAATGAAAGATCAGAAGGATTAACAATGCAGATATATTTTTTTTTACAGCCATTTTTGATTATATTTACCAGGGGTGCCATTCATCATTTTGACCACCACAAAAAAACAGTACAATGACATACATTTTGCAGTTCAGGCACCCTTTGTGTGCTGTTGTCAAGGACATGAATAGCTGATTAAATTACAAAGATTACTAAAAACAAATTGAAATTATAGCAAGAGTTGAGCATCTTTTAGTTTGTGTCGCTCTTGACTAAGTCTTGCATCTCTGTGATGAAGGTGTTTTCTTCCATTTCAGCTGGTTGCTTACAGATAAAAGGGAGGTTTGTGTCAGGGCTACACAGGTGACGCCAACGCTGTCAAGAAGCACAGACACAGTGAAACAATGTTAGTTGATTTACTCTTGTTTTTTTATGCAGTTTACCTTTGGTTAATTATTGTTAAATATACAGGTCCTTCTCAAAATATTAGCATATTGTGATAAAGTTCATTATTTTCCATAATGTAATGATAAAAATTAAACTTTCATATGTTTTAGATTCATTGCACACCAACTGAAATATTTCAGGTGTTTTATTGTTTTAATACTGATGATTTTGGCATACAGCTCATGAAAACCCCAAATTCCTGTCTCAAAAAAATTAGCATATCATGAAAATGTTCTCTAAACGAGCTATTAACCTAATCATCTGAATCAACTAATTAACTCTAAACACCTGCAAAAGATTCATGAGGCTTTTAAAAACTCCCAGCCTGTTTCATTACTCAAAACCGCAATCATGGGTAGCACTGCTGACCTGAAGGCCATCATTTACACCCTCAAGCAAGAGGGTAAGACACAAAGAAATTTCTGAACAAATAGGCTGTTCCCAGAGTGCTGTATCAAGGCACCTCAGTGGGAAGTCTGTGGGAAGGAAAAGGTGTGGCAAAAAACGCTGCACAACGAGAAGAGGTAACCGGACCTTGAGGAAGATTGTGGAGAAGGACCGATTCCAGACCTTGGGGGACCTGCGGAAGCAGTGGACTGAGTCTGGAGTAGAAACATCCAGAGCCACCGTGCGCAAGCGTGTGCAGAAAATGGGCTACAGGTGCCGCATTCCCCAGGTCAAGCCACTTTTGAACCAGAAACAGCGGCAGAAGCGCCTGACCTGGGCTAAAGAGAAGCAGCACTGGACTGTTGCTCAGTGGCATGTCATTTGAAAATCAAGGTGCCAGAGTCTGGAAGAAGACTGGGGAGAAGGAAATGCCAAAATGCCTAAAGTCCAGTGTCAAGTACCCACAGTCAGTGATGGTCTGGGGTGCCATGTCAGCTGCTGATGTTGGTCCACTGTGTTTTATCAAGGGCAGGGTCAATGCAGCTGGCTATCAGGAGATTTTGGAGCACTTCATGCTTCCACCTACTGAAAAGCTTTATGGAGATGACGATTTCAATTTTCAGCATGACCTGGCACCTGCTCACAGTGCCGAAACCACTGGTAAATGGTTTACTGACCATGGTATTACTTACTCAATTGGCCTGCCAACTCTCCTGACCTCAACCCCATAGAGAATCTGTGGGATATTGTGAAGGGAAAGTTGAGAGACGCAAGACCCAACACTCTGGATGAGCTTAAGGCCGCTATCGAAGCATCTTGGGCCTCCATAACACCTCAGCAGTGCCACAGGCTGATTGCCTCCATGCCACGCCGCATTGAAGCAGTCATTTCTGCAAAAGGATTCCTGACCAAGTATTGAGTCCATAACTGAACACAATTATTTGAAGGTTGACTTTTTTTTTTTTGTATTAAAAACACTTCTTTTATTGGTCGGATGAAATATGCTAATTTTTTTAGACAGGAATTTTGGGTTTTCATGAGCTGTATGCAAAAATCATCAGTATTAAAACAATAAAAGACCTGAAATATTTCAGTTGGTGCACAATGAATCTAAAATATATGAAAGTTTAATTTTTATCATTACATTATGGAAAATAATGAACTATCACAATATGCAATTTTTTTGAGAAGGACCTGTATACATCTCTGCAGGGAGGGATTATGACTTGTAAAGGCCCTGCATGGGGCCAGTTATCCCCAAATTTTAATAACTATGCTAAAACATTCTCTATTGCTCTCTCTAGGCCCATTTTGTTGGATCATTTATAATTAGGCAATCAAAAATTATGCAAATGAGGCAAATAAAAAATTAGGCAATGTTTAAAAATGTAGTCTCACTTCAACTTAGGGAAAATCGGCAGTTATACTGTAATAATAAATAGTTATTTTTCCAATACTTTTCACACACAAAAATAAGCTCAAAGAGTGACAATAGCTATAAGAGGTTTTGGGGCCTTCATATTCACATAGGGCCCAACAGTAAGTTCCAGGGAGCCCTCATAGTCCAAGAGACTTGTTTAAGAGGCTTTTTGTAGGCTATGGGACAGATATATTACAGCATTAATAAACATTTGTTTTCATTTTTAATGGGTTTTCTGAACTAAACTGGATTGCACGGCATTAAACCCCGGGGCTTCTGGTAGTCAAGGGCACCTGGGCACTGGCCCCATAGGACCGGTCAGTAATCCATCCCTGCATCTCTGCTCTGATTATAGTGGCTTGTTCATCCCTTGATCATGTTTAATCTCACCTGTTTTAGGCTTCCTTTCTCAGTAAACAGTCGGATCACCGCCCATCCAGGCACCATCAGAATGGAGGACAGGGCCAGTAACCAGCCTAGTGCGTAAGCCCAGTCCGGGTACACATACCAGCGGTTAAAGGTGAGAGGTTTGTACTTAACCATTGAACAGACAAAAGACACCTGAAAATGGACAGAAGAGAGAGAAAATTTGTAAAGAATGAATAGAAAAGAAAAAGGAAAATGAAATCAGATGAATGTGAGAAATGGCTTTTGCCAGGAATATAAAACTAAATAATGACCAGAGAGATTTGTTGGGTTTTTGACAAATACAAAACAAAGCAGATGAATGAAATGGAGAGGCACTTACCAGGGACACGAGTGGAGTCAGGTATTTCCAACACAGCATGAACATGTAATTCGGTCGCGAATTTGTCATGTCTTCAATGACGTCAAACATTCTCTCAGCCCCTGTGGTGTTAGGGAAGAACTGAGCATTAGCCTACTGTCTTTTAGATACTGCCATTGTTGTCTGTTGTTGTTTCTGAGACTGTCATTGTTGTCTCATATCATGAATAATTTGTATTTAATTTATAGTAAAATCCATAATTTTTTTCATTAAACTCAGTTAGAAGCAAGGTATGTCAGATATCACAACATTTTACACTTATTAGTTACATTACAACTCTCAGAGTAGCTTTGGCATGTTAACCGCCATCTACAGGAATTCTCATCATTTGTGAGACAATACACTTCCCGCCATTGACGGGAATTTTCCGGCTTTCCGTGTTTTCACAGTTATACGATAGGGGGTGCTATTACACATCTTCTGAAAGAGTACCTAATCTCCGATCAAAACACATGCACAAAAGATGCAGAACATTGTGCGAATGCAAAATAATGCGATCATCAACATTAAACAGCATATAAATTAAAGCTGCTGTACTAAATTCCTTATAAATATGGTATGGGTAGGCCTGTAATTTGTATATTACGCAATTGTGCACGTACAGCGCGCTGACGCGCATTCTGCCAGAGCGCGGTTTCAGTTTACTTTCAGTTTCGTTACTGCCGCCATCTTCTACGAGTGGTAAATGTGTGTGCATGAATGTAAGTTGATTTATCCTTATATTTAGCTGTTCATATCGTGATTAATGTGTTTGGAGGCGAGTGATGCTAGTGTAATTCACGTGTGCCATTTACCACACTGGACAATATTATTATGTTTATATGATGTATACTGAGGTGAATCTTTACTTTTTTGTTTCGTTCTATTTATTTGTTTATAGACTAAACCACATTTTACCACCTCTGTTTGGGCTAATGGCTGTATAATGCTGGACATGTATATGACACATCCTGAAGAGATAAACAGTTAAACAATATTCTCCTGTCACACTTCTTGCCGGAGTTTCGTAGTGGATTAGCCTCCACCTAACTTCACAAAATAAGAGTCCTTTACAACTGCCATCTGTGTTTTAGCCTAATCATAGTTCTGGGTGAAGTCTTTCGCAAAAATATGATTTTCTCTGCTTTTAGCTCAAAAATGCTGCTTTTTTTTTTTATTAAACTTACCCACATGCAAGTGTTGATACATAAAGAAGGAATGAAGATAGAATAAAACTTTTTTTTTTCAAAAGCACAGGGTCTGTTCTTTCTTTTGATATATTGCATGTTCAGATACAGTATTTATACAACAAAATGTTCTGGGGGCCATAAAAGTTTTGTGGGGGGGGGTTAATAATATGGCAATGTTAATGTATTTAGTACTGGCAGACTAGATCTGCTACACACGCTGCTGCTGCTGAACAAGTATGGATTAGATATAGGCTACATACACATTGTTTTGAGCATGTAAGCTGCCTCATGAATAGACATAGGCTACATAAATACTATTGTAGATCTAGGCAGGTGGAGCTGGGGGAGGTGGAGGATTTCAGATGAACTCTGATAATGCACTGAAGGACCAACTTACAGCAAATACTGAACCAGACTATTTAAATGCCAATCAGCTTGTGTCCTCTGGTAATGGTGAGACAGCTTGCAGATTACATGTAAAGGACCTATCAGCCTGCACAATTTAGAGTTTCACGATTGAACTAGAACAGTTGAACAACTGAACAAACAGCTTTTGTGCAACTCACCAAAAAGCCAACCCATGGCCAAAGATTCAAAAACACAAAGGAAAAGAAGACAGGCTCCACTGCAGGCATAGTAGTCAAACAACTGGAATACATACATCCCCCCCTGTAGGTCACAATGCAAAATTACAACTCAATTACAAGTCAACGAAAAGAGTTGGAATGCATGCTGCACAATATATACAGTATACTGCCTACTATTTTCAAAAGTAGTAGCTTGTAACAGTGTATAGCATACAATGTTAAAGGTTTGAAAGTATGTATATAGCAAGTTATACAAACACAGACCTCTGTAACCATGACAAGTTGGCAGAAGAAGCAAAAAAAACAGAAAAGCAGAAGAAATATTTCTCGACGTCCAGCTTTGCGCAATACCATGGGGTACAGGTCCATCACTGATGTCATGAAAACTTCCATCGCAACAAACTTTGGGAGATGCAGAACAAAAGTGCATTAGAATTGTGAAACAATTTCAAATGCATCAGATGATGTTCTGTATATTACATCTATTAAATAGCTTCACAACTTAGGAAGGCTTTAACCTATCAGTATACTCATCAAACATGGCTCATGATTAAGGTTTTACACCTCTGTGTGCAGGTTTGAATTTCAGCTCACCTGTGTATCTAGTCCCAGCAAAATAATCATGATGAAGAAACAAACAGACCACAACTGAGGGAAAGGCATCATAGCTACTGCCTGTGGATAAGCTATGAACGCTAATCCTGGACCTGAAAGAAAGACAGAGAGAGGGGGTTTTCTTGAGTATTTAGTGTTCTAAAGCTTTTCAAAGTAAAAAAAAATTCAAAGAATGTTGCAGTACCTGATTCTGCCACCTCCTCAATGGGGACACCCTGCTTTTGAGCCATGAAGCCCAGAACTGAGAAGACAGCAAAGCCAGCTACAACACTGGTGCCACTGTTCAGAAGGCAAAGCCATAAGCTGTCCCTAGTGAAAACAGATTATACAAGTCCTTGGTGTGAAAATCAATGTGCCTAAATTCTGCTTTGTAGAAGAGAGAGGAGGAGGGGGGCAAACACAGAACCCTGAGGTACATCACTGATAAGTTAAAGGAACACACCGAGTTTTTGAGACTTTAACTTATTCACCGTATCCCCAAAAGTTAGATAAGTCCATACATACCCTTTTCATCTCTGTGCGTGCTGTAACTCTGTCTGACGCACCCACCGCTAGCTAATCTTAGCACAAAGACTAGAAGTAAATGGCTCCAGCTAGAATACTGCTCCCATTAAGTGACAAAATAATGCCAATATTTTCCTATTTATATGTTATGATTTGTATAGTCATAGTGTGTACAAATAACAAGGTCATATGAGACACAGCCATCTTTTAACCGTATACATAGTGGGAACTATATTCTCAGAAGGCGAAGCACTGCTACTTGGGTAGAGTGATACCCTTCAAGATACAATGAAGTAAGAATACATTTGAAGTACAATAAGTTTGAACTATACTTCATGTATACTGCTACATTTGATTAAGAGAATCTTGAAGAAAAAGAAAGATACTAAAAAAAATATCATATTATCAAACAGAACTAACCTGTAGCAGTTGTTGTTATATTTATTGTAGCTGCCCAATACAGTAAGAGAGGCTGTACCCAAAGCATATGAGAAAAAGATCTGAGCTCCTGCTTCCATCCAAACCTAAATGCACAACACAATAGGAGTAAGGACTTGATAAGGGGCTCAAGAATTTTAATATTAATGCTAATTTGATGTCTGCAAAACTTCAACTTTGTTTTGCTACTTATAACAAGAAAATAACATACTTCTTACTGGTTGTGAATGTAATTAAATAGACTATGCAAAAAACATTTATTTATACAGTAGTGTCAACTGATCTAGTCTATGTGTAAGGGTTATTAAGCCTGATTCCAGGAAAGGGCACATGGTGGGGTTACCTGTGGGTCAGCGAGACGGGCTGGTTCAGGGTACAGGTAAAACACAACCCCCTGCAGAGCTCCAGGAAGAGTCAACCCACGAATCAGCAACACCAGTAGCATCACATAAGGAAATGTGGCTGTGAAATACACCACCTACAGTAGAGGCACAATACAAGAAAGGTTAAAAATGCAAAATAATAATAATAATAATTTTACTCATTTCAATAAACAGGCAAAATACTGTACTGACATTCATCTAAAAACTGTAAATGCAGAAGAAAATAGACAAACTTAAGAATTAAGGACCAAGAAGTAGTAAATTTACATTTTCTGAAATGTTTAACGTGTTAAGAAAAAATTCTCTTCAGTGACAGTTGTACACACCTTTCCTGTAGATTTGACTCCTTTCCAGACACAGAAATAACATACGATCCACATTGCAACGAGACACAGAAGAATCTCCCAGTTGATTTTACCGACCTCCTCAATACCTCCAGATAGAGCCAGCACTCTGTGTCTATAAAATTTGACAAGAGAGCGCAACTATCATGCTTTATAATTTGCTAATGTGGAATGTTCTTACAAGATTTCATTTTATTATTATAACTGCTCCGAGACATGAAGGTTGAGGATCCAAATGCAGTTTTATTTAATGGGTAATCCACAATCGTAGTCGAAAACAGGCAAAGGTCAAAAACACCATGTAATCAGTCCAGACAATAATAGGGTCAAAGGGGCACAGGCCAAAACAGAGGAAACCAAGAAACCCGGACAGAGGATCAAAAAGCAAGATAAAGATAACCAGGAGACCGCTTGGAATTGCAATGTGACATTAAACAAGACTTCACAGATAATTAATGCGAAAACCAGGCTTATATGGGGTAAGCTAAACAAGATAATGAGACACAGGTGGTGAATGTGATAATGAATGAAGAGTCCGGGCAGTGAGTTATGGGAGATGTAGTTTGTGAGGGAATGACAATATTCTGATGTGGAGTGCTCTCTGGTGGTTCTCAAGGGCACTCCAGCTGGTGACCTTTACACTTATCATAATGTAATTTATGTTTATTTATTTACTTCCAGAACTCAGTGACTGCAGAGGTTGAATTAATCAGCGTTGTCCAGTTGAGGGTCTGATTCTTTGCAGCGAGATTTACACAATCATCTAAGACAGAGAAGGAGAATTTTTTTTTTTTTTTTGCAAATCCCTGGTCCAGCATATTTAGATATGATATTCAGAAGATGTTACTTCTTTAGGTGAGTGTTGTTTCAAACTATAACCTGTGTTCCAGGTGTTGTCACAGCTGTCCCACGGCAGTTGGGAGCTGAAAGAAAAGATGAGGTAGAAAAATGCCCAGGCCAGAATGATGATGTAATACATGCAGCTGTACAGCACTATCAGCTGTCCTGCATAGCCAATACCTGACAAAAGCAAACAGAAACACTGATCACCAGGGGCACAGTCAACACATTTCATAGGGACCATTAAATGAAGTTATTGACCCATCAAATTAAGCTTTAAGAAAGACAATACCAAACAAGGAACAGAACAAACTGAAGGGGTGCTTCTCAATATCCCTCCTCGTCTCCTCGCTCCTCCATCCTATGACCAGGAAACCGATCAAGCTCAGCCATCTTAAAGGACATCTCAATTCTCTAATTGCACCACGAGGAGGCGAGGATCAAGGAGTGAGGAAGCTTCCTGAGGAGTTATGAGCGAGGATACTCAGGATACTCAGGTGTATCATTTGCAGAAGAGTTTCATTGACAGATCTTTGAGCGCAGCTGATGACACTATGAAGTGACACTCGAGTGATCAAGTATTCCAATGTATAAAAAAGCTTTCATTCGATTCCTCCGTCCTCATTTTCTTTCCTTGCAGCCTTCCCTCGCATCCTACAGGGGGGTGGAGCTGAGACGCAAGGAAAGGTAGCGATGAAAGGAAACGAGGATGCACAAATAAGAATTGAGAAGCACCCAATGACTAATGTTGCCTTTACGTGTTATCATAAATGTCCAATTTCCTACTTCTAAATTTGTGATTATGAGCTTACGCATTCAAATTTTGACTTGAGAGGGTGTTTATTTCCAATTTTTTACTTGAAATCTTTTTACTACTTAATCAATTACCATAGTAACAAACAAAGGATATCATATTGAAATGAAACAAAGTTATCAAGAAACAACGATAAGCATACTAAAAGTCCTTGAAACTGAAATCAAACACATCAAACAAAGTATAAAGTGACAAAATCAGACAGTCTGTTTTCCCTTTTTTTCAGTGTACCTTCCTCAATCAATATATTTTCTTTAGACACAAGCCAAAAATGTACTTAATGTAGGCCAATATAGATTATATATTATTTATTTATTTAATTATTTTAATTTCAATATAAACAAAAGCTAAATTAGTTAGACTTGTAATATAAGATGTTGAAACTAAAACATTATGTTACTGACTATAATTAAAGACAAAAGACTTCAAAAGACCTTAATGTTTACTAATTTGTATTGTAAAAATATAGGTAATCTTTTCTGTTATGCACAAAAAACCCTAAAAAATAAAACTCACTATAATTTCTGCAGTCAGTAAACCAAGCCATGTATTCTACACATCAACAGTGGTGAAGAGACTGTTTTTCTATGAGGAGTGTTTATTTGTTTAAGGTTCTAACCAGAAACCATGATTTTAAAATAGACAAATATAAAAATGCACTTTGAAGAAATACAATCAGTGTGCAAAATTTCACCTCCTTTTATAAAACGGTTCTAGGGGCTGCCATAGACAAATAATAATAATAATAATGTTGTCTCGATTGGTAGGTACACTGTCCTCAGAAAAATGGAAGTGCTGGTTGCCTGTGCAAATCCCACCTGCACAAAGAATGCAGATAAAATAAATAAAAAATTGTTTAAGCAAGCAAGCAACTATATTTTTATAGCACATTTTCAAACAGACGTTGCCCCAAAGTGCTTTACAAAAATAATAACATTAAAATCATACAACAAAACAAACATAAATTATTAAAAAGCTGAAGAAAATAAATAAGTTTTTTAAATGAGACTTAAAAGTGGCTATTGATGGAGCTGACCTCACATGGAAAGGTAGACTATTCAAAAGTTTAGGACCTACCACTGAAAAAGCACAATCTCCGTTTGATTTTAAATGACAACGAGGGACCTTTAAAGGGTAACTAAACCCTAAACCAACCTTTTTTAATTAATGATCTGTAAGACTGGGGCTTTATTAGTGCTGTTCATTGATTCAAGTAACTTTATTGACATTTGGGTATAAAGTGTTTTAATTCTACAATATATGGTGTAAAAACGTCTGAGTGCTGCCCTCTTCAGGTTGAACGGTGGCTACTGCAGTTGAAGTTTCCTATTGGATGTTTGCGGTGGTTCGTGATGTAAGCGGTTGTCTTAACTCCTTCGTCACCATTCTTGTTTAACTTTTTTCACTTATATTTTTTAAAAGGAAAAAAATAATTTCTGTACATTATTTATTTTTATGCAACTTTAAATGTGTAAATAAAAGAGAATTCATTGCTCTGGACATTGTTTATTTTTGTAATGACAGCCATAATTTCTACATGAAACAAATTAAAATTGGTAAATGAAAATAATTTGTTCTAGGCTACATAAAAGTACTTTTTGTATCAAGAGTAAAAGTAAAGGTATGTATTCTGCAGGGGAAAAAAAACTCCTTGTCAGGGTTTTTATGATGGTTTTGAATTTATACTACTGTGTATGTGTCACGGAGCCATCCACATCATCACTCCCGCCCACTTGTTACACCAGATCCCAATCACCTGAATTCTAATCACCGGCACCTGTACATCATGATTACACTCACTATTTCAGTCTCAGTCTCCTGCACCTCTGTGTCTGGTCTTGTCTTGCGAAGCTACAGACTCTACTCAACTGTTACATCCTACCTGAAGATACTTACCTGTTGTCCTGTGTATTTCCGTGGTCATCACTCAGAGTCTCCTGGTCTCCATTGTCCTGTGTCTCCTTAGTCTTCGTGTTCAACAGTACCCTGGTTAAAGACATTGGGTTTCTCATCAGAGAAGTGTTCATCGCGTCAAGTTTATTCTCTTCGCACTCTAGTATTGCTCTGCACTGTTCACTCAGCACCTCGCTCTCTCTGCACATCAATAAACCTGAATATTACTTACATCTGCCTTATCTGTCTTTCTGTGAGTGTGACAGAAGACCAGACCAAACTGTGCAGATTACGAGCGCAGTTTCTACGGATCCGTTTGTGGAATTGGTGAACGCAGTTCGTCAATCGCTTCCGCAACCCCGCACTCCTTCACCTGCTGCCTCTGACAGTCCCATGGCCCGACCAGCGACCTATAGCGGCGAGGCGGAGGATTGCAGCGGGTTTATTCTCCAGTGCACTCTTCACTTTGAGATGCAACCCCAATTGTATGCCAGTGATAGAGCGCGCATTGCATTTATAATTTCCCTTCTCTCTGGTCGAGCTCTTTCGCGGGCACAAGCATTGTGGCAAGCCGATGTTCCAGTAACTAAATCTTTAACAGCATTCATTCAGCATTTCAAGGAAGTTTTTGGGCAGTCCACATCTTCTCTAACCGTCCATGATCAGCTCTTTCGACTCAAACAAGGACTCAAATCGATCGGTGGGATCCTATGCATTACATTTTCGAACACTCGCTGTGGCAAGTGGATGGGAGGAAGTGACTCTTCTCACCGTCTTTCGCCATGGTCTCAATTCTGAAATTCGTTCATTGATGGGTATGCATGATGATAATATGGGATTAGAGGCTTTCATCCAGGAATCGATCCGTGTCTTCCAACGACTTACTGCATGCCCTTCAATCCAACCCGCTATGCATCCTCCGCCTCTGGAACCATCTGCCGCCCTTCCAACACCAGAACCCATGCAGGTAGATTTTCAGCGACTTTCTACAGCGGAGCGTCAAAGAAGATGGATTTATCGTCTGTGCCTGTGTTGTGGGGGAGAGGGACATGTCATCACCACTTGTCCTATACGACCACCACGCCCAGCGGTGAGTACTATCCAACTCTCTCCTAAGATTGCACCTTTGACTCGTATTACTGTCTACCTTGTAACAGCCTGTTCCAATGTTCCAGCACAAGCTCTCGACTTCGGATCAGCGAGTAACTTCATTTCCCACAACCTCCTTTAAAGGCTCAACATCGAGAGGAAACGCTGTCCCCAAAACCTAGCGGTTAATACTATTCTGGGTAAGCCGCTGGGTCGTGGTCGTATATGTCACTTCTCCC
Organism: Meda fulgida; assembly: GCA_030578275.1. Lineage (NCBI taxonomy): Eukaryota > Metazoa > Chordata > Actinopteri > Cypriniformes > Leuciscidae > Meda > Meda fulgida. Next base: position 8,058,347 of record CM060633.1, read on the forward strand.
CCACCATGACACTCCACATAGGTTGCCTACATTCCGAGGAGATTTCGTTCTTGGTGTTGGAAGGATCAACCGCAGACATCATCCTGGGGCGCCCGTGGATGCTCCAACATGAACCTTGGATAAACTGGGTTACTGGTGAGATTCTTCAGTGGGGCTCATCCTGTCATCAGTCCTGTTTAACTCCTGTGGTCAAGGTGTCTAGTTCTCCTTTCCATTCCAGTGCTACCAGTCCGTCTATCGCCATTAATTCCACTACCATTGAGAGCCCAGAGTCTGACAAGAAGTTGGAGATTCCTTCTGAGTATCGGGCGTTCCAGGATGTGTTCAGCAAGCGGTTGGCAACACAACTACCACCTCATCGGCCATGGGACTGTGCCATCGACCTGCTACCTGGGGCGACTCTACCCAAGGGTCGAGTCTATCCCCTGTCCATCCCGGAGCAGAAGGCCGTGGAGGAGTACATCACGGAGGCACTTAGTCAGGATTTCATTCGTCCTTCTACATCCCCTGCCGCTTCTAGTTTCTTTTTGTGATGAAGGACGGAGGCTTGCGGCCCTGTATAGACTACTGGACTCTTAATTCCCGAACCATACAGTACAGTTATCCCCTTCCTCTGGTCCCCTCAGCCCTGGAACAACTACGTGGTGCCTGCATCTTTACCAAATTAGATTTACGAAGTGCCTACAATCTAATTTGCATCTGTAAGGGCGACGAATGGAAGACTGCCTTCGTGACGCCCTCAGGGCACTATGAGTACCGGGTTATGCCTTATGGACTGTACAATGCTCCTTCAGTTTTCCAAGGTTATATGAATGAAATCCTCCGAGAATTTCTCCAGCAGTTCGTCATAGTGTATATCGATGATATTCTCCAAGAACCTCACAGAACATCGACACCATGTGAAGCAGATCCTTCAGCGTCTTCGAGAGCAACACCTTTTTCTAAAACTAGAGAAATGTGAGTTCAATACTTCTACAGTTCACTTCCTTGGATACATCATTGATCAAAGAGGCATCCAGATGGACCAGAGGAAGGTGGACACATAGAGCAGAACTATGACATCGGCAACAGGGAGCTCCTCGCCATCAAGCTGGCATTAGAAGAGTGGAGACACTGGCTGGAGGGAGCTAAGCACAAGTTTGAGGTTATCACAGACCATCGAAATTTAGAATACCTCAGAGAAGCTCGTTGCCTCAATCCACGCCAAGCCAGATGGTCCCTCTTCTTCACGAGGTTTGACTTTATAGTTATTTACCGACCTGGATTTAAGAATTCCAAAGCTGATGCTCTTTCGCGTCTCCATCAACCTGATCCTGAACCTTCCAAACCTGAAACCATCCTCCCTCCAGCCATAATAGTCAGTCCTATCCTTTGGGCTTTAGACGAAGATATCCGACTCGCCACCCAAAGTGAACCTGCTCTGCCGGGAGGTCCAGAAGGGTGTATCTACGTCCCCACATCTTGTCGTCTAGCCCTTCTGGACTCAGCTCACACCTCTCCGGGCTCTGGACATCCAGGTAGCCAGCGAACCCTCTCGCTCCTTCGCCAGTGCTACTGGTGGCCGTCTATGGCCCAAGACATCTCCCAATATCTCAAGGGTTGCTCAGTCTGTGCCATCGCCAACACTTCCCGTCGACTACCCGCTGGCAAACTGGTTCCATTACCCATCCCTCGTCGTCCGTGGTCCCATCTGGGAATTGACTTCATGATTGACCTTCCACCCTCAGAGTCCTATACTTGCATCTTCGTCATAATCGACAGATTCTCCAAAGCCTGCAAGTTGATTCCTCTCCGAGGGTTACCCACCGCCTTCGAAGCAGCTGAAGCCCTCTTTCAGAATGTGTTCCGTCATTTCGGTCTTCCTGAGGATATAGTATCCGATGGAGGTTCTCAATTCATCTCCCGAGTCTGGAAAGCCTTTGTAGCAAAGTTTGTTTGTGGGTGAGGAAGATGAACACAGGGTCGGCGATACTGGGACTCGTACAGACTTTATTTAACTCAGAATCAAAACAAAACAAAAGGTTCGCACACAGCGCATTCACCGTAGTTTCTCTACAGCACAGCACAACTTCATTCAAAACTCTTTCCACGCTGGTTCAGCTCTCATTGCTTTCTACAGCACTCTTTCCTCCCGGTCGCTGCGCAAGTCCCAGTCCTTTCTCTCTCCCACACTCTCAATCTGCGCGGCTTATATCCGTCTCTCCATGCCAATTACTGCAATCAGACACAGGTGTTCATCATCTGCACTTGACCCACTTACTCACCGCTTATTGACTCCTCTCTCACCACAGACTTCGCGAAAACCACGCCCCCCTCATCACATACCCCCACCGCCCGACTCAGGCCGGGGAGCCGTCCAGCCTGCAGCCCCCCCCCCTCCTGGAGAGGAAGTCGGCCACAGCCATCTGCGTCCCCGGCCTGTGGATGCATGTACAGCATCCACTGTACTGATGTACAGCACCGGCCGCTCCTCACCCTCCACCACCTGGGACAGGACTGCGCCCAGGCCCCTGTCCGACGCGTCTGTCTGTAGGATGAAAGGAAGAGAGAAGTCAGGAGCATGTAAAAGCGGCCCGCCACATAGAGCAGCCTTTATTTGGGTAAAAGCCTGCTGACACTGCTCCGTCCACTGGACCGTATCTGGTGCGCCCTTTTTAGTTAAATCAGTCAGCGGGCTAGCGAGGTCCGAATAATTAGGTACAAACCTTCTGTAATATCCCTCTAGCCTCAGGAACTGTCTAACCTCCTTTTTGGTCTTAGGACTTGGACAGGTCGCAACTGCTGCGGTCTTATCAATTTGGGGACGCACCTGTCCGTGACCCAAGTGGAAGCCCAGATACCTTACTTCCACACGACCAATCGCACACTTCTTCGGGTTGGCCGTGAGCCCTGCCCTTCTCAGAGTCTTTAGGACAGCACGCAAATACTGCATATGACGCTGCCAATCATCACTATAGATGATAATATCATCCAAGTAGGCAGCGGCATATGCAGCATGCGGCCGGAGAATTCTGTCCATTAGACGCTGAAAAGTCGCAGGTGCCCCGAAAAAGCCGAAAGGAAGGGTGACAAATAGGTGTAATCCAAACGGCGTTGTGAAAGCTGTTTTTTTCTTTGGTCATGGGAGACAAGGGGATCTACCAATAACCCTTTGTTAAGTCCAATGTCGAATAAAAGCGAGCAGTCCCCGGCCGATCAAGCAATTCGTCAATCCTTGGCACTGGATAAGCATCAAATTTAGACACCGCGTTCACCCTTCTATAGTCCACACAGAACCGAATTGAGCCGTCTGGTTTCAGTACTAAAACTACCGGGCTCGCCCTGTCACTGTTGGACTCTTCTATTACCCCCATGTCCAGCATTGTCTCTAATTCACTCTGAATTATTTTCTTTTTGTGTTGAGGCAAACGATACGGGCGGCAACGCACCGTACCACTCCCGGTTCCGTCTCAACGTGGTGCTGAATGAGGTTTGTTCGACCAGGCAGGGGCGAGAAAACATCAGCAAACTCTGCTTGTAAATTCTTAATGTCAGTGAGCTGGGAGGGCGAGAGGTGATCCCCACCAGGAGTCAGAGCGAGGGATTGTGGTTTTGTGATCACTTCTGGCCCGAGGTCCTCCTCTCCACTCACTACCGTCGCTAGCAACACTGACTCAGCCTCAACCCACTTCTTTAGTAGGTTGAGGTGATATACTTAATGTGCCCCGCCCCTGTCTGTTCGAATTACCTCATAGTTGAGATCACCAACTCGCCATGTAACCTCAAAGGGTCCTTGCCACTTCGCGAGTAATTTCGAGCTGGACGTGGGAAGCAATACAAGTACTTTGTCTCCCGGTGCAAATTGACGGAGTCTCGTTCCCCTGTTGTACAGCTGTCTCTGTTTGTCTTGAGCCTGTAACAAATTCTCCATAGAAAGCCGCCCCAAAGTGTGGAGTTTTGTTCTCAGGTCCAAGACATACTGACTTTCGTTCTTACTAGCAGACGGTCCGTCCTCCCAAGTCTCCCTCAGCACGTCTAACACCCCGCGGGGCTGACGGCCGAAAAGAAGCTCGAAGGGGGAAAGCCCTGTGGAGGCTTGGGGGACCTCACGTACAGCGAACAAGAGGGGTTCTAGCCATTTATCCCAATTTTTGGCGTCTTCGTGAACGAACTTACGAATCATGGCTTTCAAGGTGTGATTAAATCGTTCCACCAGACCATCCGTCTGTGGGTGATAGACGCTGGTCAATCGATTTAACACCCAATAATTCGTACAGTTCGCGAATAGTTAGTGACATAAACGCCGTGCCTTGATCGGTGAGAATCTCTTTTTGAATTCCCACCCGAGAGATCAATGAAAACAGCGCACTCGCAACACTTTTAGCCAAAATGTTGCGAAGTGGGACTGCTTCCGGGTACCGTGTTGCGTAATCCACTAGAACTAACGCAAAACGGTGCCCTCGTGCTGACCGTTCTAATGGCCCGATGAGGTCCATGCCAATTCGTTCGAAGGGGACCTGCATTAATGGAAGGGGGCACAATGGTGCTTTTGGATTGGCCAGTGGATTCACCAACTGACATTCACGGCAAGACGCGCACCACCTACGCACATTCTCGTGAATGCCCGGCCAGAAGAATCGAGCCATGAGACGGTTTAGTGTCGCCGCTTGTCCTAAATGGCCGTCCATTGGATTACAATGAGCCGCCTGGAAAAGCATTTCCCGGCGGCTCTTAGGAACTAACAATTGAGTTGTAGCTTCTTTTGACTGGGCGTCTTGAAAAATATGGTTAAGAGAGCGGTTGGTCCGGGTGGAGTACCTGTCCGTCGATAGAGCGGACCTTATCAAATGTATGTTTTAATGTCTCATCCTGGGACTGCTCTGGGGGAAAATCATCGTGCTCTGTGAGGATAGATCTCTCCAAAGCTCTCCCTTCCCCTGTAGCAGCACCCAGAGGTCCCGGCTCAGCATCTCCCACCTGAACCACCGCTGTCTTTCCTTTCACCTTTTTTCCCCAAGAGACATCCGCACACAAAAAGCCCAATAATTTACTAAAGCCAGGCCAATTAGTCCCCAAAATTAGCGGATGCCGAAGGTGCGGGTTAGCTGCTACCTCCACACTATGCTTTTGACCCCTGAATTGAATTTCCACGGACATTATAGGATAACTCACCACCACCTCGTGCACACACCGTACCCGAACCATGCGGCTTTTATCCAATGCCCCGGGTTGAATCAGGCTTTGATGAATAGAGGTTTGGTTACACCCTGAATCCACCAAAGCCTGAAAAGTACCCCCCTTGATACTCACAGGTATCTGGTACAGGCCAGCTTGATCGGGGGCAGCCCGCGGCGCGTCGGGGACCCGGATCAGTGTCCCCACCTCCATCACTGGACACCGGTCAATAAAATGTCCTGGGTCCCCGCAGCGCCAACAGGCCGGCCCAGGCTTTGCCGCAACTCCAGCGGCGGGAAGCGGGGCAAGGGATTGGCGTGGAGAGAGGGGGCCCACAGGAGCCGGGGTGGAGACATCCAGAGAAGCAGGTCCCCTTTACGAAGCCCTCGCGACCGAACCGGATTCGCCTGGAAAGCCCGTCCTGCATCTCGGCGCCGGTCTGGGCGTCAGGCCCCCCTGAGACCTGGGAAAGGGAACTGGTTTGGAGACAGAAGGGGATGAGGGAGAAGGAGAGAAAAACGGAGAGAGAGAGACAGATGGTAGGGGTTCGCCAACCCCGGAGCACGCCACCATGTGGTCCTCCGCCAGTTGGATGGCCTGGTCCAGCGACGTCGGGCGGTGGCACTGGACCCACTGAGCGTTTTTTTTGGGTAGCTTCCCGATGAACTGCTCCAGCACCACCTGATCGATAACGCCCTTGACGTCGCCGCCCCCGGCCATCAGCCATCTGCGGCAGGAGTCCCGGAGCTGTTGCGCAATCACAAAGGGTCGGCCAGACTCTTCCAGGCTCAAGGATCGCAAGTGCTGTCGGTGTTGTTCAGGGGTCCGGCCGACTCACTGAAGAATGGCGTGCCGTAGGTCCTCATAAACCAGGAGATTCTGGACTGGCAGTTGGTGGTCGGCTATTTGCGACTCCCCAGATAGCAGCAGGATGAGACGCACTGTCCCGGGTTTCGGCACCAGTGTAGCAAAGTTTGTTTGTGGGTGAGGAAGAAGAACACAGGGTCGGCGATACTGGGACTCGTACAGACTTTATTTAACTCAGAATCAAAACAAAACAAAAGGTGCGCACACAGCGCATTCACCGTAGTTTCTCTACAGCACAGCACAACTTCATTCAGAACTCTTTCCATGCTGGTTCAGCTCTCGTTGCTTTCTACAGCACTCTTTCCTCCCGGTCGCTGCACAAGTCCCAGTCCTTTCTCTCTCCCACACTCAATCTGCACGGTTTATATCCGTCATTCCATGCCAACTACTGCAATCAGACACAGGTGTTCATCATCTGCACTTGACCCACTTACTCACCACACAGCTTATTGACTCCTCTCTCACCACAGACTTCGCGAAAACCACGGCCCCCTTCGTCACAGCCTTCTTCAAGCTCCTTGCAGTCTCCATCAGTTTATCCTCCGGCTATCATCCTCAAACTAACGGCCAGACTGAGCGTAAGATCCAAGAGATCGGGAGGTACTTGAGGTCATACTGCCACCAGAACCAGAACAGCTGGAGACGGTTCCTTCCCTGGGCGGAATATGCCCAAAATTCACTCCGTCAATCAACCACAGGACTCACGTCATTCCAATGCATCCTAGGATACCAGCCTCCCCTGTTCCCTTGGTCTGGGGAACCGTCTGAGGTTCCAGCTGTTAATCACTGGTTCGAGCAGAGCGAGAGCGTGTGGGACTCAGCTCACGTCCATCTACAACAGGCAGTACGAAGACATACCACCCAAGCCAAGACCAGAAGATCTGAGACACCCCGATTCCAACCAGGACAAAAGGTATGGCTGTCTACCAGAGATATCAATCTTCGCTTGCCCTGTCGTAAGCTGAGTCCCCGCTACATAGGTCCTTTTACAATCCAGAGGCAGCTCAACGATGTCACATACCGGCTCAACCTACCAGCACAGTACCGTATCTCTCCATCTTTTCACGTTTCATTGTTAAAACCCTACTCTGAACCCTTGTCTCCTCCCCTTGCAGAACCCGATGTACCTCCTCCTCCAGAAGTCGCAACTGATGAGCTCATCTACAGAGTCCAAGCCATCATCAACTCACGACGACGGGGCAATCGTCTGGAGTACCTAGAGGACTGGGAGGGGTATGGCCCAGAAGAGCGTTCATGGGTAGCTCGTGACGACATCCTCGACCCCTCCTTGCTAACCCAGTTTCACCAGGAACATCCCACTCGTCCTGCACGCAGAGGTCGTGGTCGTTCCCGTCGTCGTGGGTTCCGGTCTTCAGGAGCCGACCGTGGAGGCGGGGGTACTGTCACGGAGCCATCCACATCATCACTCTCGCCCACTTGTTACACCAGATCCCAATCACCTGAATTCTAATCACTGGCACCTGTACATCATGATTACACTCCCTATTTCAGTCTCCTGCACCTCTGTGTCTGGTTTCGTCTTGCGAAGCTACAGACTCTACTCAACTGTTACATCCTACCTGAAGATACCTGTTGTCCTGTGTATTCCCGTGGTCATCGCTCAGAGTCTCCTGGTCTCCATTGTCCTGTGTCTCCTTAGTCTTCGTGTTCAACAGTACCCTGGTAAAAGACATCGAGTTTCTCATCAGAGAAGTGTTCATCGTGTCAAGTTTATTCTCTTCGCACTCTAGGATTGCTCTGCACTGTTCACTCAGCACCTCGCTCTCTGCACATCAATAAACCTGAATATTACTTACATCTGCCTTATCTGTCTTTCTGTGAGTGTGACAATATGTTGCATTTTACTTCTGAATATTTTCAAGGTTGATACATTTAAACTATATACTTTTGTGTAGTTTCATGTAAAACAATGCATCATATTGTAAAATAACATCATTTTGGTAGTGTTGGTGTCCTGTGTGGGAAAAAAGTACTTCCCTAACAAATAGTTCCTTACATTCCACCACTGGTTATTTTGAAAATTAAATAAATTAAATAACTGCGTCCCGTCCCATATCAAAGGGCGCATCTGAAGCGTTCGGACCGGTCTAGCCTACAGAGGATTGTTCTTGTCTTGTTGACAGCTGCCGATGACGAGCGGGAGTAACATTTGCACTGGACACATAGGCTGCATCCTTCGAAGTCTGCGGCCTTCGAAGGATGTAGCCTTCACATTGGCACACAGCTTGTGTCTGTCCCATTGTTTTGCCAAACAAGGTGGGTGAAATCAATCACCATGGACATATAAACATGAAACAATATGTTGATACACTGCGTGTGTACACTGTTTAGGAGGGTGATATACATTTCCTGAGTAGAGTTAAGCTGTTTAATAGAGACGGTGTTGTGTTTATGAAAATGACGTTTCATTTGCGGACGTGCCGCATGTTTAGTTTTAATTTGTTTGAGTGAGTCACATGGAAGGTGACAAGATATTGTGATTTAATTATACAAAATATATTTTTAAATTGTACTGATAACAGCACAACTGTGTCTGTCTTATTGTTTTGCCAAACAGAATTCACTTACTCCAGCACCGCCAGTCGGACGGCGGGCGTGCTACAAAAGCCTTGCTGCTGCATTTTGCACTAACTGTAGGCGGACTAGCATAGTCTGGGGGAGACCAATATATAAAGAATTACAATTGTCAATCTTTGATGAGATAAAAGAATGAACCACAATTTCCAAGTCCTTACTGGATAGAAAATGCTTTACTTTAGCAATTGATCTCTGGTTAAAAAAGCAACATTTAACAACGGCACCAATCTGTTTATTAAAATTTAGTGATGAGTCCTAGCCTGATGTTGTCATACTCAGATTCTAGTCAGAAGGTGAGTCTGATACTGCTCCTTTGGGCTGTGTTTATGGGGCGTGTTTCAACTGAACCAGGAAAGAAAATGCCTCTGCACTGAGATAGATTGGAGCGACAAATACCTTGATCGCGGTTCTCTGTTCCTCTTTCAAAATGAATGTGCTGTCTACATCTTCTATTACAGACACGATGGCTGAATCTACACATCTCAATTCTCTAGCGGCAGCCATTCTTTGTTGTAAACAAATTCAACCCAAGCGCTCTGTGACGTGGATGATTACGTTACTGTTGACCATCTGTCAGTCATCGTATAAAGCCCGCCCTGACAATTTGACTGGTCTGAACAGCTTTGGTTCGGGCATACTTGCTTCACAATGAACCAAGTCCAAACCGAGCTTCCCACCCTCAAATGTTGTGGGCGGGGCTAAGTTCGGCTGGTATACAGGCTAGATGAGTCCATAATTACCCCTAAACTCCTTACATGATCTTCAATCTTTAAGGACAAGGAACCTAAATGTTCAGGAAAGGTAGGTGAGATTGGAGAACCTACAATCAAAACCTCAGTTTTACTATCATTTAGTTGGAGAAAATTTCTAGGAAGCCAAAGTTAATGTCACTGTAACATTCCTGTACTTTGTCCAGCGAACAGGTATTATCTAAGCTCACATGAAAGTAAAACTGGAGATCGTCGTCATAACAGTGGTATGTGGTAAAATAGTGCTTAGAGGAAGCATATACAGAGAGAACAGCAATGGCCCAAAAATCGACCCCTGAGGAACACCACAAACTAAAGGGGCCAATGTGGAAGAAAAGTCTCCCGGATTCACAGCAACCGTCCTGTCTTTTAAATATGAGGCAAACCACTGAAGGGCTGTACCCTGGACACCAACCCAACACTCCACACGGTTGGGAAGAATCTCATAGTCAATCGTATCAAAGGCAGCGCTTAGATCTAATAAAACTAGAACAAAATGTGATCCTGAGTCCAACTATAATAATATATCATTAGTGACCTTGAGCAATTCAGATTCTGTGCTGTCCTAAAGCCCGACTGGAATGTGTCTAAAATATCAAAAGGACTCAAAAATGAATATAGCTGTGAGTAGACCATTTTCTCTAGAATCTTGGAGACAAAATAGTTTCAATATTTTGACTCACCTTCAGCCAGTGGACAGAGGCGATGCCAACATGTTATGCCCCCTTCCTGTGTGTACTGTCCCATAGCCGTCTCTAATAGGAACAGTGGCACCCCACAGGTAATCACAAACACCAGGTAGGGTATCAGGAATGCCCCTGAACACATCAGAACAATAAAACAGTATTAAAATGCAAGAAAGGTAAAGTAGATCATTCATATTTGTAACCACTAAAATAATGAAATTTCAAAACAGCAAACAACATTTGTGTATTTAAGCTGCCTTATACCTCCTCCATTCCTGTAGCAGAGATAAGGAAACCTCCAGACGTTACCCAGACCAATCACAATCCCTGCCACAGCCAGAACAAACTCTGCTTTGCTTCCCCATTGCCCTCGCTCCTCTATTTGTCCTTTGATTCTAGTCATACTGTCACACCGTTTTGACAAGGTTACTCTAATCCTGCTGTCCAGACTGCTGTAATTTATCAGTGAGTTTGTTCAGAATTCTAGTTAGCTATTCATTTATTAAAATGTATCAAGCTATTAATTTACTAATCCTCACCAGATGAAATGACAACCAAAGTACAAAATATATAATGGGGCGAGTCTAAAGCAGATGCCGTTCATCATGATATATGATATGCCTCAGGCAAAATTTGTATTTAAAATTTTTTAGGTTTGAAGAAAATTGTTAAAATAGGCAAAACCTTTATCATCCAGTCTACTGTGAAATGTTGCAAAACCACTTGATAAGTCCCCACCACCCGCTCAGTTCACAAGATTATATTTTAAAATGTATGACAATATAATTATAAAATACATGACAATATATTATAAAAGGCAACCTGATTTTTAGTTTGAAAATACTGTATGAGCAAAACATTATATTTTATTCACTCCTTTTGATATTATGGTTATTTCCTTATTTGTAAGGAGGTTTCAGATCAAATTCAACTGTCTCAATTAAGCTTAAGATTCCTCAAACTGTGTTATTTTTCCAACAGCATGTAAAAAAATAAAAAAATAAATAAATCTCATGACTGAGGCTTTTGAAGGGCAGTCAGAAATGAGAAAATAAAAGCTTTAAGAAGAATGACAAATAATATTTGCAACAAATGCACACATCCACAAAAAGTCCTCCCTTATAGGCTCCACACAGTGATTTTCAGCCATTTCCACCACTGGTTATACCAGTGGATAATGACAACAGTGACCTTATTTTGAGTCTGAACAAATGTTTGAAGGATGGAGTGAAATTGACAAAATGTTTGTAAAACTTTGTATGTCAGCAGCTAAGACTACTGTTGTGCTTTTTGAGGGGGCAAACATGGGAATAGCTGATGTTATCATTTTAACGATGTACAGAACGCAGTGTCTTGGAAAGTTAAACCAGGGAAATATTAACTACAGGCACAAGCACTGAGCACAAGAGCACAAGATCATATGATGAGCATGCAAAGTTTACTGGGTTTTGTGGAGAAATGTTTGTTTGTCAAAGAAGAAAATATTTGAAGTGAACTAAGTAAAATAAGTACATTTTGCAATAAAACAAGTTTATCTTAATGTGCGCAGATATCCGACCGACTGGACAGAGCCTCCAGTCCATGCTATTTGAGGTCGGCAGAACTGTAGAGTTTAGCTCCAACCAAATTCAGTTAAAGGATAAAATAACACAACAGAACACTCAAGACTTCTACAACAGCACAATAAATAAGTGAGTATACCAATGGTATATGCAAATATTGATTGTTAGACTAAACAAAAAGCCCTGGGGAAAAAAAGTAAGCATACGGCCCATTCATCCATCCATTGTCCAAATCCTTGTCCTACGTTGGGTTGCAGGGATGCTGGGGCTTATCCCAGAATCTTGGGCTGTAGGAACAGCAATCTCAATTTTAACAAAACAGTGGTTGAAAGCACCAATTACGTGAGGGCTTTCATTTATATCGTTTTTATGTGTGTAAATCTGTCTAAACTTTTCCAGTAGAGACACCAAGGGAAAGCAAGACAACATCTGATCACATGGCAACATCTGACCCTGAAAAGGGCAGTTACTCAAAAGTGACATACATCTAGGTGTCATGCACCAACCTTGATTCATGCATAACTCAAATGCTTACTGGCTTTTAATGATTGATACAACAAATGATTGATGGGAATCACTGGTACAGAGGGGTACCTGATCGCCACATTTGGAGTATCAATAGAAATTATTTGTGCTGAGGCCATGCTGTGAAATATTTTATTCACATTTTAACACTTTCCCCACCAGCATTTTTTTTTAAAGTTGCCAGCCAGTGGCAGCAATTTTGAAATTTTTTACAAATCATTCATGGTCCCCCGGTTTTTTTTTGCGCGCTTAATTTACCTCACTGGACTCCGAGATAAGACAGAAGAAGAAGACTTATCTCTGTAAGCGAGCCTCAGCAGCGGATTAGACATCCCAGCGCTTCTCCCCTGCGGCCATCTGGCGAGCTCAAAGCAAATTAAATAAGAGCAAATTTCTACAATGTTGTTGTAATAGTCGCGCCACGACGGGTTCGCTCATCTTTACCAGGCCGACACAGACTTAGGGTTGATCTCCAGAAGGAACGTGGTCTCGTCAGATACCTCCAAAACGGGTACCTCGAAATATAATTCTCAAAGGACAGGGAATGCACTGGCCCAAGAGTGGCTCAGCCTTCCCCTGTATGCCTTTCCCCCGGTCGCGCTGCTCCCTCAGATCATCAGATGAATCAGGGATTTGGCACCCCCAACCCGAGTTGTGGTCCATCCATGTCTGCCCCCTTGACGGGAGCTTATGAGCCTTCACGCAAGGGTATTAAGCACTATCTCGGCTATCTCCCATCTACTAGACCCCCTTAAGTGGTCTGTCTTGTCCGGAATGAAGACCCATTGTCCTGTGACGTTTCACTGGTGCTGTCTTTCCTGCAGGCGCTGCTGGACAAGGAGGTAAGGGGGCACTGCATAAAAAGTGAACCAGCCTCACCCCCTTACTCTTCCAACATGGGACCTTTCTACAGTCCATAGTGCCCACAGGGGCCCGCCCTTCGAGCCACTTCAGTCAGCCGAGCTTGCGTTATTCAAGCGAGAGGGTGAATGAATGAATGAATGAATGAAGCATTTATATAGCGCTTTCATATACACTCACCTATAGGATTATTAGGAACACCTGTTCAATTTCTCATTAATGCAATTATCTAATCAACCAATCACATGGCAGTTGCTTCAATGCATTTAGGGGTGTGGTCCTGGTCAAGACAATCTCCTGAACTCCAAACTGAATGTCAAAATGGGAAAGAAAGGTGATTTAAGCAATTTTGAGCGAGGCATGGTTGTTGGTGCCAGACGGGCCAGTCTGAGTATTTCACAATCTGCTCAGTTACTAGGATTTTCACGCACAACCATTTCTAGGGTTTACAAAGAAAGGTGTGAAAAGGCAAAAACATCCAGTATGCGGCAGTCCTGTGGGCGAAAGGTATGCGGCAGGTCAGAGGAGAATGGGCCGACTGATTCAAGCTGATAGAAGAGCAACTTTGACTGAAATAACCACTCGTTACAACCGTGGTATGCAGCAAAGCATTTGTGAAGCCACAACACGCACAACCTTGAGGCGGTTGGGCTACAACAGCAGAAAACCCCACCCTGTACCACTCATCTCCACTACAAATAGGAAAAAGAGGCTACAATTTGCAAGAGCTCACCAAAATTGGACAGTTGAAGACTGGAAAAATGTTGCCTGGTCTGATGAGTCTCGATTTCTGTTGAGACATTCAGATGGTAGAGTCAGAATTTGGCGTCAACAGAATGAGAACATGGATCCATCATGCCTTGTTTCCACTGTGCAGGCTGGTGGTGGTGGTGTAATGATGTGGGGGATGTTTTCTTGGCACACTTTAGGCCCCTTAGTGCCAATTGGGCATCGTTTAAATGCCACGGCCTACCTGAGCATTATTTCTAACCATGTCCATCCCTTTATGGCCACCATGCATCCATTCTCTGATGGCTACTTCCAGCAGGATAATGCACCATGTCACAAAGCTCGAATCATTTCAAATCGGTTTCTTGAACATGACAATTAGTTCACTGTACAAAAATGGCCCCCACATGGCCCCCACAGTCACCAGGCCAACATTTCTACATTTCAACATTCAACATTTCTAAAGAATGCTTTCAGCACCTTGTTGAATCAATGCCACATAGAATTAAGGCAGTTCTGAAGGCGAAAGGGGGTCAAACACAGTATTAGTATGGTGTTCCTAATAATCCTTTAGGTGAGTGTATACTACTGTATCAGGGGATCTCTCCTCAACCACCACCAGTGTGCAGTATCCACTTGGATGATGCGACAGCAGCCACAGTACAATGGCACCAGTGCGCTCAGTGGTGGACGAAGTACACAAACCATGTACTTGAGTAAAAGTAGAGGTACCCAAGGTAAAATATTACTCAAGTAAAAGTATAAGTGCTGCCTTTAAACTTTCACTTGAGTAAAAGTACAAAAATATTTGCCTTCAAATGTACTCAAGTATCCAAGTACTATGTTTTTTTTTTTATGGCTATAATGTCCTATCATCATTTTTGTCACAAGACTCTTGCTTAACTCAGTCTACGTGTGAAGACTCTTATGTCACTCTTGGCACACCAATCTATTAATACAATTACATTAATTAGTCAGACAGACACTGATGTCTATTAAAATGTTCATAAGCCCAAAACCTTGAAGCCAAACAATTTCCTTTAGAACCAAATTAAATAACAGGACTTGAGAGCTGGCAGTTTCAGTTAAACATTTATTTGTAACAGTAATCCAAGTTTTATTTAAACTTAAACTTGGAATGAAACAAAAGGATTGTAAAAACAAATATGTACTAATCTAAGGTGGATTCACTGAAACGTATTACAGCACATTCTCGCTAAGTAATGAGATATTTCTTCATCTCCAACTTTAATTCTTGAAAGCAGACTGTTGGTTATGTAAGTATCTAGCCCATATTCATTCCTGATAAATGAGACAGGTGTATTCCTCCTCTCTCATTCTTTTCACTCTTAGCACCTCGGTTCTCTTTCAGTAATGAGAAACAGCTTCCCTTCCACTTTTAAGAGCTGCAAGTTAGTCAGTGGAATTATAATAGGTGGCAACTGTAAGTTTTGTTTAGCTTAAACACAGAACATTGTGTGTGTATGTGAATGTATAAGACACTTTAAGAGACACTCAAAACAAAACACATCTCAAAATACATTACATAACCTGCCATGACAAGGGACGTACTAAAATAGCAAGCCTCAAATGGCAATGAACAATAGTTGTGGCAGTAAACATCATTAATCAGCATTCCATTAATTGTGCTTTTGGTGAGCATGATAGTACAGTATGGCACTGATGATCTAACTAAATGATCTAACTAAATTTGCAATATCTTTTATTCAGCTTGAGAAGGAGCTGATTCTCAAAGTTGTTTGAGTCCATTCTTGCCCTCCTGGGACTGAAAATAAGCCCTGCTGTGCTGAAAAGACGTTCACAAGCTGCAGAGGCGGGTAAAGCAGTATTGAGCTTCAAAGACAACTTACAGACTGATGGGAAGGACTTGAGAATGTCTTTGTCATCAGCTTTGCAGGCAAGGTAGCATTTAAAACGAACCTAAACAAATTGAGAATGTCAAGATACAATTTTAGTTGGATATCTTAAAAAAAACAAACATTTGGCTTAGTTTCTCTTATTCTTTAACTAATGACACTTTTCAAAAATAAAAATAAAATAATCTTACCTAGTTTGACAATGTTTTCATCCGATGTCCAGGATGTTTTACATTTCGGGACAAGGATTGCAGCCGCAATAAACTCTGGCTCTGCCAGCGTGTTTCCAAAGCGCTGCTGCAGGCCTTTTTGGAGGGCATCAACCAGAGGTTTGCAGTATCTGGAGGTAATGCCAATTCGGTCAAGTTTCGAGATGAGGAGGGTCAGAGTAGGCAGAAGCCATCCCATCTGAACATCGATTTCAGCCTGAAGAATGTTGAGGGCTTTGGCAAAGGGGCTCATGGTTCTGGCATACTCCTCCAGAAAGGCAATTTCAACTGTACTCAACCTATCACACATTGAAACAACAACAATTAATAATTTCATGTCATTACAATTTTAAGTGTGTGTGTATCTACTCCTATCCGATCCTTACTGAGCATGGAGTAGTCAAGCAACTATTCAAAGTAATGCATTTTAAAAAAGCAGTTTTATCATCAACATTACTGGAACATGAATTTAAAGAAATTAAAAGAAAAAAAAAAACATCAACAGCACTTACATTGGCAACTTGAGTGAAGAGCAGACGGTTCTGATAGCCCCCTCTCCCTGATCTTTAATTAATCGAAGCATTCTCTCAATGGCGAGAAATAAGGAATTCCACCTTGTTGCGTTGGGGAATTTTGCAAGTGTCTTCTATAATCTCTGCAGCAGAAGCAGATCTGCCACACTTATTCCATAGTGCATGACACTTAGAGAATAATGATCGGGACAGCTTCTTGTAGGCTTCATTTGAACAGGCTTTTGCTGCGTCCACTGTGGAAACCAAGTTTAATAAGTGGCAGGCACATCGATGATGTTTCGGAAGTTGGAATTGTAAGCCAAAGTCCACCTCAACATCATCCACATCCTCATTATCACCACACATCTCGTCATTGATCTCATCATCTTCAGCCTCGCCTGAAGCAGAGTTGTTGTTCTCATCTTGCTCTCCATATATACGAAATGCCTTTAAAAAATTTGACCCATTGTCCGTAGTAGTTCGAACAACCTTGTTCTGTATGCCAAATTCAGAGTGTATGTGTGCAAGCCAAAACATCAAAAGTGTGTGGACCTTTGAGCTGTCTGCATGCCAGTGCTACTGAGCACCTCTTCAGACTGTTAGGATCAACCTAGTGGCCAGTGACACCGATGAAACCTCTTCTCCTTGAACTGCAACAATCTGTTGTTGTTGCTATGAAATCGATCCCCAACATTGCTTTTTTCATATTGTTCTTCATTTCAAGTGCTGCCACATCCATCTTACGTCGCAAAGTGGTCCTTGACATGAGAGAGGCGTTAGGCTGAAGTTCATGCAAGAAAGCTTGAAATGAGGGCTCGTCCACCACACTAAAGGGTTGTAGACTCTGGGTCACAAAATTCAACACTGCATGATCAACATTCTTCTGTGCGACTAGCTTGGTCTCTCTCAACTTCAACTGTCTGGAGGTTGAAGGAGCCTCCTCGCTCTCCATTTTTCTTTTTCTTGGTGCTGTTAGGGCAATATACCTCTGCATGTGACTACCATGTTTTCTCTGCAAAAATGAAACATTCAAAACAATAACTACATAGCAGAGATCAGTCTCCTCTCTTTGATTAAATAAAATAAGCATTATATTATGTGCTTTTAGCATGTCATAGCCTAGATGTAGGCTACAGAGTATATTATTTTCAGCATAGGCTTAATTAGATCAGTCTATGGAAGTTTTGAAAATAACAATCTCTGTTAATAAGGAGCACTCCACTCCACCAGTCAACTGTTTTAGCATCATACATGCACCAATGCTAAATTTTCTTATAATGTAATCATTATGTTCCCAACTTGTAATAATTATTTTAATTAGCTCATTGTTTCCTTCTTTAAATTTATACATTATGTTAGCTAATAACAGCATGATTTGTATTATCTTAGAACTGTACATACATTTAGATAACATTAACTTAGACACAGTCACCTCTGATAACAGATCACTCTAAATTGTAATGTAGACACATTCTGTAAAGCTGCTTTGAAACTATATGTATTGTGAAAGCGCTAATATAAATAAATGTGAATATAAATTCGCTGCATGTACTAGTCAAAATATAATTAATTTATATTCCAACCTAAAATGTTAAAATCGATTGATTGCCATTTCACAATATCAGAGCACTCAGCTTGAAAAGTTTCAAATACAAATACTATGAACTATGAAATAGGGTGAAACAGCTAACTTAGTTGACGACGTATACAGTGTTCATGGTAACGTCACAATCTATATTTTAACCAAAATTTGCACAGTGAAACAGTTTTCTGAAAGCTACTGTTAGATTTATCTTTTTTTTTTTTTTTTAAAGGCAGAGAAGGCACTTAAAAATGAAAGACTCGTTCTTATTTTCAACAACTTCAAAAAAAATCACATAAATAAGGCCATGGGTGTTGTGGCAAGTTAGAGTCAGTAGTTTCTTCCATCATTTATAAAGACACTGTCACTCAAAATGTTATGCTGTTGCAGTTGCACTGAATCTGATGTGATGTCACGTTGAATCGTATGTTCGCACTAAGTAGATTCACCGCCAAGGCGCCAACAGGGGCAAAACAAAACAAGTTCAAAACAAAGCGCGCACTGTACTGTGATTGGTGGCTCGTTTTAACAGTTAAGTTTTTATCCACTCATAAATAAAAAGGAACGACTGATTTTGAAAACGTAGTAGAGTAAAAAGTAAGATATTTGACTTTGAAATGTAGTGGAGTTAAAGTAAAAGTCTCCCAAAATTTAAATACTTGAGTAAAGTACAGATAGGCAAAAAAACTACTTAAGTACAGTAACGAATTACATTTACTTCATTACTGTCCACCACTTCTCACCACACACCAGCTGTAGGTGGAGAGGAGAGAGTGATAGAGCCAATGCAATGGATGGGGATTATTAGGAGGCCATGATTGGGATTTGGATTTTTAAGGGCCAATGGAGGGAATTTGGCCAGGACACCGGGGTTACACCCCTACTCTTTACGAGAAGTGCCATGGGATTTTTAATGACCACAGAGATTCATTTATACAACGCTTTTAACAATGTAGATTGTTTCAAAGCACAGCTCTTTGTGAGCTTGCCTTGAGTTAGGGCCAAACGACTGTAAAGTCATCCTTAAACCAAGACATGGTCATGTATCTAATTTGCTCTCCACTCAATTCAGAGCACAGGTCATTACTCTCTCTGCTCTTTCTGTTTCTGAGGACGAGTGATAGTTGTACTTACTCTGTCTGGTTTGGACCTTAAAGGTATCAAGCGCTATGCCCAGTTCAGGCAGTCAGAGCAGGTTTTCGTGTGCTTTGGAGGCCACACCAAAGGGCATCTGGTCACAAAGCAGAGATTATCCTACTGAATAGTGGATGCAATTCCACTAGCTTACGCTACTATGGGCTGGGCTCGCCAACACGGAGAGAATGTGGTTTTCACAGGGATCCATTTTACTAAGAGATTCCACTTTTCCTCCTTTCAAGTCTCGCGCAGTCGGATAATAGGTAATAATAATAGCAATAATAATAATTATAACAGAAGATAATATCTCTAGTCTATCCTAATATTAATTATAAATTCCTTTCCGAGCATATAGAGTCATTTAGAATGAAAAATTCAGTGCTGCAAATATTGAAAAAATATTCCCCTTGTAGTGGTAGCCTACTTGGGACAGACAAGAAAGTGTTTTCATCTTCTATCTGATTCAAATCACAGTCTGCTAATTCAGTGGTAAGAATTTAATTGTTATTTTTATTTATATTGTTGTCCATTTATCGAACTTCCATGCCTCTTATATAATAATTATATATTACTATGTACCAATTTACCAATGTCTCTCTCGCGTGCAGACACACTCGGTCTCTCTCGCGCACAGACACACTCGGCCTCTTTCGCGCACAGACACACAGTCTCTTTCGCGCACTTTGACATTTTAACACGTTATAAATAACCTGAAGTAACATTGACACTCTTTGTGCCACTGTGTATGACGTTTGCTGTTTGTTTTGCTGAGGGCCAGAGACTGGCCAATCAACTAGCCCGACATACTCTTTTACTGGCACTGGGCCATCGGGCCATTGCTAATGTCGAGCCCTGACTATGGGCCCCCAATGCCCCATCAGAGTGAGAGCCCACTCCACCAGAGATATGGCCTCCTCCTGGGCATGGTCCAGTGGAGTATCCATTGCCGGCATTTGTGATGCGGCTGCCATATAGATATTTTTTTTTATTATCTCGTAATTTGGCAGGTATATTAGGCTGCTGTCACTTTAAGACCTGACACACAGATCCATTATACTGTTACACATGCATTTTCTTTCTCAACTGTTTTTGACTGTTTAAGCACAATTTAGTACTGAGAGGCAGCTTTATGTGTGCACACTTTGAGTGTGAGTACAACATCTGCATGTATAAGTAAACTTATTCGCAATTCCATGCAGAAATTCAAGCCCTGTAACACCAACAATATTTATCTGGAGGAAATGAAACGAGTGAGTGAGGGAAGGTGGGATTGTGTCTCATCTCACTGTCGAGAGATGAGAGAGTGAGAACGCGCAGCTGTTATTGTGTATCTATTCAGCAGAAAATTAGTATTGGAAGTGTTTCAGAGATTTCAGTATCGATATGGATCAGAAAATCTATTTTTTTGACAACACTACATTGCACTTAGTTTGTTATTTCATATGCCTTTTTAAAAGACTACAACTGAAAAATGTATATAATATATTTCTCTATAAAATTCACGCCACTGCTGAAATCCACCCGCATTTGGCAGGTTGGTGGGTGTTAATGTCAAGCCATCAATGGCAGGAGAAGAGTTCAGATTTACTTAATATTGACTTCACTGCACTCTCATATACAGTAACTCCTCATTCTGTCCTCATTTATTTGTATGTTCATCTGTACAATCTTTTCAAGTGTAAAATTGTTTGGGTTAAAAAAATCCGATGTTGTAAAAGCTCCCAACACAGCACAGCCCTAAAAATAATAAAGTAATACAATAATAAAAAGATAACTTAAAAATAAAAAAGATTAAATTGAGACCAGGGTAAGATGAGATACTTTTAACCTGATTTTGATTAGTCAGATGGGATTTGCATCTTTACATCATGGGATAAGATGTGACAATTAGTGCTTTTAAAGATTACTTTAATTTTCCCAGATAATAAACATATGGGCTAAACATGTTGATTGTTGTGATTTTATTACACACCTTCTAACAGTCTGACAAAACTTTTTTTGTCAACATCAAGTATTATATGTTGTTTGAATCTCTATTAGTCATAGATGTGAGTGAGCCACAGGTAAAATCTTTATGACAAAGTAATTTGTTTCAATTACAATATTTAAATTGTATATGTAAAATTTACAGACTCCAGGCTAGGAATACATTATTTGAGCCAACTGTTTCCCAGGGGCGTGCGCTACGCAAACTACATACAACTACATACAAACTACTACATAAATCTGCATACACGGAGCAATAGTACTTTTGTAGAGGTCCAAACATGAATTAGCACCATTTATGTGCACATAATTCATTGTGTCTACTCTAACTGAAATATATTTGTAAGTATGGTTTATTAAAACTAATGTTATATGTTATTAAAAGTTGTTAGTAATGTGTCTTATGATAAAGACATAGGCATTTGTTGTCTTTGTCTTTTTTTTTTTTAAATAGAGAAGCTTAGACACACTAGACATACACTGTTTTTAGCACTAAAGCTTTGATATGAAATATGTCCCAAAACAATGGGAACTTGATGCCCTGAACCTTGTCCTGGATATTCATCAGAGACAACCTGCTTGAGCTGATCAATCCCAACACAGGTGTCTTCTCCTCAAAATCCACCTTAAAGGCATGAAATCCATACCAAACCTTGGAAAATTATCTAGAATAAACTTTATCATGCTCCAGAGGCATACTGCCAAGTAATACAGAGTGAGCTAAACCAAACACCTGCCATGGGAATAATGGGTTTACTCCGAGTGCCTCCTGGACACCTGAGCTTCACCCTAGACACTCTGTGGAGAAAATAAATTTCAGCGGATTGTAGTCCAGGGCCGGCAGGCCGCAATCTGCATGTACATCTGCATGTGCTCAGCCATGTGCTCATGAGAGAGAAAACGAAAACCTTCAACCAGAACAAAGTCAAACAAACCAGTCAAGTTCATCAACTTTTCATTCAACGCATGAAGAAATCAATTGAGACTCATGGAACCATCAAAATCCTTCTTCAGGAACTTCACAAAATGTTTCCACTGTAAAGGCCATGCAAGTATACATAGGTGCTCTGAAAATGATAAGCTGATGGATGATCTTTTCATAGTTAAATGGATCTTTTCCATAGTTCCTTTTCCTGCTTCCGGTTTCATTCTGTCACTCACCATTTTACCTATGCATATATGTATGTGTGTTTAGATTAGTTATGTTTGTGATTTAGTTAATAAAACTTCTGCACAAAATGTATTTGTTTCTGCTTCACGCTTGTATTAAAGTAAATTTTATCTTGTTACACGCTCTAAGCGCTGTACATGCTAAGAAAGAATTATTTTTCTGTGGCCATGAAAAATTCCCTTTCCTTAGAATAAATGAATAATTAAAAGAGTTTGTTGGACGAACTGATTAATTGATTGTAATATTAACTTAGCTACATCAAGTTAATCCAATTTACTGACCCAAATATTCATAATTAATCTTAAGAAGTTTTGAGTTATTATTAATATTTCCTCTTTGAGCTAACTCTTTACATCCTCATCTCCACTGGTTCACACTGGGCTGCAAATCCCTTATGAAAGTTAAAGTTTGTCTGAAACAACCTGTCTGGTTTAGACACAGTGGCGGTTCTAGAGGGGGGGCCAGGGGGGCCGTGCCCCTGTGACAACAAGTTTGGCCCCCCTTGTGGCCCCCCTAAATGTGGAGTGTGAAATAATTTTTACAAAACAGTTTTTGCTATCGTTGTTATCGTTGTATGCCTATTTTTTTTTTTTTTATTATTATTCTATCTTTGTGGCATTCTATCTTTTGCTTGTTCACGTGACAATTCGCATCACATTCGCGGGAATCGCTGCAGAATAACGTCTGTCTCCTGCACGCAAGAGAGGAGAGAAGGAGAAAGCTGGTAAATGGCAGTTCAGTTGCAAGTTCATTCTTTATGTGCGTATCGGGTGTGCGATGTGTATTGTCTATTATGATATTGTAATCAATGTTTTAACTGTATACGAGGCACTGTGAGCTGACATCGCATTTGTCTATCCTTTCACTGCTGTGTGCGGTTCATAGGTAAAGGCTATGTCCCCAAATTATTTTATATCTTATATTTATATCATATCATGTTCTTATATTAGAATATCAAATCAGCATGAGTGCCGTTTTCCCGTGCACAATTGCAACTGTCATATTGATATTATACAACAGTTAAATTAACGATAAGTTAACATTGGGAGTTACTTTTTAGACACAATATTGTCAATATTGTTTGTTTTCCCTTTATTTCGCCGACTAGAATTTCAAAATGAAACCGTAGCAGAGTCTCAATGCAACAGACAGCGATGATTTATTGACTGAAATCCGCGTTAAGGAATCACTTGCTCCTTTCCCGAATGAATCAGCCGTTTGAACAAATCGGTTGAATGAATGAATCCCTCAACTCACTTATTAAGACTGTGACTTGCCGCCGCCTACTGGCGGTTTTAGTTTAATATTTAAAGTACCCTTTAATTAAAACGTTAAAATTAGAAATCATTTCATATTTAAATATTGATTTAAAAAAAATCTCATAGCTTTATTTATGCAATTATAAATGGAGTGTAAATATATTAATGCCGCTTCTGTCACCTCTAGATTGCACTGCAAAGATGGATTTTGATTGAATTAATTAATTTGACTGGTAACAGTGGTACTGTATAATTATTGTATAATTAAGTATTATTGTATAAATAAGTATAATAACTGAATAATTTGAATGTTAGTATTTGACATAAAAGGTGATTCATAACTCTAAATAAGTTTAGAAAGAATGTCCATATATAGGTGAAAATGCCCCTGGAAATCAATTTAAGATGGCAAATTAAATTAATTAAAAATTAATTAAATTCATTTCGGTCCCTGCTGTTAACTGACCACTGCATAGAATATTAAAAATATGAATATCTTTGTGAGTCAGCTGTCAAATGGTACCTGTACACAAACACAATCAGTAAAATATCATCTAATTATCAACAAAAGATTGAAAATATTGAGATATATTTTTGTCAATATTGCACACCCCTAATGTACGGTATGAATTTTGATTTCTTCAGGTCTTAAAAAGCCTTAAATTTGACTTTAAAAAGCGTGCAGGAATCCTGTAAACGGTTAGACATAGTTACCTAGCAAGTCAGTTATTTTCAGTAAATTAATTAATAAGCTTCTTGGTTCCCATTGCTTTTGCTCTATAGTTCTCACCAAAATGAAGAGAAAGAAGGACATCATGTTAATTACAGTTACTGTGACTAATACTGAATATGTAATGCAAATGTAAAAATATAATAGAAATGCAAATACATTGTTGAATGATTATAAACATGGTATTTTGCCTGTTAATGCCTGCAGTGCAGTGCAGAAAATGATATGACAACAAGGTCTAAATATAACTGGCCCCTCTAACAGTACAACTGGCCCCAGCTTGGCCCCCCCAGTTGAAATGGTCTAGAACCGCCACTGTTTAGACATATCCTTTGACTCTAACCTGTGTGTTGAGCACAGCTGTTAGCCGTTTATTGAGATGAAAAAATAAATTTTGGGCCTTGTCTCTTCAGGTTTTTATTCACTAGAATAGCAATGAAAAGACAAACATTTGTATTTCAAAGTCCATTTTCATGTTCCTCTGTGTCCGTCCTGACTAAGTCTTCCATCTCTGCGAGGAAAGCAGTTTCCTTCATTTCAGCTAGTTGTTTAGAGGTGAGAGGAAGCTCTATATCAGAACTACACAGGTAACACCAACGCTGTCAAGACATACAAATACAGGGTTAGTCTCTTGGTTAGTTTCAGTAGATTAACATTGGTTAAATAGTTAGTTTTACATTTGTATCCCTGTTTTGATCTCATCTGAGATCTCAGAGGCTTGTTTATCTTTTAAAATGTCAGAGATGAATATATTTTCATCCTCACCTGTTTCAGACTCCCTTTCCCAGCACACATTCGGCCCAGGGCCCATCCAGGCACCAGCAGAAGGGAGGACAGGGCCAGTAACCAACCTAGTGTGTACGCCCAGTCCGGGTACACATACCAGCGGTTAAAAGTCAGGGGCTGGTACTCCACCATAGAACAGATGAAAGACACCTGAGAATGGACAGAGGAAAAAGAGAAATGGAGAAAAAGGATGGAAAAGAAAAAGGATACTACTGAATTCAACTGAGGTGTTTATGGTTGAGAATGCTTCAGGAATTCACAACAAATTAATATCCATGGGACAAACCCAAACTTTGGTATGAAATCCAGACACTCACCAGGGACACGAGTGGAGTCAGGTATTTCCAGCACAGCATGAATATGTAGTTGGGACGTGACTTTGTCATGTCTTCAATAATGTCAAACATTCTCTCAGCCCCTGTGGAGTGTAGATGATTTAGCTTTACTGGCTTTCCAGCATTGTCATTGTAATCTGTTGACCTTATTATGTTATGGTCTGTAGCCTGTGTGTGACTCACCAAAGATCCAACCCATGGCCAGAGACTCAAACACAGACAGGAACAGAACACAAGCTCCATTACAGGCATAGTAGTCAAACAACTGGAATACATACATCCCCCCCTGCAGGACACAATAAAACATTACAGCTATTGTTTTATTGTCATTAAGGTATTGTGGTTATAAAAAAATAAAACACAGATTAATTAAATAAAATAGCAAAGGAACAGGTTTCTTTTAAATTAAAAGTAACAGTAAAATATTTACAATAAAATACTTGTTCTCTTTTAAATCTCTCATATAATGATGAGGACCAAACACTACATCCTTAAAGGTGACCTATTATTTCCCTTTTACAAGATGTAATATAAGTCTCAGGTGTCCACAGAACGTCTCGAGTAGGGAACGGAGACGTTACGTCGGATGACGACGAATGGGGTTTCGCTTAGAACACCTATCGACTTTGAGTATACAAAAACGAGCCAATGGCAAAAAAATGCCATGGGTCTGCGGAATTTGCATGACGTAACTCCGCCCCACCTCGTGGGTATAAAAGGAGGACGCCGGCAACATGCAGTTATGTTTCTTCGCTGAGGAGCCAAGACTGAGCTCAGGCGATCCCCGCGGTACAGCGGAAGTGGTAGGAGGGGAACGAGGGTTACATACGTAACTGAGACGTTCCCTTTCGTAGTCACTCTGAGTTACGTCGTATGATGACGAATGGGGTTACCAGTCTAATCACGCCACCTTCACAGCTGTCTTCCAGTGCCCTGCGTAAATCTGAGATCCCTGTCGTGAGACTAGCACGGACAAAGGACTCCTATTTAACACAGGAATACCAAGGTACACTGGGAAGCATATCCCATAGTTTAGAGGAAATATGCAATTATTGCAGGTGGAATATTTCAACCCCAGGGGTGGCAAGGTGGCTTGCCAAGGTAGAGAC
This sequence comes from Meda fulgida, assembly GCA_030578275.1. Classification (NCBI taxonomy): domain Eukaryota; kingdom Metazoa; phylum Chordata; class Actinopteri; order Cypriniformes; family Leuciscidae; genus Meda; species Meda fulgida. Next base: position 8,084,771 of record CM060633.1, read on the forward strand.
ACATGTTCAAAGAGGCTTACAGTGGAAATACACATGTGGGGGTAGCTCCGGAGAGGGACCATGCACACGGGAGGCACCTAGCCGACGCACAGGCAATAGACACTGGCGCCAGCGTCAGGAGTGCTGGAGGAACTCAGGGCTTGCGGAGAAGCTCACCTGAGGAAATATCGCACGTATCCAGTCCATGGAGTGGAATGGCGAGCAAGCGAAGACACCTGAGCGGGTCCAATACTAGCTGGTTGAAGCGAGTACATGAGAGGACACTGGCTCCACTCGGAGATTGTAGAATCTGGCGAATGTGTTAGGTGTCGCCCAGTCTGCAGCTCTGCAGATGTCTGTTAGCGAGGTGCCATGCGCTAGAGCCCAAGAGGATGCCACACTCCGGGTGGAGTGGACAGTCACACCAAGGGGGCACGGTCGACTTTGCTGCTGGTATGCCAAAGAAAAGGTGTCCACTATCCAGTGGGACAACCTCTGCTTGGAGAGAGCCTTTCCCTTCAGCTTTCCACCATAACAGACAAAGAGCGGGTCTGAGGTCCTGAAACACTGCGTTCTGTCTACATAGGCGCGGAGAGTGCGTACTGGAAAGAGCAGTGCCAAGGCTGGGTCTGCCTCCTCCAGGGGCAGCGCTTGCAGGTTCACCACCTGATCCCGGAAGGGAGTGGTGGGAACCTTGGGCACATATCCAGGCCGGGGTCTCAGGATCACGTGAGAGTAAGCCGGCCCGAATTCCAGGCACGCTTTGTCAACGGAGAATGCTTGCAGGTCCCCTACCCTCTTGACAGAGGCCAGTGCAACCAGGAGCGCTGTCTTCATTGACAGGTTTTTAACTTAAGCTCCACTGATTGCAAAGGCTCAAAGGGAGCACTCTGCAGGGCAGTTAGAACCACCGCAAGGTCCCAAGAGGGAATGAGAGGAGAGCAAGGAGGATTCAGTCTCCCCACTCCTCTCAAGAACCTGACGATCAGGTCGTGCTTCCCTAAGGACTTACCTCCTACCAAGTCATGGTGTGCGGCGATAGCGGCAACATAAACTTTGAGGGTGGAGGGAGACAGCCTTCGCTCCAACCCATCTTGAAGGAAGGAAAGCACGACACCGACGAACACCTCCGGGGGTCTTCTCGGCGAGAAGAGCACCAACTGACGAAGAGGTTCCACTTCAATGCATAGGCGTGTCTCGTAGACGACGCTCTAGCGGAAGTGATGGTAGCCACCACCGCTGGTGGTAGGGTACTAAAACCTGCCTCGTCCCATCCAGGAGCCACACGTGGAGGTTCCAAAGATCGGGACAAGGGTGCCACAGGGTGCCCCGTCCCTGAGAAAGGAGGTCCTTCCTCAGAGGGATTGGCCAATCAGGTGCTGATTGGCCAGTACGGCGCAACCAGAAGGACCTGCTCCTCGTCCTCCTTGACCTTGCGCAAGACCTGCGCTAGAAGGCTCACTGGGGGAAATGCATATTTGTGGCCCCGCGGCCAGCTGTGCGCCAGTGCATCCGTGCCGAGCGTACCCTCAGTCAGGGAAAAATACAGGTCGCAGTGGGTCGAGTCGTGAGAGGGAAACAGATCTTTTTGTGAGTCCCCGAACTTGTCCCAAATCAGCTGAACCGACTGGGGATGGAGTCGCCATTCTCCAGGGAGGGGCTGAAGCCGTGAGAGCTCGTCGGCTGCACAGTTCAGGACTCCGGGAATATAAATGGCTCGAAGCGACCTCAGATACTTCTGACTCCATAAGAGGAGGTGGTGGGCGAGTTGCGACATACGGCGGGAACGTAGACCACCTTGATGGTTGATGTACGCTACAGTGGCGGTATTGTCTGACCGGACTAGTACGTGTTGACCCCTGAGCAACGCCCGAAAGCGGTGCGGGGCAAGGCGTACTGCCAGCAACTCGAGGCTATTGACATGCCATAGGTGCTGGGGTCCTGTCCAGGAGCCCGCGGCAGCATGCCTATTTCAAACACAGGGCGCCCCAGCCCGTGGTGGAGGCATCTGTTGAGACAACAACATGCCGGGAAACTCGTTCCAGGGGGACACCTGCCCTGAGAAAACTGAGGTTCGACCACGGGGTGAAGGTCTGACGGCAGGTCGGAGTAAATGATACTCGGGGCGTGCCTTGTTGCCATGCCCACCTCCGGACTCGGTCGCGAAGCCAAAGCGGTCTCATATGAAGCAATCCGAGCAGCGTTACCGCGGCTGCAGATGCCATATGCCCCAGGAGCCTCTGAAAATATTTCAGTGGATTAGCCACCGACCATAGTGAAGCGGACTCCCCTGAAGCGGGGAGGAGACCATTCGAACTGAATCGCATAGCATAGCCGAGCGTTCGCGCGACCCAGCGGAACAGATAGGGAAGCTCTAGGCAGGCTCCCAAGAACTGTGCCAGCAGAGTCAACGAACCACAGACGTCCCCTCGGTGGTGCAGCGAAGCGGAATGACCGGCCCAGACGTGGACGGCATAGCGGCCCGGAGTGGGGGCAGAGAGAACATGAATCACCCACGAGCGCTGTTCAAGCATGATCAATGCCCAAACACACTAGACAGCGCTCGTGCCCATCAGAGTCCGATACCAATCTGCCGCAACCAGAAATGCACTGGCGAGCCGTCTTTAAAAAGATGTGCCGCGTGCAAGCTCTTTTGTGAGAGGAGAAAAAACTCCGCGATGTTGAAGAGAGCAGGGAGAAACACACTCACTGGCAGATCACTGCACAGATCAGCAGGCAATGCGAACTCGCTGCAGATCGCCGTCACACCAACACCGGAGAGAATGGCTCGTCACGTAGAGCGAAGTCAGAAATGGCTGTGGAGTGAAGAGATACTGTTGGCTCCGAAGCGAAAACATAACTGCATGTTGCCAGCGTCCTCCTTTTATACCCACGAGGGTATAAATTCCGCAGACCCAAGGCATTTCTTTGCCATTGGCTCGTTTTTGTATACTCAAAGTCGATAATTGCTTAGTGTGACTAAGTGCTGAGTGACTACGAAAGGGAATGCATTTTACATTCTGCAATGAATGCAACTAGCATTTTAAAAACAAGCACTTTCTATTTTTATATCATGTGAACTTATTCTCGACACTATTCCTTATAAAAAACTATCAGATTGCTTTGATATCGCTACTTAGATCCAACTTTCCGAATCTCGGCTACTAGGCTTTAGCCCGCTAGCATTTCACGCGTGGCCTCGCGCCTATCTACCGTCTCATTTTGCACCCGTTTCACTGAAAGGATACGGGTTATATCTATCATTTCAGTCCTAAATTAGTAGTGATATTGGTAGTTTTACTACTAATTTATTGTTCATCTGTTATAGCTGTTTTCGGTACGATTGGAGCAGGAGTCGGTGGAGAAGCAGATCCGTGTTCTGCTGGAGAAGCAAGCTGAGCTGCGAGATCGGCAATCAGTACTTGAAACATCACGCGCCGATGCTCACAAGTCAGTGGTTAGTAACTTTTTGACTCCGACTTCGTCTACTCCGTGCGTTTCTCTGCCCAGGAGGACGCGATCATCTCTGCCTTCACTCACTCTGGCACCGAGGCAACACCATGGACCCTGGGTGATCCCACAACGGAAGACACGAGCCAGGGCCAGACCAAGGACCTCCCCGTCCCTCCCGGTCTTCGAGATCTCCACCCTCGGGCTATGCTTTATCAGCCAGGGGTGACCGAGGACAATAGGTGACATGGGTGAGTCCAGAAGGAGAAATTAAATTTGTTCAGTGTGATTGCCGGATGTGACAAGTGTCAGGGGGTGAGTGCAGTGAGTTATGGCTGGGAGCTCTTGTCCATTGAGTGCACTGACTGCGATAGTGTTCTTGAGAGTGGTGACGGGTAATCCAAGTGTGTGAGCCAAGGTGAAGGAAAAAAATTTCCCTCAGCTCCAGAGTCCAGAAGGGCTTGTGTGGGATGGGACCGGGTTCCCTACAGCAGTCTTACCGGGAGGAGAATAGAGGATGAGGTCTTGCTTACGTTGATCCCGCCCGACAGTAGCCTCTCCTTCACTGCCGGGCTCGATCTTTTACCGGGCAGGTGTTCAGGTAATGCCCGGCTCCACCGCAATAAAGGCAAAGACCCCTGGATCCTCTACGCTCTCTCTCCTCCCGGGAAAGCCGAGCTCTACCCACCTGCATGGGTTCGGGATCACAGACTGGGCTGACCGCGTCACCGCCGCTGGATGGAAAGACTCTGATGCTCGCGGAACGCTGAGTCGTTCTGTTACATTGTTCCAGTTGGTGTAAGCGGGCGTCCACCCTCAATGCTAGCTCGAGGAGTCTGTCGAAACTCCCAGGCAGGTCCAGCGTGAAGATCTGCTCCTGGATACGGTCAGTCAACCCATGCAGGAACATGTCCCACCGCGCTTCCTCGTTCCAGTGACACTCGGCAGCCAGGGTGCGGAAATCAATGGCATAATCAGACACGGAGCGGTTCCCCTGGCGAAGATCAGTGAGCTGACGAGCTGCCTCCCGTCCGGTAGTAGCCCGATCAAAGACCCACCTCATCTCTTCTGATAGTGTCTAGAACGAGGAACAGCATTGATGTTGATTTTCCCAGACCGCCGTTCCCCACAGCGCTGCACGACCTGTGAGTAGTGTCAGGACGAAAGCCACCCTCGCCTTCTCAGTGCCAAAGGTCTGGGGCTGTAAGGAAAAAAACAGAGCATTTTGTTAAAAAAGCTCTACAAAAGTTTGGTTACCCAGCATACATCTCGGGTGCAGGTAGTCGTGGTTCAGGCTGACGAATGGGTGCTGGTGGAGGTGGGGAAACCGGCGGTGGGCTGGGCGCGGTGGGACCAGCCGGGTGTTGGAGCTGTTGGGTGAGCTCGGACACCTGTGCTACCAAGGCTTGAACGGCACGTCCGGTGACTGCCAGATTCTCCTCCTGTTGATCCATTCTGGCAATACTACGAGACAGGAACTCGTTTAACTCCGGCGTGCTACTCGCTGAATCCATGATGGTCAGTTCGTTCTGTCTCGGAAAAGAGGCGGAGGATTCAAGTGCAAGTTAAAAGTTGTTTATTGAATAAACACAGAAGGATGATGGAAGTCTCCAGTAGAAGGCACAAGGTAGCACAGGGACGCTGTGGGTAAACCCTGCACAAACGGCAGATAGTAGACGTGAAGATCGGCCCGTGATCCAGGTGACAGGAAGATCGGAGGAATTGCTGAGACAAACAGGATGCCAAGACGAGCGAATAACCAACAGGACTGGAAAAGACCAGGAACACGGAGAACAGGAGACAAGCAAGACCTCAGGTACATCCAACAACAAACTGACAAAGACAAGGTGAAAACAGAGGGATTAAATAGGGCGCGCTGATTGACTGCAGCTGGCGTGCTGATGAGCCGCAGCCGATGAAGATCAGAGGAGGTGATCAGCGCTGACGCCCACACGCACAACACACAATATACACACAAGTCAAGAAGGAAACAGCGACTTCACCAACCGTGACAATTAATTTCCACTGTTATGCTGATGACACTCAATTATATATTTCATCACGACCAGATAAAAACACTGACTTATCTAACTTGACAGAGTGTCTTAAAGATATAAAATGCTGGATGACGTGTAATTTCCTGCTATTAAATTCAGATAAAGCAGAGGTATTACTTATTGGTCCAAAAAACTTCCCACAAAATCCCTTACAATACAACTTTAATTTATAAGGATGTCTTGTTACTTTATCCACTACAGTAAAAGACCTGGGTGTTATACTAGACCGCAGCTTGACTTTCGAAAATCATATTTCATATGTTACAAGAACAGCCTTTTTCCACCTTAGAAACATTGCTAAGCTACGTAACATGCTATCTGTTTCTGATGCAGAAAAGTTAGTTCATGCATTCATGACATCGAGACTAGATTACTTTAATGCTTTATTAGCTGGTTGTCCAGCATCCTCAATAAACAAGCTACAGTTAGTGCAAAATGCAGCCGCTAGAGTTCTCACTTGATCAAGAAAATATGATCATATAACACCTATTTTATCATCTCTACACTGGTTACCTATTAAGTTCCGTATCAATTACAAAGTATTCCTACTGACCTATAAAGCCCTAAATGGTTTAGCTCCTGTGTATTTAACAGACCTTCTATCACCATACAATCCATCGCGCTCTTTAAGATCACTAAATTCGAGGCTTCTGGTCATTCCTAGGATATCTAAGTCCACTAAAGGAGGGAGGGCGTTCTCACATTTAGCTCCTAAACTCTGGAATAGCCTTCCTGATATTGTTCGAGACTCAGACTCGCTGTCCCAGTTTAAAACTAGATTAAAGACACATCTCTTTAACCAAGCATTCACTTAATGCTTACCTTTTATACTACTGCTGAATCAGTTTGAATGCATTAACATTATGAACATCAACTATGCTAATTATTTTCCATCTGCCTTTCTGCTGTTATCTCGGGACACGAGTCCCGAGGTAAATAGCGTTCGTCAGCTCCAGTTTGTATCCAGCCTCTCACGGAGACTTCAGATGCCCCAACACCTGTGATGAGACGACTCGATTATTTCGAGTATTTTTCTATGTACATTTCCGAAATGCACTTTCTGTAAAGCTGCTTTGAGACAATGTGTATTGTGAAAAGCGCTATACAAATAAATTTGAATTGAATTGAATTGAATGTGTCTGTGAAGTGTTAGTGAAGTCCATTGGGAATTGATTGGATCATATGATCAACAAGCTGCTGCCCCCACCCCATTTGTAGAAGAGGGCAGTGCCTTTACAGCTCAGGCAACAACAACAACAATAACCACCAATATGGCTGCTTCTGTTAATATTAGAGTTCAGCCCTACTTGCATGAACCGGGGTTTATGTTGCGTCATTAATTGTACAGATGCTCATGTGGGAATTGTGATAGGATGCCTACAAAGCCATAGAATATATGTGACATGTAGACAGAACAGGTATTGTTTTGCTTAATTACTATAGTCAGATTTTATTTATGTCATACCATGACACTTGCCTAATGCAGTTGATCATAATAAATGTTAAATGAAAGGTTAGCACAAACATATAAGTATTACCTATTTTTTGGGCACATGCCATTCAAAAATAAATGTAACCCATGCCATCTGCAGTTGCTCAGATACCAGGAGTAAATGATTTCTTGATCAAATGAATTAATGAATCCTTATTCCTACAGCCAACAACGGAATATTTAGCTGATACATTCTTGTGTTACCACTAGCTGCTCTAGTGCAGAAATAAACACAGGGGAGTCTCTAAGCTAATATGAAGTACCCCCTTTTTTGGCATGTTCACACCACAGGAACTTGTAACCATTTGAGTTATTCACTTCAGAGTAGGGTCTAACCCAATACAATAGGAATTACCAGTGACACAAGAGTACGTTGATTGGACAAACTCCTGCCATACAAAGCATTTACAAAAAGCAGTGTAAACACACAGTTTACTCCACGAACATGGAAAACAGTGATAGATGAACCAACAGTGAAGTCTATAACCTTTACGCTATGAAGGAAATCCAACACAAATTTGAAGTGACCAAGCGAAACTGCTCAGGTAAAATGGCGCTCTTAAATTACATCACGGTCAGCCAGCTTACGTAACTTCAGAGTTCCTATTGGCAGTGTGAATGTGACCAGGAAAATGGCCCTAGGGGAAGTTCCTATAACTGACTTTTAAAAAAAAAAACAAATTTTGTTCTTATAACTACCCGGTGCGAAAGCCCCTAGTGACTTCCATTGAATGCAAAAACTGTTCAGCAGAAGACAGAAATTAAAACAGGTTAAGAACAGCTTGAGGGTGGGTATATGATGACTAAATTTCCATTTTAGGGTAATCTATCCCTTCAATATTAGGCCATTAAAGGTAACTTTAGTTCATTTTATTCTCTCACACACACAAACACACTCTCCTTACCTCTGTAACCATGATGAGCTGACCAAAGAAGCAAGTGAGACAGAAGACTAGCAGTAACATTTCTCGTCGTCCTGCTTTGCGCAGCACCACAGGGAACAGGTCTATCACTGATGTCATGACAGCTTCCATTGAAGCAAACTTCAAAGGGAAAGTCATATAGGTTTGGTACGATGAGGGTAAGGAAATGATGACAGTATTTTCATTGTTAGGTGCACTATCCCTGTAACACACTGGAAGCTGTTTTTCCAACACCAAAAGATCCCAATGTATTTGCAGATGCTGTCTTTACACTTCATTTACCTTGTGTTTTTCCATGTCAATATTTTTAATCTATAGTGTGCACATATTTGCACTTACTAAATTAATTTACTTCATCAAGTTGGAGTTGGAGTTTACTTTCATGGTCAGGGACATTTTGGATGCATTTGTGTCTTTATTGTAAACACATTTTTGTATGCAGAGAGACAAGTCAAAATTATTGTCTGGGGTAACTGACAACATGCCACAGATATTGTGTATGTAGGCTGAAAATACACTGGGTTATATGATGTGCTAGTAGTTATGAAGACTAGCAGTAACATTTCTCGTCGTCCTGCTTGGCGCACACCACAGGGAACAGGTCCTATCACTGATGTCATGACAGCATCCATTGAACAAACTCAAAGGGAAAGTCCATATAGTTGGTACATGAGGTAAGAAATGATGACAGTATTTTCATTGTTAGGTGCACTATCCCTGTAACACACTGAAGCTGTTTTTCCAACACCAAAGATCCCAATGAATTTTGCAGATGCTGTCTTTACACTTTCATTTCCTGTTTTTTTCCATGTCAATATTTTTAATCTATAGTGTGCACAATTTTGCACTTACAAATGTAATTTACTTCATCAACATTTACACCCAACGTTATGCAATGAAAAAAGTTGGAGTTTACTTTCATGGTCAGGGACATTTTGGATGCATTTGTTGTCTTTATTGTAAACACATTTTTGTATGCAGGAGAGACAAGTCAAAATTATTGTCTGGTGTAACTGACCAACATCCACAGATAAGGAGTATGTAGCTGAAAATACAGCTGGGTTATATGATGTGGCTTAAAGGAATAGTACACACAATTCTGACATAATTTACTCACCCTCAAGATGTGTACATCAAAACAGAAGATATTTGGTAAGAATGACGATCCCCCACATTTGTGTACCCCATTGACTTCCATAGTAGGAAAAAAATACTATGGAAAGTCAATGAGGTACATCCACTTCAGGTTACAACATTCTTCAAAAATACGTCCTTTGTTTTCACAGTAAAAATAAATTCATACAGTTTCATACAACTGAGGGTGAGTAAATGAAATGACAGAAAGTTAAATGTTTAAGTGAACTATTCCTTTTAACTATAAGGTTGACTTTGCCAAATTTGCCTAAAATAATAATAAATTAAGAAAATAGTAAATTATTTTTAATAATACAAAAAACCATAGAGTTTGTGTTTTAATAATTTTTTTTTTAGAACAAAACGCCACGGTTACACTGTAAACCTCGGTTCCCTGAAGAGGCAACGAGCGCTGCGTCGAGATTGACGCTATAGGTACGCTCTGCGAGATTGAGTCTTGAAGCACTTGTGAAATCAGATCAGTGGCCTATTAGGCAGGTGGACGGCTGGAAGAAAGCTATAACGCGCACCAAAACATTGTCAGCTTCTGATAGGCCGAAAGCACTTGATCACTGGCACGCGTGGTAAGCAGCTAGTCCACCACGTTAACCTTAAGGGGGGGTTAACCCTGCGAGAATCGATCCTGCAGAAATTCAGCACATTATCAAACTGACAGTTTAGCTGGACCAAAGTGATGACAGCACAGTTTTCCTTGTGCAGGATTTTCGGGGAGTGACGTGCCTCAACAAGCTCAGTTTGAGAGACCTGAGTCTTTGAGTGGGTCCCCCAATCTTCCATAACTCCCTACTTCTGAGAATAGAATGATCCCATCCATGGTCTGTCCATCTAGCATAGCTCCTCCATCTCGGGGGGTAGTCCCATTCCCTGGACCCACCCCCAGCCTCGACAGGATGCCTGCACCCAGTAATCCTGGTCCCAGGGATGTAGAGCCTGAGCCATCATCACCAGCACTACGATTTTATTTCTTCTGATTTAAACACAAAATAATATTTTAAAGAATGTTTTGTAAACCAAACAGTTGGTGGCACCCATATGACTTCCATAGTATTTATTTCCTAATAGGGAAGTCCAATGGGTGCCTCAACAGTCTGGTTTACCAACATTCTTTAAAATATTTTATTTTGTTTCAGCAAAGAAAGAAACTCATACAGACTGGAACCAACATGAGGTGAGTAAATGATGACATAATTGGTAAGTCCAGCCACTAGATTCTTAGGCCGGTGAACACTGGCTGCGAGTCGTAAAGCGTGGCGTTTCTGTTGTGTGTCACTGCATGCAGGCTGCGTCGGTTATCTGTGTCTTTGCACACCAGAAACGTTCTGACGCGGTGCTGCTCTGCTAGGTGATGTAGAGGGAGGCGACGACAGACCAGTCTACATTGTATTAGCGGTGTGTTGCTCTTTCCTTTACGACAACAATTTCAACTGTTATCACACATCTTCGCAAAATCCCGAAATGAGTTTGAAAGTGTCAAGTCCGTGTTTTGGATCACCCTTGGTTTTTACATATGGGGAGAAGTTGTGGGAAGGCCTATACTTCATTTAAGCATAAATAAAAAGCCTACTGATAAAGCCACTGTCAGCAGTATTGACGGCAAAACAGACTACGGAATATTTCGTTCTGTATTGACAGGTGCAATATTTGAAATCAATATTATGTATTATCCATAATTTTTTTTAAATGTATCATTTATATCTGATATTTATGTCGCAAACCTAGATTTCAAACCAGCAAAATGTAATTTATTATATGTTTTTCATGTACAAAAATGACATATAAACATATATTACTATTCTATTTGCCTGAAACACTTCAACAAGCTTGCGCTTCCGCATAAAAATAGGCGTCGGATCTATTTTCTAGCATGCACGCGTTTTCCCGCGGCTCAAGCTGAGCTCCTGAGACACGCATGTGGACGCAGGCCATCTGCAAGCTCTAACTTTACATTGGAGCCGAAATAAAACGGACACGCCACGCAGCTAAATGCTTACGCCACGCACCAGTGTGTCACTAACCTTATTGCAGACCCATAATCTATGCGCTCCTCTGCCAATGCCGAAATCCGATCACACAATGCGCTTGCACAATAACCACTATATCCTTATTGCAGCCCTTTAATATACGCACGGCCTCGGGCACCGAGGATCCGAGACAGAGTCACAGAATCTTTATTGCAGACCCGTAATCTACTCGCTGCCTCGGTAAAACGCGAGATCCGAGGCCAAAGAATCTTTATTGACTTTCTCCCCTCGAGAAGAAAGCCAGCAGAAGCGGAGATAAAACTCTCGATTAGAGCATATTTTACACGTTGGGAATTATGAATCACACGCAGGCCCCCTTTTACTATAGCTTGGCGTCATACTCCACTCCCCAAACAAACAACACATAAATCGCATGTATCCCCTCGTAATGTAGCGAGGGCAAGGAATAAACACACGATCAAAAATGCTGGTTTCCTCGCCATAATACTCTATCTAAAAATTTTTATAATTATGGGCCTTGTTTGAGCGAACACACATGTAGAAAATAGACAGAGACAATTTAACACAGAGCGCTTGCCTGACGCACAGAAGCTGAACAGTGATTTGGTCTGGTCTTTATAGCTATCTGCCATGATGTCACCCGCCTATACGCCATTGGACTGATTTCACAAGTGCATCACGATGCAATCACGCAGAGCGCTCGCAGAGCCGCTCCCTAGCGTCAATCTCGACGCAGCAGATTTCCCTTGAAGGGAATAATAAATATAAATATTAAATTAGTTAAATTCCTTAATTAACAATACACTATTTAATTACCCTAATTCAGGATTAGTATTTATATTAAAATTCATTTTTGTAGGATGAATCATTTATCCAGGTATTCTTTCAATACTTCAAGCAAACATTTTTACAACTAAAACTTAATGTTGTATGTGTTAGTTTAAGCCAACTTGAGATCATCCCCACAAATAATCATGATGAAGAATATCAAACAGCACCACTGAGGGAGAGCCATCATGGCTACTGCCTGTGATAAGCTATGAACGCCAAGTCCCTGACCTGACATAGAAAAGAGATATTATTTTAAGCATTCCATGTTTCTTAGCAATTACTTTAAATACAGTCCTTGGATTGCTAAAATTTTATTTGCTTATAATACCTCCTGTGTTTTTTCATGAAATACTGCAATACCTGATTCTGCCACCTCTCCTATGGGACGCCTGCTCTTGGGCCATGAAGCCCGAAAAATAGAGAACACTGCAAAGCCACCACCAAACTGGTGCTGCTGTTTAACTGGAAAGCCACAAGCAGTCCCCTGATAAATTTATATAACACATATTGTACTACCATTTGCTGACTGTGCATCATAACATCATAATATTTAAAAAACATCTCGCCATAGAAATACAAACAAACAAAATATTAATTCTTCAATGTTAAATCATTTATATGCTCATTATTTGGTACTGTCATTTTTATTGAAAGCCTTAATACTAACCTGTAGCAGTTTGTTGAAGGAACACAGGAAAACGAAAGCAAGTACAACGACCGACAAACCACAACTGAAACACAGAGGTATAAAAAGACAGGCAAACAAGCTAAACAAGATAACAAGGGGGCGTGGCTAATCAGAAACACATGGGGAGACTAATCAACAAAACAGGGAACAGCTGAAACATGAAAGGACAGGGGAACACATGACAGACAAGAACAAGATACACAAACACAAAACCCACACCGTGACAAAACAATTGTTAGGGACAATGTACTTATACACTTGGACAGTCCTGTTTCGCATGCAAATACTATATAGGCCTACTTATTATAGCAATTACAGTAGCTGGATTATAACTACGTACTAACCCTTTACCTCTAAACCTAACCTTAACCCATGTAGTTACCATATATTACCAGTACTTTCTCAGGCAAGTAGGCTACACTCTAAGTACACATACTGTAAAATAAAGTGTAACCTAATACCCTTTTCTGCTATTGAGGTTGGATACTGGTGAGGTTTGTTCCCTGTGTCATGTCAGAGGCAATTTATATAGAGACATGCCACTTCCTCAATCCTCAATACAACTATATAGGGAAAACCCATAACGCCAAAGATGGCGGTTGTATGCACATGTCCTGCCGCTCCCACTGGAAAGCCAATCGTCTGCTTTTAACAGTCAAGCCGGGAAACATTTAAGCCTATCGTCTGGTTCCACTGACGCATGCGGACAGTTGAGGTTTGCGACAGAGGAGACGAGAACCCTTGCGCATGCATAGTAAAAGTATAACCTGTGGGGAAAAAGGCGTTTTAAACCTTATTTTGGGGCAAAGTCATCAAACTTTTTCAGCGATTTTTATCATATTTTAGTTCTGTTCCTGTTTCCTGTTCCTGGTGCTATCTTTGTAGTTTTTGTAGTCCCCATTGATTAGTCCTGATTGTTCTCAGGTGTGTCTAGTAAGCTTGTTACCCCTGTATATATAGCTCTTGTGTTTCCCTTGTTCTGGGTCAGTTGTTTGATGTATGTAGATCATGTCTCATGTCCCTTTTCCCTTCGTTCCTTGTTTTCCGGTTCTTGTTTTGCTTTTGTGTTTAATAAACAACCATTGGATTTAGATCCATGTCTCTGCCTGCCATCTCATCTGCTCCTCTGAGTTACAGAATGACTGACCAAAAAATGGATCTGGCAGGGGTTAATCTCATCCTCCTTTGCAGGGCAGGTGCTCCCTAAATGCCCACACCTGTAAGTTTTTGAACATGGCCTACCATACTCACTTTTTGGACAGTTCACTTGAAGATTCAAAATTTCATCTTTTAATATTATTTTATTATTAAATATTATGTATCTGTATTATTATTCTTTATTAATATTCATAATCAGTTGTATCATCTTATGAAGTTTCAAAAGCATGAGTTTGAATGCATGAGGGAACTATAGATAGCATGGATCCATGGGAGGATCATATGTCAGACAGGGGGAAGCTATATTTTGCTATGGGGTGTGTACAATGTAAGTGCATCACAGATGTAAACAAAAAGGATAGTTCTTAATATGGAAGTAAATTGTGACATGCTAAACATAACGTATACGTATGACATACGTTCTAATTTTAAGAAGCTCAGAGCAACATGTTTTGTTACCTTACAAGGAAGCTGTAAGACTCTCTGTGATGTATAAAAGCTCAATCTTACTGTACTACCTCAGAGAAACACGGAAATGCATAGACCTGGCATGAATACAACATCTTTAAGTTTCTCTCCTGACATATAAGAATAAAATCTTTCTTGGCAAGATAACGTCTCGGTTACGTATGTAACCCTCGTTCCCTGAGTAGGGAACGGAGACGTTACGTCGGATGACGACGAATGGGGTTTCGCTTAGAAAGCCTATCAGCTTCGAGTATTACAAAACGACCCAATGGCAAAGAAATGCCATGGGTCTGCGGAATTTGCATGACGTAACTCCGCCCCACCTCGTGGGTATAAAAGGAGGACGCTGGCAACATGCAGTTATATATAGGGGGGGGCATTTGAAAATACACATATGACCTGATAGTAACATATGGAGAAACTCTGAGGTGTCCAGCCGCAGGTGGAATATTTCAACCTCAGGGGTGGCAAGGTGGCTTGCCGAGGGAAAGACACATGCTCAAAGAGGCTTACAGTGGAAATACACGTGTGGGGGTAGCTCATGGGAGGGACCATGCGCACGGAGGCACCTAGCCGACGCCCAGGCAATAGACACTGGCGCTAGCATCAGGGGTGCTGGAGGAACTCAGGGCTTTCGGAGAAGCTCACCTGAGCAGAATATCGCACGTATCCAGTCCGCGGAGTGGAATGGCGAGCAAGCGAAGACACCTGAGCGGATCCGGAACTAGCTGTTTGAAGCGAGAACACGAGAGGACACTGGCTCCACTCGGAGATTATAGAATCTGGCGAATGTGTTAGGTGTCGCCCAGCCTGCAGCTCTGCAGATATCTGCCAGCGAGGCGCCATGCGCCAGCGCCCAGGAGGATGCCACACTCCGGGTGGAGTGGGCGGTCACACCAAGGGGGCACGGTCGACCTTGCTGCTGGTAAGCCAAAGCAATGGTGTCCACGATCCAGTGAGACAACCTCTGCTTTGAGAGAGCCTTTCCC
Source organism: Meda fulgida (assembly GCA_030578275.1). Lineage (NCBI taxonomy): Eukaryota > Metazoa > Chordata > Actinopteri > Cypriniformes > Leuciscidae > Meda > Meda fulgida. Next base: position 8,099,943 of record CM060633.1, read on the forward strand.
TTCAGCTTCCCACCATAACAGACAAAGAGCTGGTCTGAGGTCCTGAAACACTGCGTCCTGTCTACATAAGCGCGGAGAGCGCGTACTGGACAGAGCAGTGCCAAGGCTGGGTCTGCCTCCTCCGAGGGCAGCGCTTGCAGGTTCACCACCTGGTCCCGGAAGGGAGTGGTAGGAACCTTGGGCACATATCCAGGCCGGGGTCTCAGGATCACGTGAGAACCGGCCGGCCCGAACTCTAGGCACGCTTCGTCAACGGAGAATGCGTGCAGGTCCCCGACCCTCTTGAGAGAGGCCAATGCAATCAGGAGCGCTGTCTTCATTGACAGGAACTTAAGCTCCACTGATTGCAAAGGCTCAAAGGGAGCACTCCGCAGGGCACTTAAAACCACTGAGAGGTCCCAAGAGGGAACGAGAGGAGAGCAAGGAGGATTCAGTCTCCTCGCCCCCCTCAGGAACCTGACGATCAGGTCGTGCTTCCCTATGGACTTACCTTACACTAAGTCGTGGTGAGCGGCAATAGCGGCAACATAAACTTTGAGGGTGGAGGGAGACAGCCTTCGCTCCAACCCATCTTGAAGGAAGGAAAGCACGAAACTGATCGAACAACTCCGGGGGTCTTCTCGGTGAGAAGAGCACCAATTGACGAATAGGTTCCACTTCAACGCGTAGGCATGTCTCGTGGACGACGCTCTAGCGGAAGTGATGGTAGCCACCACCGCAGGTGGTAGGGTACTCAAACCTGTCTCGTCCCGTCGAGGAGCCACACGTGGAGGTTCCAAAGATCGGGACGAGGGTGCCATAGAGTGCCCCGTCCCTGAGAAAGGAGGTCCTTCCTCAGAGGAATTGGCCAAGGAGGTGCTGTCGCGAGGAGCACTAGTTCGGAGAACCAAGTCCGGGTGGCCCAGTACGGCGCAACCAGAAGGACTTGCTCCTCGTCCTCCCTGACCTTGCGCAGGAGCTGCGCAAGAAGGCTCACTGGGGGAAACGGGGTGAAGGTCTGACGGCAGCTCGAAGTCACTGGAACTCGGAGCTTGCCTTGTTGCCATGCCCACCTCGGGACTCGGTCGCGAAGCCAAAGCTGAAGCGGTCTCATATGAAGCAATCCGAGCGGCGTGACCGCGGCTGCAGATGCCATATGCCCCAGGAGCCTCTGAAAATGTTTCAGTGGAACCGCTTTCTTGCCCTGTATTTGTCTCAGACAAGTCAGCAGTGACTGCGCGCGCTCGCTCGTAAGCTGCGCGGACATGGCGACCGAGTCGATCTCCATACCGAGAAAAGAGATCCTCTGCACGGGGCAAAGTTTGCTCTTCTCCCAGTTGACCCGAAGGCCCAGACGGGCTAAGTGCCGGAGCACAAGGTCCCTGTGTTCGCAAACCTGGTCTCGAGAGTGAGCTATAATCAGCCAGTCGTCGAGATAGTTCAGGATGCGAACCCCGTGAACCCGAAGGGGAACAAGGGCTGCCTCGACGACCTTCGTGAAGACGCAAGGGGACAGGGCTAGCCCGAACGGGAGAACCGCGTACTGATATGCCTGTCCCTCGAAAGCAAACCGGAGGAACGGTCTGTGACGAGGGAGAATGGAGACATGAAAGTAGGCGTCCTTCAGGTCGATCGCTGCAAACCAATCCTGGGGCCGTACACACTCGAAAATGCGTTTGGCGGTGAGCATTTTGAACGGCATCCTGTAAAGGGAGCGATTCAATACTCGCAGGTCCAGGATTGGTCGTAACCCACCGGTTTTCTTGGGGACAATGAAGTAAGGGCTGTAGAAGCCGGACCTCATCTCGGCTGGAGGGACAGTCTCGATTGCACCCTTCGCCAGCAGAGTGGCAATCTCTGCTCGCATGATCGGGGCGTTGCCACCGACCAAAGTGGAGCGGACTCCCCTGTATCGGGGAGGAGACCGTGCGAACTGAATCGCATAGCCGAACCGGACGGTGCGGGCGACCCAGCGGGACAGTTGGGGAAGCTCTAGCCAGGCTTCTAGGAACTGTACCAGCGGGGTCATGCGGACCATCGGCGTCCCCCCGGAGGGGCAGCGAAGCGGAGTAACTGGCCCGGACGTGGACGGCATAGCGATCCAGTGTGGGGGCGCAGTTAAGCTCCGCGCCCTGACAGAGGAGGCCAGGGCAGGACCAGCGTTCCACGGGGGCCTGCTCTGCCAGGGGTCTGGCGACAGAGTGGGAAAGGGACGAAACGGCCCGTGGGCGGCACGCCGTGTCAACCGACTCTGGGACAGAGGGGGACGAGGAGAGCACGGCTGGTGGGCGGCGCTCTGGGTCGTCCGAGAACTCTGTGTGCTCAGGGGTGAGAGGTTTGTTTCTGTCTTTAACCACATTAGGGTGCTGCCCACCCGTGGGTGAGCAGCGGGGAGTGGAGAACAAAGGATTCTCCCCCGGCCCTCCACCGGGGGAAGGAGTGGCCCTGCTACCATCTCCTGTGAAACAAACATCATCCCTGAGCAGCCCGTCTCAGGAGCGCCGCCTGGCCCGGCGCTTGGCGGGGGGCGGGGCTGGAGAGGGCTGGGGCGCCTTCCTGCGGCTTCCTCCGCGCGTCGGCCTGGGTGGAGGCTGCTGCTTTGGCCTAGCGGGAGGGGCGGGAGCTTTAGGAGGGCGCCCTCGGCGGGAAGCAGGCTGAGGCGTCTGCCCGACCGACGACGAGGCAGCAGCGGGTCGGCGGGGCAGAATATGTTTGATGGCCTCAGTCTGCCTCTGTGCAGTTGAGAACTGTTGGGCAAAGTCCTCAACTGCGCCGCCGAAGAGGCCGGCCTGGGACAGGGGCGCATCGAGCAGACGAGTCCGCTCGGAATCCCGCATGTCAGCCAGGTTCAGCCATAGGTGTCTCTCCTGGACCACCGCGGTGGACATCACCAAACCCAGGGAGCGCGCGGCTACCTTCGTCGCCCGGAGAGCGAGGTCGGTTGCGGCACGCAGCTCATTGAAGAGCCCTGGGTCTGTCCTGCCCTCGTGCATGCTTCTGAGCATCTGGGCCTGGTAGACCTGCAGAGTGGCCATAGCATGCAGAGAGGTAGCCGCCTGTCCCGCCGCTCTGCAAGACTTCGCCGCCATAGACGACGAAAATCTACAGGCCTTGGATGGATGCTTAGGCTCGCCCCGAGAAGAAGCACTCTGAGGACACAGTTGCATCGCAACAGAGCGTTCAACCGGGGGAAGCCCAGTGTACCCACGGGCGGCCGCCTCATCGAGGGGAGGAAAGGCGGATGGGATCAGCGAGCGGTCCCGGGAAGACAGGGGGGTCTTCCAGGACTTCGAGATCTCATCATGCACGTCCGGGAAGAATGGTATTGGGGTTTGCCGTGGACCACGGGGGTCGGCAGCCTTACCCAAAAACCAATCCTCCAGCCGCGAGCGCTCGGGACAGGGTGGAGGCCTCCACTCTAAACCAATGCTCGCGGCTGCCCGGGAAAGCATGGCCGTCATTTCCGGATCCGACTCAGGCACAGCCGTATGCACACCGGAAGGTGGCAGCTGCGCTGAATCTTCACTTCCGGAAGAATCAAGCCCACCTTGTGATGCTGCTACAGACATGGCGTCTTCCTCTGTAGCTTCAACCGAAGCCCGCGGGGCACCCGAAGGTAGACCCACGGGAATCGGAGGCTCACTAGCGGGCACCGTCACTGAAGAGGGGGGCTGGGGTCGCGGACACATAGTCGGCGCCTGGTTCCAGACCGTTACCCTCAGGTCACCCTGGCCACCAGCCGAAGTAGTACTCCTCGGGGGAGCATTAGATCGGGGTGTGGATGAGGGGACTCTCACTCTTGCGAGTTCACTGAGTCTCGACCTTAGTGACGCGATGGTCATGTTCCCACAGAGAGAACATGACTCATCCACGAGCGCTGCTCTAGCGTGATCCATGCCCAAACACACTAGGCAGCGCTCGTGCCCATCAGAGTCAGACACATATCTGCCGCAACCAGAAGTGCACGGGCGAGGCATCTTTAAAAAGACGTGCCGCGTGCAAGCTCTTTTTGTGAGAGAGAAACACTCTGATGTCGAGGCGGCCGGGGAGACACGCACTCTCTGGCAAAATCACTGCACAGATCAGCAGGAAGCGCGCGCTCGCTGGAATCGCCCACAAACACCAACACCAGAGGAACTCGTTTGTAAAAGCTGACAATTCTCAGAGATGGCTTGAGGAGTGAAGAGGTACTCTTGGCTCCGAAGCGAAAACATAACTGCATGTTGCCAGCGTCCTCCTTTTATACCCACGAGGTGGGGCGGAGTTACGTCATGCAAATTCCGCAGACCCATGGCATTTCTTTGCCATTGGCTCGTTTTGTAATACTCGAAGCTGATAGGCTTTCTAAGCGAAACCCCATTCGTCGTCATCCGACGTAACTCGGAGTGACAACGAAAGGGAACTGGTGTCTGGTCCCGTAAATCAAATAATAACGGGGAAACAAAAGAGGCTTTAATTCCAAGTCTACATCACTGATTTAATTTTATCGCTCCCAAACCTTGTGGTCCTAGAGGTCTTTCCCTTGACCTTGGCTTTCCCAGTGATGACAGCCACAATTTTGTGTGTATGGACAACACACACTTCCACGGCCTGATGGCCAGTTATGGCCACGGAGGCTGTTACTGAACTGTGCCACCTGTCTGCTCTGTTAAGACCAAGGAGGCCTACCAAGAAGTCTCTGTTCCTGGCTCCACCCTGGCCCCTCGCTCTGCTGGCTCTGCGCAGGATCCCTGCTCCGTCTCAGTTTCCAGACCAAACTCTACCACATAGGTCTGGCCCTCCATCCCTCCCCCGGGCCCTACTTTGCTCCACCAACGATCTGGACTTTTATTTTGTATTTTTTGTTTGTTTAGTTTTTTGTCGTGGAGTGTCTACAAGCCGCTCTGAAGGGGGGCTTCCAGATTTCTAGACTATTATATTGTTCTGTTCTTGGTAGGGTTGCCAACTTCAGCAAAGGAAAATAAGGGACAATCTTGGTTCTAGCTGGAAGCTAGAATTTTACTTTGTAACATGTTAAAAAGGAATATTTTTCTTACACAAATTCATCGCTTCGCTTCAGAAGGCCTTTAATTAACCTCACGGAGCCGTGTGGAGCACTTTTATGATGGATAGATGCACTTTTATGGACTTCAAAATAGAAACAGCAATTCACTGCCATTATAAAGCTCGGAGGAGCCAGGACATTTTTTAATGCAACTCTGATTGTATTCGTCTAAAAGAATAATGTCATACAGTATACACCTAGGATGACTTGAGGGTGAGTAAATGATGGACTAATTAAAATGTTTGGGTGAACTATCCCTTTAATGCTGTTATTAGGTCACAGTGAGGTTGAGGAAAGATGGTTGATTACCTGTGGGTCAGCGAGACGGGCCGGTTCAGGGTACAGGTAAAACACAACCCCCTGCAGAGCTCCGGGAAGAGTCAACCCACGAATCAGCAACACCAGCAGCATCACATAAGGAAATGTGGCTGTAAAATACACCACCTATCGTACAGTCACAATACAAGAAAGACAATGTAAATTTGATAAAATTGATATGACCAATGACATTTGTTGTCCATATGCCACACACCTGAAATGTATTTGTTCCCTCCCTCCTACTATACACTTAAAAGCAAACCAATGTGAGCATTATGACAAAATGCTAATTTCTTAACAATAACTAGGGCTAATATTGACTTTATGGAAAGTAATCGATAAATAAAGTGACATTCTTGCACACCTTGCCTGTAGATTTGACTCCTTTCCAGATACAGAAATAACATATGATCCACATTGCAATGAGACACAGAAGAATCTCCCAGTTGATCTTACCAATCTCCTCAATACCCCCAGAGAGAGCCAACACTCTTTGTCTGTAAAGAGAGAAACATTTTCCTTTTTTTCTAATGAACAAATGAATAGTTAAAAATGTATTTGCTTAATTACTATAACTTTTGCTAAAACAGAATGTTCATGCAAAACTCAATATCACAATTAGTATTTATTTACTCCCAGAACTCAGTAGCTGCAGGTGTTGAATTAATTAGAGTTGTCCGGTTGATGGTAAAATTCTTTGCAGCAAGATTTACACAGCCATCTAAGACAGAGAAAAAAAGATATTCACCATATGGCACTTATTGTTTATAGTTTTGATGGTACTTTTTTTTTTTTTTTTTAGATTTTCACCTGTGTTCCAGGTGTTGTCACAGCTGGCCCATGGTAGTTGGGCACTGAAAGAGAAGAAAAGGTAGAAAAGCGCCCAGGCCAGAATGATGATGTAATACATGCAGCTGTACAGAAGAATCAGTTGTCCTGCATAGCCAATACCTGAAAAAAGCAAACAGAAAAACTGACTAGAAGAGACTCAAAAAGAGAGGAATTAATGAGAGAATTAAAGAATGATTTACAGAGATTTACCCAAAATGTAATATCTGTTGCTTTTACACTATATGCACTTTGAGTTTTGAGTTCTTTATACTGATTATTTATTAAACCAGGTGGTTTCTTTTCTTTTTCTCCTGGATCATATGTTCATATTCTTCACTTAAATAAAAAAGAAATCTGCTGATTTAATGAAATAAATGGTTTCGGTTACCCTTTATCCTAAGGTGTCTATTAAATGTATAAATACGGTGTAATTATACATTTAAGTACTAAATAATATTAATTATACTAACTATAGGGTTAGGGTTAGGAATAGTACTTGGTTTAGGGTTAGTTGCATGTAATTATGCATAATTTACTGATATTACTGGAGTAAGCAAATGTAACAAGGACACTGTAAATAAAGTATTACCATGGTGCCTTTGCTATTGCGACAAGCATACAACTGCATGACATTATAAGTGTTTGAATGCAAAAAGATTAACAAAATTTCATTAAAATATGTTTCAATCTTTTATAAAGAGATGTTTTGTTTCTACAACTCTCACCCTCAGCCAGTGGACAGAGGCGATGCCAACATGTAATGCCCCCTTCCCGTGTGTACTGTCCCATTGCAGTCTCTAGTAGGAACAGAGGCACCCCACAGGTAACAACAAACACCAGGTAGGGTATCAGGAACGCCCCTGAGAACACAGTACAATAAAACATTATTTAAATACTGCTGAAAGAATTCTAAGTGCATGAGTGTATTATGTATTTAGGTCGCTGCTGGTTTCATACCTCCTCCATATTTGTAGCAGAGATAAGGAAACCTCCACACATTACCTAGTCCAATCACATTCCCTGCCACAGCCAGAAGAAACTCTGCTTTACTGCCCCAGTACCCTCTCTCCTCTATTTGTCCTTCTATTATGTCCATTCCAAACAGTTTTCACACATTTACATGAAGGTCCAGGCTACCCTAATTCTGCAGTGGTGGTTAATGTACTGAATTCTGGTTAGTTAAAAGTTTATACAAATGCGTCAAGCTATTTATTGACTGATCCTCCCCAGCTGAACTGCCAACCACAGGTACATTCTTTTAGAAACAAAGACATAAAAGTTACTAGATCAGTATGATAAAACATTATAATTGTATGTAATGGGTAGGTTAAAATTAGTAAAATAATGTGACTATAATGTGAAATAATGCAAAGTGGCTAGTTTTAAACACATGGTTTGATTAATCAATATGTAAAACCTACAGCCTTCAGTATAGGAAGACATTCATTCAGCCAACTAGTGCTTCCATTTAACGTTTAACCAAGGAATAACAATAGATTACTGTTTGTAATACTGTTTCTCTGAAACACCGAGTGGAGTGATCCACCTAACGGCATCCGTACTTCATCTCAGAAGCATCTAATTGCACCAAGTCTGGCTTGACAGACAGGAACGCATGTACAATCACAGGTAGGAAATCTGCCTAATACCTGAATGCATAAAATACCTTTATGTACTTCCCTCAGTAAGCATATTCGCTTCTCGTGCAGCAAGTGGGGCAAGCACGGTGGATCTCTCCAATTGATGCTTCAGAGAACCGAAGGTAAGCCTGGAGGAGTGCATCCACCTTGGCGATTGAAATATGCTACAGCTGTGGTTGTCTGGAATCAGCTATTTTGTTATCCTGTTGAGCTGGTGGACTACCACGTGTTTTAACTCTGCCTGCACCCTGCATATTACGGCACGTGGGATGGAGGATAGATGGCCGTGTATGGGGAAGTATGCCTCGGCCCAGATTTCCTGGGGAGACTAAGTTTAAGAACAAGATCCTCTTTCTTTTTATTGTCATAGCGCTGCTGAATCATAGCAATGGAGGGACGAAGAGAGCTTGACCAGGCTCTACCAAAGCCCCCACTCTACGTCGCCTCTCACTATTAGCAAGACCTGATAGATTGAGCCACAGCGGGCCCTCTACCACAGAGAGAGCCATAGAACGACCGCTGACTTGGACATGCCAGTCGGGCATTAGAGAATGAGAATATTGATATATGTGACGCTGGATCACAAAACCAGTCACAAGTCGCACAAGTATATTTGTGGCAATAGCCAACAATACATTGTATGGGTCAAAATGATCGATTTTTCTTTTATGTCAAAAATCATTAGGATATTAAGTAAAGATCATGTTCCATGAAGATATTTTGTAAATTTCCTAACGTATATAAATCATTTATTTTTGTGAGTGAATGCAGCACAATCGCACAGTAACGTCTTCAGATAGTCAGCTTGAGATACTTTCCATCTTAAAGTAATATCTCCTAATCCTAGTAGTGAATGTTTTATGAGCAGTAGGATAATCTCTCTCTCTTTGGCTAGAATATCAGTTACAAAACAAAATGCAAAGTTTGGCCATATAAGACTGGAAATCGTCAAAATAACAACTTCTGAAACATCATTATTGAAAAAATATCAGTGTTTCCAATTAGTCAAAACAACAGCATTAAATATTGCACTTATATATGCTCAGATGACATAATTTTCGGATTTCCATGTGTTGCCATGAACCATATTCATCTGTTCAATGATCTTCCACAAAATGCATCCAGTTTTGTTTTTAACCGCTAGAGGGCCACAAGTTACATAGTGTACCTTAAATGTATTCCTGATTTTTTATATATATATTTTTCTTCTTTTATTTACTTGTTTATTTCTATTTTTCCCACTGAAATCTGCTCCTCCAATATGACAATGAGTCGGTCGTCAATTTATCCTGATCGATCACAGAATGTGCAGTTGAACTAACACATCTTCATGGCTCATCTGTTGATTTGATCACTTGATATTCCAGAAAGCACAGTTTACTTCATATTAACCAGGGCTATTCAATCCTGGGGCCATGACCTGCTTGAAAGTGTTTGATTAGTTTGATTGAACTCTGCAGGCCATGGCCCTTCAGAAACGGAATTGAATAGCCTTGATATATACAATCTGAACTCCATGTTGATTAACCAAAACATTGCTTATTCAGAGTAATTGCTGCCAAAAACTTCTTAGTTCAGTTAACCCAGAGTTTGAAACACAGATTTCATGGTCAACACACTATGTCATTCTTGACAGAGTGGATGCTAAGAATAAATACCAGAGATGTTCTTATATTAGGAGGAGATACCAACCTTCACAGCCCTACCATTAAAGAAAGAATAATGGTAATGTGTGGATAATTTGTGCCTTATAAACCATTCACTTTCTGCAGTTTCACAGCTGTCTATCACAGTTTGTGAATACCATAGAAATGCCATAATCTGACATAATACTACCTGTTGCTAAATTGTCTGTGACTTTGTTTATAGCTATAACAGCTTTTTTTTAATGGAAACTTTAAATACTCTGCTGAAAATCCAGAATTGCTGGTCACCATCATAATGTTATGCATGGGAAGCTGGAGTGCTGGTGGAAGTTATACACCAGCTCAGTTGTGCTTGAGAGCAGCATGTCTTTGCTGCTTCGACCAGCTAGGCCAGCACTATTCCAGCTCTAACCAGCATAAACCAACCTGGACCAATATAGAATTCAAACTGGTTTATGCTGGATTTTTTTTAGAAGGGTATAGCTCTGATATAAACCAGTAAAAATAAGCTCAGTAGCAGGTTATATTCAGAGAATAAGTAGCTATCACTTCTTACATACCCTGAAAGTTACCTGGTTTTCGAATTGAAAGTTAAGGTTATCCTCATTAACTAATTTCTGTAACACAATAGGATTTCCTAGACAAAATATTGTGGCCTTGTCTTTCTTTTCTCTCTCTGGGCCATTTTACATTGTTTCATCATGTTTAAGGGGGTGCGAACAGACATATGCCATATGTAAAAAAGAGAGAAGTTTTATTGCAGCTAAAATAAAAGGTGGATTGGACACACCGCTCCATTTGGCATGTTATACATAGTGAAAACTTGAAATCATTAAATTAGACCTACTAGTAAGATTTTTTTTATACTAAAATGACATACAGTAGCAATACAAATGTCATGTGAAGACCTAACAATTTCCAGAATATACCATCCCTGAGTGACAATTCTTATTTTCTGTGGCTTGTGTACTAGTTTTAAAAACTAGTATGTATTGTGTCCATATATAATTGCATAATTACGGAGCCCCTAAAGGGACATGGTGGGAAAAAAATGAGCATGGGAGAATTTTTTTTTCCCAAATCCTTTGCGTTCTCCCGAGAAACTTTGCGTTCCCTCACAAAATGTTCACATTCCCTCACAAAGTTATTTGCGTTCCCTCGCAAAGATATGCATCCCCACACAAAACCTGTTGTGAGCTCGGACAGACACTTCCTGTCTAATGTCCCGCTGGCAGTGTTTCAGAGCTCAGAGCTGTACGTTAATGAAGTGTATAGTGTTTGAACTTGGACTCAAATATAAAAAAATGCGGTCAGTGCTTAGGAGTTCAGTGAAGTTGGCAATACTGTATATTCACGTAGCCTATTCGAACTTCCTGGATTTATATATTCTTATGCTAAATGTTTGTTAAAACACAAACGGCACCTATTTACAATCACAGAAACCTAGACAACGCGCAACAACCCAATTCTCCTCAAAACAAGCTTTATAAATTACTGCAGAGACATGTCCGAATAAGGGGCCGTCTGCAAAGTGCAAATCTCAAAACGTCTCAGGTTACGTCTGTAACCATAGTTCCCTGAGAAAGGGAACTCGCGATGCGTCAACGACGCTTTGGGAACGCCCCCAGCTTGAATGCGTCTGAGCATCAATGTCAACTAGTCCAATGGAAAGAATGAGCGTCACGGGCGGGTGACGTCATGACCAAGAAGGTATAGAAGCACATCCGGTGCAAGCCCGCATTAGCTTAAAAAATGTCGAAGCAAGCCGATCACAGGGATGCAGGAAGTATGGCCGGGTGACGCATCGTCTCGTTCCCTTTCTCAGGGAACTATGGTTACAGACGTAACCTGAGACGTTCCCTTTCGAAGGAACTCGCGATGAGTCAATGACGCTTTGGGAACGAGAATACCCAAAACGCCAGAATTCCAAGAACCTGAGTGTTAGTCTGTAACTAAGCACTAAGCACCTGAGAACCTGGGGCAGCATCCAGGTCCAGACTGTAAAACCTAACGAATGTGAGCAGTGAGGACCAACCTGCCGCATCACACACGTCTTGAAGAGAAACTCCAAATAATAAGGCTTTAGAGGCCGCCATACTCCTCGTGGAGTGAGCTCTGACCGCCAAAGGACACGGCTGGTCTGAGTACTCGTATGCAAGTGAAATAGCCTCAACTATCCACTTACTAACCGTCTGTTTAGAAGCAGGAAGACCCTTCTTAGGTGATCCAAAGCAAATAAATAACTGGTCGGACTTCCTCATTGAAGAAGTCCGATGAACATAAGTATCCAGTGCTCGCACTGGACACAAGAGGTTCAGCCTTTCCTGGTCCGCAGATGTAAAAGGAGGAGGACAGAAAGCCTGCAGCACAATACGCCTCGGAATCAAGGTCGGCACCTTAGGGACGTATCCCTGTTTCGGATATAAAAAAGCCTTGACCATCCCTGGTGCAAACTCAAGGCAAGTGGGGGAAACCGAAAGGGCCTGAAGGTCTCCAACTCTCTTAAGCGATGATATAGCTAGCAGAAAGATAGTCTTAAGGGTCAGAAATTTCTCTGAAACTGAATCTAAGGGCTCGAATGGAGCCCTAGACAGGCCTTCTAGTACTATTGCCAAATCCCAAGCTGGCACCCTAGTGCGAGTTGCAGGCCTCAGCCTCAATGTGCCACGAAGGAAACGTGAAATCAGGGGGTCTCGACCCAAAGATGTACCCCCCACCAGGGCGTGGTAAGCCGCAATGGCCACCACGTAAACCTTAAGCGTAGAAGGACATAGACCTGACGTAAAGCGCTCCTGCAGGAACTCGAGTACTGTGTTCACAGAACAGTTAGCCGGATCCCACTGATGTCGGTGACACCATACAGAAAAAACTCACCATTTAGGCACATATAGTTTCCTAGTAGCTGGAGCTCTGGAGCTTAGAATGGTCTCAACAACCTCAGTTGAGAGACCACTCTCTATGAGCTGGGCCCCCTCAGAGGCCAAACCCCCAGGTTCCAAATCTCTGGTCGGGGGTGAAATATCGTGCCCCCGGCCTGAGACAGAAGGTCTCTCCTGATCGGGATCTCCAAGGGATGACTGTCTAAGAGATGGATCAGGTCCGCAAACCAGATCCGACTCGGCCAGCGTGGTGCTACTGGGGGGCTGGGGGGGCTGGGTGAGTAAGGGAGAACCAAAGTGGACAGTGCGTCGTATGCTGAGACGCAAACAGATCCACATCTGCTTGGCCGTAAAACTCCCAAATTTTCTCCACTGCCTCGGGGTGGAGTCTCCAGTCCCCTGGCCTCAGCTCCTGATTCGACAGGATGTCTGCTCCAATATTCTGGTCCCCAGGAATATACACTGCCCTCAGGGAGAGTAACTTCCCCAGAGACCACAGGAGGATCTGGTGCGCCAGTTTGCAAAGCGGACGCGAACGCAGACCCCCCTGACGGTTCAGATAAGAGACCACCGATGTTTTGTCTGTATGGACTAGCATATGGAAAGGAATTGCTTCAACGCCTTGAAGACAGCCATCATCTCTAGGCAATTTATGTGCCACGAGAGATGATGACTCTTCCACAGACCCTGAACCGAGCGGCCTTCCATTACTGCTCCCCAACCGGTGAGGGAAGCATCTGTCGAGAGAGTAACTCGATGGCAAAGAGCTCCCAACACCGGACCCTGGGTTAAGAACCAGTGTAACTCTCCATATAACTAAGGCACGAAGGCAACGCCGCGTGACCTTGATCAAACAAAGTGGGTTTCCCCTTGGGGAGAACCCTCTGGTCCTGAGCCACCACTGTAAAGGCCTCATGTGCAGCAGGCCAAAAGGTATCACGTTGGACGCTGCTCTCGTCGGAGGACGAGAACCGAACTGAATTCTGTATCCTTTCTCTACAATCTGCAGGACCCAACGAGAAATATTTGGCAGTAACTTCCACGCTGCCAGAAAATCTACTGAGGGAACCAGCCTCCCGAGGCTGATCTCTGGTGTTAACGGGACAACCAGTTCCGGAGCCTGAAACATAATGGCAGGAACTCCCTGAACTGGTTGCTCTAAAACCCCCCTCAGAGGACGCGAAACCGAGTGCCGCAGTATAGCATCAGCGACTCGCTGGAGACCGCTGCGCCCCGAAGCACCAAGGGTGACGGGGTTGGCAGAACGGTCCCGTGAGGACCCCGAAGTGGAACGGGCACCGTATTCTGAGGTGTACACCGCTCCACTTCGGTCGGGGCTGTCCTCACAGGTCTGACGCCAGTGACGTCAGGACCTCTTTCTTTGAGTCGAAGTCTTCTTCGCCTGAAGAACGGTCCTCAGATCCGGCTTCGACTTAGAAGACTTCGACTGAGAGTGTTGTGCCTGTTTCCATTGCTTATGTGGAGGTGCACGAGACGAAACACTCTCTTTTTGTTGCGCACGATATGAGGAGCTTGACGGCTGGGACTGCTCACGCCCAGCAGCCCCAGGGGGCTGGACACGGCGAGGGAGAAACTTTTTAAAAGCCTCAGCTTGCTTTTTTGATTCCTGAAATCTCTCGACGACCGCATTGACTGCGTCGTCGAAGAGACCAGAAGGCTCAAGCGGAGCATCTAATAAAAAAGGGGCTGAAAAAGGGCTGAAAAGTCGTGACGAGTACGGTTTATCCCATGATCTAGATAACTCATTATGGAGATCGGGGAAAAAGGGAAGGCCTCGTGGTGGAGATGATGTCACTGAAGAAAGGAAACGCTCGTCTAATTTACTTTTGGGACGAGCGCCCCTTTTCTCAGCTGGCCATTCAATATTTAATTTCTCTACAGCCCTAGACATCACATCCACCAGCTCCTCATATGCTGGGGAAATAGTTGGCGAATCTACTTCCCCTGTGTGTGTGCTTGCACTCTCCATACTCATCACATCAACCTCCTCAGAGGAAGAGCAATGAAGTAATGGAGGGCTCTCTTCCCGAGCGGAAGAAGCCGCAGAGCGGGCTTCCGACACCGGGGAGAGAGCACTGGATATTCCGGGTAAGAAGGAGAAAAGGCCGTCGGACCGTCTCTAACCCCTCCGAAAGATCCTTTTGCGATCCCCAGGAATGCATTTCCCGTACTGCCTCGGCAGCAGCGGGTCCTGCACCCTGAGGATCGCGAACCTGCCCACTCTCGTCAAAGAGTAACAGGCGAGAGCGGAGCATGCGAAGCGTAAGCAACTCACAGTGTTGGCACTCAGCCCCCTCGAAGGCTGAGACCGCATGCTCCACTCCCAAACAAACTACGCAAAGCTCGTGTGTGTCCCGACCCGTTAAATAACGCGGGCAGGGAGAAGCACACTGTTTGAATAGCTGTTTCGCCATAACTCTTTCCAATATAATTGCAACATACAACAATAAATAGACAAAGACAGAGTAACATAGATCGCTTGCTGAGACACAGAAGCTAATGCCGGCTTGCACCGGATGTGCTTTTATACCTTCCTGGTCATGACGTCACCCGCCCGTGACGCTCATTCTTTCCATTGGACTAGTTGACATTGATGCTCAGACGCATTCACGCTGGGGGCGTTCCCAAAGCGTCGTTGACGCATCGCGAGTTCCCTCGAAAGGGAACCCTTATGCACATTTTATATTAAAACATATTCAATAGCTTCACTGTGACACAGTGTACTATCACCAAATTCAGTTCGCACATCACTGCTCTCCTGCTGGTTATGCTACAATACTTAGTTTGATAAAAAAAATACATAATTTGTATGATTAGTTATAATGAAATAAAGTTAATAACTTCACCCTTTAAAAAAATTCTATAACTTCACACTGTTATACAGTGTAATGCCATCAAATTCAGTAAGCAAATATAATGCAAAAGCTATGGTTGTAACTATTATGTTAGCTGTGTATGGTACCCATATAATTTGTGTAAAGAATAGGCCTACTTATGTGGAATTGCTTCCCAAACTAAGTGTTGTATAACCAACATTAGAGCAGTGATGTGTGGACTAAATTTGGTGTGTTACAGTGAAGTTATTGAATATTTTTCATAATATAAAATGTGCAAAAGCGATGTAGTATGACCAGTGGGTCACCATTGATGTGTAAACTGAATTGGGTGGCGCTACAGTTTGTAACATTGAAGTTAATGACTATTTTTGTAGTTTTGACTATGAGTTGATGCTGTAGTCATTTTTGGGTTATATTGCACTTTGCAGACGGTCCCTGACTTGTCTCTCAGCCGCCTGCTCATAGAGATCCATTTAGCCTATATTATAAAGCTAGTTTTGAGGAGAATTGGCTTGTAGCTCGTTGTCTAGGTTCCTGTGATTGTAAATGTGTCTTTTGTTTTTTAACAACGTTTAGCTCAAGAATATTGATCCGGGAAGTTCTATGTGATTGGCAACTTCACTGAACTCTTTGAGTTATGACTGACTGCATTTCTTTATATTTGAGTCCAAGTTCAAACACTATGAAACGCTCCATTAACGTACGGAGCTCTGAAACACTGCCAGCGGGACATTAAACAGGAGGTTTCATGTCCGACTTCACAACAGGTTTTGCACGGGAGCGCATATATCTTTGCGAGGGAACGCAAAAGTTTTGCGAGGGAACGCAAAGTTTCTCGGGGGATCGCAAAAGTTTTGCGAGGGAACGCAAAAGATTTGAAGAAAAAAAATTCTCCCATCCTACATTTTTTCCACCACCACGTCCCTTAGGGGCTCCGTACATAATAAACAGTAAATCAAGCTAATTGTATCTGGGATCATAGATAATAATCAATGCTGAGTGACCCCACAACATTAGAACTAGCTGTGAAGTAAATTCCCCACTGTGAGCCCTGTTGTTTTCTCGTAATGCCCTCTGCTGACTGGCTATGAGTTGACAGCGTCTCATATTACCTGCTCTATCCCACAATACAATCTCTGCCTGAGGGGCACAGCAGCCTGAGGAATAATGCATCATTACAGGCTTCCCCTTAGTCCATTCACTAATGTTCACTGGATGATCCCCATTAACTAACTGGACTTCCTCTAGCCTTTGATGTCCATGTTCAGCTTCTGTTCCAAGGTGGTGATTACTGATTTCTGAGGTGTCCTTTTGTGGCTGTAGCAAAGGGAGATTGACTCCTCCCATGGTCTCTTCATGAAGTTGTGGGAAATGTTGTACATGTCTCTCTGTAGTCACTTCAGACAGAATGAGGGTGCCTTCTCCTTGTGCCAGCTGTATGGATGCCAGTCCAGAGTGACCTCTGTCTTTTGCTACCAGTGAGACTTTCCAGCTGCCCTGAGAGCACAGAGAGGGGCAGGGGGACTCCACTTGCAGAGAAGAACATGCCGGAGGAGTTTTGTCTGGCTCCTGGAATTGTCACAAGACCATGTTTAAAAACATTCACAATGTTTAATATAACAAGCTAGTTCACATTATGAGACAGTAGACCTAAAAAGTAAGTCTTAAATGCATGAATGTCATTTTATTAGATGTCAAAATACAATCTCAAGTTACATCTGCAAACAAATGATGCTAAAGCTGTTATCAGAACTAACTTTACTTTTCTGAACCATTTTTCACAACTGGTTATTTTTGGTGATCGGATTAAATAAGTTCCCCTAAAAGATATTATGTGGACAGCATTTATTAATCTTTCATCCATTCTCCAAACCGCTGGAGCCTAACCCAGCATCTCATTTCCCAAGCAGGGGAAACACCATTAACAGATAGATAGTCCATCAAAGGGTACACACATTCACATTCTTACTCACAAACCCACACAGAAACTGGGAGAAAATAAATCTCCAAAGAAATGGCTCCTGGCTCAGCCAGGACTTGAACCTGGGAGAGGGACCTTCTTCATTATAAAATATTGTGATGGTTCTTACCTCCGGTATCACTATCAGGTGTACCACAGCATAGTTTGAGTCTGGTGAGTCTTCTGCATGAACAGTCAAAGTCAGGGTGATTGCCCTCCCTGTCTGAGCAGTTTGTGGGGTCCTTAGCTCAACCTCCCTCTTCACAGAGCTCCCCATACCGATAAACAGCCTAAAAAGAAACAATTGTAAGGGACTTATCTAAAATCTCTGGCTGGAATATGAAAGTACATTCATCTTTAGCCAAATTAATAAACATTGTTAAACATTCAGTTTTTAGGTAGACCTTATTTTAGTAAAAATCTGTAGTATTTGTGTCATTTAACTGGCTCTGTATTTCTTCCGTTCTTACCTTTGTTGGTCTCGGTGAGAGAGATACCCAAGGTCATCTTCTGCTGAAAGACTGAAGTGACCGTTGGGTCCATGATTAAATATTTCGAACAGCACAGTCGAGCTGTGACCTGGGAGAAGTTGTGGAGCAGAGAGCACCTGGGGACAAGGGGGCAATTTTCATTTTGCTGTTTTACATTTTACCAGCACATTATTCTCAAATTCACTAATACCTGTATCTGTACGTGTGTCGGTTGAATCATCTCAGTGGAAACTCTTTCAATCAGGTTCCCCCTTCCATCCTTTCCAGAGAGACGCATGGTGAATGGCATCCTGGAAACTGAGTCTATGTAGCCCACTAACTCCTCTCCAGACCAATAAGAAGATGAGGAGTTCAGCGAAACCTTCTGCAGGCTCTCCCCTTTGGGTCCCAACAGAGTCACGTGACTGAATGAGGCCTCCTCATTGGGTGAGAGGCCTGTCACTGCAACCACTAAAAACACTGGGACTCCTAAGAAGAAATGTGAGGGTAATAACATAAGATATCAACAACAATGAAAATTCAACATTACAAAAATGGCTCAGGGAACAATAAGAAAGACCTGCTATAGGACTGCCCTCAAGTTTCCTTAGTCCTGGATGTGTCTCATTAGATTCTTTTGCAAAATAGTACAGGAAGTCCAAGCTGCTGTAACCTAGAGAACATCGGTTAATGCCAATTTGGAAAAACTCTAAGAAATTTCAAACACATTTTCCACACATATCCAACAAATAGAATTGAATAAAAATGTGTGTTAAGGCTTAAACACATTACTTTTTTTGTTACTTAGTTATTATTATTACTTATTACTAACTCAATTCTATAAAATAAAGACTGGCATCTTTACCTAGGATACTGAATGTAGTTGGTCCAATGGCTTTGACTGAAAGCTGCCATATACCTATCTCTAGTGGAGGCAGCAGGCTTATTCTGTATAGACCCTTAGATGAGTCCAGCATTGCTAGAGGACCATCAGTACCAGGAAGAGATTGTTGAGCACCTGAGAGATAAAGATGGATAAGACAAATCATCCAGAGCAACTTACAAATGAGGAATACTACAATTTGATTGTAGTGATTCATTCTCAGTAGACTGTAACATGTGAAGTGGCTGAATATGAAGTTCCATAATTGTTTAGAAAGGTACAAGATACATAGTACAGAGATGTACTGTAGGTGATACAGAGTGAAGCAGAGAGAGAATTAAGTTTTTCTTTATAAGAAGTGCATCAGCAGGGATACATCAAGGGATATTTCTGTCTTTATGCGTTTTAATGAAGGTACAGTGATCATAAAGATTGGTCCCTTATTGTATGGTTATTGGAAACTTGGAAACTTGTCTTTGGAGTTCCCACTACCTCCTGACATGCATGTTTTGACTAACAATGTCTATCATTCAGCAGTGGGCCCAAGAAGTCAGCTTGCACTGTATCCGGCAAGGTTCCTGGGATCTCTGTATGTGCTGAGTCCCTGGTGTTCACTTCCTTTGGCAGTCTCAGGCCGCATGTATAACGGAGGCCAGGTAGTAAGAGCTGTACAAATTAAACACACTCCCCTGGACTCAAGTGGGACATTAGCGACTGACACTAGAGGCTTTAGTGTCCTTGTTAGCACGCCCGCCTCCCATGCATATGTAGACGCCTGTTCGAATTCCGCACAGAGCAATGAAAGTAGAACTGGAGGGGTTACTTTGGTGCCATGACCTGGATGGGAATAAGGTTCAGGGGTGATTTTAATGGAGGGCAGCAGTAAGAGCTGCGGTAGTAAACCTCACTGCTCTGGCCTCAAGAGGCGCACTAGCGACTGACACCAGAGGCTGTACTCTTTGAGGGTCCTTGTTAGCATGCCCATCTCCCATGCAGGGGGCAGTGGTTCGAATCAGAGCGGTAAGAGTAGAACTGGAGGAGTTACACATGGAGTCCTGAGACTTAGCATTGAGCACATGCAACGTTGCAAGTGAGAGTTCTCCAGCTTCAATTTAGTCAGTTAATTGACTTTTGGCCGTCATTTTTTTGTTTACCTTGGGATAACCTTTAGGACCTTTAAGAACAGAGTGTGACAGTGTGGTCTTTGCGACTTGAATAGGAAGTTAATCTGGTCATCAAACACCTGCAAGTTATTGGCTTATCTGCATGTCACTGATGACCCAGTATAAGGTAATGTTCAGGGGAGCATATTTATCTATGCTTGGTTGACTGTTTTAGTTATCTGCATTTATATGAGTACCTAAGGGACTGACAAGCTCACAATGTATGAGCTGACCAGTGATGTGCAGCATCACTTTCGTCACAGCTTTGTCCACTCTGAAGGAGTTTGATGAATCCAATTCACTCTCTGTGTGAAGCAGAGTGACCTATTCAGAGAAAGAAACATGATTATGAAGAATCCTGTATCCAGAATCCTGACAGGACTGTATAAAATTCTTGAAACAGCCAGAGATTATGGTCTTTTGGTCCTCTTGTGTTTCCAGTTGACTGTACCTTGCTGGAGGTAGTGGTGTCTTCTGCAATGGCTGACACTTTGTGGATGTCTTTGTTTGTTGTGAAGATGGTTATTCCTCCAGATATAGATGAAAGAGAGGAATACAGAGAGAATCTACCAGGAGATAAAGTTTCTCTTTTTCTCTTTCTTTTCCCTCTTTCTCTTCTTTTGAAGCTTGGATCCTCAGTGAGCAAGAAGTTTACCTAACACATGTATTGATTAGATGGATGAAAACACTGTCCTGAACATAGTTGCCTACATAGACAACTGCTTTCTAAGGCAGCTTCCTATCTGAAATGGAACTTCATAAATGACTGATCTGGAATATGCATCACAAGTATAGCTTTCCCCCCATGAGACACAGTACAATTTGGCATTAGCATGCTGCTAAGAAAACAACAGAACACTTTAATAAATACACAGAACACACAAAGTAGGAATGGATAGTACATTTGTAATTAGACTGAACTATTAATACTTTTCATTATTGAATTAATAATAGAATTTAGTGTATATTGCTTTTAATGCAGCCTGTGTGTTTGTGAGCAACCTTTGTTTGCTTCTCCAGTATGAGAGCCTGGACTGCTCTCTGTAGATGACGGTCTTTAGGAGAGGCGTCTGTGAATACAAATATCTCTGACAGCGGAGGGCTATGGGTCAGAGCCAACTGATCCACAGACACATTCACAAACATAAGACACACACAGATAGAGACACACTTATAAATAATTGTGTTTAGTTGTGTTCAGTGTTTACTAAGAATGTAAGATCTCAATTTTATGGTTACCTGAAGAGCAGAGAGACACATCTCTGGTTCATCCCCACCTCCAAGAGCCATCAGATTCTCCATGTATTGCATGAACTGATGAGGGTCATCTGTCTCCATCACTGGCCCGAAACCTGAGATATAACAGACTTCATCATCAGTGTGCTCAACATAGAATTAAATATAAATACATAAATTTTTTCTTAAAATTTCTTACAATTTGTACATAATACAGTGACACAACAATGTTTACTAACTCAGATTAGGGTTTTGTTCAGTGTTGTAATGTGCTTGTAATAGGCAGAATATATCACTCTAACCAGGGTCGTGAAAAGGCACCAGAATGAAGGTGCCAGGCAGAGTAGTGCGTTGGCTCTTTTCACGAGCCTGAATGATGGAGAGGGTTCGGAGACGTGCGGCTGTGATCTCCTCAAACATGCTTCCGGTGGTGTCAATGACGAAGACCAATGCTGGGGGCTGCTGGACACTAAAAAGCCTACAGGTTTTCACAGAATTCATCACTTATATGTTTAATAATAATAATAATAATAATATGTTTATTTTCTGTAGCGCCTTTCAAGAACCCAAGGTCGCTTCACAATGTAAGTGTTGCATCTTTTTCTTGCATATGTTTTGCATCTTTGGACAACTCTGTTTCACAAAACTCGAAACAGGAAAGTAAAACTTCACAGACAGACCAATCTTTTCTCATGCACTCAATATTAAAAAGAGGTGTCATTATATTTCAATCATATTGAATCATATTTCTTGTTACAAAAAACAGCCTTCTTCCACCACAGAAACATCGCTATGCTATGGAACATGCTATCTGTTTCTGTAAGTTAGTTCATGCATACATAACCTCTAGATAGATTACTGCAATGCATTACTAGGTGGTTGTCCTGCATCCTCAATAAACAAGCTACAATTAGTCCAAAATGCAGCTGCTAGAGTTCTTACTAAAAAAATATGATCATATAACACAAATTTTATAATCACTGGTTACCTAATAAGGTCTGTATCAATTATAAAGTATTGCTACTGAATTTTAAGGCCCTAAGTGGTTTAACTCCTGTGTATTTAACCAAAAAATCTGGGCTTCTGGTAGTGAGCATTTTCACATTTAGATAATAAACTGAAATAGCTTTCCTGATAATAATAATGGTCAAGGCTCTCTCTCAACAGCACTCTCCCAGTGTAAATCTAGATTAAAGATGTATCTCTTTAGCCAAGCATTCACATGTTGCATCTCATAACCTTGTACTCCAGTTATATCAGATCAAATGCATATGATTATCTTTGCAGAATGTTATATCCTGCGAGGACTTCTGCAAGGACTCCAGATGAAGCAAACTCTGAATCAACATGCACCAATGCTAAATTCTTCTATCTATACTAATCATTTGTTCACAACATGGATTCATTACTTCAATTAGCTCATTGTTTCTGCCTTAAATTAATACATTGTTTAAATTAATACATTGTTAGCTAACTGCGTGATTTGTATATGTACATTTCTGAAATACGTAACTTGGACAGTCACCTATGATAACAGATCACTCTAAATTGTAATGTAGACACGTGTTTTCTGTAAAGCTGTTTTGAATCTATATCTATTGTGGAAAGCGCTATACAAACAAATGTGAATTAAATTGAATTGTGTCACACATGAGGTGTCTAAAGTAAAACAGAAATCCCTCTTTTGCCTCGTGTATAGATCCCTTTAAGCAGTGTTCAAGTTAAATTAAAGTGACCTCTGACCTGAGGAAGCTTTTGGGCCCCACCTCTTTGTGGAGGTCTTGGAGCACTCGAAGGGTTGCTGTGGTAGCCAGATGGGCAGCTTCTTTATGGAGGGAGTGATGAGGGGAGAACAGTGGATATGTGCTGTCTTTGTTGATTCCGCCCTCAGCTCCTTGGTGACGACTACTGTCCAGAATTCCACCGTGACTGCACTTGCCTTTAAATAGCAAGACAATGCATGTTGCTTTTCTTATAAGTAACTTACTAAATCATCAGAATGAATCATAACTCAGTTTACCTTTATTAATTCAGCAGACATTGTTCTCTAAACTCAAAATAAGGGGATCCAATTGTGCATATTAATTCATTCCAGTAATCTTATTTGTTGTTGGCATTACAAATAAAAAATAAAAAAACAAGTTCATAAATAACATCTTAAAAGTAATACGTATTACAGTAAGAAGGTTTTGAAAAGGAAATAATGTCACAATGCAAAATTGTATGATCCTAAAAATAGGCTTCATTTTAATTTTGAGGTGAAATGTGACCTGGACATGTTTTAGTCACTCAAGTTACATGATGATGCATATACCTGGCGGTTTAACAGGGTAAGTGCTGAAATAGCCAGTAGTCAGTAGCGGTTCTGTCTGACGAATCATTCCCTCCAGGAGATTGCTGTAACAGCTAAATCTGTAGCATTGTGCACAAGTAGGGGTGTCCACTGAAAACAATAGAGATTTATTTATTTACAATGAAAGATTTAAGGTGAAAAGTGACTGTTCATGATTTTACGAAGGACTCACCTGAGGCTACAGGAACTGAAGGCTCTTCTGGGTGAAGAAGGTGGAGATACACTTCTTGCTGACCCATCTCCACCCAGTTACTATGACTGTAGAAGTCCTACACACAAACATAGGCACAGAGTTTGCTTAATATATTTTGTATTGCTAACAATATTCTGATTAAACAAGAATCTTTTTTTACATTTTGAGCCCCGTAATCTGTTCATGTTTTTTTAAAGATGATTTTTTTTAAGTTACAGTTTTTATCTTTATTATGATAGGACAGTTGACACAGAGCCAGTAAGTGATAGGAGAGGGGAATGGGATAGGGATTGGACCATGAGCAGGGACTTGAACTTGGGTCGACTCGCCTCAAGCACAATTGCATATTTGTTGGATCACTGCCCTCAAGGATATAGTTCCGACATAATCTTTTACGTTAAAATACTTTCTGGTATCCAAGCAAAATTATTAACTAGGAAACCGTTATAGGTAGATTTCCCCTGAAAGGTGTGAATACTGTGACTTTGGCACTAAAACAAAACTCCTGACACAACATTGGCTCCACCAATGGCATGAGACTGGGGTGGGAATATCCTAGAAACCTGTTTGAAAATGTTGTACATATTACATACATGTTGTACATGTACATAGTACATATTTTTACAATTCCAACTGGTGACACATGGTGGCCCAGAAGTACACACTTCACCTTTATCAAAAACAGTGTTGCTATTACATGAATGTGTTAGCCAACCTGTAATGAGTGAAAAAGCTGGCCCAGACTACGTCTAGCCCCCTGGTACTCTTTAGCCTTGGTCAGCAGCACTGTCTGGCCCCAGAATTCTCGCAGAATCTGTGTGGCTCCTTCTACCCTCTCAGAGTCAAAGTGGTACACTGGATCAGACCGTGTGGCGCTCAGGAAATCCATGGCAGCGTTAGCGTTTGCAACCTCACCCACAGCATGCCAAAACCCCCGACCAAGCCCAGTATACTGGAACAAAAAGATCAGTTAGACTATATGCAATACTCCATGCAAATAAAGGCAATAAAATCGTCCTTGGCTAGTAAGACTTTCGTCGCACACGCACAAACATGTAATATGGCATATCTGCTCCTCTTTACAAAATGACACATTCACGAAGATAAATTCTTACGCAATATAATTTGAAAGCATAACATCAGGCAATCAAGCATTGTTTATGATATAACTTTAGTGATCAGAATTAAAATGTAGCAACCTTGTAGGTGCTTGAGATGTTAATTGTTTTCAATGTTTTTGTAAATAAAAAAAAAATAATAATAACACTAATTCTACTAATAATGACTTACAGACTTCTGGGCTCAAGTATTTTAATCACATTGCATTCGCTCAAAATTATTTGTTAAAATGGCTTTAGATTACAGCCCGGAAAGTACTGCGTAATTAAAGCTATTTTACAGTGTAACTTTCTGTAATTATAGTGTACCTATAAAGTACTTACATGTAAGTATAAGGGAACAAGATGTAAAGTTTGTTGAATAAAGGGGTAACCTGGATAACAACCAGGAGAATAAAAAAATATATTTATACTGCAAGTATTATAGAACTAAGGGGTACTTCTACTACTATTATGATAAAACAATCACATCTGTGACCAATTTAGCAAGAACATATATCTGTGTACCTTTTTGTAATAATGGTGTACCAATACATACTGTATAGGCTTTTAAAAAATTACAGGGAATATCTATGCATTTACTCAGTTATCTTTTTAACAAAAGTGCACTGAAAACTAAAGCAATTGTGACTTTTGCTTAAATATTGGGGAAAGATACTCTTGTTTCATGTAGTGGTGCTTGAAACCCTCTTGTTCCATGTAGTTACAGGGTACAATAAAAATTCATGCAGAATCAAATATCACTGACTCGGAAACCTTTATTTGAAAAACAACTTAATTCAAAACAGATTTACAACACTTCTTTTTTTGTTTAAACTGCTTTTTTTAATCAACAATTCATTTCAAATGCTTAAGTCTTGACAGAAAGTAGCACGTTTTGTCTCCCCTTTTTTCTCTTGCTTGGCTTCTTCCTTTTGTTCCTCTTATTTTTCTTTCTTTCCACTGATGAATCTGAAGAAGAAATCATGTCTCTTGCTATTCTGTATTATGGAGATTTTTTTCCCCTAAAAATTAGAGCATCAAACAGCACATACTGCAATAACTGCAGTAATCCATACGACCCCAGTGGATGGATCAAAGTCTTCTGAAGTGAAACAATAGGTGCTTGTAAGAAGAATTATAATATTTTAAACTTTTTAAAACTGTAGACTATCACTTCAGACCAACTGTAATAAGTTGGTTTTCAAATAAAGGTTTCCGAGTCAGTGATTTCAGATTGTTTATGTATTTCTATTGTACTTACCCTGTAACTACATGGAACACGAGGGTAACAAGCACCACTTTAATTTACGGCCAGCAATGTCACACTTACCCTGTAACTACATGGAACAAGAGTATATTTTGTTCTAAATAAATTGCAACAGTTTTAGATTTACTTGCCTTGAAACATGTAAGCCCAAACTTAAACACCTTTACTTTTGCTATAAAAAACCAAAACTGTATAAATGCATGGATATGTACCCTGTCATTTTTAAAAAGCCTATAGTTTGTATTGGTACACAATTATTACAAAAAGGTACACAGTGTATGTTCTTGCTAAATTGGTCCCAAATGTGATTGTTGTATCATAATAGTAGAATAAGTAGCCCCACCCCTTAGTTCTATGATACTTACAGTATAAACATTTTTTTTATTCTGCTGGTTGTTACCCCTTTATTCCCCAAACTTTACATATTGTTCCTTTATACTTACATGCAAGTACATCATAGGTACACTATAATTACCGAAAGTTACTCTGTTAATTTGTCTTAATTACGCAGTACTTTCCGGGCTTTAATCTAAAGAGTTACCAAAATTTATTTTGAAAGAATATACTTTGCATTCACAACACGCAGTGAAAATATCTGTGCTAAACTTATTCTCATCCTATAACTCAGTCACTGGCACTGGCATGAGACAATAGCTAACGACATGCGTTATTAGTCACCTAGTGTAATCGCATATGCGCATAAAACCTACCAGCTCCTCATTATTTAAATCTTGTTGATGTTCCACCATTCTGCTCAGAGTTTCCATTGTGATGTTGAGTATAGCTTGTTCTGTCATGTACTGATGGGTGTATGAATCCCAGGACAACGTAAGTACGCGTGACCAGAAGTTGGGCAGAAAGGCTTGACAAATTGGCATATAGATGAACAGGACCATGGCACAAAGGTTGGTCAAAGCCGAGGACTCCATCCCTTCACATATCATTCCACACCGGTCAAAACACCTGAACTGTTTTAGAAAGATACATCACGCCTGCAAAGGATGATGAGACAGAGCTAACTATAAGGCTCAAACAAGCAGTTGATATCTACTGGATGTGGTGAGCTGTTTTACCATACACACACAACTCTATCCAGCTATCCATAGCTGCAAACATAAAACATATAAAACATATATTTGGCCTATTTAAATAAATAAAGCAGTTGTGACACATACTATTAAGAATAATATATCATATACAATTTTCAATTTCAGTTCATTTTACTCTTAAGGATTTAAATAGCAAAAAAAAAAAAAATCTTATTTCGATTAATAGATTGAAACCAAATATTTGGTTTTATTTTTTTTTAGGCTTGCCTAAACAGGATTAGTCTGTTAAAAAAAAAAAAATTGATCTAGGTAAAAAAAAAAATGCTTTCCCTATTTGAATGTATTTTAATTGAATGATCTTGTAAAGCGCTTTGAGATGCAACTTTTAATGTAAAATCAAGTTTATTATTATTACAGTATTAATACCATGTAGAACATTCACTATAAAACCATACAATTAAATTATTTTATTTTCTTGACAGATTTGGGTGTGGCTTCATCCACCTGCTCTGTGTTTTCAACTGCTGATTAAATTGTTAATTTATTTTTGTCATAATGCAACCATACATTTCTAAGATTTTTACACAGAGTGCTGATACCAATACGCATAATTATGTAATCACAAAAGAGATATAAATCACAGGTTTTTTTTTTTCCTTACCTCTACTGGCTTCTTTCCTTTTGTGGTCTCAGTCTGGCTTTTTTTCAGCTTGTATTTTCGTGCATTTTACCATTTGACAGATTCAAACTCCAATCAGCAATCAGAAATGCCTTGTGCACATGTGGTTTTACACACAGACTGTCAGCAATGTGTGTCCTCACCACATTATGTGCAGTCTTTTGAATAGCTTAAGATGAAAAACAAGTTTTAAAACTCTTGTTATTGAGAATTTTCTGGAGGTGCTCCTAAGCTAAGAAAGACACAGAAACACGCCTGCAACCTGGTTAAGATGGATGTCCACGAGACTATTATCCTCATTGCATGTGCTTCCCTCCGTGTCTTCTTTCTCCTCTCTCTCTCTACAGTTTTTTCTCCCTCACTTGCCCCATTTTAGCATGCTGCATTGACTCCACACAATAGTGCTGCATATATTAAGGGCCACTGTTTCCCCCTTCCTTGCTCTTCAGTCCTGTCTTTTGCTTGAAATGAAAACACACACCATACTCACTTCCCCCAGTGCTTCTATTGTCACTTCATTGTGAAAGACTTTAGACGTGTTGCTAACCAACCCCTCTCCTGGCATTAGACTTCAGACTCAAGCTTTAGGAGGGCTGGAAGGATAAAATTGCTTTGTATTGTGGATCTTTTGTAGTTTGTGAGTTTTGCCTTTGGAGGGCCTATGGCTGAATGTTTATGTAGATTATTGCTTACTAAATGCAATTCAGTACATAATATGTTGCATGCACTGCAACAGCACTAGTGAAGCTACTGTACCATCCAAGTTGACAATTAAGAGTAGGGCTAGTAACTTAAAATTGACAATCAAACAATCATGAGGAACTTTTTCCCCTACCTCTTTCTTCCATATCCAGACAGATAATCATCTACAGCATTTCCAATGGTTCACTGGAATCATCAATCAATCCTCAGTGTTAAACTACTTTGAAATGTATTGGTCAAGCTGCAAAATACTCATAACTTTTTTATTATTATTATTATTTGGGAGACAACCTCAAATTTGAACAGAACTGGTAAAAAAGACCTGGAATGCCACCTTCTTGAATCAGCAAACCTTTTGGAATCTGAGTGTGTGTGTGTGTGTGTGTGTGTGTGTGTGTTTACCTCAGAGTGCTCGGCAGTGAAGTTGAATTTGCTATACAAATATGACAATAAAACAACATTTGATTGCACTACACTGATCATCGCTGGACAATTTTTCTGGAAACCTACATTGTTTTGAACGCAGCTGAAGTACTATCATGCTATAATTAATGTAGTTGGAGTGTCATCATCATAGTAGGTTGTGTGTTGAATGTTAAGGATGACATGCTGACAAACTACCTTGGTTTAATTTTCTTGACGTCGTTTTAGACTGCATCGACCCTTTATCCACATATCACACAACTATGTTATTGTGCGAAATAATCACTCTTAAAGTGTACAAATTTTCTGTGCGGATCAGCTGTGCTACACACTGTATTCATAGAAATAGCGGTCGGAAGGATGTGAACTATATGCTAAGAAAGTATTTTGAAATGTATGTTGAGGAATAATTAATATCCATCAGAAAAATCAGGTGTGAGGTAGATTTAAAATAGATTTAAAATAAACCTGTCAGCGCTATATGACAATGTTTCCGGCTTTAAACGCCTTCACAGCATGACTGCTATAGATACTTTAGTGCAAGCACTGCCTATTCTATTTTAAGTACAGTGACACTGCAACAGCGTACTGAAGCTAAGAATAACTCAGTTATCTTGTAAAAGAAGAAAAGTCAAAGAAGTCTTGATCAGCAGCCATGGTTGGTGTGTTTCTACTTGCATGTAAGTAATGAAATTACAAAATCTTAAATATTCAATAAATTAAATCTAAACAAATGCTGGTTCTTTTTTATGATACACTATTATTATTATTTCCTAGATATCTCAGTGAATCTATTCCTTCAAAGTCAAGGTATGTTTGAATAGTGCACTGAATAAAACACCTATGTAATATTGTACTCTTTTAGGATGAACAAACTTCTTATTTCCTTCACAGGCCAAAAGCTTCAAAAAGCTAAGATTTTCTGTGAAAATACAGAAGTACCAGAAGGTGGTATACTGGAGGTTACTTGCAGTACATTTGGTTTTACAAAGTCAGAGGCAAAGGCAGTTTATGTATATCTGTGTAAAGATGGTAAAGCTATAGATATGAAAAATGGACCGACTCGACAAGACATCACCTTTAAAATAGAGAGAATAAAAATGGACCATTCGGGCAACTACAGCTGTGTGTTTTCTGAAGAGCAGTTGGAAATAACCCAAGTGACTGAAAATGGCTATACTAGCATCTTCCTAAATGTGACTGGTAAGATGTACGACACTTCTGCTTACATTTGAGAGTGTGTTTGGTTCCTGTGTACAAATGAGAAATGTTGAATAACACACTTGTGCAGATTAACCATAGACTCACTGTTGTACAAAATTGCCTTTAATGAGAGAGAAATGTTTGAAATTGTGTTTTTCTTTTTGTTTTAGTCCCTTTATAAAGCATTAAAGGCCATGCTAAACATTTAACCATAAGTGTTCCCTTTCTCTCTACAGAATCTTTATTTCATTCACAGATACATTTGCTGAAGTCTGAGGTGGCAGTGGGAAGTGATGCTGAGTTTAACTGTACAACATCCAATCCTATGAACAAAAACCTGTCCAAGAATATGATTTTGGCTTTTCTCATCAAAAATGAAAAGCCTATTAAAGTCAATATTTGGGACTCAAATGAGACGATGACAACATTCACCCTCAGAGAGGTCCGGATGGAAGATGCTGGAACATACAGTTGTGCTATTTTGTTAAACATTCTCCCTTACCATGGAATGAGACTTGATCAAAATAATAAAGTCAACCTTCAGATAGTTGGTAAGAATGGGAGGGGAAGAACAAAACCAAACTTTTTGTATGGTTAATGTGTTTGTAAGGCTGTACGGGGTGCCATGTATTCTTACTATTATGATTTACTCAGTTTAGTGAGAGAATATACCTTTGTGAAAAAGAAGTACACTTTAAAATACCTTTGAAAAGAGTTATTACATTCAGTGACTACATAGCATTTTAATTAGCATAACAAAAGATTATAAAAAAAAGATTTTATCATAATGAAAGGCTACTTAATCTTAAAGGGTCAGTTCACATAAACATGAAAATTCTGTCTTTAATTACTCTCCCTCATTTCGTTCAGAACCTGCAAGACTTTCGTTCATCTTCAGAACTCAAAAAAAAAAAAAAAAAAAAACTAAATTCAATCAAAGTGACCGAGTCTCTTCAGAAAATTTGGACTAAACTGCTCAATTCATCTGGATTAGTTTTATGATCTCTTTATGAACTTTTTGAAGCGTCAAAGTGGTAGCCGTGTAGCTGTCAACGGAGGGAAAGAAATCACTCAGATTT
Source organism: Meda fulgida (assembly GCA_030578275.1). NCBI lineage: Eukaryota > Metazoa > Chordata > Actinopteri > Cypriniformes > Leuciscidae > Meda > Meda fulgida. Next base: position 8,130,898 of record CM060633.1, read on the forward strand.
TACCAAAAAGATCTTAATTTGTGTTTCGAAGATAAATGAAAGTCTGATTCGGAACGACATGAATGTGAGTAAATGATAAATAGTCATTTTAGGTAAACAAATCAAGCATAAGATTACAAGAGTGTGCACTTTCTAAGTACAGTCAAGTGGCCTTTTATTTCATTAATGTCATATTACCTGCAAGAATAGTTTAAAAAAATACTTGGTTACACTTTATTTTAAGGTGTCTTTGTTACACTGTGATTATAACTTTAAGTACTGAGTAAATGTAACAATGACTCTGTACAATAAAGTGTTGCCAAATATTTGTAAGTGTTATTTAACTACACCACAAATACATATTCAATAAGCACACTTTTTCTTTTACAAGGGTAGTTAACTACAGTATTATATTGTAACATTTAAACAAACCTACAAAATAAGAGCTTTTTGTGTTTCTTGGATTTCTTTGACAGTGGCATCTAACAGCGGCTTCGACAAAATCATAATTGTCATAATAATGTGCTCTACCACAGTGTTGTTCCTCAGTCTGTTTCTGGGAATTTGGGCAGTGATCCGAAAGAGAGGTACTGTGGCACTTTCTCCTCAACTGCAAACATTGACACGTTTCACTTTCTTGAAAAATTCTGTTTAAATCCTAACACTCACAACGTTTTGTTTCTAACAGGATGCCTTGGATTCCACAAGGAAAGGTCTGTTTGAGATTTTCAATTAAAATATATTCAATATTCAAGTAAATTTTGATGAATTTCTAATCAACAGATCCTTGAATGAGACAGAGCTCAAAGGAAATGACGTGTACTACGAAGGTATTCATTGTATGGTTCTTGTTGCTTTGTTAAACTATTTTCTATTAACAACAGGAGATTTGGGTGGGACCAGTAGTGACAGAAGTAGTTGGGGGAGGAGAGGGAGTGTAAATGGGAACGCTGTCCCTATACATTACAACTGAGCTCATGAATATTAATTACTCGTGTTGCTTAGTAATCTTCCCAAAGTCATTCTTAAAAGTTGTGCTTATATTTTTCTGTACATAAATGTAAGTGGCAATGGTATATATTTTGAAGGGGTAGTTTGCCCATGAAGACAGTTCTGTCATCATTCACTCACCCTCATGTTATTCCATCCCTGTATGACTTCTGTGGAATGCGAAAGATATTGGAATCAGAAGAATGCTGGGATCCAAATAATATTGAATGCCATTTATTTTCATTATATGGACAAAACTTTTTTTTGTTGTTGTTATTTTGTGTTCCACAGAAACAAGAGATGCATACTAAAATATGTACAATTTAAATATTTATCTGACAAGTTAATTTTGTGAGCATGTAGGTGTCCACTACCATACCAATAACCTAAAAGCTAAACAAATGGACTAAAAACTGTTCAACTCCAATTTCCAAATTCCAGGGTGTTTTTGTTCTCTTTGCTTCTGTTCTGAGCAAATTTTGTCTCTTACTAATTTATTTTCTAGAAATGCCCAAACCTGATACAGCTGGTACTGGTGAAATACGAAGTGTTGTCTGGTAAGCCAGTATATAAAATGAATGAATGAACAAACAAACGAATGAATGAATGAAAGAATGAGCTTTGCACCATTCTATTTTAATTTTCTAGTCTCTGATTGATTATATGTATCATGCATCTTTCAGATAACTTATGTCTCATTATCTATTGTTGTTCCTGATTTCTTTGACTTTCCATGCAAATGGCGTAAATCAATGTTCATGATGGCTTAGTTCTGTCTCAGTATGGGACGAGTTCAATGAGATCGGTACGTCTGCACTCTAAAAGATTTCTTGTAAATGAACTGTTGTGTTATTTTTAATGCAATATTACAGTACTGGAAAACACATTAGGCTATACGATAAACAATATCATCTTGTATTTCTAGCGTGAAATTTGGCCATTTTGTGCTGCACAATTACAATGACAAGCCATGTATGCATTACACAAATTACTTGTATTTTTCACAGATGAAGAGTATGATGAACTGGTCTTCCAGCAGTCTTAATGGCCTTCCTGTGGCTCAATCGGTAGAGCACGTGACAGCAATGCATGGTCATAGGTTCGATTCCCAAGGAAACCAAGAACTGATCAAATGTGTACCTTGAATGCAATGTAAATAGCTTTGGATAAAAGTGTCTGCTAAATGCATAAATGTAAATGTGATAAATTGGGTGTCTTTTTATATTATTTGTTTGTCACTATTGCTGTTGTTTTTATGACAGTGACCAACTGAGTGTTGACCATCTCTTTAGTCATTGTGCACATTTTTTTCATGACTTTACTAAAGTTTATAAATCTCTCAGAATTAATAACAAATATACATATTGTTTATGTAACATATACTGTATATATGCAAATTCAGAATACATGTTTTTAAATAATTCATGAAAATAATTAAAATCTGCAATCTGTTACAGTGTGTTCACAAATGTACTGAAGAATACCTAATAATAAAATGTTTTGAATGAAATATATATTTCACCAGTTAGGCTACAGACTGTATTTCATCATTTTTAAGCATAGTAAAAAAAACATAAATATTGAAATTCCTTTTTTTCCCCAGAAAAAAACAATATTTGAAATGTTGATTAAACTATCAAATGTAAAATAAAGTTGGCTAAATAAAAGAAAAACATATTAAAATAAATATTTATTACTTCAAATATTAAATAGCTTGTACGTACAATGTCACATTTGGTGATGAAGGTCTAATTAACAAACAGACCATGCTCAGTTTCATCACTGGTGAGGCAATTGAATCATTTTTGTTTCAAAGCACAGGGACTTACTGTATGATGACAAATTTTTTATTCAGAATTAATTTTTTTTTTTAGCTCTATGTAATGTTTTTGGATTATATTTTGTTGTAAAAGTTGTGTTATATTTAAGTCAAGAGTGATTAGTGTTCTCTCGTGTGAAGTTTCTTCCACTTCATATATACAACTTTTTTGTAGAATTAATTCTACATAACCTTTTTATCTTAACAAACTGATACACAAATTAGACAAACTAAGAAAGTTCCACAACACTATTATGTTAATGCTCAGCCTAACTCAAAATGCAGGATATTTGAACTTGGATCCACAAGTAAAAAACGTTACTTTTTTTGAGTTTAGAATTTATGTTTGATGAAAGCACAGACTAACTTTAGTCATGTCGATACAACATATTTTCCCTAAAGCCGATTATACTCATAAATGTCCTTTTCCTTTTTACATCCTAAATGTTCATTTTCAACTATTTATCTTTATCTTGAAAAATAGCTATAAAAAGAAGACCTGCATGTATATATCAACAAAAATGTATAATCTGTGAAAGGAAATAGGCTCATACAAACAATCAGCATGTATATTTCAAATGACATTTTCTTTTATATCATATACTTCTAAAATGGCAATACATGACTACTTTTACAACATAAATGAATCAATATTTGTGCAATGCTTGTAAGCATAGGCTACTAAATGTTTATAGAGATATCAGGTGAGCAGAACGTTACATATTTAACTGTGTTAGCAGTTAGCAGTATCCTAACCTTGTTTGATAGAAATATATGCAACAGGTCTTCTTTCTGTTTCTGAACAGCCAAATTCAGTAATCAGATTTTAAATTATTTCACAAAGATACTGCCACGTTTCTATGTGTTTAAGTTCTGTTTTGTGATCTGGTTTCCCCCTGTCTTTTTGATTTTTGGTTTAGTCCTGTTAGTGTGTCCCGGTCTGTTTAATTAGTAATTCCCTTCACCTGTGTTCTGTTATTCATCCTATTAGTTGTGTTTTCCTGTGTTTTCCTTTAACCTGAGTTTGTGAATAAACCAGCTGCATTGAAATTCTGTTCCCTCGTCTTCAGTATCCTGCAACAACCCTGACAGATACAGTACATATGAGTGACATATGAGATAAATTGAGTTTCTTATCAGATTAGTAGGACTTCAATGCAAATGCTTAAAATTTGCATTTAAAAACGTCATCCCTAATCTGAAATTATTGAAATTAGAAATCAGAAATAATTTTATTTGTGTTCACACACACAAGAATTTGTTTACTGAGTATTTACATACTGTACATAGATTATATATCACAGGGAGATCAATTTGTAGTACAAAGTAGAATGCCATACCAAAGAAATGTCAAAGAAAAAAGTTTGGCAACACTTTTTTTAAGGTGACGCAGTTAGACGCTTCTAAATGTACTTACTAAATTATGCATAATTACAACTAACCCTAAACCAAACCCTAACATGTAACTCAGTTTAAAGTAAAAATAATGTTTAAATAAATTACATGCAATTAATATTACTCAGTACTTATCTAAGTACAATGTATGTACATCACCCTAAAATAAAGTGTAACTATAAGTTGTCATCCTGTGTTCTCAGCCACTTCAGCAGTGTGTTTAAAATTATACCTGATGGAAAATTTGCAAAAGGTTAGAAAATGTCTCTGAGCAAGACCGTTATGACACTCAAAACTGGCCATTTAAACAGATAAATTCAATCAACTGACATTGACCCTTTGAGTCAAAGCAAACAGATTTTGTGTGTATTATATGTTTTTAACTAAGTGTCAAGAGTGCTGCAACCACACACACACACACCTCAGCTGATATAACCACCATACGCCTCTGCAAATTCCGCTTCACGAGAGGCGAAACTAGAAATAGAGCAAAGTTCTGCCTCACCCGCTTAGCATTGTGTATCTGTATAATAATTCTAACCACAGCTCTCTATAACAAGCAGTGGAAATTTACAAAAGGACCTTCTGTAACTTCGATCCACTGAACTTCAAACACCACAAAGAAAACAGCACAAATTTGCTTGCAGTTATTATCCATGAACTCAGTTCAACCATGTAATGACTTTATACAAAGTCTAATTTAAAATCTTGTGCAAACTACCGCAAGAAGATAAAATACAAGTTTGTTATGGCCACAAAATTTAGCAATGGTCTAATTTCAAATTATAATGTGAACAAATGGCGTGATGGTAATGATTTAATAAATATTTCATTTGATTTTATATGAATGTACAGTATATTAAGATGGAATAATGAATATTAAATGAATAATTAAATAATTATGAAATCACAGCAAGAAAACACATTTTCCACACACAACTAGATTTTGACCTGTTTAGTCATCATTTTTGGATCATCCCAGCTTGTCAATGTGAGGCTAATAGGCAGTAACGTCTTTCCTAACCTCTGGTTGTATTATGGATCACATCTTCCAAACTGGCATAGGGTACTCTACCCAAATGCCTGACTACTATAACAATCTTTGACTTATTTTCTTCATCTCTACCCTCACCCTCACTGCTTATATCCTCATTGATCTGCAACTTCTTCTTTTCTTACTATGAACATATTTTCTGATGCTCTGCCATCACCATCATCAATACTTTCTGGAAAAGGTACAGCTTCCCCTCTCTGTCTTCTATAAAACTTACTAACATCAACCTAAAACACTGGCAAAAAGGCTATTATACTGCCTGCCACTACTGAACAATAGTGCCAGCTACACGGAAAATATACATCCCCTAAAAGGAATTTGTCATTCATGCATAACACACAGATTTTTTGACACAGACCAAAAACTTCAAAAAACACACATTTTGATTACTCTCAATGGAGCCTTGTGCATGTGACCTAATACGGGCTGGTCTCCTTCACTTCCTTGTTGCAAAAAATGTCAAGCACATGGCACAGATTTTAATTTTATTGACTGAACGGGATGTCATATGATAATTCTATTTTTTGTTTTCTTTTTTTGGTTGTTTATTATTGTTTTAAATGCAGTTTTCTCTGCATCATTTATAAATGTTGATACACCATAGAGTATGTGAATATATTAAATCAACTTGAATTAGTAGTTCACAACCCAATTTAAGGCCTAAGTGAGATTAGCAGAAAATTACGAGCAAGTTATTATATTTTTTGATTAAAGATAACTAAAACAAGCATTTTTTGGAATAACATTAATCAGTCACATTATGACCGGGAATGTCCAGTATGAAAGTAAATAGGGTTCATTTTCATTACTTTAATATGGTACTATACATGTGTGTTATTTATAGTGCAAGCAATAAGCCTGTCAATTTTACACATTATGTAATATAAGTTCTTTAAAGTCTCAAAGGCTCATTAGCTTAAAAAGAATGGATAGACCTCTGTTGTACTCTCAATGATATGTGTGCATGTTTTTGAACAAGAGGGGGCAGACTTTACAAGATAATGAGGGATCCATGGCTGTGATTGGCTGTTTTTTTCTGTGGGAAATTGCAAGGGGGGGGGGGGGGGATGCTGCCTTTCTGGAGGAGGAGGAGACCATGACGGCTTGGATGTGAGTAAGAAGCCACACACATGCTGGTTGGCATGGACACACGACAACCAAATGGAAAAGAACAATTCTAAAGGATTCTGCACTCTTCCGGTCCATAATCAGGTAAGGAAAATGAATTGACAAAGAAAGAGAAAGGGAGGGATGAAACAGAGAGAAAGAGACACTGGGTGTTTGCAGACTGATGAATGCGAGTATAATCTCAACAGACAGATGGATAGATACATGCTTTGTGTGCTTGCAAAGGTCTGTTCTCATGTGCACGATGCAGAACATTTTATGTGATCAATTGCACACACATGAAAGATGCTAAATATGCAGCTTTCAGGTGCATGTGCAGTGTCTTAACATATCACATATATGTTTTATTGCTAACAGGCTTGTGAGACTTCAAGAACAGATCGGACTGTATTTGTGTGTAATAAAGTGCATGTATGCCTGCAGGTCTTCTCTGTGGCTTTGCTGCTCCTGATGGTATCATGGTAACAGCTCACAGCATTGTTAGAGCTCTCCTCCTGCTAGTCTGCTGTGCTGTCCTCTGCTCCTCTATAGGTAAGCCTCTGACCTTGGCTCAATGCCCCACCTTCACCACATCTGTGCCTGGGTGAAATCTCACAAAGCCTGTCATGCCTATAATTCAACCCAAAATTTAAAGAAAGAAACAAACCATTATACATAAAATATAGACAATTTCAAAAAAATACATTTCATAGAATCTTATCTTAGGACCATTGAGAGAAGAAAAACAAAGGCCTTACTTTTTATTTATAATCAAAAACAGTGTTACAAGTGTGCTGATATCTCGGAACACTACTGTACTAATCTTACTAGTAAATATAGGGATGGCATTTTCGCAGAGGCTAGCAATAGCAAGCTAACTTTGAAAGCAAGAGATCCCACCCTCCCTTCAGAGCATCTCTAAAGCCACGCCTCCTTTAAAACACATGATCTCACAAAGCAGAGTCTGCAAAGCGTCACGAGAGACGGCGTTAAATGACCTCGTATCTCAAAGCACATAGCATTACAAATAATGATGGACAGAATTAGAAATCATTTCGACGTTAATAGTGTTGCGAGCAGGGTGCTCAGAGGCATGCAAATACGTACGTTACAGCAGGTAGGTCATCCTATTATTGCATATACATTTTTAGGTCCTGAGACTTCCACGGTAGATATATGTATATTTTAAAATATTTAGACCACTTCTATTATTGAGTGCTATCAGAATGTGAAGAGACTTTCAACCAGTATAACAAAAAAATGTTGGTTTCACTTCATTTGGATGGTCCCTTTAACGCATTCTGTTGACTATAAGTAACGTTGCACCTACATGTCTACTAACTCTCATTAGAGTGTTAGTAGAGTATTAGTAGACTGGTAGGGTTAGGGTTAGAATAAGTTGACATGTAGTTGCATAGTTACTTATAGTCAGTAGACTGTCTGTTGGAGGACCATCACAATAAAGAGTTATCAGATATTAAGCAGACAGTACACTAACACTCTAAGTTGACATGTAGTTGCAAAGTTACTTAAAGTCACCAGAATGTTCAAAAGGGACCATCAAAATAAAGTGTTATCAAAATGTTTATGAAAAACATTGCCTACCTTAGCTTAAATTAAAGGGATAGTTTGCTCAAAAATTAAAATGGTCATCATTTACTCACCCTCGTAATCTCCTGAAACTCTATACCGGTAATGTAAAAACATTAAAAAAAAAAACAAAAAAAAAAAACGTATTATTTATGTGAAGTATTTTGAGAAATATGTTTTTTGTTCATAAAATGGAAGGCAATTGTTAACAAAACGGTTTGGTTACAACACTTCAAAATATACACGCATTCTTCGAATAACCCACTTTAAAGTACGCTTTACAGAATTAAACATGAAAAACAGTGTCAGTGTCTCTTTCTTTTAGAATTACAACTTTAAATTCTACTATAAAGTAGCTATCAGTTGGTCATGTTTTTAATGGACGTCTGACCTCGTTGGACCGAAAGTTGATCCAATTTCATTTGCGATATAAAGTAATGCATGGATGACAGTGACCTCTGGATGGCATGATTGGCCAGAATTGATTATTTCAGAGCAACTTTAATAATATAATATTATATTATATTATATTATATAATACAATATAATATAATATAATATAATATAATATAATATAATATAATATTATTTTGGGATAAAATGTGACCTGTGATTCATTCACTTGTCCATCACATCACATTTCTTCATCCAATTATTATTTCCATCAAATCTCTCGCTCTGTGACCCTCTCTGTAATAGAGGCTCTCAATGTCACTGATAAGATTACACTCCAAAATGGATTGGCTCTGTGTTAGTCAGTGAGGGGCTTGACAATCAGGACCAGACAGAGATGAAGACTTTTATGTTTATAGAATAAAATATCAGGTGCCACCAAACTGTTAAGAATGTGGTATGTTAAATAAGAAGTCACAAAGGCCACAGATAATCCAATTTTTGGATTTAGTTGATTTCTAAATATTATGTTATGCAGCAGATATACAAATACAAATTAACTGACAGCAGCTGAGAATAAGTTATTTGAGAATTGAACTGAATTGAATGCAAACTGATGATTACAATCTATGCACAAACAATGGATCATATAGCTTTAAAAACACTGTAGAAAGTGAAAATAAAGGAAGGTATCTGACCCTTAAATTACTTTTGTTTGTGTAACCTAATCATGCTGAAGTAGTCATATTTAATAATATAATTCAGTTACCACTTAGATGGTAGATCTGACCACCTAAAGCCTTGCATATACTTGTAGTGCATATGGGATACACGATTAATTGAGCATTGCAATTGCATTTGTCATGGTAATTTTTTTGCATTTTATTTAGTAATGGTCAATTCAGTTCATGAATGTATTGCAAAAATGTTTTATTCTAAGATAAAATGGTAAAAAACACAACTATGTTCTTTGAAGATGTACAGAAACAGAGTTTAGAGCAGAGATTAGATTCTGCCTTCAGTGATTCAGAGTGTTTTAATAAGTCATGGTCCACATGTTCACCCACACTGATTATCACTTTATGAGTTTGCTCAGGTCAGCTGTAACAGTGTGACCTGAGGATTAATGCATTTTTTAATTAGTCTTATATTGATCAATGGAGACCAGAACCACAAATATTGATCAATGGCAAAACAAGCTGAAACTGGAATACCATCTGCGGCTGTCGGTGAAATGACCAGTTTTATAAGGACAAGAAACTGAGCTTTGGGACAGAGATAAAATTGTAAATTCCAATCAATATCTAAGTATGGAGCTGAATAATTGGCCCAGATATGCATCAATCATAAGGTATTTGGGTCTTACCACGCTTTTTTTTTTTTATATATAATAAATGCAGCACCAATGGTCAACAACCTCATTTTAGACAGAAATGAGAAAAATCACACTTATGTTTTATGGCTTGAGGCTCAAAACATTCCCTTGAGTCCCTGAGAGAGGCTAGATGATTTATTCGGTCTTATATCCAGCCTAAGACATCCAATATATATATATATATATATTTCAACAGGCTACCAAATATTATATATATATATATATATATATATATATATATATATATATATATATATATATATATATATATATATATATATATATATATATTTCAACAGGCTACCAAATATTATATACGGTTTAGATTTAAAACAGGCCAGTGAGTGTATACTTACATACTACAAATATAGTAATGTGAAAAAAGCCAGCAGATTAAATGTAGATATGAATATGGTGTTATTAGTTTATCAACATGCTTATGGCAAACCAGTTTGGCATCAAATGTACTTCAATTATGCACTTGAAGGGCATTTGTCTGATACATAGAATTACTGCAAATTTAAAACATTTTAAATCAGTCCCGTTTAAACTTCCATTTTAGTTCGGATGCTTCCTTTAGATGCAACATTCTACTTTGAAGAATATCCCTCGCACCAGTGATGGTAAAACAACCCAGATCATCTAAACCAGTTTCACATTCAAAGATTCATAAATCTCCATTCATTACTCTATCTGCCCTCGCAGACAAGAACACATGTTTAGCAAATCATATTTCCCTTAGTGACCATGACTTTGGAGGCCTTGAGAGCCAAATCTGATCAGGATATGATAGCAGTAGCTGCTGGAGATCCAATAACAATGCCAAATGATCTTCATTCGAGTTCAAGTATACACTACACATTAAAACATATTATTTTTAAGGCAGCCTTGAAAAGGCTCAAGCTCTGATATTCACTGATATCCCATAATTCCAGTAATAATTAATTATATTGGACTGAATAGGCTCTATGCACGAACGCTGCTTATGTATTTCCAGTAGAATCTCAGCCATCGTCTTTACTTTCGCATGACGCGTTCTATAGCGAAGTGTACTAGCAGCAAAACTTTAATAAAATTAATTTTCTCAGAAACGGAGACGAGTCGATTTTAGAAACTGATTTGCTAGTCGGATTTCGCATGATATGAGAGAATACTCACCCTCAAAGTTGTCGATGTAGCTCGAAATAATTTAAAGCCCTTCTCTTTCTTACTCTTATGTGTGACAGCTAACTGCCTCACAATGTTGTTGACATCATTCACGTTAACCGCGGGAAGTTCTAGTAAACAGCGAGTGTAATTTGCCATTATCTCCACCTAAAGCAAAAAAAAACAGCTTCCGACGTAGCACTGGATGTAACTGGGCGAGCTGAGACAAAACGCGGAAGCGATCTTGCATAGAGCCTATTTGTGGACAACACTAAAAGGTTCAGAAGCTTGTTACAAAGCCATGTGAGATGTTCATTTTGAGATCAATATGTTCATTGACAAAGTGTCAACCAAATTGTCACACCTTCTACAAGCCTGTGTGGTCTTTGAATCTGAGCCTGTTGCCATCTAATTGCTGTTGTTTAGTTTTCCAATCCCTCCTGATTGAATGGAAGAGAGATTCACGTGAAGTTGTTATTTTCTTTAAGGGCCTCCTGTGCTGACTTCCTATGCCAAGACAGAAGACAAGTTGTTTAAACATCTCTTCAGCAACTACCAGAAATGGGTGAGACCAGTGGAGGATCTAAATGGAACGGTGAAGGTGAAATTTGGCCTGGCAATCTCCCAGCTGGTGGATGTGGTGAGAATTAGTCCTTCTGAAATTGCATTCTCCTCCTTTAGGCAAAATTGTACCTTACAATAAAGAATACATTTTAAAATGTATACATTAGGCAATTCTCTATCATTAAAATAGTTCAGGAATTTATTTATTGTTAAACTTTGTGTTATGTTTGGAGTCAGTAGTGAAAAGAGTTAGATTAACTGGGGTTAGTAAATAATCCATAATATCTGTAATGTACAACATTGGGGTATCTGGGACATAAAGAACATAAAAATCAATCTTAGCAGAACATGAAGGCACATAGAATAACACAGATATAATATCAGATTTTTTGTTGGTTAGGATGAGAAGAACCAGCTGATGACGACCAATGTGTGGATAAAACAGGTAATGTGATATATACTTTTTCTTTATTTTGCCTTCATATTGTCTGCATTTTGATAGTAGTTAACATTTTAATAGATTCAATTTTATCTATGACCAGTGTGTCCAATTGCTTTCTTTACGGTTTTATTTGGTGATCAGCTTTGCAGATAAATCAATGTCTTTCTGCATTCAGGAGTGGACAGACATGAAGCTCCGATGGAATCCGGATCATTACCTGGGCATCACTTCCATTAGAGTTCCCTCAGTCTCCATCTGGAGACCCGACATCGTGCTCTATGACAAGTACGTGTATGAGTACGAAAGGAAACCAGAGAGGGACTGAACAATATGTTTAGCATTTCTGTTAGAGCCATAAATAACATAAAAATTCTGATAATATTTTTTGTGATATTTTATATTTTAATACACACATATTTTTAATGATTATATTGTGACTCTAGTGAATTTCATACTGTTATAATCCTCCCCGTTTTGTCTAGGGTTAGGAGAGGATGTAACAATTATTGGAAATAATAATAATAAATAAATATAATGAAAAAGATGGACAGACACTTCAATCTCCTGATCCAGAAAAGAAGCAGAACAACAAAATTGGTAGCACTTTATTTTACAGTCCTGTTTCTCATGAACACACTATGTTCTTATTGTGATAATGAGACTAACTGGGTAATAACCCGAAATTAAACAAATAACACTTGATTTTATTTAAATCAAACTCAAAGATATAAAAAAGAAAGCAATAAACAACAGTCTTATCTCGCTCCCTGTCTAACATAAACATAGGCAAATGTCAGATTCAAAGAAAATGACACCCTCTTCCTTCAGCTTCCGAATTCATAATTGAAAAAAAATGGAGGACCGCACTCTGGTCTTACACGTTTACACAAAAGAGAATTCACTAATTCATATAACTGTTGTCACGTTTTGGTTTTGTTTCTTCTTCTTCTTCTTCTTCTTCTTCTTCTTCTTCTTCTTCTTCTTCTTCTTCTGGGTTTTATGCCAGCTGGCATCCAATAAGTTGCATTGCTGCCATCTATGGAACTAGCACCTTAGTGCATTATATCCTGCTATATAGTCCAGTGTCTATTAGAAATTTGAAAAAACAGCGTTCCCTTTCGTAGTCACTACGAGCTACGTTGTGACGACGAATGGGGTTTCGCTTAGAAAGCCTATCAACTTCGAGAAATACAAAACGAGCCAATGGCAAGAAAATGCCATGGGTCTGTGGTATTTGCATAGCGTAACTCCGCCCCACCTTGTGGGTATAAAAGGAAGGACGCTGGCAACAAACAGATATGTTTTCACTTCGGAGCCAAGTTTGTTCTTCACTCCACAAGCCATTCTGAGTTTCACTCTTCGAGACGAGCTACTCTCCAGGTGTTGGTGTGACGGTGAATTCCAGCGAGATTCACATTGCTTGCTGATCTGTGCAGTGATTGCCAGACGTCTGTTTCTCCCTGGTCGCTTCTGCGTGGTTTATTCCTCTCTTTTTAGAGTTGTACGCGCGATACATCTTTCCGAAAGATGTCTCATCCGTGCACTTCTGGTTGATGGGCACAATAGCTGCTTTGCGTCTTTGGGCTTTGATCACGCTAAAGCAGCTTTGTGGATGGTTCATGTTCTCATTGCGGGAACATGACCAGCGGTCGAGACTCACTAGAGCGATAGTCCCCTCATCCACACCCCGATCTACACCCTCCTCGAGAAGTGGTACTTCGGCTGGTGGCCAGGGTGACCTGAGGGTTACAGTGTGGAACAAAGCGCCGACAATAATTCCTCGGCCCACACCCCCCTCTTGCATGCCGCAACCCGCGAGTGCACCGACTGAACGCGTGGGATCTTCTTCTGAGATCGTTGCTTTTGGTCTTCCAGACAATGATTCCATGTCCGTCGCAGCAACACAAGGCGGGCTCGAGTCATCGGGAGATGTGCTGCCGCCGTCTGGTGTGCCAGCATTGTCCGAGTCGGATCCCAAACTGACAGCCCTACTCTCTCGGGCAGCTGCGTGCATTGGGATAGAGTGGAATCCTCCACTCAGCCTCTAATACCATTTTTTCCCGAGGTGCATGAGGAGGTCACGAGGTTCTGGAAGACACCACTGTGTCCAAGGATGTGATCGCTCGGCGACCTTCTCCGCCTTTCCTACCCTTGATGAGGCCGCGGCCAATGGGTACACTGGGGTTCCCCAGGTGGAACGTTCTGTTGCGATGCACTTGTGTCCTCAGAGCACTTCCTCCCGTGGTGACCCAAAAGCACCCCTCCAAAGCCTGTAGGTTTTCGTCGACCCTTGTCACAAAGTCCTATAAAGCTGCAGGGCAGGCTGCCGCCTCTTTGCATGCCATCAAGCACGGATGCTCAGGGACATGCACGAGGGCAGGACTGACCCAGGGCTCTTTGATGAGCTGCGTGCCGCCACCGACCTTTCTCTCCGAGCAACGAAGCTGACCACACACTCCCTGGGCCAGGTGATGTCCACTAATGTGTCCAGGAGCGACACCTCTGGCTGAACCTGGCCTATATTCTCAACGCTGAGCGAACCCGTTTGCTCAACGCTCCCATATCCAAGGCCGGCTCTTCGGCTCTACTCTTCGGCGGCGCGGTTGAGGACTTTGCCCAGCAGTTCTCAACCACCCAGAATCAGACTGAGGCAATTAAACATATTCTGTCCCGACGGCCCACTGCTGCCTCCACCCAGCCATCGGCACAGATACCTCAGCCTGCTCGCCGCCAGGACGCCCTCCTGCGGCCCCCTTCTGAGACAGGCTGCTCTGAGATGGCGATCAGTTCTTTTCAGGAGAGGGTAGCAGGCTCTCTCCTTCCCCTGGTCGAGGGACGGGGGGAAATCTTTTGTTCTCTACTCCCCGCTCCTCGCCCCCTGACGGTCAGCACCCCAATGTGGTTGAAGAAAGAACTGACATACATTGGTCCTTCCCTGGTCTCCTCTGTCAGGACGCGGTCAATGACTGTGCCGGGATGCTATTGGTTTGCAGCGATTGACCTGAAGGACGCCTACTTTCATGTCTTCATTCTTCCTCTACACAGACCATTTCTACGCTTTGCTTTCGAGGGGTAGGCATACCAGTACGCGGTCCTCCCATTCGGGTTAGCCCTGTCTCCTCGTTTCTTCACGAAGGCCGTAGAGGCAGCTTTCGCACAGGTTTCGCATTCCTGAACTATCTCGACGACTGGCTGATCCTAGCTCACTCTCGAGACCAGGTTTGCGAACACAGGGACCTTGTGCTTTAGCACCTAGCCCGTCTGGGCCTTCGGGTCAACTGGGAGAAGAGCAAACTTTGCCCCGTGCAGAGGATCTCTTTTCTCAGTATGGAAATCGACTCGGTCGCCATGTGCACACAGCTTACGAGTGAGAGCGCGCGCGCAGTCACTGCTGACTTGCCTGAGACAATTTGAGGACAAGAGTGCGGTTCCACTGAAATTCTTTCAGAGGCTCCTGGGGCATAAGGCATCCACAGCAGTGGCAACGCCACTCGGACTGCTTCATATGAGACCGCTTCAGCTCTGGCTTCGCGATCATGTCCTAAAGTAGGCATGGCAACAAGGCACGTTCTGAGTACCAGTTATTCCGACTTGCCGTCAGACCTTCACCCCGTGGTCGAACCTCACTTTTCTACGGGCTGGAGTGCCCTTAGATCGAGTTGTTGTTGTTGTCTCAACAGATGCCTCCACCACAGGCTGGGGCGCCATGTGCAATGGACATGCTGCCGCGTGCTCCTGGACAGGACCCCAGCACCATTGGCATGTCAATTGCCTCGAGTTGCTGGCAGTACGTCTCGCTCTGCATCACTTCCATGCGTTGCCCAAGAACCATTAAGTACTAGTCCAATCAGACAATACCGCGACAGTAGCGTATTTCAACCGACAAGGTGGTCTACGCTCCCGCTGTATGTCGCAACTCGCTCGCCACCTCCTCTTATGGACGTCGCTTCGAGCCATTTATATTCCTGGGGTCCTGCATTGTGTTGGGTGTCGCCCAGCCTGCAGCTCTGCAGATGTATCTCGTGTACTCGCTTCAACTAGCCGGTAACTGGATCTGCTCAGGTGTCTTCGGTTGCTCGCCATTCCACTCCTGGACTGGATGCGTGCAATATTTCCTCAGGTGAGTTTCACCGAGAAGCCCTGAGTTCCTCCAGCACTGTTGACGTCAACGCCAGAGTCTATGCCTGAGGCAGCTTTCATGTTGGCTAGGTGCCTCCATCTGCATGGTTCCCCTCTGGTGACCCCCACATGTGTATTTCCACTGTAAGCCTCTGTCATAATTCCTGTCTCGTGTTCCCCTTGTCTTGTGTGGACTTTTTGTCATTTCCTGTCCTGTGCCATTTTTTGTAGTCCTTTGTAGTTTTTCTTGTTTATTAGTCTCCCCACGTGTTTCTAATTAGCCACGCCCCCTTGCTATCTTGTTTAGCTTGTTTGCCTCTGTATTTAAGCCCTGTGTCTAGTTTCAGTCTTTGTGAGTTCTTAATGTTATATGTTGGTTGTTCTGTTCCCGAGTCCTGTTTCCTAGTCTGAATTTGTTTAGGTTTGAGTTTATTTAATAAAGTGTGCTGCACGTGGATCCTGCTTCCTCCTATGTTTGAACCGCATCGTTACAGTTCCCTGCCACACAACACTTTTACCCTCTGCCTTGGATAGATTTTTTAGATTGTTTACATCTATGGTTTCCTTTTGAGCAGCTTCCTTGGCCAACGTATCAACCTTTTCATTTGCTGCAATGCCTACATGAGCTGGGACCCATACAAATTATATGTCTACCCCTCTCCTTTTCACATCTCTAATTGCCAGAAGAATATCATATACAAGGTATTGTCGACTCTTTGATGACCCTTTTCCCAATACTATTGATAGCTGACACAGAGTCACTACATATCAACAATTTATGGTTCTGAATCTACTCAGTCCATTGCACTGCCATCAGGATTGCATATAATTCCACTGTGAACACACTTAGGAAATTTGATGTTCTCTTAAAAGCTTGGACATTCCACCTCTGAACAACAAAAGCTGCTCCTGTAGTACCTGTTTCTTGATCCTTTGAACCATCAGTAAAAAATGATAGATGTTCCTGATATCTTTCTGTTATATGACACTGGAAAATGGCACCAAATTTGACTCAGGAGTATCTGACTTAATCACAAGTATCTAAATCAGTCTTTGGGACCTCCAATTGCCATAGGAACTGATGGCTACAGTACTCCTGGACAAAAGTTCTTGTCATGTATAGACATTTCCTGTGCCAATGCCTCCGCTGATCACACCTTTGACCCATCAAATTGACCCAAAAGTTAGTCTGAACCTGCTTTCTCCACAGAGTGGCATTTCTCCAGTTTCTACCTGCAATGAAAACACACTGGAGAAGATCACACAGCTCCTTTACATATTCTCAGTGCCTTAGCTTGGATTATATCTAATCCAGCTAAAACTGATTTGGCTGCTGATCCATGGCTGTAACACCCATATTCAATTCTTGCTCTACTTAAATATATATAAATTTGCTTCAAAGAAGCTTTATCTGCTCCCCAATCTGTTCCAGCAAGACATCTCATTAAATGAATTACCTTTTTACATTTGTCTACTACGTCTAATATATGATCCCTCCATGTCAATCTTGAGTCAAATAACATACCAATAAATTAAAAACTTTTAACCCTTTCCAAATTCCTACCATACAGCTCCAGCTTTATACTTTCATCCATTTTCTTCCTAGTAAAACACATAAACTAAGTCTTCTCAATAGAGGATCTAAAACGCAATTTCCTTCCCAAATCCTCCACTTTCTGTACCTTCTTCAGGATATACTTCACCTCCCCTCACCCCTCCCTCCATTTTAAGTCTAGCATGCCCAAATGCTGAGTTGTTGACATTGTAATAATTTTATTCCTCCAGTGTTAAGATTCAACCTCAGCTGTTGCATTAATTATCCCTGCAATAAAGATAACCAAGTCCCTCTTTTCTCTGAAATTTTCTTGTCTCTGTGTCCATACATTCCTTGTTGCTATTTCCCCTCTAACACTTACTTCATTAATCCTCTTTGTTTGCGCCACTCTTTTTACTTCTTCTGCATAAGGAACACTATCCTTCCTTTTCACACTCTGAATCTCAGTCTCCCTTCTCATTACTAGGCAGCACTGTGTCCCCCTCCACAATTACATCATTTAGGTCTTACCCCCTCTCCACATTCCCCATAGTCATGCTCCCACCACATTTAGCACTCCTTTTAGTTCCAATACACAATTTATCTACTTGACCAAACTTCTGACACTTGTAACATCTTATTGGCTTATGAGTGAACTCTCTTACCCTGTATCTCATATATCCAAACTAAGTATAGCTCTGTAGGGAACTCTTTTGTGCTGAACTTTACCAAAACTGACTAAGTTTCTTTTTTCTCAACCCCCTTGGTTAAAGACTTTACACTTTGAACAGAATCACACTTTTCTTTTAAATTTTTAACCAGCTCCTTCATTTCAATTGCTAAAGGAATTCCATAAATCACTCCTTTACTTCCTTGTTCACCCATTTTCACCAACTTTACTATGGCTGCTCTCCCAACAGCTTGCAACTTTGAATCTCTTCAAATCTGCTCTTCAGAGTTACATCCAGTTAATAAATTGCCATAATTTAGAATCCTAGCATATTTAACCTCACCAACCTGATTCTTAATTATTTTCGTCAATTTTAATGGATCCAAACTCTTAGCTCCTGGCTCTTCAAACCTCACAACAACATTCCATTTCTCCTCACTCTCTTCCATTCCTCTAATCCGCTTTGCTTTATTTATCCTCCTTATCTACCAGTTCCCATCTTCTTGATCCAAATCATCCATACTGCAACAACAACCTTCCTGATTGTTTGCCATGATAGAGAATATATGCAAGTGTATCGTATACCAGACCTATACAGGCCGTCGGCCGAAAATCCCGCAGAATTCTTTCTCCACTAAATCTATCCTAATTCTAACAATCCCCAAAAAATTGTGTTGTGACTTTCACTTGTACAAACCAAACAAAAACAAAACAATGCAAACTTTCTCTAAACGCTGAGCTCACCACTCCTTTCCCCAGCCCGGTCTCCTCCTCGTGGGCGGGTCTAATCGAGGTGTGCGCTTCTAAATCCAGCGCTCATTGGATACACTTGCTGTCAATCAATCAATCAATCAATCAATCAACCAATCAATCAATCACCAACTGAGCACCATTTCATGTTCTTGTTTCATGTCTGTCATGTTATCCCTCTTTTAGTCAAGTGATCCTGCCATGTGTTCTGTGTTGTCAATGGTTCATTGTTTTATGTCCATGTCCCACGCCATGCTTTTGTTTTCTGTTTGATCACGTTTTTGTAAATAAACTGCACTTGGGTTCTCAGTAGTGATGGGAAGTTCGGATTCTTTTACTGACTCTCTTGTTCGATCTCGTTCATCAAAATGAACAAATCTTTTTTCGAGTCGATTCGTTCATTAAGTGATTCCCCGAATTCCCTGAACACATCCACCTACGCAATCTTGATCGTATTCTGAATTAAAGAAGTCAAAAATAATTTAAAGGGAACATAAATAATTACTTTACCATCCACAAGCTCGCCTTCAGTGGACTTACTTTACAGAATACTTGACATAAAATGAACCCAGCAGTTGCCCTCCTATGCCTACGTCAAGGTAACAGGACTATTGAGGACTATATTTTTGAATTTCTGGAAATATCCTACCAAGTGGATTTTAATGATGTTACCCTTAAGGACATCTTTCAAATGGGACTAAACGAACCGGTTCAGTCTCGATTGCCAGGCCCAATTCATTGACTATGCCCTTCTGTTGAGCGGTTCTTCATTTACTGTGGGTTTTGAAGATGAAGAGCCCTGCAAACCTGCAATATCCAGTAAACCTGAGCCACTTCACGTCATGCATGCTAAGTCTGAGTCTCTTCACATCATGCATGCCATGTCTGAGTCTCTTCATGTCATGCCTTACACTCTCAGCTAGAACTCAGTTAGCAACCTACGAAAGGTAGAGTGAGAAAAGAGCAACCACACAACACAACACGTCCAATAACGAAGTATTGCACTCCCCAGATCATGCACATATAACATAATACGTCCACAGGACATAATAATACATAACATATACGTATGTGAGTAGGGTCTTTTTATCTGAAGAAAACAGAAGGGGTTTGGTGCAAGACAGTCTTTTGACTGTGGAATTTGTTAAAATCATATTTAATTTAAAGCTTGATCTTATGTGTAAAAAGTGATTTCTGAAAATCAAACGGAACTGTTACATTGCGAGTTTATGGACCCCGGTGGAAATGGAGAATGTAAAATGCCTTAGACCCATTATAAGTTCTATAGGTGAATTTGAATGTTTCCAACTTTTTCTCTCAAATGACTTAATTCTCACTAAATTTGGGTTCTGTATCTCATGACTGAATGATTCTCACCTGCAGTGCAGATGGTAATTTCGAAGCCACAGTGACAAAAGCAGTGGTAAGATATGATGGCACTATCTCCTGGACCCCTCCTGCCAACTATAAATCTGCCTGCACCATCGATGTGACATTTTTCCCCTTTGACCTTCAAAACTGCTCCATGAAGTTTGGCTCCTGGACCTACGATGGTTCCCTGGTAGGTTTTTATCTATTATTAGATGCATTAAAACTACAGTAGTGTTTGCTTGTTGAAAGGAATAGTTAACCCAAAAATGAAAATTCTGAAAATTATTTACTTTTTAAAAACCTTTATTTATTATGTACCTATCTATTGTCAGTTCATAGTGACGATTACAAGTAGCTAATATAACTTGTGTTCTATAGTCCATGTCTTCTGACGCCATTATGATAGTTTCTGTGTTTAACATTTTGATATTTATACAACAGCTGCACAATATTCATTTTTTAAGGTGGACATTCTCCTTGAGGATGTACAAGTGGACAAACGTGACTATTTTGACAACGGTGAATGGGAGATTGTGACGGCCACAGGTAGCCGGGGTTTGAGAAGCGATGGGACATTTTTCTATCCATCCATCACCTACTCCTTTATTATCCGACGTCTTCCACTTTTCTACACACTCTTCCTCATCATTCCCTGCATTGGATTGTCTTTCTTGACCGTGCTGGTGTTTTATCTCCCATCTAATGGAGGAGAGAAAATCTCCCTCTGCACGTCTGTCCTAGTCTCCCTTACTGTCTTTCTTCTGGTGATAGAAGAGATCATCCCTTCCTCCTCAAAGGTGGTTCTCTTTGTAAGAATTCAAAGCTATTTTAAATAACTTCTATATTTAAATTAGGTATTTACTGTAAGTCAATGTGCCACACATAGTACTCTTCTGAATTATTTCACACTATTGTCTGCAATAAGAGTAAATTGCAGTATTTCTCAGCTATTGGTTGTCTGTGTGATAAAGTTTCACCATAAATATAAGTTCAATGATGCAGGCATTGAATTTCTTTTCTGTATTTACTTTGAGGGCCCTTTTGTCATTCTGCAGTGTAACACTCCTAACTGAATTTATGGAATATATATGATATATATATGATAGTATATCTATATGATCTTATAATCCATCATTTTAGTTAAGTTTTAAATGAACTGGGGTACCACTTTGAGGGACAGGGGGACCACAGAAAATCTGTGAAAGAAATTCAAAGATTTTACAAAATAATGATTTCGGGCTGTTCACCCCATACACCGCTCAAAAATCAGCTAAAAAATCAGCTCAAAAATCTCACATCGAGTCAATTTAGATTCTATACAATATGATATTTTATACTTGCCATTAGAATATTAGGCGAATGTTTAAACCCTAAGTTTGAACCTCAGTCTTTTAAAACCCTAAGACTGCAGTTGGAAAAATAAATACAACTGCTTTACGCTATTCAATTACCGTATATAAAATGTTATATTATTGCAATTTTGTTTTTAAAACACATATTGAGATAATTTCCAATGATTTTTACGTTTACTTTCAATTCTTTCATTCTTATTTTAAAATAGCTCAAATGACTTATTTTTTCTGCAATGTTGTTTTCTGTCCCAGGTGATTCCTCTCATTGGAGAATATTTGGTTTTCACTATGATCTTTGTGACCCTTTCCATTGTCATCACCGTCTTTGCTATTAACATCCATCATCGCTCCTCGTCTACTCATCACAGCATGGCGCCCTGGGTCCGCCGTATCTTTCTGCACCACCTGCCAAAAATGCTGTGCATGCGCAGCCATGTGGACCGCTACGCCACCACCCCAGGGAGGCAGAGAGCAGACAGGACTGGAAGAGGAGGGCTGGGGTATGAGAAGAGTTTAGGCCAGGATACCACTCTGCTCAGTGCAGAAGACAGTCTGCGGGCAGCCTTAGAATCTATACACTACATCACGCTTCATGTGGTGAAGGAGAATGAAGTCAGAAAGGTAAGAGTCTCACTTTAGACTCACTCCCAGGCATGATGTGATTTTTGAGTTGTAATGAATTGTAATGCTTCTTTTTAGGTTGTTCAGGACTGGAAGTTTGTGGCCCGGGTCCTGGACCGGGTTTTCCTGTGGGCATTTCTCTTAGTATCACTGCTTGGCTCTGCTCTCCTTTTTATCCCTGTCATCTATAAATGGGCCAATATCATTGTCCCCAGCTATGCTGGAAGTACCAGCTAAAACACATGAATGTATAAAATTACAAAATCTTTTGCTTGGATACATTTTTTGCATTATTGTTACATTTATTATTGTAGTCTTCAAAACATCTATGCAACTTCGAGCGCTGTCATTTATGCTGTAACATGCTGCATCACATTGTTATATGTGACCCTGGATCACAAAACCAGTTACAAATCGTATGGGTAAATTTGTGGCAATTGCCAATGCATTGTATGGGTCAAAATTATTCTTTTATTCAAGATTTTTCTTTTATGCCAAAAATCATGAGGATATTAAGTAAAGATCATGTTCCATGAAGATACTTTGTACATTTCCTAACGTAAATATATAAAACATTTATTTTTGTGAGTGAATGCAGCACAATCGCAAACATAAATGAACCACTTTAAAGGCGATTTTCTCAATGTTTAGATTATTTTGCACCCTCAGATTCCAGAATAGGTGTATCTCTGCAAAATATTGTCCAATCCTAACAAACCATACATCAATGGAAAGCTTATTTATCCAGCTTACATATAATGTAATACATCTCAATTCCAAAAAATGTAACCATGTGACTGGTTTTGTTGTCCAGGGTCACATATGCTGATTTCATTACAATAAAATTACATTAAAGTATATTTTATCTTTATCTTTAAAATTTACAATAAAAAAATAGTTATTGTGCATTGTGACAATTTATAATTGTTTCCTTCTGAGAATATTAACAAAACATATAGATTACTCATCTTGAACTCAAGGGCGTGTACAATTTTTCTGTCCAATTAAATGCTCTCTGTTATGAGAATGCCCCTCCCCCTAATATCATCTGCTACATAGCAATATTTTCTGGGATCTGATGTTAGCTAAAAGCTTGTGGCAATTTAACCATTGTTAAATAGCCTTACCCTTAAAGGAGATTTTTGTCTTTTTCAGTTTTTTATTTATTTATAATTTTGCCTGTTATTGTCAACTACACACGTTTGGGCACAAGTGTGATTTTTATTGGAATATTGGAATTTATTGGAATTTTTATTGGACACAAAATAGTTACACTTAGGACCTTGAAGGGTTAGTTCACCCAAAAATGAAAATTCTGTCAGTAATTACTCACCCTCATGTTGTTCCAATCCCATAAGACTTTCGTTCATTTTCGGAACACAAATTAAGATATTTTTGATGAAATCTGAGAGCTGTCTCACTCCTTCATAGGCTTCTAGGCAATTTCATCAATAGTATCTGTCTGCAGCCTGCAAGACTTCAAGTTACGCCCCTTCAAGTTACGCCCACTTTTAGTCACGCCCCTTCAAGTTAAGCCTAGGCCTACTTCCAAATTACCGCGAGAACAATTCCATATGCTCTTGCACGAGTTTAACATCAAGTTACACCCACTTTTAGTTACGCCTGCTTTCAAATTACCGCGAGAACAGTTAATAACCGCGAGAACAGTTACATATTCTCTCGCACAAGTTTAACATAAATTCATTCATTCATTTATTTATTTATGAAGGGACCATGCACAATTTTTAACATAAAATGTCCATTTCATGTATTGTACCGGATTTAGCCAAATGCTATTTTTCATCCGTAGTCCCCCAAACGAGACAAAGCTAACAAAACATTACACAAACAATACCTAAATTCACATACAATACATACATACACACATACTGTCAAGGCCATAGAAAAACATAAATAAATAAATCAATTTAACTACAACAGTCTCAATGGTTACATAATTGGTTCAATTTTAAAAAGGATTTTAACTTCAATTTAAAAAGACCATGAGCTTTACACCCTTTTATGTCCTCTGGTAGGGCATTCCATTGATTAGTGGCTTTCACTGCAAAAGATGATAGTCCAAATGCGGAACGACGAAAGGGAACCAGACAATTACTGTAATTACTGTAATTACTATAAGTGATAGTCTGGTAGATCTCATATAGATCTCTCATAAACTGAACATACTCGAGTTAATTAAACTGACTCTTAGTTGTTCAAGAACAGAAACCTCTGAGATGACATCTTCAAAATTCTTGTTTTGTCTGTATACAGCAAAGCAAGTTGCAATCTGCATTAGCACCAATTTATTGATAATGTATTGCTAGAAACCATCTTGCAATGTATTGTTTTTTTCAATTTGTTCTTGTGGAATTGGGCTTTGTCTAAAAATTTTTTTTTTTAAATATATTTTTTTAAACAAATATTTTTAAACATCTTTCCATATCGTATTGTATGCCTGATGTGCTGTAGTGTAGATTATATTACGATGATTAAAATAATTTTAGCACTAGAATCTTGACTTGAATCATAACTTAGGCCCAGACATAGACAGATAAAAGGACAAATGTAGAATCATCACTCAAAAGCACCACAGCTGCACAAAAATCACAGAGGAAACAGTGGAAAAACCAGGAACAAATTTTAACAAGAAACTCATTTTTACGACAATTCCGAGAGCACGTTAAGGCAGCAATATTAGACCGTAAAAAAACTATTGCTTACTTATCTTTCAGCGAGGACGGTTAAGTTTTAATAGATTATCAACTCTAGAAACAATACTAAAATGTGTTACTACAATAGGCTATGAAAATGACTGACACACTTCAAATTAAACGGTTATCTCGGGAAAATATTCTTACCGTTGTCTCTAAACGAGCTGCCATCTTGCCAACAACATCTGGTTCTGACATATTGTGTCGTTCGGTGTGATTTGGACAACTTCAAGTTACGCCCGACTTCAAGTTACGCCCCTCTCTTGCAGTCCGAAGACAGACCCATCTCAATTTCATTCTGCCAGTCCAGACAATTTAGTAAAAACATCGTTAAAATAGTCCAAGTGACTACACTGGCTCAACGAGATTGCCACGGCGAATGCGTGAGAACTGAGAAGATGGGATGAATGAACACGATCATTTGATGGGAAAGTGTGAAAGGTAAGCCATTCATTTTGCGGAATTGGTAAGGCACTTTACATTTTCTCATTGGTTTCTCACGATTTGGACATCAAGGAAATGCACACTTTAGAACCATTTTAAACACTACATCGAGACCCATCTGCATCATCTTCTCAGTTCTCGCGTATGCGTCGTGGCGCTCTCGTGAACTCACGTCAGAGGCCCACACAGAAGAAAACTTCTAGATGAGTAAAGTCGTTATTTTTTTATTTATTTTGTGGACAAAAAGAATTCTCGTCCCTTGATAAACTTGATATTATGATGTCTTTTTTACAAGATGGCACCATTTTCTCAGGTTTGGCCTATAAAGCAAAAACTCTTTTTCCTGTTTTCGGCATCTGTGTATTATAGAGCCAATTGGATAAATGATGCAGCTATAATGTGGGTGTGTTGGTATATGGATGTCAGAGTGTGGTTTGTATGTATGTACTAAAAAAGTGTGTGTGTGTGCGAAATATATGAGAGAGAGAGAGAAATTATACTGTACTGCAAATCATAAAACCACCCACTGTGTATCAGTGAAGCTTTACTTGGATGAAATTGAAAAAGTTTGGTACTGCAGCCAAACCAAATATTATGTAAGCTAATTTTTTTGAGATATCAAGCTCAAATTTGGAACACAACTTCTTTAGATTAATGGCTTTGATTTTGTTATGTTTTAAGCAGAGAAGAAGAGAGCTGAGAATCCAGTTGCATACTGGTTGTGGTTCCACTGTATGCAACAAAAAATGGCTTACTGAGAAAATTCCCAGTCCTCCCTATTGCCAAATCATCCCTGCCAACAGTAAAAAACTATCTTCTTTATTAACACACACATAATTGTATAATTTGAAACCTGAATGGACATATTTAGATGAATTTTGCTCAGCTTCTGCCTTTAATAATTCATTTTGTAGCAAGGTTAGAGATTCAGGGGAGAACAGAAGCCATTTTTTTATGGATCTGAATGGAGGAAGAGGCTTCACTACACTAAATAAAACACTTTTGTAAGGAAATAGCTTATCATTTAATGAATAGACTGCCTGTCCACTAATCTTCAACATGTTTTACACTAAACAATTCTTTTGTTGCTAACGATATGTAGATTTTACTATGATAAAAAGGTTATTTTATAAGAGAATGCAGAGAAGGGAATGTCGCGAAAGGTAGGATTAATTTACGGCATTACCATAGTATTTAATAGCAATATTGAGTGATATTGTATTGTCTAAAGAAAGTAAAAAATACAGATGTTTTCTTTCTTTTGATTTCAGGTTTTACCAGTTATAAGACTTGAATCGTAATGACTTATAACTGCATGTATGCATATGATGCTGATAATTTGCATTTTAATGAATAAAGAGAAAATTTATAGTTTAATTATAGTGTATAATATATTTATTATAAATATAAGTGTTTTTTCTATCGCTGCCAGGTTAATCTTGTACCGTAATGAAATAGGACTGCTGTGTGCTTAATGATGATGATATAATGCTTACAGTGAATGATGGTAAAAAAAAGTTTGCATTGACTAGTACTTTAAAACTAGTAGAGATATTCACGCTCTTTTTTTCCACAGTAAAGGACATTACACAAACAATGCAGTCCTGCTCTACCTTTACTAGCGATAGAACACCAAATACAGAAAATTTATTCACAAGACCAATGCGCTAATCCACAAAACACAGATTAACTAAAAACTGTTACTGATTGTCATAAAACTTTGAACTGCAGGCACTGACGTCCCTGCCATTACACGATAGGATAAGGTGCCTCACATGATCCAAGTTAGCCGTTACGCTTGCTTTCTCCAGTGGTAAGAGATACAGACCCTCTCATTTCCCTATAATAAGACAATCTCTGGCCTTGCTCTGTTCCCACGCCTCTTGGACCCGCCCTCACATTTATTTAAACCTCTGACTCTACACTGTGAGACATTCACTCACTGGCTTCATCTAAGGGTAAGATTTTTTTTTAAAATTATCATTAAAATAATAAGAATTTAGATAGATATTTTATTGTTTGTTCATGTTTCTGTTGATGTGTTACCACTCTTCTTAAACTTTTCTCAGTAACACTTTACAATAAGGTTTCATTTGTTAACACAAGTAAGCTATATTAGTTAACATTAACTAAGAATGAATGAGACTTTTATAGTTATTTTTTTGAGTATACTGCATTTATTAATCTTAGTTAATATTAATTTCAACATTTCCTAATACATTTTTAAAATCAAGGGTTGTTTTTGTTAACATTAGTTAATTCTCTGTGAACAAACATTAAATATTACTGAATGTAAAAATATATTGTTCACGGCTAGTTAACATTAACTATGTTAACAAATGAGACCTTGTTTTTCTTACTGTTTTATTTCATTGTATCATCTTTTTGTATCTTACATGCTCCCACATCTTAAATCTTACTGTTTTTCACAACTCCATTCTCACTTCCTATTTTTGGTTGCAATTTATGTTGTATTTAAGTAACTTTTTATGAAATATCACCTGCAATTCACATATTGGAACATATTTAATTTTAGCGACTACAAAATGTTGTTGTTTAGATACAAAACATAATATTGTCATAGAAATTGTTATCCAGTTTTCTTGTAAAAATATATATTATATTTGGTTTTCCAGTAGAAATATTGAAACATAAAACAAGATTACCATAGAAATTGTTGAAATAATAATAATAACAAAAGATTTCTAATTGTTTTCTGCTGTGTGCCCTATATCATTCAAATTCAAGTCCCTACATTTTTCTTAAACTGTGTAACACTGCAGAATGGGCAAATTCTATTAAAGCAGAGCAACCAGCTTCACCAAACAGAGCTGCAAACACAATAAGCTTATTTGACATGACAAACACCTCGCCTTGAATGTAAATGAGAATAAACAGAGAAAAGGAGCCTGAGAATGAACCAAATAAGTTCTGTCAAGAGCTGAGAATTGTCACTTCTCTTAGTAGACAAGCAATATATGTGAGCAAAAAGCAAATTATTATTAAAATGTCACGCACATTTCTTTTGTTATAAGTTGATGCATTTATTAGAGTTAATATTTAACAGAACAACATTACATACAAACAAAACATCTCAGTTGTGAGACACACTGCTCAGCATGAATGTCACAACAACTTGGATCCCGCGATCAATTGGGTCTTCTTTAAACTAGAATATATTTACGAAACATGATGGTGATTTTCAAAGGTTTTACCTGATTTGCTTTAACCCACTTGAGACTAGGTTTATAGGTAGGCCAGTAAGTCATCATGAGTACATTTACTGTACTGTGAATTCTGACATAATACTATTTTCACACTGTTTTTCACCCATACTATATAGTAGGGAAGTAAGCGATTTTGGATGCAGTCTTTTGTGCAAAACTTGCTCATCTCAATTGAGCCTAAGGACACAAACACTCCCCAATCTGCAATTGTTTGGACAATCTGATTGTCCCACCCCAAGCTCACCCCATTGTTTGCTGTGTTGGATTGTTTGGGATGACCAAATAAACAGAGCAAAGTTTTGATAGCACCAGACACAGTGTTTATACTTTTCAGGAAAATTAACCTACAAATGGTGTACTTATAGTTGTCGCTACACATTGAATCTTTAATAAGATGAGGGAAAAACACATTTCAGCTTTAAAACTGTTTTTGCATTGTTTCTTAAAGGACTCTAATGGATCTGAGAGGGTACTTCAAGAGGATTGGGTTTACTGGCCAATATGACAAACCCGACCTGGACACTTTACGCACCATCCACAAGCTACATGTTATGACAATTCCATTTGAGAACCTCAGCATCCACTGTGGAGAAAAGAACACGACAGACCTGCACATCATCTATGATAAATTAGTCAAGAGCAATCGGGGTGGCTGGTGTTGTGAAAACAACCTCTTGTTCTCATGGGTCCTAAAGGAGATGGGTTTCAAATACACCACACTAGGCTCCAAGGTGTTCAACAAGTTCCAAAATGATTTCCACACCGTGGACTCTCATCTTATCAATCTGGTGGAGATTGATGGGAAGCCTTACATTACTGATGTGAGCTATGGAGTGTCATGCCAGCTGTGGTATCCCTTAGAGATGGTCTCGGGTAAAGATCAGCCACAACCTCCCGGTGTGTTCCGCCTCCTAAACGATGGGATGAGGTGGGTTCTTGAGAAGACATCAAGAAAGCCAGTGGTCAAAGATAAGGCCTATGCTAATTCCAGCCTCCTTGACCATCGCCTGATGAAAAAAATGTATTGCTTCCCATTAACACCCCGTAATAAAGAGCATTTTGTGGAGACGCTGGATTGCCTGCAGACCAGCCCAGATTCTCGGTTTGTGCTGAAGTCCATTTGCTCCCTTCAGACGGCCACAGGCTTCAGAGCTCTGATTGGCTGGACTTACAGTGAGATCACCTACAACCCGGAGGAGGACTCTGACATTGTGGACATGAAGGAAATTCCTGACTGTGAACTAGAGGCTGTGTTGAGGGAAAAGTTTCATGTGGTGTTAGTTAATAAATTCACACCTAAAAATAACAAAGCTAATTATTGCATGTAATGCTCAGAAGCATAACATAGGAATCGGAAGAAGAAAGCAGCAGTCAATAGCAGTAGGATTAGAGCAGCAAAAGGCAAGGCTAAAACAGATTATACAAAAGAAAGCAAAGCAGTGAAGAGGAGTATCAAGAATGATAAAAAAGACTATTTGAGTAGACTGTCAGCTGAAGCAGAGCAGGTAGCATACAACGGAAATATGAAACAAATGTATGACATCTGTAATATAATGGGCAGCACTTTATTTTACAGTCCTGTTCCCCATATACATACTATATCTACTTCTTTTAGTAATTACAATAACTGGGTAATAACCAACCTACCCCTAAACCTAACCTCTGTGGTGTTTTGATGCTTATTTCTGGAAAAAAAATAAAATAAAAAAAAATAAAAAAAAATAAAGAGTTTTATTTATTTAACATAGACATGGAATCAATGTACTAAAGATTAAAAATTATTGACTTGTGTTTATCTCAGTGACTGAGATATTAGAATGTATGCTAATTCAGCTCTATAGTTTGTGTCTACAACAATGCATTTTGAATTGTCTGTCGAAAGATTCAATAGGGGATATTTAGAAACAATAAAAAAATCATTGTAAGTTTGATTTTTGTTTTGTTTTTTATTTACTTCAATAAGCAATTTTGGTCATCACTTGATGTTTAATGCACAATTCAAGTCCAGTTGAGAATTATTCTTTTAAACCTCATCAATTGCTAACAAAGTTTGTAAATGATTGTCCAGACCCCTGCTGAAAAAGCACACAGAACAGCATTGTTAATTAAAATCAGTTACTAAACTACTGGTTAGGTTAAGATTTTAAAAATCAGCAGGTTTAAGTTTTGCACAGGTAAATAGTTTACAAACAACATGGACATGAACTTTTTTCCCAATATCAACATTTTAGTTTCCATTACAGTGCCTCAAGTAAATAAATGATACTTTATACTAATTATAACAGAAAGAAACTACATGTATAATAATTATACAGATGTTGAATAAATTGGGTTTTCACTGCACAATATATTTAAAATAAGTCTGGGCTAACCCTGTAACATTCAAAATGTTTGATGTTGAATTTTATAGGGCAAAAGTCAGAGTAATGGCATTAATTAGGAAAAATGACTGCCCCATACCACTTTTTTTTTACTACAGTATAGTAAATGTTATCTGATAGAGAAATATGTTTCTGTAAAAAAAGATTACTATATGGAAAATTCACATACATGAACGAATAAAACATTTTAGAAAAACAAGACTAGACAGGGGAAGTAGAATTTTATTATTCTAAAACACATTGGAATGAAAAGTGAGTCATACAAATTGTAATCTAAGATTCAGATGAAAAACTGTGGAAAAACGTTTACATTTTTTAAATTTTGCATTAGTGTTATAATTTTTTTAATATCTTGATGTTTTCCGGTCAGACATAATGTCATCATTAATTCATCATTAATCTTTTTTCTCTAAAATTCAGTGTGCAGTTCATTACACAAGTAATAATCAAAGTCATAGGAAAGACATATAAGAATAATGCATGTCTATATTAAATACGCAAATGTGTTACTCAGTTTTCCTTTTTCTGCTGCAGCACTTGAACCACAGATATCGAACTGTTAAAAATATAGATAGAGTGAATATCAGAACAACTGCAAACAATGTAACTGCAACATCTACTGAGTAATAGGAGTACCAAGGCAGTTTGTAGGACTCTGTACGGAGGTGAGCAGCACCTTTGTGTCTCATTACAAACTCAATCCAGAAGAGGGCGCTGTCCAAAGGTTTAACTGGCTTGTCTCTGTGCAGATGGGAGAGTCTCTGCATACTCAGTCTGTAAGATGGTTTATTGATTACTTCCTGTATGGCTGCATGCAGTGTGTTTTTATCTAAAGTTGCGATGGAAACAATCTTGGCTCCTCCCCTTTCATGCAACCGAAGAAGATTGTCATACTGGTCAAAAAAGAATGGAATTCCAATCACTGGAATACCATGGTACAAAGCTTCTTGAACCCCATTGGTTCCACCATGTGCAATAAAAATTTTAGTCTTTGGATGCCCTAGAAGGTCGTTCTGTGGCATCCAGTCAACCAGTAATGTGTTGTTCCCCAAAGTAGATGGTCTCTTTCCAGTGTATCTCCAAATCACCTTTTGCGGGAGCAGAGCAAAAGCAGTAGCTATCTCCGCTGTTAAATCATCTGGTAGGGCACTGATAAACGACCCTAAAGACATGATGATGACTCCATGCTCTCCAGAACTTTGCATGAAGTCCTGCAGATCATGTGGAAGGGCCTTCGCTGGTTTACACTGAAATCCTCCAATGTAGATGATATTTGGCATTGTTGGACGTGGAAATTCAAAAACAAAATCAACCCTCATAAGCCATAAATCAGCCCCCTGGAGAAGTTCATAAAAATTTACAGGTGGATGGAAATATTTGTCACAAAGTGCTTGGTACTGTGGCAAATTAAAATAGCTGTACTGGAAGTCCATTAGGAAATAGTGGAAAACATTTTTTACTCGTTGCAAGAAGTTCATCTTGTCAGTGTTTCCAGATCCTGTGATAGGGATGTAAGACATTGGTGAGGGAGCGATGTTAAAGTGTCCCTCACCAGTAGTGGTCCATCTAACATTATATACCATGGGTAACTTGAGTTTATGAGCCAAGAAAATGCCTGCACCCCATACTGGATCAGTAAGCATCACATCATACTCTTTTTCTTGCAGTGCCTTCATAATTTCCTCACTTTCAAACATGTTTGTTATAAGCTGACATATCATTTTATGCATTTCATACATGTTACTAACCATATCCAAAAACAGCTGTACAGCGCTCAGCCAGTGGCTCTTTCCTCTTTCATGGTCGATTATATTGGAGAGCATGTCTTCTACAAATTTTTCATCCATTCCTTTGGTGCTAGGTATGGTTATAGAGTTGTAATAAGTTGAATTGTCCTTTACAAACCAGCTATTATAGGTGCGTATTACATCAATGCTGTGCCCTTGACCATGTAAAGCCTTGATGAGGATGTCCATGTTCACCCAGTGACTTCCCTCCAAAGGCACCACCAAGATTTTGCCACCATCACAGAGAGAACCAAAAAGTACTATGACTGTTAACCAGAGAGAGACAGAAACCATGTTCTTAGTAAATGGTGTCATCTTGCCTGTAAAAAAAAAAAAAAAAAAAAAATGGGATTACATAAAATCAGATAACATAATTTGTTTAGTTACTTTAGTGAATAATGTTTCCGACACTGTGCAGTACTGACATTACAAAATAAATAGATGAAAAAGATTTAGAGGTTTATTTGTGTCACCTCATTATCTAAATGCCTTGTCAGGCAAACCAGGCAAAATAGTAAATATTGAAGGCTCCAAGGTGGAATGGCTTGTTGTTCCGGAAAAGCTGATAGTTAGTGATGTGTTAGAGTATAATTGATGTTGTTCTGAGACTGTAACTCCTTGTGAATCTTGAAGCTGACTTCTGCCTGATGAAACTGCAAACTATCTTCAGTAAAATTTTCGTCAATTAACTGCACATCTGACTCCAGGTCTTCATTCATCATTCTGGGTCTTTAATGGTCTCCAACAATATAGTTTATTATCTTACACAAACAGAATACCTTTGAAAATGTGAACAGCAATAGTTTACGCTTAACATCAAAACTTAATTAACTTTTTGAAGAGCGTGATTTATTTGCTTGCCATCTCAAGAAAAAAGGGGCTGCTGGTGAATATTCATGAAGCCTCGTCTAGTGGAAACAAATTCCTCAGGATAACTGGCTCTTTGTTCGTCAGTTTAACGCTCACAGTTAATTTTTCAGACCACGCAAATGCTAAAATAAATAAAACAAATTTTTTTCTTCATCAATGGATACTTATACTGTACATGTGCTCTCTTTTTTATTTGTGACAGTGATTTGTCACCTTCATTAACGGATGCATTGGCTTTGATAAATTCTAAGCATTTTAAAATAATTGATCTGTTATTTTAATATTTTGAATAGAATATCATCACACATATGAATTCCCTCATATCTGCTGGGGTTTATTTGTTTACATACATGCACTAAACAGCATCAGTTAGGGCTCTTAGAACAAAGGTGCGCATATTTGGAGAAATTTACATTTTTTATCACGTTTGCAAAATATTTAGTCAAACAGAATACCATTTATATTCCTTTCACAATGAATTATGCGATCTGAAGAGCTAAAACAACGTACACGGCGCTGTCTGTCTGTTCTTTTCCTGGTTTGTCAGTTTGACCTTAGCTGCGCTCATTCGGTCTACACAGCTGTCAATCATCTTACGTGAATCAACATGATCATAATCCTGCCCTTCTGCATGACGCTGTCCTGTACACTTCCCCGTGAAAATCAAAGCCAAAGAAACATTTCTACACGTGAAGTTAATACATGGTTAATATAATGGTTTGTGACTGATTTTCATGCGATTTGGGGGAATGTTTACAGTATGCGTGCTAAATATATTTGAACAACATTATATGACTAAAATCTAGCCTACATTAGATTGCGATCGGAAGTTCGTACAAATACTCAATGGTTGTTTAAAGGGAGTTTTGAGTAAAAGTAGAATCTTTTAAATTTTTTTATTTTAATTTTTTAGAAAGACTTCAGATAATAGGCAGATTATTGTAGACTATAGTATGGAAGTGGTATGGCTGGGTAAGCCATAATGCCAGAATAAATGCTAATAATGGCAGAATACAAACAAAGGAATAATGCTAAAAAATAAATTAAGATTAAAACTCTTACCAGCAGAGGTGCGAAAGTTTTGTCAAATGAGAACAATAGAACATGAATTAAGCAGTTCTTCTTGCCAGACATTAGATAATAGACTGCAAATGGGTGTTTAAAGGGCAATATAATATTTTATTAACATCTTTATTAGCCTTCTCTAAAAACTCACGGCATGATCTTAGAACATCTTTAATAAAATTCATAGTTTTAGAGATATAATTGTCATGAGTCTGGTATCCTTCTAGCTCCCTCTTCTGGTTACACACACACATTACCTCACGCACCTTAAGTCACCCTCAGCTGTTTCTAGTTATATCCTCGTCACACTCATTCTCTCACACCTGTTCTCTCTTTTCCCTAATTGTCTGTGCTATTTCCTGCTCTCCCTTTTCCCTGTTTCTTTGCCAGATTATTCCATTCTCTACTCATGCAAGAGAGGTCTTTTGACCTGCTGTATCTGTCCTGTCCGAGTCCTGTCCTGTCTGAGTTTGATCCGTCATCCAGCCTGCTCAGGTCTATATCTAATTGTTCCATACTAACCCCTGCTCTACACTCTGTCTAGCCCGCCTGCTGCAGACGAACGTCCTGAGCTTTCTTCTCTGCGGACCAGTAGAACGCTCATTCTCGAGGGGTCAGAGAAGAGCGCCCGCTGGACCCTGTTCTCAGACTGTGTGCCGTTGTCTACTTTAAGGAGAGACTTTCTCATTTTGTTATTGGAGCGTCAGAATCTACTGCTGCCTTTCTGTTGTTTATCTCAAAGTATATTTCTGTTGGACTGAATTCACTCCCACAATTAAAGAGACTGTTATCGGCAATTCACTTTTGGGTCTTACCTTTCCTCACAACAGAATAATCTGGCCAGCCATGGACCCAGCGAACACGAACTCGATTCACACAGCCGTTGAATTCCAAGGTGCTATGCTCGGCAAGCATTATGAGGAGATAACCGCTGCACGACACGCGGTACAGACGCTGTCTGCCCAACTCACTGATCTGTCTCTACAGGTCCACCAGGTCAGGAGGGATCCTCCTGTTCCTTCAAGATCACCGGAAGCCCCAGAACCCAGAATAAACAACCCCCCGTGCTATGCCGGTGAGCCCACTCAGTGTCGCTCGTTTCTCACGCAGTGTGAGGTTGTTTTCTCCCTTCAGCCGACTACTTATTCGAGAGAGCGAGCCCGGGTAGTTTACGTCATCTCTCTCTTGACCGGGCGCGCTCGTGAGTGGGGCACCGCCGCCTGGGAGGCTGAGGTAGAGTTCACCACCTATTTTGATTTATTCAAGGAAGAGATGATACGTGTGTTCGACCGTTCTGCTCATGGAGAGGAGGCGTCTCGCGTTCTTTCATCCCTTCGCCAGGGCAGACGGACTGTTGTGGATTATTCCATTGAGTTCTACACCCTGTCAACCACCTGTGGATGGAATGAGCCAGCTCTTGTCGCACATTTCCTAGAGAGGCTGAGTACAAACGTCAAGGACGAGGTAATCACCCGCGAACTACCCACCCGTCTTATTCCTCTCATCGAGTTAGCCATTTGGGTCGAGAAGCGGTTTGACCTCCGCCGTCGCACAAGAGGATTGGATGCCTTCACTCAACCGGCTGTTTCAACTATCTCCGCTCCTCTTTCTACCAACCCAGATCCAGAGCCTATGCAACTTGGGGTCTCCGCATTTCTGCCAAGGAGAGGGAGGGCCGCGTCATCAATCGTCTTTGCATGTATTGCGGGGCGTCCAACCATTATGTTTCTGCATGTCCAGTAAAAACCGGCGCTGATCTCTCCATCGAAGTCATGCACCATCATTCCTGTAGTCCAGCACTGGTCTGACTTTTCCGTTTCTTGTAACGCTTTGATAGACTCTGGTGCTGAGGGGAACTTCCTTGACGATACTTGGGCACTTAAACAAGGT
Source organism: Meda fulgida (assembly GCA_030578275.1). Classification (NCBI taxonomy): domain Eukaryota; kingdom Metazoa; phylum Chordata; class Actinopteri; order Cypriniformes; family Leuciscidae; genus Meda; species Meda fulgida. Next base: position 8,167,547 of record CM060633.1, read on the forward strand.
ATTCCCCTGACGAAACGCGATGAGACCACTCCCCTTTTTGCCCTAGATGGTAGTTCCCTTCCTGAGGTTCCTCTGCGGTCCATCCCCTTATCTCTCACTGTGTCAGGCAACCACCATGAGACTCTTTCCTTTTTAATTTCACTCCCCTTATTCCCCAGTAGTACTAGGACACCCTTGGCTAGTTAAACACAACCCTCACATTAACTGGTCAAATAATAGTATTCTCTCATGGAACCTGTCTTGTCATGTCGAATGTTTATTGTCTGCTAATCCTCCTGTTTCCCCCGTCTCTGTGTTTCAGGAGAAGCCGGGTGATTTGATTGGGGTCCCGGAGGAGTATCACGATTTGCGGGCGGTTTTCAGTCGTTTCAAGGCCACTTCTCTCCCTCCTCACCGTCCCTATGATTGCAGTATTGATCTTCTTCCCGATACCACGCCACCCTGCGGCAGGCTTTTTTCCTTGTCTGCTCCCGAGCGCGACGCGTTAGAGAAATATCTTTTCGAGTCCCTCCGCGCTGGTACCATAGTTGCTTCCTCCTCTCCAGCCGGCACAGGGTTTTTCTTTGTTAAAAAGAAAGACGGCTCTTTGCGCCCCTGTATTGACTATAGGGGTCTCAATGACATTACCGTTAAGAATCGCTATTCCTTGCCGCTAATGTCATCCGCCTTTGAGTTGTTACAGGGGGCAAAGGTCTTCACTAAATTGGATCTGCGCAACGCGTACCACCTTATTCGCATCAAACAGGGAGATGAATGGAAGACTGCGTTTAATACCCCATTAGGTCACTTCGAATATCGGGTTCTTCCGTTCGGGCTGGTAAACGCTCCCGCTGTCTTTCAAGCCTTAATTAATGACGTCCAAAGAGATATGCTTAATGTCTTCGTCTTTGTTTATCTTGACGACATTTTGATCTTCTCTGGGCTTTGTTTTTTGGTCGTTTTGATTTCACTATTTCTTACCGCCCAGGTTCTAAGAACATAAAACCTGACTCTCTCTCTCGTCTCTTCGATCCCACAGATGTACCCTCGACTCCCGAGGTGATCGTTTCGCCAGGTCGAGTTATTGGTGCTGCTATCTGGGGAATCGAGAGACTAGTGAAGCGCGCTCTGTCCCGCTCCGTCGCTCCGCGTAACGTTCCTAGGAATCTTCTTTTTGTACCTGTTACTGCGCGTATGGCGGTACTTCAGTGGGCTCACTCATCTAAATTGACTGTTCATCCCGGCGTTAGGGGCACACTCTCAACCGTTCGTCAACGATTTTGGTGGCCCACTCTCGAACGAGATGCACGACGCTTTATTGCCTCGTGCACCGTTTGCGCACAGACTAGTCTAGTAATTCCCCACCAGCTGGTCTCCTTAGATCTCTCCCTATTCCGTCTCGTCCTTGGTCTCATGTCGCTCTGGACTTTATTACTGGTCTTCCCTCGTCGGCTGATAATACCGTCATCCTGACTGTCGTAGATCGTTTTTCCAAAGCCGCTCACTTTATTCCTCTCGCTAAACTTCCCTCTGCCAAAGAAACGGCCCAGATTATGGTCACTCACGTTTTCAAGATTCACGGTCACCCTTCAGACGTCGTTTCGGATAGGGGACCTCAATTCACATCACAGTTCTGGAGGGAGTTTTGTCGTTTAATTGGTGCGTCCGTTAGCCTCTCATCTGGTTTTCACCCCCAGACTAGCGGTCAGGCTGAACGCACCAACCAGATCGTCGGTCGTCTTCTGCGTAGCTTAGCCTTTCGCAACCCCTCAACTTGGGCTGAACAACTGCCCTGGGCCAAGTATACCCATAATTCTCTGCCGACGTCCGCTACTGGCCTTTCACCGTTCCATTGCTGCTTAGGGTATCAGCCTCCTCTGTTCTCCTCTCAGGACGCTGATTCTAATTCGCCGTCAGTAAAGGCTTTCATCCAGCGTTGTAAGCGCACCTGGAGAAGGGTTAGGTCAGTCCTCTGTCGTTCGAGGGCTCGTACTCAAAGAGCCGCAAACAAACGTCGTGTCAGGAGCCCCAGATATATTTGTGGCCAGAGAGTGTGGCTTTCCACCCTCAATTTGCCTCTCCAGGAAAGCTGGCTCCTCGTTTCATCGGACCTTATCAAATTTCTAAAGTCATCAGTCCTGTCGCCTTCAGATTGAAACTCCCTCCTAATCTTCGTCGTGTTCACCCTGTTTTTCATGTCTCGTGCATCAAACCAGTCGTGCGCGCCCTCCCTCGCACCCCCCCCCCCCTCTCCCGCTTCGTGTCGAGGGAGCCCCTATTTACACCGTTCGCAAGCTCCTTGATATGCGTCGTCGGGGTCGTGGCCACCAATTCCTAGTGGACTGGGAGGGGTATGGTCCTGAGGAGAGGAGCTAGATTCCTTCCCGGGACGTCCTGGACCGCTCGGTCATTGATGATTTCCTCTGTTCCCGCCAGGCCCCAACCTTGGGGGGGGGGGGGGGGGGGGGGTACTGTCATGAGTCTGGTATCCTTCTAGCTCCCTCTTCTGGTTACACACCCACATTACCTCACGCACCTTAAGTCTCCCTCAGCTGTTTCTAGTTATACCCTCGTCACACTCATTCTCTCACACCTGTTCTCTCTTTTCCCTAATTGTCTGTGCTATTTCCTGCTCTCCCTTTTCCCTGTTTCTTTGCCAGATTATTCCATTCTCTACTCATGCAAGAGGCGTCTTTTGACCTGCTGTATCTGTCCTGTCCGAGTCCTGTCCGAGTCCTGTCCTGTCTGAGTTTGATCCGTCATCCAGCCTGCTCAGGTCTATATCTAATTGTTCCATACTAACCCCTGCTCTACACTCTGTCTAGCCCGCCTGCTGCAGACGAACGTCCTGAGCTTTCTTCTCTGCGGACCAGTAGAACGCTCATTCTCGAGGGGTCAGAGAAGAGCGCCCGCTGGACCCTGTTCTCAGACTGTGTGCCGTTGTCTACTTTAAGGAGAGACTTTCTCATTTTGTTATTGGAGCGTCAGCATCTACTGCTGCCTTTCTGTTGTTTATCTCAAAGTATATTTCTGTTGGACTGAATTCACTCCCACAATTAAAGAGACTGTTATCGGCAATTCGCTTTTGGGTCTTACCTTTCCTCACAACAATAATCCTCAGATCTGAAAAGAAGCATGACCACACTTGTGGCTTCAGTTTAATTGTGGTTATAAGTTATACTACATTCACATATTTTTATACATTTAAAAATTGTATTCTTAATTTTTTTTTTATTTTTATGTTTGAGCTTATATATCTCCATAACAGTCTGAGTAATTGAGTCTTAAACTTTAAACTCTCAAGTGTCTCAAGTGTATTCAGAATGACTTATGAGCAGCAACCTTTTTATTTTGGGTATGTCATTTATGCCCCACTTGACAAAATTAGGATGTTGGGTAAAGGTGTTAATGGGAATCCACTTTTTAGGAGCACTGCCATCTGCTGTACTGGACAACAAACGTATTCTCACATTGGTGAGGTTAAAGTCAACATGAAATGCTAAAATTATTATTAATAATACTAATAAAACAATTCTTATTTTTTTATGGTATATAGAGAATGTGAAGCTGATGCCACGTCGTTGTCACGAGTTCTGGGTAACTGCTTTGTTTATAAGCCTGGGAGGATCGCGCTGCCTTTCTGATAGTGAAGCCAATTGCTAGGGCAATATTTAGATTTTCTGTCGTGATTGTGAAATATGTCCCCATTGTTGATCATTCATGCTGCTTCGAGAATTGCATTAGTAACACATCATTGTTCAGGGAGAAAACTGGACAATATAATAATTTTTTTGTGCCTTTTCTACGTGTAAAAACACAGGTTGGTGAGGTGACAAAAAGGAGCCAGATAGCAAACCTAGTAAAAAATTCACTGATTAAACCCACTGTCATGGAGTGTTTTTGAAAATGTTGTATTTTGTTTGGTTTAATAATTAACATTACATTACCACATGTGCTTTTAGGGGGCCAACTTTAAAATTTATCTTAAAGGGATAGTTAACCTAAAAATTGTAATTCTGTCATCATTTACTCACCCTCATGTTGTTACAAATATGACTTTTTTCTGTTGAACATAGAATATATTCTGAGAAATCAGAAGACATGTTTGTTTTTGTTTTTTCTGTAATCCATACAATTGAAATCAATGGGCAAAGTTTGGTTACCAACATTCTTCAAAATATATTCTTTTATGTTCAGCAAAAGAAAGAAATTCACACAGGTTTGGAACAACTTTAGAGTGAGTAAATGATAACGTCTCGTTTGAATCTCCTGGTCTGACCGCAGTGTTGGGCAGAAAGTAGGACCTCTAAGCAGAGAAGGTCAGTCACTACTGTTCCGCAAAACCCACTCAGTGTGACTTATTGGATAACCACAATCCATACGAGTGTAGGCCTGGGGTCAGATACTCTGCAATGTTTGACTGCCGCAGGGGTGACGGAGGAACTCAACAGGGATAACCATTTCTGGGGAACACGGCTGGACGGGGCGGGAGTGGCGTTGCGAGTATATGGGAAGATAACAGCTATATATGGAGGCTATAGAATCTAGCAAACGTGTTGGGTCTCGCCCAGCCTGCAGCTCTACATATATCTGTCAGCGAGGCGCCTTGAGGCAGCGCCCAGGAGGAAGCAACACTTCTAGTTTAGTGTGCTCGCAACCCAAACGGGCAAGGCATGTCTTGGGACTGATACGCCAAGTCAATAGTATCCACTATCCAGTGGGCTAACCTCTGCTTGGAGACAGCCTTTCCCTTCTACTAGCCTCCTTAACAGACAAAGAGCTGATCTGAGGTCCTAAAGGTTTGCGTTGTCCACATAAAAACCGCAAGGAGCGGATGGGACAGAGAAAAGCTAGGGCAGTGATTGCAGGTTCACTATCTGGTCCCTGAAGGGAGTGGTAGGAACCTTAGGCATGTCTCCAGGACAACGTGAGAGTTGCACCATGTCCTTGTGTTCGCACAACTAATCCAGGGACTGAGCCAGAATCAGCCAGTCCTCAAGATAGTGGAAAATGCAAACGGCGCGTTCTCTGAGTGGAACGATGGCTGCCTCCGCGACCTTCGTAAAGACGTGGGGCGACAGGGACAGCCCAAAGGGTAGGACTTTGTACTGATATGCTCGTCCCTCAAACACTAAGCAGAGGAACGGTCTGTGTCGAGGGAGAATCGAGACATGAAATTACGCGGCCTTCAGGTCGATCACCGCAAACCATTCTCGGGGACGGATCCATTTGAAAATGCGTTTCTGCGGTAACATCTTGAACGGGAGCTTGTGCAGGGCCTGACTCAAGGTTTGCAAGTCCAAGATTGGCGATAACGCACCACCTTTCTCGGGTACAATGAAGTAGGGGTTGTAGAACCGTCTTCATATCGGCTGAAGGGACCGGCTCAATCACATCCTTTGCCAGTAGGACAGATCTCAGCCCACAAGACAGCGGCATCACTGCTCCACACAGAGGTGAAGTGGATGCCCCTGAACTTGGCAGCCCTGCCAGGCGAACTGAATCGCATAGTTGAGTTTGATGGTACGGATGAGCCAGCAAGACGCGAGCCAGTGCCGCCGAAAAAGGCCACCTTGTGAGATGGGAGCATAGAGAAAGCATACTTTGGCGATGTCTCGCACCTCTGCAAGATTTAGCCATGGGGCGCTCCTGGCCAGCGCTGTGACTTAAACCACGGTCAGTCACTATGCACAGCTCAACCCAGACTCGGAAATTCTCTCTTGCATTGAGTGTTTTGACCTTTCACAAACTTGTAGGGTGGCCATCATATGCAGGGAAGAGGCGGTCTGCAATTAGCACAGCCACCCCACCACAAAGGGTAGTGAGAGAGGAAAACCTTTTTCTGCAGATTTTGGCATGTTTGTCTTGTCATATTGGCGCCAATATGCTTAAGTTTTTCATACACATCCGGGCAGGCGTGGGGGCGGGGCAAGGCGATTACGTGTCATACAGCGCCCCCCAGAGTAGCCCGGGAAAGTGTTGCTGTCAAGTCTGAATCTGATTCAGCATGAGCAACACAACATTATAGTGGGAACTCAGCATGATCTTCATTTCCAGAGTGTAACAGCCCTCTCTCCCCTGGAGCCCCAGATGAATTGCTTGGTCCCTCATGAGAAGGACCAGTGCTATTAGCCAAAGTAGCCCTTTTTTGGTGACCACCAGAAGAGGAGCTAGATTGGGGAATAGGCAAAGGGACTCCACCTCGTTTGAGGCACTTGAGTCTCGACGGCGCATCTAGCGTGCTAGCAGCTCGACGGCATACTGAGCGGCTCAAGCCTTTACGAGAAATGGGAGATGACCAACATGCCAACGTGGTCATGCTCTCATGAGAGAACATGAACAACCCATGAACGCAGTCTCAACACGCTTAAGCCCAGGCATGTGAAACAGTGATCGTGGCCGTCAAATGAAGTCAGGAAATTACCACATTACACATGGTTTGAATGACATCTTGAAAAAGATGCAGTTTCAAACCGTGTATGCTCTTTTTGGAAACTGCTCTCTCTGGTGCTGAAGTACCCAGGGATGACCGTGAGGCTACACAAACAGGACAATACTGCAAGCCTGATGTGAGCACTCACATTCTCATTGAAGGCGCAACATTCTGAGCTGTGAAAACAGCTGTTTTGCTCTCTGTGAGATTGCGCTGTACCACCAACACCAGCTTTGAAGAGGCATCCTCTTGAAGAAGCAGCCTCGTTTTTTTAAGTTAAAACACTCTCAGATAAGATTGCAGAGAAGGAACAACATTCACAGTCTGGCTCTGAAGTGAAAGACAAAGATGCGACAAAGATGCTGCTCATTCTATGCTCGTGCCGTGATGCACAGCAGCTTGTGCAATTATTGCATGCCAATGTGCAGTGGCTCGTTTAGTTTACACTCGAAGTGGATTGGTCTCTCAAGCGAGATCCCCATTCCGATAATGGGATAGTTCACACAAAAAATGTAATTCTGTTCCCCTTCGTGAGTCAATCTATGTACGTAATGACTGATAAAGGGGAACAGAATGTTCATTTTTGTGTAACTATCCCTTTAACCTTTTTTCAGGATTATTGGAAGTAATTTTTCGCATCAATCGGTACACAAAAACAAAAAACTTTTTTCATTACAAAAAGTATTGCGAAAATGAGCAGTGATGACATAACACTTTTAATATCAGGAACTTTTCTGCATCTGTAAACTTGACATACTATATACCACAAAACTAATTTTAAAAATTTGCCCTATAATCTTAGATGGCCTATCACAAATCAACTTAGGAAAATTAAGTTATCTGTAATATCATGTACACTCATTTTATAAAAGCAAAACTAAACCATTTTAGAAAATCTATATATAGGAATGTTTTATTTATAAAGCATGTTTTATAACTTTTTATTTTAGATCAACTAGAAATTATGATTAATTTACAAACTTTTTTGAACTATTTTGCTGAGGCCAGAGCCAATGGCGAAAGTCTTTGCATGAGGAGAGCCCGACCCCTTTTGGAGATTTGGAGAGCTCCTGTCTGCAGCTCTACCTTGGTTTCAGCAGCAGTCAGTTCTCACCATAGTTTTGACAGAAGTGGAAGAAGTAAGGGCATGGTTGAGCTGTGAAGTGGAGGAGAGACAGACAACACAGCAACGGCTTCTGATTCAGAGAGTTTTAATTTGATCTCATTGAAAGCATCAAATCTTCCCACAAGTGCACACTGCACATTACCATTACATGCAACAAGGGTTTGTAAGCTCCCTGTAAATTACACAACTACATACAAATCCTGTGACAGCTGTAATTTCATGCACAAATAATGCATTTGTTCTCTGCATAGAATATATATATATATAAACACAATGTTGCATCTTTGATAACTTTTGATGCTTATTTAGCAGTGTTTTGATCGGTTAAAGGGCTGTAAATACCAGTTACACTCACAGTGTGGATGAATTGTGTTTGTGTCAAAGACTCAGGATCTACTGTTGAGTAAGATAACTTATGCAATGCAGAAACTCTTACAAAGCAAAACCCCTATTTTTTGATGCATTAATGTGTGCAATTTTACTGTTTAAAGCACCTGTCATAGGAAATCAACACATGCTGTCATGAATAATCAAGCAAGGCATCTTCTCATAGGATAAGGACATCCAGTTGCATGAATAATTATGATACACCGATGAGTCATCAATCTACTATAGTACAAAAAAAGTCATATCCTGTGACATCGGCATGAAGACAAATTTATACCCGGAAGTTGAAAAGCGCAAACTAATTAACTAAATTTCTCCTAAATTCAAAACTAACAGATGGTAATTGACTTATATGATGTTCAACACTCATAACTCAACACTCATAAATCATTACAGGAAATTTGGTTTATGGTTTCATGACCCTTTAATATGCAAATATGTCACTCAGTTTTCCTTTTTCTGCTGCAGCACATGCCACACACAAATTTAATGGTTAAAAATATGAAGAGAGTGAATATCAAAACAACTGCAAACAATGTAACTGCAACATCTACTGAGTAATAGGAGTACCAAGGCAGTTTGTAGGACTCTGTACGGAGGTGAGCAGCACCTTTGTGTCTCATTACAAACTCAATCCAGAAGAGGGCGCTGTCCAAAGGTTTAACTGGCTTGTCTCTGTGCAGATGGGAGAGTCTCTGCATACTCAGTCTTTAAGATGGTTCATTGATTACTTCCTGTATGGCTGCATGCAGTGTGTTTTTATCTAAAGTTGCAATGGAAAGGATCATGGCTCCTCCCCTTTCTTGCAACCGAAGAAGATTGTCGTACTGATCAAAAAAGAATGGAATTCCAACCACTGGAATACCATGGTACAAAGCTTCTTGAACCCCATTGGTTCCACCATGTGCAACAAAAACTGTAGTCTTTGGATGCCCTAGAAGGTTGTTCTGTGGCATCCAGTCAACCAGTCATGTGTTGTTCCCCAAAGTAGATGGTCTCTTTCCAGTGTATCTCAAAATCACCTTTTGGGGGAGCCAAGCAAAAGCAGTAGCTATCTCTGCTGTTAAATCATCTGGTAGGGCACTGATAAACGACCCTAAAGACATGATGATGACTCCATGCTCTCCAGAACTTTGCATGAAGATTTCCAGATCATGTGGAAGGGCCTTCGCTGGTTTGCAATGGAAGCCACCAATGTAGATGATATTTGGCATTGTTGGACGTGGAAATTAAAAAACAAAATCAACCCTCATAAGCCATAAATCAGCCCCCTGGTGAAGTTCATAAAAACGTACAGGCGGATGGAAATATTTGTCACAAAGTGCTTGGTATTGTGGCAAATTAAAATAGCTGTACTGGAAGTTCATTAGAAAATAGTAAAAAACATTTTTTAATCGTTGGAAGAAGTTCATTTTGCCAGTGTTTCCAGATCCTGTGATAGGGATGTAAGACATTGGTGAGGGAGCGATGTCAAAATGTCCCTCACCAGTAGTGGTCCATCTCACATTATATACCATGGGTAACTTGAGTTCATGAGCCAGGATAATGCCTGCACCCCATGCTGGATCCGTAAGCATCAGATCATACTGTTTTTCATGCAGTGCCTTCATAATTTCCTCACTTTCAAACATGTTTGATATAAGCTGACATATCATTTTATGCACTTTAAACATGTTACTAACCATATCCAAACTCAGCCGTACAGCGCTCAGCCAGAACCTTTTTCCCTTTTCATGGTCGATTAGTTTGGAGAGCATGTCTTCTACAAATTCTTCATCCATTCCTTTGGTGTTTGGTATGGTTATAGAGTTGTAAAAAGTTGAATTCTCCTTTAGGAACCAGCTATTATAGGTGCGTATTACATCAATGCTGTTCCCTTGACCATGTAAAGCCTTGATGAGGATGTCCATGTTCACCCAGTGACTTCCCTCCACAGGCACCACCAAGATTTTGCCACCATCACAGAGAGAACCAAAAATAATTACGACTGTTATCCAGAGAGAGATAGAAACCATGTTCTTAGAAAATGGTGTCATCTTACCTGTAAATGATAAAATGATTGGATCACATACTTTTGGCTAATATTATTTGTGTGGTTACTTCTGTTAATAAAAATGTTGCTGACACTGTGCAGTACTGACAGAACAAAATAAAGAAATGAAATAGATGTAGAGTAGTAGCCAGGTTTATTTGTGTCACCTCGTTATCTAAATGCCTTGTCAGGCAAACTAGGCAAAATAATTATTCTGAAAATGTGAACAGATGTAGGTAACGCCAAGCCTTTATTACCTTTTTGAAAAGTGTGAATAACATTTATAGTTACACTCTGTAACGGAGTATGTTGATAATGGAAGGAGGAGACAGGACATACTTTAATTAATTCCATATAAAACAAACGACAAAACGAAAGTTAAGGCGGCAGCCCCTCACAGACGACTGCTGCACTCACATAAACAAAACACAACATAAATCCAGGATTAGTCCTCTCTCCTTCACTGTCGTCCCTGCTCCTTTTATGCTTCCGTAGCTCCTCAGTGAGAGATAAGCCGTACTCTCACAGCTCTCAGCCCTTCCCTGCTTGCCACATACCCCCATCGCCCCTTGCAGGCCGGGGGTACTCACGAGCTTGGGCTCTATGAATGGCTGTGGGCAGCCAGCATGAGTCCCCCATTCTCTGCTCCTCCACAACCCAGACGGCCGGCAGCAAGTTCACCCGTCCCCCCGGCAACTCACTTCAGCTCACAGCCTAAAGCGTCTATGGTGGAAGACTAATGTCAGCCATACTAGATGGCAACGCGAAATCCCCACAGCGGATTCACTGTCGTTGCTCCTCCTTTTATGCACTTGTAGCTTCTCCGTGAGAGATACGAGGCCGGTGCGGCACGCAGGTGATGCTTATATCAATCACGCCACCGCCCGTTCTCTCATGGCTCTCGACCCAGCCCTGCTTGCCACTAATTAATTTGCTTGTTTTCTCACGAATAATGGGGCTGACAAGATTAATATATTCATGAAGCCTTGTCTAGTGGAACCAAATATCTCAGGATTGCTGGCTCTTGGTTCTTCACTCACAATTAAATAAATAAATAAAACCAAACTTATTTTTGAACTTCATCGATGGATAATTAACATGTTCTCTCCTTTTCATTGTGACAATGTGATCTGTCATCTTCACTTAAGCACTGGTTTACATCAATACTAAGCATTTCACTTACTGAATACCTTAGAGCTCCCGGATATAAAAATTCAACCATGAAAGGGATAGCAGGGCTGGTCGATAAATAAATTTAACTCGAATGTTCAGTTTACTTCAACTTGTTTGAATGAAAATCGGTTTTCTCTTTAACATCCGCCGACGCTCCCCTCTGGGCTCTCGTAGTTCCGAACAGGCTCAGCGTTTGCCATAGAGATACACAAATAACATGGCAAATGAACAAGACCATGGCAGCACAAGCATACCCTCCAAAAACATATACAAACTGAATCCGCAGGGCTACCAACTCTCACTCATTCAGCGTGAGACTCACGCAATTGTCACTTCTTACATGCTCTAACGCCATACATCCATTTTATCACGCAGAGAAAAATTGCGAAGCAAAGTGGACACTGACACTGACAGACAAGACATAGAAGGTTACTATTGATATGAAACAAATTCTTACAAATTTAATTACGAAATTCAAACAATAAACAATGTGTGTAAATGTGACGTGACAGATCGCTGACAGATCTCAGTTCAAGTGGAACGTGAACTGATCATGTTACTCTTTACTACTAGTTAAGATGGTTATAAACATAAACATTAAAGCTTCAGTAAATCGAGGAAAAGTCCCCCCCCCCCCCTTCCTCAATTTACTGAAGCTTTTATGTAAAACGCATTTGTAGCTGCACAGCTAGCACATTGAGCGTCTAGCTCGCTCATAGGCTGTGCTGCGGCAATTGCACATCCAATGTCGCGGACGCCTCTGACGTGCGAACATGAGAGCACCCGACTGCAGATGTCAATAATGCAGTGTAATGGAATAATCTCCTGATCAAACTCTGCTTCCCGAAAGTTATAAACTGCCTCCGGAACCCAGTTAAGGTACAAAAATCTATTCAGCAAAAATAGTGATGCAGTTAAGTGTTTTTTTTTTTTCGCTCAGCCGAGCCCTCTCTGTTGCTGTGTGGAGCAGCCTGTGTCAGTCACCTCTTCCTGAAAGTCACTCACTCACTCTAACTCACTTATCCGGACATGCAATACGGTCTCATGAGGAAACACAGCTTTTTGATATAAAGTTTTTCTTGTTCCCGAATACAAATATTTTTAAAGTATTTGTTCAAAATAAGTATTCGTAAAAAACACATTATTTGTGCCTTTCCGAATACCGTATTCGGGTTCGGCTCCACCCCTAGTAGACAGACACTATATCACAACTTAAAGAGGTTTGAGTTTTTCTTTGTTCAATTTGCACGCTGAATATGGGTTGGAGCTCTTAATTTTGAACTCTAAAATTGCACCAGATGGATGAATTTAACATTAAAAAGCACAAGATTTTCTTTCGGGGGAGCATGCCCCCCAACCCCCCTAGATAGATCAAGGTACATCCACCACAGATTTCCCAAAAATCCAGTGTGAAACACTGGTATTGCTATGCCAATGCAACTTATACTGTAGCTTGTTTTAGGATTCATCACTGTGTAGTGTAGCCTACTTCAGTTGTATTTTACAAATAGTATCAAATCTGTTAACTCTTACTCATTCCTACTCACTCATTATGGCATTAGTGGTTTTAAGGAACAGGAAATGGTATACATATTCAAGGGCCTGCAAAGATCGGTTGTGTTTATGATCTTATGTAGTGGGCCAGTCTGGGCCAAAATACCAGGGCCGATTTTTCGTCACAGTCCAGCCCTGCTTTAACCCCAAGGGGAAAATCCAGATCAAATCCCAGAAGGGAAAATCAAACCAAAATAGAGTTGAAACTTGTTTTGAACAATTTCTTTGTCATCTGCGGATTGATTTTAAGTAGGGGGGAAAAATCCCAAGAAAAATCTGGGATTGTTTTTCAGGCCATATCGCCCAGCCCTAAGGGATAGTCACCCAAAAATGAAAATTATGTCATTAATCACTCACCCTTATATCATTACAAACCCATGAGACTTTTGTTCTTCTTTGGAACACAAATTAAGATATTTTTTTATGAAAGCTGAGAGCTTTCTATCCCTCCATAGACAGCTACGCAATTGACACAAAACTAATCCATATGAATTGAGCAGTTTGGTCCAAATTTTCTGAAGAGACTTGATCACTTTATATGATGAACAGATTGAATTTAGGCTTTTATTTACATAAACATTGATCAGCAAATATAAACAAAAGCTCAACTGAACCTGCTTGATGCTCAAGACTTCTTGCGGAAGATCAAGCGTTCTGCATAGGACACAAGAATGAACCTCATTGGTTCTTGCACGTCAAATGTGCTTGAGCTTTCGTCACACTCATGTGTGAGCTGATGAATGTTTATATGTGAATAAAAGCCTAATCTGTTCATCATATGAAGCGGTTGATTATCTTCAGAAAATTTTGGACTAAGCCGCTCAATTTATATGGATTAGTTATACGCTCACTTTATGAACTTTTTGAAGCATCAAAGTGTCAGTTGTCCAAAAGTCCAAAATTAGTCCAAAATTTTGGACTAAGCTGCTCAATTTATATGGATTAGTTATACGCTCACTTTATGAACTTTTTGAAGCATCAAAGTGTCAGTTGCATAGCTGTCTAGGGAGGTATAGAAAGCCCTCAGCTCTTTTCTTAAAAAAGATCTTCATTTGTATTCCGAAGGAAAATGAAAGTCATGATGGAACGACATGAGGGTGAGTAATTAATTAAATATTTTTTGGGGAACTAACCCTTTAACATGTCAATTACATCCATACATCCATTCAGACCCTTTTACATAAACAAACATATTTCTGTCATGACAACTCTTGGAGTGATTAGCATGGTAATGGGTGTGACAATGTTGTATGTTTGGTCTGGGCGGAATAGATCTACTACGTTGCTGCTGCTGCTGAAGGTTATTGCTGCTGCTGTGGCAGAGCAAGTATGGGACTTGCTACTGCCAATACATACACGACACGCTGCTGTGAGCAAGTAAGACATGCTGCTGCTGTACAATATAGGGTACATTAATTACCCGTAGCAGATCTATACAGGTCGAGCTGGGGAAGGTGGAGGGTTTCTGAAAGCACGCTGCACTGCTAGGGCAAATGCTACCCAAGGATTTGAAGGTTGAGCAGCGAGCTCATTGGCTACTGATATGGCAGGAACCAATCAGCTGTGCCCTAAAGATAACGATGTGATAATGAACTGGTGACTAAAAGGACCTATTAGCCTGCACCATCTAGAGTCTCATGCCAGAACTTTGTATACATACACATGCAAACGCTCTCCCTCAAATTGTTTTTTTTTTCAAAATATTTTTTTCAAAAATATTTCAAAACAATCTTTCACGACAGCCCTAGATTAGTTAAAAATTTCAAAATGCACCTGCATTGTTTTGCATTTTGACTTTCAGTCAAATACATAATATTTTTCCAGTCACATATTTTGCCTTTGAAGATTTCTTAAAAAATAACTTTAAAGTATCGTCTTGTGAGCTAAGTGTATTGTCACACACCTAATTTCACAACAACAAAAGTGAAAATGCTGAGTGCCAAGTAAAACCGGATGTAGTCTTTGACAAAAACTTTTTTTTTTTTTTACATTTTTAAATGTAAAAACATTTGTATGTATGAAGCTAGAATAAAATGTTTTTAAAATGTTAAAGGGATAGTTCACCCAAAAATGAAAATTCTGTCAGTATTTACTCACCCTCATGTTCCAACCCTGTAAGACCTTCGTTCATCTTCGGAAGACGAATTAAGATATTTTTGATGAAATCTGAGAGCTGGATCACTCCTCCATACTAGTCCATAGGCTTCTTCAGGAATTGAAACTTGCCGGCCTCGAAAAGTTATTAAAAACATCGTTAAAATAGTCCAAGTGACCACAGTGGCTCAATCTTAATCGCTCAATCGACGAGAATACTTTTTGTGCGCAAAAACAAACAAAAATAACGACTTTATTTCAACTATTCATTTCCTTCTGAGTCAGTTAAACTAGTGTAACAGCGTAAGCTTCTGTTGTTGTAAGTCACACGCATCACACATATGACCAGCGTCGACCAATAGTGAGCCTACGTGTGACGTAGCTCTACGCAAACACACTAGTTTAACTGACTAGAGGCCCACGAGAAGGAAATGAATAGTAAAGTTATATAAAGGTATATTTCAAGTATAAAAAAATGAATACCTAATAGGAACATAATAGTATACTTAAAGTGCAACAATAATATGTATAGTAAACTAAGAATAATTGTATGTTCACTTAAAGAAAACTACAGATGATCCCTAAAATAACAGAAATTTCACATTTATTTTGAATGAATACGCTTTTGTTAAAAAAAGCCTGTTGTTTTAATCCATAAACTGTAGATTACTTAAGGTTATATTGACTGGCATATGCTGCTTCTTTGTTCGGTGCCGATATCTTTATCTTGGCATATTACTTCTGAAAATGAGCAAACAACTTTAGCATTACGCCTTATCAAACGTTATCATTTGAAATGTTGTAAGCAGCCCACAGAAAGTCCAAAGTGCAAAGTTTATTTGTAACATGATCTATATTGCACATGTACTCGCATGTAAATTTGCTAGTGATATCAAATCTACAGAAAATAATTTCTACTACTTCTCAACACCATACATATATCTTTGATCACTTGCTTATTATAAAAACAAAATAACAATTGATTACTTTGGCTCAGTGCTCATTTAACTGCCTACTATCAGAATCTGGATGGTAAACTTGAAAGTGAGGGCAATGAGGGAATGACAGATCACATGAGGGAATGAGAGTTCATTAGGGAAAGGGTAGTTAAGTTAGATTTTAGACTCATAGATCCATTTGAGAAAGGTTAAAAAAACTTATCTCTGTTTGAAGCATGTGGTCAAAAATACAAATTTCACTATAATGACTGAATAATCAAACCTTTATTCAAGGCAGTGGGATAGGGGGTTTCACAACATAATTTGGTGACACTTTACTTGAAGGGGTGTGCATAAGACTGACATGACACCTTCATAATCATGGCATGGCAGATGTCATAAATATGAAGGAGGTTTTATGCATGTTTATGAAAACTGTCATTCGTTAAATTATGACATTTTTAATGCAAATATGACAGTTTGAGATGTCTTTGTTATGACACCTTGACATAAATCAATACATCATAACCTGTCAGTCTTTGTCATGACAACTTGACATTACCAAGACAACATAAATTGTAATAAACATGACATAGCAGACTAATTATCAAACTTAAGAAACCACTTAGCTTTATGGGTTAACATTTCATTAAATTGTCAGGTGGTTGGTTTTGACATTGGCTGTCATGAGGCCATGATAACTGTGTCATGAATGTTTTTCTTGACCTCAACTACAGTGGTACAACTTTAATTTGTCATTAAAATGTTATAATGGCTTCATGACAGCCAATGTCAAAACCAACCACCTGACAGTTTAATGAAATTTTAACCCATAAAGCTAAGTGGTTTCTTAAGTTTGATAAATAATCTGCTGTCATGTTTATGATATATTTACTACAGGTTGTGTTGTCTTAGTAATGTCAAGTTGTCATGACAAAGACATCTCAAACAATGGCATATTTGCGTTAAAAATGTCATAATTGAGCGAATGACACTTAATGACAGCTATCATAAACATGCATAAAACCTCCTTCATATTCATGACGGTGTCATGTCAGTCTTATGCACACCCCTTCAAGTAAAGTGTTACCCATAATTTTTATTTTAAAGCATGCATAGACAGTAAAATAATTCAGTATTTATTTTCCCATTAAAGGTAATGTGATGAATGCAGTTTGAATGCTGTTTCAATGAAAAACAAGCACTTCAATAGTATATATATTTATACATTTTATAGATTTGTAATATTTTCTAAATATTACGGTCACTTTTTTTATATCAGTTGTAAGTGATCAAAGTCAAATGAAAATTCAATCATTTACCTTTTTCTACTGCAGCACTTGACACGCAGATATCTAACTGTTAAAAATATAGATAACAGCTACTAATCCCGTGCGAATAGGGCTTATCTGGGGACCTCGTGTGAATTTTACTTACAGCACAGTGAAAACGATATGAATATGACAGTGGGCAACTGGATATAGCACAGCAAATTTTAAAATGAAAGATTTAAAGTCTTTCGATCGAGTCTCCTTCTGTGAAGCTGCTCTTCTGTTCACATTCACGCACGGACCGACCGTCACTCAGTAACACGTTTATGCAGGCAACAAATGCACACTTCACAAGATATTACAGCTGGCTATACATGTCCATTAAAGGGAGTTGAATAAGCTCCCAGAAATTAATAAAGAACTCCGCTCCTAGCCCATCTATCCCAAGAGATTTTCCTTTCTTCATAGCAAACAAAGCATTTTTAACCTCATTTAAAGAGAGATCAGCGTCACAAGAAGCTTTATAATCTTCACTAATAATAGGGATACTGTGCTGAATTTTTTCAAAAAAAAAAGGACACTTTCTTCTCTGTTAAAATTAGACTGATATAAATTACCATAAAACGAACTAACAAATTTAGAAATGTGAGTAAGATCCTTAGAAAGAGTGCCATCAATGTAGAGCTCAGTTACAGAATTTCTTTTATCATTCCTTTTTTCCAAAGCAAAAAAAAATAATTGGTGTTCTTTTCACCCTCTTCCAGCCACTTAGCCCTTGATCTAATAAATGCCCCCTTTGCCGTTTCTGTATATATTTGGTCTATCTGAATTTAGCTGGCTTTTTTTTCAATTTCTTCTTCTGGGTTAGTTTCATTTTGACATTAATTGAGTTAATTTATTCATCAAGACATGTTCTGAATTATACTTTTCTTTCTTTATTTCCTTAGATCTTTTTATAGCCAATTGTCTAATTTTATACTTGAAGTACTCCCACTTTTTCTTATGTCCATTATTAATGTCAATTTTGAAGATCTCTTTCGCTAGAAGCTTAACAGAATTATTAAAGGAGTCGTCACTCAAAAGAGTATTGTTAAATTTCCAATAACCTCTCAAGCCAGATTGCGGGTCAATGGAGTCTAGTTTCAAAATAATTAATTTGTGGTCCGAAAGGAGTGCATAAACATGTTTAACTTCATTAACAAATTGAAGAGAAGAAGAAGAAACTAAAAATAAATCACTTCTCGACTTCAAAGTCAGACTTCTATTACTCCAGGTGAAATCTAGGATGTCTGGGTTAAAAAAACGCCAAGCATCAGTCAAGGATAGGTCTGAGCACATAGAAGAGATTAAATCGCTTCCCTGGGAGGAGCGAACCGCTCTAGGTGGGTATCTATCCTCTATTTCGTCAGGACATTCATTGAAATCCCCCGAAATAATTATAAAGGCATTTACGTATTTTCCCTTTAAATCCCTTAGCTTGCCAGTAATGGAATTAAATAATTGTTTGTTGTCACAGTGTGAATTAAATCCATATACATTGCAAACTATGAAAACTGTATTGTCCTGCTTGACTATTATTATTATCCATCTTCCATCACTAGAGGGCACAACTTCCAAAATATCCCCCTTAAAAAAACATGCACAAGAATTGAGACACCCGCAGAATGGTTAGAACCATGACTAAAGTGAGCAACATTACCCCCATTGAGCTTTCCAGAACCCTGTATCAGAGTCACAAGAGTGCGTTTCCTGTAATAAAATCAAGTCAGCTTCAGACCTTTTACAGAATAAAAATAATGCTTTCCTCTTTGTTAAGTCCCGAATACCTCTCACATTTAAAGACAAGACGTTAAGACGTTTAAACAAAAAGTCCATAAATGAACAAAGATATAGAACAGAAATTACCTGAAGGTGCTATTGAATGCAAAAAAGTATGCAAAGACCTTACAAGAAGGTGATGATAACCTGCCTTAAAATAGCAAGAACCTTGTAGTACACATAGCCGTCAACATAGAATCAAAAACGTTCGATACGGCTGCACTTATAGTAAATGAAACTAACATGATCTCAATTAAAGTCCAACAAGGAGATCATATATATTTGTATGAAAAAAAAAAGTAAAAGGTAAAATCTGTTTAGGTAGCATTAGTATTAAGTGCTCAACCATCTCAGCCTGTAACGAGCGCAGGCAAAGTGATCATGGCTGCCTATGGCTACAACAAAAAGGAAGATTAATCCAAGTCTAAACGACAAGGTAGCCTGGCTACATACGCTATAGTAAATCTCCAAAACAAAATAGACCATTGAAGTTATTTTCTAAAAATGCCACATGAACAGTGGGCTTATGTATACTTTAATACCTTTGGTAAGAGAAGATGCTCAGCCAACGAGGCTATTCCGGACAGTCAATAACTTTTCCATTGATGACAGCCGAAGCACCACGGAATGAAGCCTTTTTCCCTTCATCACGTGACTTCTTGATCAAAGGCCAGAACTTCTCCCGAGCCACTCTGTCCTCCGGAGAAAGAGCTTCGGTAATCCTGAGACGATTCTCTTGCAAGTACTGAGAGTTTTTAGCTTCTTTCCAGATGGCATCACGAAGGTGACGCAAGGCAAACAAAACTATAGTTGATCTCGCAGCGCCGTCATCTCTCAGTTTCCCCACACGATGGACGATGTCAATTCCTTGTTTCAAGTCTTCACGAAGCTTTGGTGCCATTTTACCAAGGATGTCGATTATCTTGCCTCTGATGTCTTCATCTCTTGACTCCCTTACGCCGTGCATCTTAAGCGACCACCTTCTGCTGTAGCGTTGACACTCAGCAACAGCTTCTCTCAGGTGCTTATTTTCTTCTTGGAGCTTTGTATTAGCAACTTTCATTTTCTCCAGTGTTTGCTTGTGTTGTTGAACATCCAGTGACAGCTGTTTGACAGTTGTTGTCAACTCCTCAACCCGTTTGGAAGTAGCTTCAGTAGTTATGCCTATAGCAGAGACTCTCCGGAGTGTTTCATCCTGCTTGCTGATCATGGCTTGTATCGCCTCCATGAGTTCAGCATTAGCCGACTCCCAGTTTCGCCCACCTGATTGAGATTCACGATTCCTTTTCTTGGCAGGCTTCTCTGGTGTCTCCACCGCAAAAATGGGAAATAAATCGGTGTCTGACAATGGCTCTGGGGTGGCTTCATTCCAGCACATTTCGTCTCCACTCAAAGGATTCTGGGCTACCGACTCTTGAGACTGGTTATCTTCCATGTTTGGTGACACGTGTTGAGGAATCGTTAACCTTTCAGAGATCCTCTTTTTCTCTTTAGACTTGGGCATTCGTGGTCTAACAGCAATAACGTGGTCAGTAATATCAGACCTTCGAAATTTCTCGCAGAGCGACAAGCAAATGTCCTACAACGCTGCAAACACCACATGAGCAGTCACTACGGGAACCAGAAAGTGTCCGACTTCACGTCTCCGTTTGCAGCTCCTCCCCGCCTGCACGCGGCTACTCTCGCCGATCGCTTACATCCAGCCGCAGCCGATGTCGAACACACCTAAAGAGTTGCGATACTCTTTGATGTCGCCGCTATGGCTGTCATGTGGTTCATGTAAGCCCCAATAGTTCCAAAACATACGCTGGCTGTCATGTTCTTCTATGGGACAGACAGCAGCGATTGCATTATTGAACGGTAAATATAAAATACAACACACCCAGGTACTTTTTCGGCTGTTATTGCATTATTGCATTTTGTTAATGTCAGTTTTGCATTTGGAGAGGCAGGGTGACAACGAAATACTGTATATTATTTACATAAAATATAAATAATTACGCTGTGCATGTACAAATGAAGACCAGTATAAGCATCGCAAAGGGCCTCTGATACATTATAGACAGTTGACAATTCAAAAGAGGTTGATATTTCAGCAACTTACGTTACCTCTGGAACAACTCAACGCGCTCCATTCACCACTCAAAACTCAGCCAACACGTCACATAATGAAAAGTTAGTATATCCCAAAAATTCAATAAAATAAAAGTTGCTATTAAGGTGGTAGCAATTCATTACCGAACTCTTACTGTCACAGCTGACGAAATCGCGCTAGCTAACTAGCTAGCAGGCAGTGCTTGAAAATTGGTTGAAACAACCAACATAAAATATAAATAATTACGCTGTGGATGTACAAATGAAGACCAGTATAAGCATCGCAAAGGGCCTCTGATACAATATAGACAGTTGACAATTCAAGAGAGGTCGATATTTCAGCAACTTATCTCTGGAATGACTCGACAAGTGAATGGAGTCCAGCGCCCAAATGACTGTGTCTGGAACTAATCAGATCTTAAAATCCCGGAAGTTGGCGGTTAAAAGCGCCGCCATTTTTTTTACAACGGAGGTCTATGGGAGTGTTGCAACTCTTTCTCTCTATGGCTCTGCACTACGCTAATGCGCAAGGGCGCCCTCCGGAGGTGAGTAGCACGACTACAGTCTATATTTGCCCTGGTTACACACACAGACACACACATATATATATATATATATATATATATATATATATATATATATATATATAAGGAAGAGGGGAAGGAATGTATAAAAAAAAACTATAAAACTATATAAAACTTGCATCACAATACGTGTAATAAATAAACATAATCTTATTAAGTTTAGTGACAGCATGGTGCAATATTGGTATAGGTGTACACTGTTTTTATTATTGCTTGATGCAAATTTTACAATTTCAATTTAATTCTTGTGGTCTTATTCCGATCTTGATTCAATTTGGATACACATTAGGTAGGCTACAGTAGATGTTAATTTTTCTCAAGAAAGAAAATCTCACCTAATGCTGTAAACATTACTACAGAGAGCCCTGTCAGCTGGTATTATTATAGTGTATTTTACTTAGTATTATTTATAATACTAAGCCATGCTCCTGGGTCGAAGAGGGGTGGCTGCCATCCGCGAGGAAACAGAGGAGTCGCTCCCATTCGCCGTGGGCCACAGCCTTTTGCCGTCAGCCATAATGGGGGCGGAGCAGGGAATGGGGGACTCGCTGCCGGCTGCCCTCGACTGGAGGAGCCATCGCCGTTCACCAGGAGGCGGAGGATTATTTATAATTTTTTTGATAGAGGAGTCATTAAGAAGGTTCAAGTTAAATTACCACAAGGTATCCTTAGGTTTATTATCTAGTCTTACTGTTAGATTGGAGCATGATTACTGATATCTATTGTTCCAATGTCACATTTTACCCTGGTTCTATCTTGATTGAACATGACGAAATAATCTATCCTAGTGTAGATAGGATGTTGGGGAGAAAAATGTGTATAATCCTTAGCATTTGAATATAGGTCCCTCCATACATCAATTGAGCCAATATCATTCATCAATGTATTCATTTTCCAATGGATAGATTTAGGAAAAGTTATTTTCTTGTTTAAGGAGTCAAATTCAGGCTGTAGATGTACATTTAAATCACCTCCACAAATCAATATACCCTGTTTTTCAGAAGCCACAATCAGAAATCTTTTGAAAGAGTTAACAGGCATAAATGTTAAATAATGTAACAGATGTTCCATTCATCATTCCATGAACAAAAGTAAACAGCCCTCTTTGTCAACACATATATATTTGTATTATATTTTTCAAATACTTTTTCTGTAATTTTCTGTAACAAATCGGATCTCTGTAATAATGCCAATACCACTTTTATTCTGAATAAATATCCTTTCATTAAAAAACCCTGTTGTTTTAATTAATAAACTGTAGATTACTTACGGTTATATTGACTGGCATATGCTTCTGCTTTGTTCAGTGCGGATATCTTTATCTTGGCATGTAACTCTGTCTTTGAAAATTAGCAAATATCTCCTTTAGCATTGCACTTTACCAAATACAGTGAGCAGCCCACAGCAATAAAAGTTCAAAGTACAAAGTTAACTTGTAACATGTTCTATATGGCACAGTCAGGGCGCCTGTAGGTAACCAGAGGCCCCTGAGCTACAACTTTACAGAGTTAAAGTACAGTTAAATGTATATTTAAAGTATAACAATATAATACCTAACATAGTAGTCTACTTAAAGTGCAAAAGTAATATACTTAGATACTTAGCCATCGTAATATACTTAATATAGCGACCATTCTTTCCAACTCTGTTTTTACCTTGTATTGCATTACTGCAGGAATTCTTTGTGCTGGACAAACGACAGGTTGAGCTTCTTTGTCAAGTAGTTTCATGCAGTATGTTACAGGAAGCCTTCCTACTTCATCTAGGAAAAGATCTGCATATTCCGTGTTAATGTTTGACAGCTGGGCAAAACCTGAGTTCTCTTTTAGACTGACCTGGTGCACTGTGTTATTGAGAGAAATGAGGCCCATCTGAAGACAGTCATAAAGCCCAAGCAATGGCTGTAAAAACATTTCTACAACGTAGAACTGTAGAGAATAATTTTGGTCACTCAGGTTGCATGATAACACAGTTGAACCCGCAGTCTGGATCTCTTCTCCACCATAAATAACAAGCTTCACATGGCTTGACAACTGAAGATTCTCTTCTTGCTTTACCTGTGCAAATGTCTGCGTAGACATGATGTTGCATGAAGCATTTTTTGCATTTGCAAATTGCATTTGCATCAGCTCTTGAAGGAAAGAGAGAATCACTGATACCTCGTATGACTGAGGTTCAAAGTGTCTAACCGAGCACCAGTCGGAGAACACTGACCACTTCAGGGCATAGAGACACCTAGTAGAAGGGGCTCTAGCCTCAGTAATCATGTTCAGAACCTTCACAGGGAGGTCCCTGGGTTCCAGTTGAAGGGCCACACATGTAGAGCCCATGAGTCGGGACGAGTGGGCCAAATCGTTCCGTTCGCCTGTGTGAGGAGATCTCTCCTCAGTGGGACAGGCCACGGGACTTTGTCCATCATCTGAAACAGCTCTGGAAACCACAGTCTGGACATCCAGAGGGGGGCCACTAGGAGGACTGGGCATCCCAGTTCCCTGACCCGTTTGATGTCCTGGGTCCTGCGGGATCATGGAAACGGGGGGAAATGCATACAAGGGACGACTGGGCCAAGGATGGGCCAGCGCGTCCCCGTTCTTCGAAAAGAACACTGCGTAGTGAGTGTTGTCTTTTGAGGCAAAAAGGTCGACCTCGGCCTCGCCGAAAACACTCCATATCAGACGAACCGTCTAAGGTCTTAGAGACCACTCAGCTTTGTAGAAATCAACAATACAACAATAAACAATAATTTAGCAGATTAAAGACGAGCTTCATCCTAATTTTCTGGTGCGATCGGATGACAATCTCCCTCAACAGCACCTTTGGGTTTTGTCATCTGTGCAGTGCAACGGAGGCTCTACTGGAATGTAGCAAATGTATGTTCTAGCTACTGTGCCATTACCAATTAAACAAAAAGCTTGACTTTAATAATCTGTTGCAACCCAGTCTCATATAAAAACGTACCCTTGACTACGTTGGTCCAAAGTGCAAAATGTAGAGGGGTTACAATAATGGCCCTTGAATTGTATGACTGTTAATTTTCTTGCCTATTCTTTTCGTCGAAGTCTCGTGACTTTAAAGATTCCGGCCGTGAGAACAAAAAAACATGGCGGACATTTCTCTCATTTTTAGTGTAAAAATCAATATTTTGAGTTAGTTTCTGCATAAAAATAAGTTTTGATTACATTTCTAGCGAGAAATATATATTTTAATAAAATATTCGTACCGTTGTCTCTATACGAGCTGGCATCTTGCCGACAACATCTCGTTTTGAGTTTGACATATCTGTGGGATTTGGACAACTTCATGTAACGCCCCCTTCCAAGTTACGCCCACTCCCTGTTTCGCCCCTCTCTTGCAGTCCACAGACAGACCCATCTCGCTTGCAGGGAGATTGGGTTTCGAGATCGACTCGTAGCAGGGCATCTAGGATTGGAGTGTAGGTTTGGAGGCGGAGCAATGAAAAAGGGGTGTGTGTGTGTTTGAGTTGATTTCAAACATCAACATTGGCCAACAGCATATTTCAGAAATGACTTACCCCACCTTTAACTAAGTTGTTATGCAGTCTCATTCACTATAGGGGGCTAGATAAAAATACTAACGAGGTAATAGTAATCATGGGGCGGCATTTCTAGTAGTACTGGCCATAATCTCTGGTCATTGTCTCTGCTTTAATTAAGTTGTTATATAGTTATATTATTAACTATAGGGGGCTAGACCAAAATACTATCAGGGTTCTAGTAAGCATGGGGAGACATTACCTCATAGTACTGGCCATAACCTCTGATTATTGTTTGAGCTTTAACTAAGTTGTCATATAGGCAGTTGTAGGGGGCTAAATGGGTACCTTTTAACAATAGCAAGCATGGACAGCATTGTTAAACTGCTTTAGCCATAACCTCTGGTTATCGATCAGACTGACGAGTTTGTGATCGACCGCATAAAAATTAAAAGCCGGTGCGAGGACCCTGTGTGACTCTGGCACCCGAATGAATGAAAAACAAAAAGGGTAAAGAGTTATATAGAATAATCAGATGTCTAGATAAACGGTCAATAATAAATTGGCATTCTAAACTAAATTCAGATAAAGTCAGATAAAAGTTTAATTGGAATTAAATTAATTTGCCACGCTGAAAAGACAGTAACGCAGTGAACCTTAACCCGCTTCTCGGAAATTGACGTTGGACCGATTGGGCGGGGCTTACAGTTAACATTTTCAAATTGTATTTCCTCAAATGTTTTCCTCAAAACACTCGGAGATCCAGAATAGGGTGCAGAAAAATGCCCTTCTATAGAATAAGGAAATAACAGAAGTAAAATCCCTGATCGCATTGATGACGGGGTACCACTTGGACCGCCCCTTCTCGAGAAGGGAGGCGATTTCATCTTTCAGAATGTAAGTAGAGCTCTCTTCTGTGTGAGAACAGATAACTTATCTGAAACGTGTTTTTTTTTTTGGCAAACTGAAGTCTGCACCCCCTCATTATAGTTAGAATCACCCATTCAGGAGCCGACACAGACTGCCAAGCTGTTACATTACTCACAAGAATCCCTACACACTCTGGAGAATTGCTTAGAGCTGCTAAATTCGCCGGATCATTCATTTGTGATACAATGTCACCATCTAGTGGACAACTTAGGGGCTACATGTGGGATTTCTGAGAAGAAACAGTTCTCTGAAGAGCGTTCGCTCTTAGTCTTTGATTTTTTTTATTTTATTCTTGAAACACACAAATGAGTCTGAACCTTTATTGAGTGTGTGAAAAGGTGGTTTGAGCAAACTGTGTTAGGTGACAGTGGTTGAGCACTTTTCAACAGCAAACTTCCCACCAGCTCTGAAACTGGAAGCTTGGAGGGAATATTTTCCATGGACTACAGCTGAACTTGTGGCAAGTTTACATTGAACTGTGGGTGGGAACCCAAAAGAGGGGAAGGGGGCCCTTGGGTTGAGAACTTCCTCTTTTTGGGTGGGGGTCACCAATTCCACATGTTGCCATTTCCTGAACCTCTAACCCGCCAGGCCATGCTTAAGATCAAGTGGGTCACTTCGAGAAGGATCATGTGCAGTAACAGCCGAGCCTCTGACCGGGGGAACTTTCCTTATCGGGATGGTTTCCTCATCGTCCAAACCCTCGAGTAAAGAGGGGTCATCGACCTCACCTGAGCCGGACAGCTAATAATTAAGCGTGTAAATACCGGGAAGAATTTCCTTGAGTAACTGAGAGCAGGCATGCTCCAAGAGGCCCTCAGAGGTGCGCGCTTTCACCAGCTCTTACATCCAAGTCGTATTTCTCATCCGTGCTTTAAATAGAATCAACTTTAAGCCGACGACAAAGAAGCTTCTTTGGAAAAGAGAGGCGATGGCTGCAGTTTTCCGGGAGCAAAAGTGATTTCTCCATGTGCTTTAACCCCATTCACACTATGGGAATCCCTCAGGGCGATGAGGGAGCCACAGGTGGCAGAGCAGGCATGCGACTGCTATTCCGTTGGGTTAGCAGGAGCGCAGAGCTTAGCCTGAATCATAGGAGAGGTGAAAAGCGTAGAAACATGGGCAGCCTGAGAATAATCGAGGACCAAGAAAAAGACTGTAATGTCCTAACAATCACGCCTTGTGAAGGCTGATTAACAATTGTTTATCCTTTTGATCTTTCATTCAATAAATTCACAAAATTCTAATCTTTCATTGAAGTAGAACAACTGAAAGTGGGATGAAATTCACATTATGAAATACATTATTATGTAGCAAATTAGCTCTAAGAAATATTAATAATCATAACTCGTTATAATTGATTATGAATATTTAGATCAGTTAAACTTGATGTAGCTACATTAACATTACAACCAATTACTCAATTACTCAGTTCATCCTGTGAACCCTCAATATTGGTTATTAATTGATTAATAGAAATGTACATTTCCGGGGTATGGGAAATTTCTTACTGTACAGTACTATTCAGAGCCTGTAGCCAAAAACTATGATTATGGACTCCAGTATATAATGAGCTTGAGACATGTACAACTTTATGTGTGACATGAACAAGATTATATTAACTAGACTAAACACTTAAACTACTCTAACATACACATACATACTGTACATGCATACAGTTTACCAAGGGAAAGAGAGCTGAAGCAGAATACAGTAAAGCAAGAGGTTATTGCATTGTTTGAAATTCAGCAGATCAACAGCCTTGAGCAAACCATCAGTTTAGTTCTAACATACCTAACATAAGGGGTAAGGATACTTAATGTATCAAATAATGAGACTACGTTTGATACTTGCATGTCTCGCCCATTGTTGAGGCTCCAGTTGATCTTTGCTGATGTTGTCTTGATGAGAGAGAGAATCAGTTGGAGTCAGAGGATCTTTTGTGAATGGAAAACCAAAGGCACAAGGCACAAGCTTGGGGGTCCTTGGGGGACTTCTAGTTCAGCATCATCTTCACATCAGGATTCCAGAAAAGGACTAAGAGAGTAAGAGAGCTGATCTTGAGATCAGTGATTTTAAAGCATGAAGATGTCACACCCTCTGGAGGTGTGTGAGCCAATAAGAAGTTGTCCCTTTGGAGGGAGATTTTATGACCCTTTGTGTTCTAGCAGGGCATTTGAATATGTAATTTCATTGGGTGTTTAAGAAAAATAGTCTTCCAGATTCTTATAATACCCATGCGTCACAAAGTTAGCAAAATGTAAAGTAAATTAACAAATGGGGAACAAAGATTAGAGTTTATATAGACTAAACATCCCACACATATGATTTTAGTTAACCATAGTATGCAAGTCTGCAACATTAACCCAAAAGAGTTTACAAGAGTACATAGGCCAAACCAAAAATTGGGAAAATTAGATACGTTTTTACATTTCTCAAGTGGTTATATATAGAATATAAGGGTTTATTTCTCCTTCTCAGCAAGAAATTCCCAAATTCCCTTTGGGGTCGTAAAAAGTCTTCTTAGTCTTAATGTGTCCTGTAACAGGACACCGAGTTCTGCCAGTGTGTTAGCTTCATTTGTGATGCTAGTTTTGGGAGAAGTTTCATAGACCTTTGTTGGGAGAGTGAGTTTGCTGGATTATTCATTAAATATAATGAATAATTTGTGTGTGTCTGATTGGTCCAGATGCTACATTTTTTTCTCTAGTTCACGGTGGCCACAATTATTGGCACCCAATTATTGCAATGTCCTTTTCCCAAGATAACAGCTCTGGGTCTTCTTCTATAATGCCTGGTGAGTTTGGAGAACACCTGACAAGAGATCAGAGACCATTCCTCCATATAGAATCTCTCCAGATCTTTCAGATACCCAGATCCATGTTGGGGCTTCTTCTCTTCAGTTCATCCCAATCATTTTCTATAGGGTTCAGATCAGGGAACTGGGACAGCCATGGCAGAAGCTTCATT
The DNA here is from genome assembly GCA_030578275.1 of Meda fulgida. Lineage (NCBI taxonomy): Eukaryota > Metazoa > Chordata > Actinopteri > Cypriniformes > Leuciscidae > Meda > Meda fulgida. The sequence goes on from CM060633.1 coordinate 8,196,423, forward strand.
TTGTGCTCAGTGACACATTTTTGTGTTGATTTTGATGTTTTGATCATTGTCCTGATGGAAGATCTAACCACGGCCCATTATAAGATTTCTAGCAGGGTCCGTCAGGTTTTGATTTTACAACCGTTGGTATTTGCTAGAATCCATGATACCATGTATCTGAACAAGATGTCCAGGACCTCCAGCAAAAAAATAAAAAATAAAAAATAGGCCCACAACATTATAGATCTAGCAGTATATTTAACCGTGGGCATGTTTTTTGAATTTTTTTATCTGACAATAGAACCAGGTGCCCGTTGACGTTCCAGTCGTGTTTGACAACTGAATATGCTGGAGTTTGTTTTTGGATGAGCGAGGAGGATTTTTTTTGCTGTTTGATATTTTTTTGTTGTTGATATTTTTTAGGCTTTCTGACCCCAAGTCTCAACTAATCTCTGTCTTTAATTCTCTAGCTGTGATCCTTGGAGAGTCTTTGGCCACTCAAACTATCCTCCTCACCGAGCAGACAGATTTGTAACATCTTAAGTTGATTGGAACTTCTTAATTGTTGCCCTGATGGTAAATAGGTATTTTCTTAGAGCCACTTTCTATTTTGTGAAGCTCAACAATCTGTTGCTGCACATCAGAACTATATTCTTTGGTTTTACACATTCTGGTGAATGATTAAGGAAATTTTGCCTTTGTTTCCTCATTTTGTGGATTTATTCTCCTGTAGAACAGGAAGACATGGCTGGACAATTTCATGCTCCTAGTCACCTTGGTGTGCTAAAAAACAAAAATATGAATGGGAATATACTTCAGAGATATTTTACTCTTAAGAATTTCTAGGGGTGCCTATAATTGTGGCCAACATGCATTGGGGGAAACATTTATTTCATAATGTGAGTTTCCCCTACTTTCAATTGTTTTACTTCAATGAAAGGTTAGAATTTTGTCCAAAAGGATATACAATTTAGATTTATTTTCACGGCAGCCTTTGCTCATATTTACCAAGGGTGCCAATATTAGTGGAGGAGGGCATGGTATGTGCAAAGTTTAAGGGTCCATAAAAATCATTGGATAGATAAAAAATAGGGCTGTAACGGCACACAGAAGTCACAGTTTGGTACGTACCTCGGTTTTGTGGTCACGGTACGATGTGAGGTTGGTACAACAGGAAAAAGCAACAAATCCCCATGATAGGTTTCTTTTCATTTATTTCAAACAGACAGTAGTTCAAATTACAGTTTGAGTCCAAGTAGCGGCATTTAGTCTCCCCTAAGGTAGTTGGTACAGTTCAGCCTCCTTTAGAGTATTAAGCACAGCGCAGTAAACAGAATGTATTCTTGCAAAGGTCATATTTTTTGCAGAGCTAATTAAAAACAAAACTGATTTGGTTACATGAAAATTATCTCTTGTGTTATGAAATACAAAATAAATAGAATAATGAAAAATAAAAACTAAATTTTTTTACACTCCTGTAGTCTTTTTCTGTCTAGCTCCGGTGATTGTCTGTCTGCCCACTACCCCCCTCATTATAACAGCAGAAACAACTTAAAAGGGACCTAACCTATTATGCCCCTTTTACAAGATGTAATATAAGTCTCAGTTGTCCCCAGAATGTGTCTGTGAAGTTTTAGCTCAAAATACCCAACAGATCATTTATTATACCATGTTATAAATGGCAATTTTTGAGTGGTAAGAAAAACATGCTGTTTTCGTGCATGTATCTTTACATGCAAATGCTGCTCCTGCCTCCACTATCCAGAAGAGGGTGAACCCTACAGTTCGTGCCTCGGATATGCTGCCAAAAACGAAAACATTTGTTTGGTTTTTATTATCATCTCTATTGCGGTCACGCTCACTTGACATTGCAGTTCTTCATCTTCATGAAAGTTTATTATCTGCATTCATTTTAAAGCCATTTCAGTCTAAACGTCTGATATATGGTTTTCTGAGAGCACCCATCTGAAGCACGTGCTCAGAGAGCTGGGTGTCAGATGGCACGTCCCATGAGTATTAAACTAAGTTCTCTTTAAACTGTCAAATTTACACAAGGTTATGCTCAATAGTTCACCTGCCCATTCAGCCTTAATGGTTAAAAGCAGGGGCGGAGTGGGACCAAAAAATCTACCGGGAAATTTCATAGACCACCGGCCCGGAGGGGGTGGGGGGTGGGTGGGATTGGTAAAAAAAAATACTAATGCCATAGAACCCTTGCAAAATTATATATAAAACAATAAAAAATAAAAACTACACTTTTTCTCAGGATCGATATTGTCCCCCACCACTTTTTGAAACAAGCATGGATGTACCTAATACAAATAAATAAAACATCTCCAGTTAACTAGCAGAGCATTCATTTAGTTCGCTATTAAATAAGAGATCTAGCGCTTAAATCTGTTGTTTTTGATATCAAGCTGAGCGCTCGTCGCAGAAAAGCTCTATTCGTTCCGCTGAAACCACATAATAAAATGCACACAAACGTGTCACTGCTTGATATAGACTGTAACCACTGATGAACATATTCGGTTTTGATGAGAGAGAGAAAAAAACTATAGGATCATAGAGCATAGAGATAATTTACTGGAGGAGAAGGGGAGGAGGAGGGCTGCCGGAAGAATTTGTCAATGAGATGACTTGGTGTCTGCTGCTTATAGTATGCTCATAATGATGATTGACAGGGCTGAATGTTTAGGCTCCTCCCGAACCTACGTTTTGAACTTCATTTAAAAACACACAAAGTTCACATAAACAAAGCCGGTTATGTCTGTGAACTTAAACAGCAAGTAAAGAAATCGCATGTGAATATTAGATCTGTGTATTAAAGTGAAAGCATACAGTACATATATACAGTACCTACGGCTATATTTGCTGTTAACAGGAATCAAACAACAAAAGAAAAAAAGAAAATCACTCACTGTTCATTCATTGATTGTGGTTCTCTCATTGTGTTGTAGCTTGTTTACGTTGTGTTGTTTAAATTTCATGTGTTGTGCACTACTGGGCCACTGTACGTACCCCATCCGCCACCTCATGTACCCCCTAAAACGTACTCCAGTTTTGGAGCCACTGAAGTAGATCATACACACGTTTTTAGTATGGAATGTAGTTTTGGGGTTTTGCCACAACATTAAAGTTAGATTTTAGATTCATATAGGTCCATTTGTGAAAGTTTAAAGAAACTTTTCTCTGTTTAAAGCATGTGATCAGAAAAGACAATCTCACTATAATGGCAGAAGGATCAAATAATTATTCTGGGCAGTGAACTAAATGTATATTAGTTGTAAGTGATCAACGTCAAATGCAAATATTACTCAGTTTTCCTTTTTCTGCTGCAGCACTTGACCCACAGATATCGAACTGTTAAAAATATAGATAGAGTGAATATCAGAACAACTGCAAACAATGTAACTGCAACATCTACTGAGTAATAGGAGTACCAAGGCAGTTTGTAGGACTCTGTACGGAGGTGAGCAGCACCTTTGTGTCTCATTACAAACCCAATCCAGAAGAGGGCGCTGTCCAAAGGTTTAACTGGCTTGTCTCTGTGCAGATGAGAGAGTCTCTGCATACTCAGTCTGTAAGATGGTTCATTGATTACTTCCTGTATGGCTGCATGCAGTGTGTTATCATTTAAAGTTGAGATGGAGAGTATCTTGGCTCCTCCCTTGTCTTGCAAACGAAGAAGATTGTCATACTGGTCAAAAAAGAATGGAATTCCAATCACTGGAATACCATGGTACAAAGCTTCTTGAACCCCGTTGGTTCCGCCATGTGCAACAAAAATTTTAGTCTTTGGATGCCCTAGAAGGTCGTTCTGTGGCATCCAGTCAACCAGTAATGTGTTGTTCCCCAAAGTAGATGGTCTCTTTCCAGTGTATCTCCAAATCACCTTTTGCGGGAGCAGAGCAAAAGCAGTAGCTATCTCCGCTGTTAAATCATCTGGTAGGGCACTGATAAACGACCCTAAAGACATGATGATGACTCCATGCTCTCCAGAACTTTGCATGAAGTCTTCCAGATCATGTGGAAGGGCCTTCGCTGGTTTACACTGAAAGCCTCCAATGTAGATGATATTTGGCATTGTTGGACGTGGAAATTCAAAAACAAAATCAACCCTCATAAGCCATATATCAGCCCCCTGGAGAAGTTCATAAAAACTTACAGGCGGATTGAAATATTTATCACAAAATGTTTGGTACAGTGGCAAATTAAAACGGCTGTTCTGAATGTCCATTAGCAAATAGAAGAAAGCGTTTTTTACTCGCTGGAAAAAGTTCATCTTGTCAGTGTTTCCAGATCCTGTGATAGGGATGTAAGACATTGGTGAGGGAGCGACGTCAAAGTGTCCCTCACCAGTAGTGGTCCATCTCACATTATATGCCATGGGTAACTTGAGTTCATGAGCCAGGAGAATCCCTGCACCCCATGACGGATCAGTAAGCATCAGATCATACTGCTTTTCCTTCAGTGTCTTCAGAATCTCAGCACTTTCAAAAATGTTTGTTATAAGCTGACATATCATTTCATGTGTTTTATGAATAGCTTTGAATACATATGAATACAGCTGTATAGCGCTCAGCTGGCTCTTTCCTCTTTCATAGTCGATCATTTTGAAGAGCATATCATCTACAAATTCTTCATCCATTCCTTTGGTGTTAGGTATGGTTATAGAGTTGTAATAAGTTGAATTGTCCTTTACGAACCAGCTATTATAGGTGCGTATTACATCAATGCTGTGCCCTTGACCATGTAAAGCCTTGATGAGGATGTCCATGTTCACCCAGTGACTTCCCTCCACAGGCACTACCAAGATTTTGCCACCATCACAGAGAGAACCAAAAAGGATTACAACTGTTATCCAGAGAGAGACAGAAACGGTGTTCTTAGAAAATTGAGTCATCTTGCCTGTAAATTATAAAATAATTGGATTACATACATTTGAATAATATTATATTATTATATGTTGTCGACACTGTGCTGTAGAGATGACATGTTATGAAAGGGACACTTTTTTAATCCAGGACCTGTACTCTTTCAGAGTGAGACAGGCAGGTAGAATCATTACAAATGTTTTGTGAGAGAACACAACATTTCTCAGGGGAACACAATACATTTGGGAGAGAACATACGAAAAAGTTTTGTGAGAGAACACAAAAAATATTATTTTTCCTCCTATCTAATTTTTTCCCCCATCACCATGTTCCCCTATAGGGCTTTGTAATTTTCTCATCCATGCATGTTTCTTTACCATTCTTTCTTTGCCTCTCAATTCTCACAAATTTGTAATAATAATATTAATAATAATTATTATCTTTTTATTATTATCTTTAATATAATTTAAATTATTAAACATATTAATCAATCAATCAATCATGCATTAATGTGTTTTTTATAATTTTTTTAACCAATTGTTCTCAATGAACACAAGTTGACAGGCCTATTAATAATAATTACTATGTATACAGTATAATGTGCTATAACTGTCAGGATTATGTTTTATTTAGTTTTTTAATTTTTGTGTGCTTGCTTCTTGTGCTTCAGTTCAGTTTAGAATTGATTGCATCCTCGTTGGTCTCCTTGCTTTCTGATTATATTAAGCTGTCTATCATTAACTTTTCCTGTGTATTTATACTCCTTGTTTCATTGTTCATTGTCGGTTCTCATCTTTCATGTGAGTTGTTAGTGTAATATTTCTCTGTGCATTTGCCTGTTTTTCTCTCTTTGTTCGTTAAAGTCATTGTCTGATATTCTGCTTCAAGATTCTATTACTCTTACGAAATTTTATTTGTATACTTAAGTAGTGTTCAAGTATATTTGTAAGTATATTTAATGTAGTAATTATACTAATATCAATGTACTAGTAGTAAACTTGAAAGTTTACTATTTCAATACTACTTGGGTATAAATTGGCTCACTTTTTATTATATAAAGTATACGTTTAAGTGTACTATAAGCAGTGTTGGGGGTAACTCATTACAAGTAATCCGATTACTTTTTCAAGTAACTAATAAAGTAACGCACTACTTTTAAAATTTACAACAAAATATCTGAGTTACTTTTTCAAATAAGTAACGCAAGTTACTTTGTTTTTCCATTTATTGACTGACAGCTCTCTTGTCCCCATGTTGAGACATTTCTAGACTTAATTTGAGTGTGCATTTACTCACTTGCATCTCACTTGCACAAAAAAGATTCAATATTCCTCAAAATGAATAAAATCAGTGAAATGCAGAATCGGAATACTATGCAAACTAATATGTAACTAAATAACTAAATATGTTAAATAAAACATAAATTTGTATGCGTTTAATCTCACTTTATTGACCAATGTGCTTGCTTCTGACCTTCGATGATTCAGTTAAACCATAAGCAAAAAATACTATAGATAGAATTTTTTTTTAATTGGTAAAGGAAAACTTAGAGTAGATCCTTCTTTATCAGTTTTTAAATCTCTGCTGAAAACCCATTTGTTTTCCTTAGCTTTTAAAGGGCACCTATTATGCAAAATTCACTTCCCTTTCAAGGGAACTTCGAGCTGCGTCAAACGCTGTGGGAACGCCCCTGCGTTGTGCGTCATGAAGCACGTATGGAATCAGTCCAATAGTGAGATGAAACGTCATAGGCGGGTGACGTCATCGACCAGGAACTATAAAAGCACCCCAAAACACAAGCGCATTAGCTTCTGTGCCTTCAGTCACGCTACATGTGAATCTGTCCCTGTGTGATATTGTCTGTCCTACATACTCTGCACCACACAAACAATTTATATATATATATATATATATATATATATATATATATTTATTTGAGAGAATGGCGAACGAGCAGCAATTTAAGAAGTGTGTTACTCCCTGCCCGCGCTATTTAACGGGTGGGGATACACACGTTCTTTGTGTTGTTTGTTTGGGAGTGCAGCATGCCCAGTCAGCTCTCGAGGGAGCTGACTGTGAGCATTGTGAGCGTCTGCCGTTAAGGACGCTCCGCTCCCGCCGAGCGCTCTTTGAGGAGAGCGGTTCGGTGCGCGCTCCCCACGGTTCGGGTCCCGCTTCTGTTGAGGCAGAGCGGCGGCGCTTATCGTGGGGATCGCAGATGGATCTCTCAGCGGGGGTTGAGACGGGCGCTGCCTTAACTCTCCCTTCACCTGTGAGATCCAGTGCCTCAGTCCCGAGTTCGGAAGCACGCGCTGCGGTTTCTTCCGCTCGGGTTGAGGCACCAACACTGCAGCTATCCAGTTCTGAGGAGCTGGATGTTGTCAGTGTTGAGGGAGAAGTGGAGGATTCGCCACCCCACACTCCCGAAAGTGATGAATTAATGGAAGTATTGACTAGGGCTGTTGATAAACTCAGTATTGAGTGGCCAGTGACTAGACAGGAGTCTGTTTCTAGATCTAAATTAGATGAAAGATTTTTGCCGTCACGTGTGCAGCCTCCACGCCGGTGTCTGCCGTTCTTTAACGATCTCCGAACTGAGGTGTCGAGATCGTGGAAGAAACCGGTTTCATATAGAATATTTAGTCCCCAGACATCTACATATTCTAACATAATGGGGGCTAAATTTTATGGTTATGGCGCTTTGCCTAGGCGCTCGCGAGCCATCTCTCTCCCGAGGCTGCGTCATCTTTTAAAACACCGGTATTACCCACCAAGCCCCTCAGAAATACATCTGCTTTGGTGGGTAAAGCGTATTCGGCTGCAGGTCAGGCTGCGTCATGCCTGCATACAATGTCAATCTTGCAGGCATACCAGGCTGACCTGCTAAAGGACGTGAGTGAGAGTGAGGAAGTCAGTGCTGACGTAATTCGAGAACTGCGTCAGGCTGCTGATTTATCCCTGCGCGCCACCAGAGAATCGGCCAAGCTAATGGGTCGATCTATGGCAGCTCTGGTGGCCGCAGAAAGACATCTTTGGTTAAATCAAACTAACATGAAAGAGAAAGAAAAAACGTTTCTTTTAGATGCTCCTCTCTCTCCTTCAGGGTTATTTGGCGAAGCTGTTAATTCTGTTATGGACAAATTCCAGGAAGAGAAAAAACAAGCTGCAGCTTTCAAAAAATTTCTCCCGTTAAAAGTTCACGTCTCTGGGGCTGCTGGGTGGGAGCAGCCCCGGCCGTTTACAAGTTCATCTCATAGAGCGCAGCAGAAGCAGAGTGTCGCGTCTCGTGCTCCCCCTGCTGGACACGGCTCAGGTGCGGCACTCTCAGCCGAAGCCTTCTAGCAATAGGCCTGATCTGAGGACAGTGTTATTGTCTAAGAAGGCTTCGGCTAAGAAGAAGTCCTGACGCCGAGGCGTTCAGGATGCGGAGGGTGGTCCCCACCGAGGCGGAAAGGAGTTCACCTCTCTTTACGGTGCCCATTCTTCCTCGGTGCCCTCAGGGGGCCGTTCTGCCAACCCCGCCTTTATGCCGGGGCGTAGACGGTCCCAGCGAGCGCTTTCCCGAGGGACGCTCGCACCCTCTGAGGAAGGTTTCAGAGCAGTCAAACCAGTCGTTCCCTGCCGGTGCGCCATTACAGGGCGCTGTGTTTGCTGCTCAAGCTACACCAGAGGCCAGTCTCGAGAGGCTGGTACCCTTAGTAGATTTTCTGGCAGAGTGGAAAAGCCTTCCACGAATATCTCATTGGGTCCTGCAGACAGTAGAAAAGGGTTATGCTATCCAGTTCAGGTGTCGTCCACCGAAATTCAGAGGGGTTCTGCACACAGTGGTGGGCCCCGAGCAGGCTCTGGTATTGGAACAAGAGGTGAAAACGCTCCTTCAAAAGGAGGCTATAGAACGGGTTCCTCCTCCCAGTTTGGAGTCAGGTTATTACAGCCGATATTTCATCGTTCCGAAGAAGGATGGGGGGTTGCGTCCAGTTTTAGACCTGCGCCTATTGAATCGCTCGGTAGGGAAGCTAAAATTCAAGATGCTCACTGTGGCGAACAGGACGGCCGAGGGACGTGAGAGAACGGCGCGAGGCCGGTGGTGCGATTGCTAATGAGCAACACCTGTGAAGCACACCGGTCTCGCATCTCTCACGGAGGAGCGGAAGCATCAAGGAGGAGCGACGACGTTGATGATCGAGAGAGGAACAGGCCTGTGTTTTAGTTGTGTTTTGTTTTTGTATTTTACTTTAGTTATATTTATTTTCGGTAGCCAGCAGTCGTCCGCGAGGGGCTGCTGGCGGTATTTTCGTTTGTTTGTTTTATTTGAAATAAATTATATATTGATTGTTCGCCGGTTCCCGCCTCCTTCTTCCCTGAACATTGCTACACTGTACACTACACTGGTGCCGAAACCCGGGAAGAGGGAGGAACGCGCTGTCAGAGAGTCCTCGCCGGTGTGGGGAATCCGCGGTGCCATCGAGCATGGTGCACGAGTCGCCGCCGCTCGCCGTGGGCCGGAGCCTGCTGCCATCCACCGAGCGAGGGGAGGAGCAGGGAGCGGGGGACTCGCGGCCACGGACGCTCGAGGCGGGACGCTGGAGTGAGTTGCTGGTGGGACGGTCGAGCTCGCTGCCGGCCGCCTGGGTATTGGAGGGGCGGCTGCCATCCGGGAGGGAGAGGAGGAGTCGCCGCCGCTCGCCGTGGGCCGGAGCCTGCTGCCGTCCACCAGTGAAGGGGAGGAGCAGGGAGCGGGGGACTCCTACCGTCTGCCCAAGGCACCCGAGGAGCCGTCGCCGTCCACCGGGCGGCGGAGGAGCGTCGAGCCGTCCTCCGAGGGCTACCCAGCGTCACCGCCAGGCACCGCGGAGGAGATCGCCTAGCTGGTGGGGGACCAGATGGCAGCGCGTTGTGGGAACCGGACCTATTTTTTTTCCCCTCTCTCCCCTCTCTCGATCATCAACGTCGTCGCTCCTCCTTTATGCTTCCGCTCCTCCGTGAGAGATGCGAGACCGGTGTGGTTCACAGGTGTTGCTCATTAGCAATCGCACCACCGGCCTCGCGCCGTTCTCTCACGTCCCTCGGCCGTCCTGTTCGCCACACTCACTATCAAGCAGATTGTGTCTCAAATCAGATCCGAGGACTGGTTTGTCACGATAGATCTAAAGGACGCGTACTTCCACATTTCCATCCTTCCACAACACAGGAAGTTCCTGAGGTTCGCCTTCGGGGGCGAGGCGTACCAATACAGGGTTCTTCCATTTGGCCAAGCCTTGTCTCCCCGCACTTTCACGAAATGCATGGATGCAGCACTAGTGCCTCTGAGGCTTCAGGGCATTCGTATTCTCAACTATATCGACAATTGGTTGATTTTAGCTCAGACGGAGCAGATGGGGGTTCGGCATAGAGATGTCGTCCTTGCTCATATCAGAAAGTTGGGGTTGAGGCTGAACGCAAAGAAAAGTGTATTATCTCCTTCCCAGAAGACCACTTTTCTGGGTGTCGTTTGGGATTCGGTCTCGATGCGGGCGCGACTCTCTCCGACCCGCATCGCTTCGATTCTCTCAGCCGTGAAACAAGTAAGGCTAGGCCAGCTACTCACTGTGAAGCAGTTTCAGAGACTGTTGGGTCTGATGGCAGCAGCGTCCAACGTTTTACCTTGCGGCCTGTTGTACATGAGACCGTTGCAGTGGTGGCTCAGGACCAAGGGATTCTCCCCGAGGGGTAATCCGCTCCGCTTGATCAAAGTCACGCGGCGCTGCCTTCGTGCTCTGGTCATGTGGACAGAAACTTGGTTCCTGTCCAAAGGTCCGGTGCTGGGGGCTCTTTGTCGTCGCGTAACGCTAACGACGGATGCTTCCCTCACAGGGTGGGGGGCGGTCATGAGTGGTCGTCCAGCCCAAGGTCTGTGGCAGGATCATCATCTTTCTTGGCACATAAACTGCCTGGAGATGTTGGCGGTGTTTCAGACAACACGTCGGTGGTCTCTTATATCAATCATCAGGGGGGCCTGCGGTCTCGCCGGCTTTACAAGTTGGCCCGTCATATCTTCCTGTGGTCCCAGGGGAAGCTACTATCACTGAGAGCAATGTATCTTCCCGGGTATTTAAATGTGGTAGCGGACTCCCTGTCGAGGCAGGGGCCGAGGCCGGGGGAATGGAGACTCCACCCCGAGGTGGTGGAGCTTCTTTGGTTGAGTTTCTGTCGCGCAGAGGTGGACCAATTCGCTTCCAAGGAGACCACGCATTGTCATCTGTGGTTCTCCATCAGTCTTCCAGCCCCTCTGGGGTTGGACGCTATGGTACAGCCGTGGCCGGGGTCACGCCTGTACGCATTTCCCCCGATTGCTCTGCTACCAGGAGTTCTGGAGAGGCTTCGCCGGGACGGGGTCAGCCTACTATTAGTAGCCCTGTTCTGGCCGGCCCGAGTATGGTTCACGGACCTGATTTCTCTCCTGGACGGCTCTCCTTTGGAGCTCCCGGTCAGGAGCGATCTACTCTCTCAGGCGGGCGGCACGATATTTCACCCCCGCCCAGAGCTGTGGAAGTTGTGGGCTTGGCCTCTGAGGGGGCCCAGTTCATAGATTCTGGTCTCTCAACTGAGGTTGTTGAGACCATTCTTCACTCCAGAGCTCCATCCACGAGGAAGCTTTATGCCTTGAAGTGGAAACTTTTCACTTCTTGGTGTGGAGAACACCTGCAGGACCCAGTTAACTGCCCAGTGGGTGCAGTGCTGGATTTCCTGCAGGAGCGCTTCTCCACAGGGTTATCCCCCTCCACACTGAAGGTGTATGTGGCGGCACTAGCTGCTTATCACGTCCCTTTTAGTGGAGTTTCTCTTGGGAGACACCCACTTATAACTCGTTTCCTCCATGGTACTTTGAGGCTGAGGCCAGCAGTTCGTACGAGGGTGCCGACCTGGGATCTAGCCGTTGTATTGGAAGGTCTTTCCCTAGCTCCTTTTGAGCCCATCGAAGAAGTTCCTGAGAAGTTTCTCACTTTTAAAACTATCTTTCTACTTGCTATCTCCTCTTTAAAAAGAATCAGAGATTTACAGGCTCTGTCGGTTTCACCCTCGTGCCTGGAATTTTCGCCTGGCATGGTTAAGGCTTTTCTGCATCCTAGACCAGGGTACGTTCCCAAGGTCCCTACTAATGTTGTTAGACCTACGGTTCTGCAGGCTTTCTGTCCTCCTCCATTTATGTCATCGGACCAGGAGAAACTTAATTTACTCTGCCCTGTTAGGGCGTTAGACGGCTATGTCCACAGAGCTGCCCTGTGGAGAAAATCGGAACAACTATTTGTATGTTTCGGGCCACCCAGGAAAGGGTGTCCTGCGTCTAAACAGAGAATGAGCAAGTGGGTGGTTGAGGCTATCTCACTTGCTTATGAGTCGGCTGGCCAGCCTTCACCTTTGGCTGTTCGAGCCCACTCTACCAGGAGTATGGCTGCTTCTAAAGCTTTATTGTCAGAAGTTTCCCTGAGTGATGTTTGTGATGCGGCTGGATGGTCTTCACCGCATACTTTTATTAGGTTCTATGACCTAGACCTAAGCTCTACCCCTGGGGCACAGGTGCTCTCGTCCTCTGTGCGCTAGTCTCACATGGCGGTCATTTGGTCCTATGGCGACGTGGGTATTCGCGTTCCCACAGCGTTTGACGCAGCTCGAAGTTCCCTTGAAAGGGAACGTCTCGGTTACATATGTAACCCTAGTTCCCTGATAGGGAAAGAGACGCTGCGTCGTTCCGCCATACTCCCGGCACTCCCGTTAGCGCTCCTTCAGGCCTATCAGAAGCTAATACGCTTGTGTTTTGGGGTGCTTTTATAGTTCCTGGTCGATGACGTCACCCGCCTATGACGTTTCATCTCTCTATTGGACTGATTCCATATGTGCTTCATGACGCACAACGCAGGGGTGTTCCCACAGCGTTTGACGCAGCGTCTCGTTCCCTATCAGGGAACTAGGGTTACATACGTAACCGAGACGTTTTACATGGTGTTTGAACATAAATGTGTGTTGGCAGTGTGTGAGCAAAACCACCCTAGAATGATAAAAATCCACCCAGTGTTTTTTTTACAATCTCAATAAATCATAAGCACTGTCTCAGAACAAGCTGTTCTAAGATTCGGTGCAAATGTGACGTAGGATTGCGCAAGCCCCACCAACGTGGTTTGATTGACACTGTGGTTTTGGCATAGACCCGGCCCTCTGTGATCTGTACACCCACCATCCTCCATTGTTTCAACGACAGCCGGTGTTCTGACAGTTTCATGTGAAGTATTATTTTTTGCAACAATTACAAATGTAAATAAATTAATACCTGTTCTATCTCCCTGCAGCATATATTTTCTTGCTCTGTAGCCATCTTCTCACATTTCCCACATAAGCCCCTGAACGACAATGTAATTTCGTTTGTATGTAGCAAACGTTATCAAAGTATTTGTGTTTGTAGTTTCAAAAAATTGTGCCAACGTTATCACAGTTTGTGTGTGTCCGTGTGTCTGTGTGTGTGTTGCACATCCATAATTGCAAAGGGGACGCGATTACAACTCTATAAGTACATAAATGTATCAAATAACCATTCCGAGACGTCCTGGCCCATTCTCATTTGTGTTTCTTCTGCCGGAGTCTCTTCATAATCTGGGTCTGATTCCGGGTCTAACATGTACGACTGAATGCCATACAAAACAGCAGGTCTCTCACTCTCAGCCATTCTGCTTCTACCGACTGTTTATTACCATAGGTATGCAAGTTACGCCCTCATCCAAAGGCAGGGCGGGGATATGCAGCTCATTTACATTTAAGGTGGTACACACCAAAACAGCTCTTTTTAAAACAGGCCCCAAAAATGACATTTTCAAATGGTTATAATAAATGAACTGTGGGGTATTTATTTTGTGCTGAAACTTCACAAATACATTCTGGGGACACCCGAGACCTATATTACATCTTGTAAAAAGGGGCATAACCGGTGCCCTTTAATACTTGTATTGTCTCTACTCTGTATGTTTTAATTTAGATTTTGTCTATTTGGCTTCATTGTTTTCTTTTTTAAATCTGTACATTTTCTTAGCTCTAGTTCTTAGCTGTTTTCTCCTTGATCCTTAGCTTATGCTTGTACAGCACTTTGGTCAGCCTTATGACATGTTTTTAAATGTGCTTTATAAATAAATGAAATGAACTGAACTGAACTAAATGTTAAACTTTCTTATCCTGCATCCTGTTCTTCGATTATCCAGAATGGCAGCACAGCTGAAAGGTTTGCTTGAGCAGTGCCCTCTTTTTTTTAATTTTTTGTTATAAAAAAAAACAAACAAGCTCAGCCCAGGTGAAAAAAAAGTAGCGCAAAAGTAAAGTAACATAACTTTTCTAAAATAAGTAACTAAGTAACACAATTAGTTACTCCTTACGGGAGTAATGCAATATTGTAATGCATTACTTTTCAAAGTTACTTTCCTCTACACGTAACTACTAAGTGCACTACTTCACAAATATGTTTCTCATTTTTACTGCATCTGTACTACAAGTGAACTTATAATTATACTAGTAGTTTGCTATTTTAATACTCACATTTTTTAGTTTATGAAAGTATACTTTGAGAAGTATACTCTTAGTAAACTACTAGTTTAGTAGTTCTATAGTGCAAGTATATTGTTTTCTTTAATTGAACATTACAGTTTACAGTGACGTCACGACCAGGAAAGCATAAAACCACATACGGAATGACCAGCTGAAGCAAGCCGATCAAAGGAATGAAGAAAGTATGGCAAGGTGACGCAGTGTCTCGTTCCCTTCTAAGGGAACTATGGTTACAGCCGTACACTCGCGCTGCGTCAATGACGCTTTGGAAACGATAATGGCCAAACCCCATACTTAAAAGTGCCTGTCGTGTAAATACTGAGAGCAGACTTATGATATAAGCACCTGTGAACCTGGAGCAGCACCCAGGGGGCCGCAATACTCCTAGTAATGAGCTCTGATGGCCTAAGGTGACACCTGGCCAGAAGCTTCATAAGCAAGAGATAGCCTCAACTATCCACTTGCTGACAGTTTGTTTAGAAGCAGGAAGCCCATTTTTCAGGTGATCCAAAACAGACACACAGCTGATCAGATTTCTTCCACAGGGCAGCTCTATGGACATACCGTAAGTATCCAGCACTCCAACTGGACAAAGAAGGTTCAGCTTTTCCTGGTCCTAATTTCTGAAAGGAGGAGCACAGAATGCCTGCAGAACGATAGGCCACGGTATGTTGGTAACGTAGCCCTGCTTAGGGTAAAGGAAACCCTTGACCATCCCCAATGCGAATTCAAGGCACGAGGGGGATACCGACAGAGCCTGAAGATCTCCTCCTCTCTTTAGTGAAGATATGGCTAGAAGGAAGATTGTTTTTAAGGTAAGAAACTTTTCTCTAACCATGTTGTTACGTTCCACGTGTGTTTTGTATTTTGTTCTTTCTCTTCTGTGTTTGTGAACTCTTTTGTTAGGTTGCGATCATTGAATCATCTGGCTGTCCATCATACTTGTGACGTAAACAGGACGCTCGACGTCATGACCGGCGTGACCAATCCGCTGGCGTGCCGGCAGATTAAAAGGCCCTGTTCACCATGAATGAGTAGTGAGGGATCAGCGTCAGATCTCACTCACAACCTGTGTCTAGCCGATCAGCCCGTTTACTATATTTATGATTTGTTTGATGTGGTTTCGTTGTTGTGATGTTGCAGGGGTGTGTAGGATTATTGTATTACACGCTGAGAGTCAAAGGAATACGCACTGCGTTGTAACAAGCCACTCGGTTTAATTTAATTTATACACGTGTTTCTGTTTGGTACAAAAACCTACATGTTGCTGATACAACTGTAAGTAGCTTTATTGATTGCTGAAATACAGCCATCTGTAAGCAATTTGACTGATTGATCTGAGAACCTTTTTTGTGTTAGTTAGTTGAAGAGTGATCACCATTAATTGCATTTTTGTTTTAATCAGCATAGTTTATTTAAGGCGTCGACATACGCCGAAGAACTCTGTTTTGTTTCTGCATTTTTCTTTTGGTACATAGTTTAGAGGTTGGGCTAATAGTTATGGGAATTTGGCTTTTGATTATTTTATTAATTTGGCGACACCCTTGTTTTGTTTCTTTTTCTATTTCTAATATTTTTTCTTTGCTGTAACCTTTTCCGTCCTCACAAATAAATATAACTTAATTGTTACCTCTGTGTTGCTCTTGGTTGTTTCTGCCACTTCATACATAGCGACAATTGCATCTCACATAAATGTTGCGTTATCATCCCCTTTAAACTTCTTTAAGCACGTAACAATGTCAAGAGGCTCGAAGTTGAGTCACAGATAAACCTTCTAAAAGCCATATCCCAAGCTGGAATTCTGGTTTGGGCTGCAAGCCTCAACCTCAAAAATGCCACGAAGGAAACATATTATCAAAGGGTTTCTCCCCACAGATTATCCACTCAAAGGGACGTGGTATAGGCCACTATAGACCTTCAGTGTGGACAGAGATAACCCTGCTGAAAAACGGTCTTGCAACTCTAGTACTGAAGCAACAAAAAAAAAAAACTAGCAAAAATATGTTTAGTAGTATATGAGCTTGTCTAAATGTGAATCACAGTACATAGACATTTTACAAACAGATAGTATATAGTATTATAGTAAGACCAGCAAGTATCACATAAAATAATTTTTTCAAACTGTTGTAGAAAACTACAGACGATCTCTGAAATAATGCAGATGTCACATTTATTTTGACGTTTTAATTCATAAACTATAGATAACTTACTGTTATGTATTTGTTCAGTGCTGATATCTTTGTCTTGGTATGTTGCTCTATCTTTCTCTAGCAAAATTCTCTTTAAGCATGGCACCTTATCAAATACAGTGAGTAGCCCACAGCAAATCAGAAAGTTCAAAGTACTAAGTTAATTTGTGACATAATCTACAGCATATGGCATAGAAACGTTTTTAAAGTGCACACTTTTACTTGATTTGCTAGTGATATCAATTCTACAGAGAATCATTTCTGTTACTTTTCAACACCATGACTATATCTGTGCACGCTTGCTTATTATAAAGCAACATAACTATTGATTTAAGAGTACTTTGTCTCAGTGGTGCCCATTTAACTGCCTGCTATCAGTATCTGGACTGTGAGCTTGAGAGAGAGCAATGGGGGCAAGAGAGTTTACATAAGGTAATGAGAGATCACGCGGCCTGGGGAGTGCATGAACTCAAAAGGAATTAAATCTGTTGAATTTTGTGAACAAAGGGTTGGAATGCCACATGCACAGGCAAATGTCTCAATAAAAAGTTGGTATGACTAGATCATACACATCTTCTCATACAGTTTTCTACAATGAACGGGAGGGGACATGTTCGGTTCACTTAGTTTTGTCATGGCCACAACATACACTCTTAAAAATAAAGGTTCCAAAATAGGGGTCATAGAAGAACCCTTTTGGTTCCCAAAAAACCTTTTAGTGAATCGTTCTAAAAATAACCATTTTCTAGTCATACTCATATTCTAGTCAGAATGTGAGTCTGATACTGCTCCATAGGGCTTTGATTATTAGGCGTGTCTTAACCAAACCAGGGAAAAAAAAAAAACTCTGCACTCAATTGAATAGACCTACAACCAATAAGAGCAAGCAAACGGCAAGGAAGGACGGCAAAAACATCTTCACGATCGACAAGTGCCTTGATTGTAGTTCTCTGTTCGTCTTTTAAAATTAATGCGCTGTCGATTTCTTTTACAACAGACGCGATGCCGGAATCTATACATCTCACTTCTCCAGCTGCAGTCATCTTTGTTGTAAACCAGTTCAAACCAAGCACTCTTGATGATGTAATGAATACGTAAATGCAGATCACCTGTCCATCATCGTATAAAGCCCGCCCTGGCAATTTGATTGGCCCGAGGATTTCTGAACCGATCATAATTACTCCTCAATGGATCGAGTCCAGACCGAACTTCCCGACCAAAAAATGTTGTGAGCGGGGTCCGGGCTGGCATCCAGGCTAGTGATCTCTAATTTTTTCCCCCAAATTTTCCAAAATTAATTTCATTTATCCCGAATATACTAATCAAAGTGAGTGTCACATCATTCATAATTTAAAGGGAATCAGAATAAAACAATTTTAAAGTAACACAATTTAATAACTTTTAATTGCTTTTTGTATTACCTGAAGACCACATGCAGACATTTAGTAAATATCATGTTATTGCTCAGTCTAAATAGCTGTAAGTTTGAAACTAAAGGAGAAAAAATATTTTAGTGTACAATTTCGATGTACCTCATGTATTTTTTGTGATAATATAATCAGATTTTAAAATTATAATAAAAAAGTATTACCTTTTATTTCTATTTAATAATTTGTACACTGAAAATATTGTGACTGTGTAGAAATGATAAAGTTTTAGGCAAACTTTAGGCAAATTTCAATTATTTCTTTCAACAGATTGATGCATCTGTAATACCACTGATGTCAGAGACCGAGCTAACCAAATACATTCCCTGTTATGGGGACAGAGTGGCCAGAGTGCCAACAGTGGTCTTTTGTCGAAGAAAACAGTGTTCCATGGAAAATACAGATAGGAAAAGTAACTTTTTCGAGATATTAAGGAAAAAAGCATGTACCCCAAGTGGCAAAGAAGAACACCGACAACAAATTTCAAATTAATATGCTGGAAACACAAATGCCAAGAAGAAATCTAAACGTGTGGAACTGGGCTGGATGAACTTTAGTGCAAGAGAAGAGACAATGACTTTAAACAAGTTCGGTCTGCAAAAGGTGGTGGAACCAGACATGTCTCTATAGATGTGAAGTCAACAATGAAGGTCAACAATGTCTGTTTATTCCAAATGGTAAATCTAAACATAGATCACAGTGTCGACTGTGACATTCGAGATTTCTCCCATAGAATGATTGAATATAAATGTACTGTTGGAGATTTGTATTTAGCAAATAAGGTTAAAATGCTTAGACTTTATCTTTTTACAAAGTGCATCGGAATGGAGAAGACTGCAGAAAATTCAGTCACAAATCCTGAAGCAGATGGCATGTTGAACGAAGGTGCCGAAGATAACCAAGCATCCAGCAGCTCTAGCATCAAAGAATCTGAAACAATTGACTCTTCGCAGGGAGTTTGATTGACAGGCCATCGGACCAATCATAATCCGCCATCAGCCGAATCCGCCATTTTTGTCCGACAAAGCAGTCAGGACTAAGTAAGTAGTAAGTAGAGTAAGTAGATTAACGTTGGAAAGGTGTTTTATTTGTTAAAATAACATTCCTTCTTATGTTCATTCATGTTTATTTGATGCTATAAATTAACTAGAAGGAAGAGATGATCGGTTCACGAGCAGCTATAACTAGGCTTTACAGACTTCTGTCAGACACATTAAAGAGCCATAATACAGTATTTATTGTTTAAATTTCTTTTAAAAAATGACCAAATTTAAAAGTTGAGACTTTGTTTCATATCAAAAGTAACCTGGCATGTCCTGTCTGTCAGCGCGTTGTCAGTGTCCTCTCTGCTCCAAGATGTATTTTTCACTGTGTGTAAACATGGTGTGATGTGAGAGTGGTGTGGCTTGTCGGACATAGCAACAGTAACTAAAGGGGGCGGGTCTTTGCGAACAGTCAATTGACCTCACATTTTTAGATGATCCACTTAATGTCATGGACCAGCAAATATCCGTCATGCAGACTGATACAATGATCGATCATATTGAGATGGAGAACAGGAAGGACATCTTACAAGAACAAATGGCAACACTGAGTCAGGAAAGTAGTGCAACTGCTGAAAATGTAAACACATTGCAAGAAGAATGGAACTTAGATGCATTCAATACCAATACCACATAATAAAATGCAGAGATTGCAACTTATGTGGAAGACACACCATTTGAGGAATCATTTGATAATGAGGTCACAATAGGAGGAGGTTCAATGGAGTTTGGATGAATTCCAATTGAGGATGTTTCAAAGACTTTTATTTTGGTGAGAAAAGGACAAGCTCTATGTGATCTGATGCAAGCTTTCAGTGGCCCAGCAATGTTTGACAAAGAGATACAAATTCGAATGAAACTCCCTGGACAGATTGAAGAAGGTACTGGGTCGGATGTTTTTCCAACTGCTTGACTGAGTTCTGGGATGAATTCTATTCCAGATGTGCTTTGGGTGCAGATGTCAAGGTCCCATTCCTTAGACATGAATTTCAGAGTGATGAACGGCTAGCTATTGAAAGAGTATTGGTTAAAGGATGGCATACAGTCAAGTTTTTCCCTATACGTCTTTCCCTGCCATCTCTTGAAGAAGCTTTACATGGTACAGCATATAGCAGTGTCAAAGATCTCATCCAAACCCCTATGTTTGTGATTAAATCTTGGATACCTATTATTAAGGATTTTGCTAGTACTTTGCCACCACAGAATCTAGCAAAAAATTTTACAAGAGCAAAATCCAATACCTAAGCGTGTAAATTAAATCCTTGTTTTCCCAGAAGTCATGATATCCCAGCAGAGCTGTGTATCAAGATTCCTGAAGAAATACATTATGGAATTAAACCTTTTTAAGAACACCTAAAAAAACGTCTTATGCTTCTGCACAGGGGCTGATTTGCTCTTTGGGAATCACATTGTGGTGAATTTCATTGAAACAAGTGACTTTCAGTGTTGCCCACAAGCTCACACTTTAAACTACCAAAACTACCCAGACCTCTGCAGTGACTTCAATGCTGTTCTTAACAGTTCAGTTTGGGTGATGGATATTGTGTAAACGTTGTTCTGTTGAGTATCGTAATTGTCAGAGTTGTGTTCTGTTTAGTTAGTTTTCATTGGACTTGTCTACCTGTCGTCATGATCATTATTAGTTCATCTGTCTCACCTGTCACCTTGTCTTAGTCTTAGTTCTAATTAGTGTGTGTGTGTGTGTGTGTGTGTGTGTGTGTGTGTGTGTGTGTGTGTTCATCCTGCCTCTCTGTACCTGTTGGAATCTTATTATATTAAGTAAAAGTTTGCATTGGACCCTTTTGCCTCTTCGTCTTCTTCTGCCTACATCACACGTGACAGAAGAACGGACCACAATATGAGTTGGGAACTAACCCAAATGGATGTACGGGTAATGTTCATCTCCGTGGCTCAGGAGAGCCATGACTTTTTAGAGTTTCCAAGGGAGTTCTTCCGGCTTACTTGGGGCTACTTTCCATCACCCCATTAACCTCCCAGACACCACAGGGAACTGAACTGGAGGGAAACCTTGATTCGGTGTCTGGAGCGCGTTGGGTCCCGGTCTGGAACCAAACCCATCCCAGAGTCTCGTCCAGCCAAGACCGCCCGTCCTGAGTCTCATCCTGCTGAGACCGCCCGTCCAGAGTCTCGTCCCGCCGAGACCACCCATCCTGAATCTCGTCCCGCCGAGATCGTCCCTCAAGAATCCTATGTTCCTGTCCTCGTCCAAGATCCGGAGGAAATTAACTTAATAGACTTTGACACCGAGCCTGATCTGCCCGTCATGTCTAACGAGCCTGAGAATCTTCACGTCATGTCTTCCGAGCCTGAGAATCTTCATGTCATGCCTGACCAGCCTGATCTTCACTTCATGCCTGAACAGCCTGATCTTCATGTCATGCCTGACCAGCCTGCACTTCACATCATGCCTGACCAGCCTGCACTTCACATCAGTCCTGCTGAGCCAGAGACTGTTCACGTCATGCCCGCCGAGCCAGAGACTGTTCACGTCATGCCCGCCGAGCCAGAGACTATTCACGTCATGCCCGCAGAGCCAGAGACTGTTCACGTTAGTCCTGCCGAGCCTGAGCTTCACATCAATCCTGCCGAGCTCGAATCTTCTGTCCCCGAGTCTGTCTCCAAATTCCCACCCAGCCTCCCTCTTCCTGTTGTACTGTATTTTATTTAATGACTGTTTGTACTGTATTTTATTTAATGATTTAATTATTCTGATTTCATTTGATTATTTCTGTATTTTATCTTTTATTCTAAACTGTTTAATTTTCTGATTTCTTTTGTTTTAATTTCTTCTATGTAAAGCACTTTAAATTACCATTGTGTATGAAATGTGCTATATAAATAAACTTGCCTTGCCTTGCCTACCACCTCTCAACCCTTCCACCACTGCCTGTCAGCCCCTCTGCTCCTCTTTCCATCTTCAGGGAGATGGAGTCGCCGTGGGTCTGCCGGCCTACAGCTCCAGCCTGGTCGGTGGATCCCCGGTCTCAGCCTCCGACCTCCGTGACCAGAAATCCGCCTCAGCCCATCAGTCCATTGACATCCCCTTGGCTCTTACCTCCTTCAGCTCCACCGTGGCCCATCAGGGCACCAGTTCCGCAAGGCTCCCTCATCCCCCGGATCCACCTTGGTCGCTCGTTCCCCTTTCCTCACCTCTGGACTGCAGTCCTCTGTCTTCGCCTCATCCCTTCGTCCCCCCGGCTCAGTTGGACTTCTCACTCCCTTCAGTTCCTCCTTGGTCCTCACTCCCTCTGTCTTCACTGTGCCCTTCTGTGTCCCCGCCTGCACATCAGCCACCTGAGCTGGCGGCCCTGCCATGTCCCGCTGGATCTTCGGCGTCGGCTGGGCTGGTCGGCTCTCCTGCTACACCCTGGTCTCCTCTCCCACTTGCTTCACCCCCCCATCAGTCGGCGCCCTGGAGTCATTAGCCCCGCCTCCCAAAATTGCTCCTCCCTCTGTCGTCTCCGCCCTGGCCACCTACACCATTCACCTTCACCTGCTCTTCATCCTCCTCCTGAACCCCATCTATCCGCAGTTAGTCTTCCTTCTCCGGGAGGGGAGGAGTATTGTCACAGTTGTGTTCCGTTTAGATTGTTTTCATTGGACTTGTCTACCTGTCGTCATGATCATTATTAGTTCATCTGTCTCACCTCTCACCTCGTTAGCCTTAGTTCTAACTAGTGTGTGTGTGTGTGTGTGTGTGTGTGTGTGTGTGTGTGTATGTTCATCCTTCCTGTCTGTACCTGTTGGAATCTTATTATATTAAGTAAAAGTTTGCATTGGAGCCTTTTGCCTCTTCGTCTTCTTCTTCTTCAGCCTACACCACACCGTGACAGTAATACATAACAATATACATTTTCATAGACAACTGAAACAAAAAGAAGATTTTTCAAATTGTCTCCTTTTAACCAGTTTATTGCTTTTTCAGGTTATGCAATAGCTAGAATGTGATTCACACTCAATCAGCTTTCAGATCCCACTTTCAACGTGCCTCAACTATTGTCTCATTGAATGTAAAATGGTGTTCATAAACCATTGAGTACTTGTATAGTTTATAATGAGTTAGCTCAAAGGGGAAATATTAATAATAACTCATAACTTGTTATGATTAACTATGAATATTTGGGTCAGTAAATTTGATTAACTTGATGTAGCTAAATTAATATTACAATCAATTAATCGGTTCGTCCAACAAACTTTATTGATTATTAATTTATTCTAAGAAAAGGGTATCTTTCATGGCCACAGAAAAATAATTATTTCTTAGCATGTACAGTGCTTAGAGCATGTAACAAGATCAAGATCGTAAAATAAACTTTGTTGCAAGCAGAGAATCGGAACCAAATACATGTTGTATTTGTGTAGTTTTATCAACTAAATCGTGAACACATAATGAACATACAAACACACATACATACATGCATAGGTAAAAGGGTGAGTGACAGAATGAAACCGGAAGCAGGAAATGGAACTATGGAAAAGATCCATTTAACTATGAAAAGAACCATCAGCTTGTCATTTTCAGAGCCCCTCATTAAATGTATACTTGCATGGCAGTTGCACTGAAACATTTGAAGTTTCTGAAGAAGGATGTTCATGGTTGCATTAGTCTTGCATTCTTCATGCGTTGAATGAAGAAAAGTTGATTAACTTGAGTGGTTTGTTTGACTTTGTTCTGGTTGAAAGTTTTCTCTCTCTCCATGAGCACATGCACATTGTGGCCTGCCGGCCCTGGGCCAGAGAGGGCACGCAGGCAACCAAGGAGTGAGGAAGTCGGAAAAGTTGATGGTTGCCCATTCAGTGATGGTAAAGTTGCAGTTTTCTTCTGAGTTGGATTAAAGAAAATACAGTCTGACTCTGTGGGGAGAGTGAGGGGGGTCCCCACAGACATCAACCCGAAGAAGCAGTAGTAGAGGCCAGATGGTTTAAAAATAATAGTTTAAAAATAGTAATAACTATTTTAGGAAATGTTTAGGGTGTGTTAATGTATATTTTCTTTTTTTATAGAAATTTAGTTTAATTTGGTAAGATTGATTTTATATTTTTCTCTCTCTCCATGAGCACATGAAGGTAACAATGTCTTTAATAACTTTTCTGGGCCAGCAAGTTTAAATCCCATAGAAGCCTATGGAGGAGTGATCCAGCTCTCAGATTTAATCAAAAATATCTTAATTTGTGTTCCGAAGATGAACGAAAGTCATACGGGGTTGGAACAACATGAGGGTGAGTAATTACTGACAGAATTTTCATTTTTGGGTGAACTATCCCTTTAACTTTGGATGCATATTGACACTTTCTAGTTTAGAGATGACTGAAGACAACTGCAGGGTGAGTGTAGTCCTGTTCCTTAGGTTTATTTCTTTATCAGTTGGTTTGTAAGGACCATATTAGGATTGTATGAAGGCACTGGGTGAAGATTATGGCCCTTTCGTTTGTCTTCACCAGAGCATAGGGTGAAGTCCTCTTATTTATGGGACCATATAATAAGGGAGGCTGGGGTAAGTAGTCACAAGGCATATATAATGTTTTTAATTAAAAATCCAATTAATTCTTCTTTCTAACAATGCTATGTTTTAACAGTACATTAACAATTTTTTTAAAAATTGACAGCTCACTGCAACTTGCTTTCACTGGCATAAATGAGGTAGCATTGATCCACCTGTAGACAAAGACTGGGAATGACTCTCCACAATAGACACTTAAAATTAATATCAAGTGTAGCGTCAGTTCTGGCAGGTCACGTTAGTCAAGCTCGCATCAGCTGACTCTCAGCTGATCCACGTCTACCTATAGCAATACGACGCCTATCACTGTATACATATATAAGCTCCTTCAGTGTTATCAGCAGCTATCACGTTTCTCAGGAGCTAGTTACCCTCCTCCATCCCCAGCTCCTTCTCTCGTCAGTCAGGATTTGGCATTCTGATTCCTCTTGAAGCAGAATAAATTCTTGAATTATGTTGTACTTTAAAATCTTGAATTAATGATATCTGCAATACATTCATGTTGGTGATGTTCTGTTTACCCTAAGGGGGGTTATTGCTGCTCTTATCCATGCTAGGCAGAATAGGACTATACCGCCAATCCAAACTGTATGCTAATTGTCAATCATATTTGACGATAGTGGTTCTGACAGAAACACAGGTTAAATTGCATAAATTCCTCTAGTTCGCTTCAGCCTGAGAAATAAGAATTGCTTACTGGATATGTCTTCAGTTTTGCAATCCAAAATTTCAAAAGCTAGGCCTCTTGTGGTAGTATGCCACATTTCTAAAACTATAACTAGATTTTTCTGACTATTATTTCATATGTCAGGATTTACAAGTTTTGACAATAATTGTATTAATGGAGAATTGTTAGCCTGGCTAACGCCAGACCCAATTCTCGTTGAGACTTGGGTCTGGGAACCACATGTAAATTTTCTCGTATTTGAGGCGTGGTTTACGATTGCCTGGCGCCGTTTATTGGGTGCTAAGCATGTCTGTCAAATGCGCCTGTACGTGGCTCATATGCAATCGTTTCAATTATACCAGATGACGTATGTAGAGCGACAGAAATTAGACAAGGAAGAAGACGATGGGTAAGATATTTTTGTGTAAACAATGAACTTCAGCGACTATTGCCGTTTGTGCAAGATAAACATGCGGTAGCTTCGCGTCTGCTGCCATGTTGAATCCATAGAAATAAACAAACTGCTTTGGTGTGCATAGATGTCGTCATCGTCTTGCTCCCTCCCCGTTCTGTGATTGGTTCCCTAAATGAGGCGAAAATCTGCCCCATGGTATCCATACTGCCTTTCAGCGTGAATAAAATCGTGCTGCGGGAAGGCAGCATGGGGAAACCCAGACTAGAGAATTGTATTAATGGAGAATAAACTCAAATTAATACTAGGCCCACTAATTGAAAAACCCCTCCAAGTTAAGAATCATCCTTCAATCCTCATCTCATCCATCACCATATTTTTGCAAGTTTGTTGGTTCAGGTGATGTCTGTTTATTTGTTAATCAAGCCACTGTGCTAAAGAAGAACCTTGGATTGTTTTGGTTATTTTCTATGAGTTTGTGGTGAGAGAGCGGACACAACTTTTTCTAGTATTTTAGACAAATGGAAGATGTGAAATGTGTCTGTAATTTGCTAATTAATTTGGATCTAATTGTGGTTTCTTAATGAGAGGCTTAATAACTGCCAGCTTGACCGGTCTTGGGACATGACCTAGAGATAAAGATGAGTTCATAATATTAAGAAGAGTCTCTTCTGCTACAGGTAACAACTCTTTCAGTAGTTTAGTGGGAATTCAATCTAATATGTTGTTGGTTTAGATGCAGTGATAAGTTTATTAAGCTCTTCATGTCCTATAGTTGTAAAGCACTGCGATTGTTCTTGAGGGGTGATAATTGAGTCTGTGTCATAAAATGCTGTCAAAGGTTGTACATTTACAATTGTATGTCTGATGCTTTCAATTTTTTCAGTGAAGAAATTCATAGAGTCATTACTACTAAACTGTAATTGAATATTCAGTTCAGGTGATGTCTGTTTATTTGTTAATCTAGCCACCGTACTAAACAAGAACCATTGATTGTTTTTGGTTATTTTCTATGAGTTTGCAGGGCGATGCTTGGCCCATAATGCTTTTAGAGCCTTTTTATAACAGGAACTGCTGTCTTTCCATGCAATTCTAAAGACCTCTAAAGGAGTTTGTCTCCAATTACGCTCTAGATTACGAGTTTCTCTCTTGATAGAGGGAGTGATACTGTTGTACCATGGTACAGCACTTCTCTCTAACCTTTTTTAATCAGATCGGTGCAACAGTATCTAAGGTACTAGAGAAAATGGTGCCCATACTGATAGTTATTTCTACAAATTATACTACCACTATACACGCAACAGGGAACCAGATTTAACCAGAAATAAGATGAAAGTGCAATGTAATGGTCCCAAGACTGAATGATCTCAAATCTAGTGATCCCAGTGGTCGCAAGTCCTTTAGACACTTCATCTATTTCCTGAGAATATACATGGAGAGAGCTTTCTTTTTGCATTCATATTCAATTCAGTGGAGTGTCCACACACACCTCCACTTCCATCATGTTTCTCCCTCTGGTGGTGCAATATTTTCCTGGTGATCTTCTTGGCCATGTTGGTCATGTTAGGGCATGTTCCAGCTCTTATGTTTTGTTGGTCTGACGTACCTTTCAGAGTCCTTATGCCGTGACTTTGCTCTACATATCATCAACTTTGGATGCATATTGACACTTTCTACTTTAGAGATGACTGAAGACAACTGCAGGGTGAGTGAAGTCCTGTTCCTTATGTTTATTTCTTGATTAGTTGGTTTGTAAGGGCCATATTATGATTGTATGAAGGCACTGGGTGAAGATTATGGCCCTTTCCTTTATCTGTCTTCACCTGAGCATAGGTTGAAGTCCTCTATTTATGGGACCATATTAATAAGGGAGGCTGGGGTTCGTAGTCACAAGGGCTATATAATGTTTTGAATCAAATATCCAATTAATTATTCTTTCTAACAATGCTATATATATATATATATATATATATATATATATATATATATATATATATATATATATATATATATATATGTATAATATATATTAATTACACGTAAAAAAGATTTGTAAAAAAAATAATAATTGTTTTTCAAGTCTTGCTGTATAAACTGACATATCACTGAAACATGCTTTCACGCATATATGACAATAAATATAATTGTCTTTTCTGTAGACAAAGACTGAGAGTGACTCTCCACAATAGACATTTAAAATTTATACACAGGTTAAATTGCATTAATTTTATTTTTTGAAAAGGGAGATATGATTAAAAGGAGATATGATTAAATTCCTCTATTTCGCTTCGGCCGAGAAATGTGTTCAGTTTTGCAATCCAACATTTCAAAAGCTAGAAAAGCTAGAAAACTAGAGTTTTCTGATTATTTCATATGTAAGGCTTGACAGGGTTAATGGTTTACCGTGTTTGACAATAATTGTATTAATGGTGAATGTGACCCTTGTGTTACATCGGTGATGATGTTCATAGTGACCAAACCACCACCAAAAAAAAAAAAAAAAACTCACTCTCATGTGCGACAGGAGATGGCAGTATAAACCCATTCATTGAAAAACCGTTCCAACAAGTCCAGAATCATCCATCTGTCCTCTGATCTCCAATACTCATCTCAACCATCACCATATTTGTGCAAGTTTGTAGGCTTTATTATTATAATAAGTTTTTTACTTTGTCTTTTATAATTCATAATAGAGTATAGATGTTGCGTTATAGCAGGATATCCTGGAGGATTTAACAGTCAGCTCTTGTGAGCTTTGTATATAAGAGATTGAAGTGTCCAACAGAGCTGAAAAAGCCCAGTGTGGTTTATGAGAGTGAGGGGCCTTCTGAGGGAATACAGGAACAAATCTCAAATTTCACCCTCCCCTTCCTTCAACGCCAAACTCTCCCCTTCCAAACAGTTTTGTGAGTTCAATGTTTTAATATGGAAAATAAAGTGTTAATCACAAAGACATGTCATAAGTAACATTAAGCAGAAAATGTGAATCTAGAAGAGACAAAGTGCTTTTTTCTGTGCACTGGCATTAAGGACAGAGTGACTGGGCAACGCTGCATGTATATACGTGACACAGATGAAGTTTCCATATGTATGTGTGCGTTTTCGTGAGAACACAAGCGTAATGAGTGTTCCACCTGAGCACACACAGAAAGAGAGAGGCAGTAATTATCTCGACACAGGGGGTCGCCGTCCTTTCCCACGTACACACACTCTCTTTAGCCCTTTCTCTAATATTCTGGGAGGAAGGTAAGAAGAGGAAAAGACCACGGGAGGCCCATTTAAAAAAAACAAAAACATTTCCTCTCCATCTCTGACTTACTTCCAACTTTTAACATCCTCAAAACTCTGCATATGTTTCTGCAAATCTGCCTGTTAACGTTGGTATTCAGTGGGAGTTTATTAATAATATCACATTCTCATAATATCAATGAGTTTCAGACCCAAATCAGTTAGGAAATGGGGGGGAAACGTAATGCATGGGACTGGACTTCTTCCCTTTGAAACACCAATCCATATTGAGATTCTGGCTGCGTCTGAAAACTGAAAAATGCTACAGAGGCACGTCCAAATCCTATGATCGTGTCACATCCCGTGTACTGAGATCTAATTGATTTTAGAAGGCAACATACTGTAGATGTATTCTCTGCTGCATATTAAATCCCACTATCCTGTGCATTCGATTACATGAGTTGAGCCAAGAAAAATAAAATGACATCTGAAAGTTGTGATTGGTGGTCAGTTTGTGGGTACAAGTATGTTTTTGAACAACTTTTTCAACTTTTAATTTCATTTTTATGAAATTAGTATTGTAGTAATAGACTTATACTACAGATACTTTAGATATTTTGTTGTAAATCTTTAGTTATGCTGCTCCAGAAGTCTTTCCTCATTGTCTGACAGGGCAGCAAGGGAACAAGTCAGCTGTCTAAGTTTCTGAAGTAGCCCCCATTTTGTTATTTAAGTTAGAGCTCAGCAGACAGAGTTGGCATGATGCTGTTCTGGTCATGGTGAGGTTAAGATCAGACTTTAGAGGGTCAACGTTTCGGCTAGTCTCACAGAGCCAGACTTTTCAATATAAATGCAAACAGACCAACTGCAGATACGGTATATATATTAAAACGATAGCTCACACTTCACCCCAAACAATTAAAATTCTGTCATAATTTACCCTCATGTCATTGCAAACCTGATTGATTTCTTCTGTGGAAGATAAAATAAGATAACTTGAGATTTTAATGTGTTCTTGTTCATATAATAGAAGTCAATTCTTCAAAATATCTTCTTTTGTGCTCTGAAGAAGAAAATCATACAGGTTTGGAACAACATGGGTTTAAAAAAAACATCAGGGCTGAAATGGATTATTAATAATCACTGGTTTTGTGGGCAATATTAGTCATTAGAGTGGACATGGATTCACACTTTGGAAATCTACTGAAGATAGTGACCATACAGGGACTTTTGGCATACTCTTTTCAACATGCTTTGGAACACACTTATTCTAAACTCACATACTATTTAGGATAGATAGATTACACATTGGGATGCAGGGAAGGTCTTCAGGATTACTAGAAACTTCCAGACAGGTGTGATTGAGCAGGTTGAAGCGGAGTTCTCTGCAGAAAGGTGGCCCTCCATGAGTAGGATTAATAGGCAGAGGATTAGGTCTTTTTTTCATTTCTAATTGGTATTAATTTCCTACAGCAAAATATATTTTTAAACATTTGTTGCCACTTTGGCAAATGTGATAAATGTGCTTGTTCCAATAGAAAGCTGTGTACAGTAATTATGTTTTTCAGGCTGCCATTATGGAGTGTGTGGATGACACATCAATTCAAGTAAATATGCACTGTCCATGAGGAATACTGTTAAATGGACAATTGAAGCATCCGTTAAGTTTAATTTCTGGAAGTTCAAAGTTGTGATTAGGGTTATGGCCAAAATTAAAATTATCATGTAAAGATGCTTTAAAAACCCACTAGTAAATCCACTTGTAAAAATGTATCATCTGCACTTTGGCATTCTATTTTCATCAAGATTTATGTTTCACAGTTCTAATCCTACATACTGTTTATGAGGAACGTGAATTGGCAAGTCAGGTTTTTTTGCTGAAGGCTAATGACATAATTACATACTCTCTGATTCATTGGAGGTCCTTTCTGTTTGTATTATTCATCTTCAATGCCTCTTGAGGTCTGTTATATACACAAACTTCTAACAACCCTTAATCGCAAAGAGAGGGACTGCAACTCTCAATGTGCCTGTTGGAGAGGAGACACTCAGTGGTTTTGTATTTTTAAGTGTGAATGTTTATCGGTATGAGGGTCTTTTGTCTCTCCGATTGTATTTAGCAAACACACAGCAGGTCTATCAGCATATGAACGGCACCAACAGCGGAGGTTACGCATAACAGAAAGGAAGCAAGCCACGAAACCACAGAGCGCACACACACTACATGCATCTACATGAATGCGTGTGCATCTATGGCCATGAATGCAGGCACTCATACACTTACAGTGTTTTCCTTGGACATCAGCCTAACCCAACAGTGCTGTAATTGAATGCATTCACTGACTCTTCACATGTATGCGCCTGATGCTCACCTCTATTGTGTGTGTGCTTTTAGAAGACCTGTGTTAAACACACACTGAGCATGCTGCCTACTCTTTTATCATATCAGCATTTCCTTACTGAGCTGTAATGATCAGAAGCTAATGAGTAAGCATGAGCAGGTGTTAAAACTGTTGTTTAGCAGCACATTCACTTGTGTCGAATACATTATACCTCAAAAAAGTTTTCTCCTGATCATTTCATATATAGTATATATAAGTTGTATAACTAATAAAAAAAAAAGATGAGTGTTTATTTTTATTCAGTACATTAATGTAATACATTTGAGTTTGGACTACATCATTTTTTTATGGTGTGAAAGTATCATTGCTGATTGGAGAAACAAAGCTTTTAAAAAACTCTGAATCAATTGAAATGCTAAATTGCTAAATGATTTGCCGTTTCGAAGTGATTCCAAAACCACAAGCTGGCGGCACCTGCTGGTCAAGATAGAGCAAATGCAACGTAAACTCAGCCCAAACATACATCATGACACCTTTTGCAAACCAATTACAAAAAAATTGTGTTATTAGTCAGGGCTAAATATTGTGAAAATATATGGAAATACTCATATAAGATGTTGGTGTAAAATTAGAAGAGCCATCTGTGTGTGCCCTTGACTTTGTCGTTTTCTTGCTTTCATCTCTTTCGGTTTTCTTCTCATGCATTGATTCGCTAAGCTGAATATCCAATCAGAGTGATTTCTGCTCAATCGGCCAAAAACCAGTGCAGACGGTTCGCAACAAACCGCAAAAAACTGGGCTGACAGACGTTCAATGGAGGCCCAATGTTGGCCAACAACTGATCGCCGGCTTGGTGTGTCACAGGCTTTAAACCTCACTATAACTCATAACACACCACACTATTTCAGTAATTACCAAATGGCTCATGGCATTGTGTGTACATTTGATCTGTGAATAGAAAATAGCCTGACAAGTTTATATGTTTGTGTGTGTGTGTGTGTGTGTGTGTGTGTGTGTGTGTGTGTGTGTGTGTGTGTGTGTGTGGCAGCAGATCTCCTGCTGGAGCTTTGACCTTCCTTTGCTGACTCTGTAGAGAGAAGAACAGGTCAGGCAGTAAGTTTTGAAGGCCATGGCCATTGTGTGTTGTGTGTTTGTACTACGATTCTCATAACAATAAGGTTTGTGACCTTTGTTTTGCCTTTCTGCTGTCCATGGTAACCCCTTATAGAAGCATAGTTCTGCTTCTATCCATTGATCAGTAGCCTGTATTCTGTCAGGTCCTGTAGTGCAAAGACCGACTACACTCTCTGTTGTGGTTATGAATATGAAACTCTTTCTTGCATTCATAAATTTTCAGTGCAAGAAGCAAAACCAGTTCAGTGTGCTTTTAAAAAAGTGCTCCTGGTATACACGAAAGGGTGAGTCAGGCCCTCACACTCTGTGCCTGTAAAGTCTGTCTGTAAACTGTCTCTCACCTTGAGGCAACTGAAATATTTTCTCTGCATCTGTTGCTAGTTAGAATTTTACCTTCGTTATAAAACACATTCTCAGCATGTTCGTCTCTTGTTAACGATAATGAACCACTTTTATGGCAAAGGTTTTATCATCATCATCTGTGACATGCTGTCTGTTATCACAGACAATCATTTTGAATAATAATAATATCATCATTATTATTATTAGAGATTTTAAAAGGAGATTTAAAAGAAATATTTACTGCAAGAAAAATAATAATATAAATTGCTAGAACTATTTATTTTATAGAAAAAAAAAATGTATTCCCAAATTAGTTCAGCCCAAAGTAGTCGACGTAGTATTAGCAGTAGTACATGCCTGTGTTTTAATGAAATACTGCCAATATCGTTTCATGGCCAGTAAAAAAATATTCATGGCCTGTAATTCTCATGTCACCAGCCACATGTTTTCAAAAAAGTTTAATTTGAGGCCTGATTACGTTTTAGAGTAAATAGTCTACTAAACCTGTATAGCAAACACATAACTAGACATTTATCAACAAAAATAGTCCCACCTCCGATTATTTAGCAACAAAAAATCAACAGCATGATACAGATGCCGTCCATAGAGATAAAGTGTATTGAACCAAGAAAATTGCTTTAGCTTATCAGGTGTGCAGTATTTTAGCTGTTTTTCTATTCTCATGTAAAATATTTATTACAACAGTCTTGGGTTTAGAAGGTTCTGCCTCTGTGAACTTGGGTATATGTGTGTGACGCTCGTGACAACAGGATTTCATCTCTACAAGACTGAAGGCAGGGCAGCTCATATTAGTCTTTTATGTGCTGAGACAATAGCGGCTTTTGTGTAGAGAGAGAATGGCTTGCATTGTACTGCTGTATAAGGTGTATTGTGTGTGTACGTATGTGTGTATTTGTGTTTGTGGGTGTGTATATCTTTTGTGGCTTAGAAAATGGCCTGAATTGCCTTTCAGACACATGAAAACGGCATGTACTTCAACACAAAGACTCGCGTCCCACTGTTTGAGAGATTTAACTTATGACTTGATGACCGATGGACCCTCCCTCCCTGAAACCATGGCGACAACAATCAGAAAAAACGCAGAGTCGAAGACAGCAAGAAACAACACAAACTCAAAGCAATAGACATTTCTCTCTCTATGTCTTTGTCTTTCTCTCCCTGTCTGTCCCCCAATGTGTTTCCAGTCTGCTGAGCTGAAGGTTATTGAGCTCCTCTGTGATCAAAGCATTTACTATTCAAACCACTGACCCTCTAGCCCACAGCTAACCAAAGCACCCGAGCACCGAGGGCCCCTTTACTTCTCCTGTTCACTCTCAGCCTCTATTTTCATGTCTATTTCATACTCACTTGTGATATATTCACACGTCTGACAGTGTAAAGGAGAAGGAGGTGGTGCCCCTGCTGTCACTATACAACATCTTCAGTGCCCTATGTTGACAGTGAATATGAAACGGCCTTCACAACTCATTTTAGCACTGTTATGATATATTTCAAAATAAAACATTAAAATTTTGTCCATTAGGAATTGAACGAATCGTGAAAAGCAGATGTTTGACTTGCTAGCATCATTAATGGTGACAAAATAAAGATTTAAACATGCAAATCACTTTATTTTGATGGTCCACTTTAGAAATTCTTCTAACTATAAGTACATTTGCATTTACTCTCATTCGAGTATTAGTAGAATGTAAATGGCAGCAGACATGGGGTAAAAAAAAAAAAAAAAAAATATATATATATATATATATATATATATATATATATATACATATATATATATATATATATTCATATATATTTAACCCCCTGTCTGGTGCAATTTAAATTACAGCTCATTTCAACTTAAAACGAATTATGACAGAAATATAATACTATTGCGCAGTATAATGTACCTCTCAAAGTCTTAATAACAACAACAATAATAAAGTAAATTATTAAAACACAATTTTTAGGGACTATCACACATTGTTTGTTTTAATTTAAATTTTACTTTTTAAGGAATTAAATTGTGTAAACAGTGTAAAACAAGTCAATTATGTAAGTTATTACATTTAGATGATAGATTCTGAAAACACGCAGTGTTTATAATAATGCACACTATACATTGTACAGAGTCAGAATGTGTGTTAAAGAAAGTAAATGACTGCTTATTGATTTTAACTACAAAAAATCAATCTGCAACCAGTCTTAAATCAATAATTAGCATTAGCATATATGTATTGCAGTTGGTCATTCACTCAATAATGGTTTATCAGTAATCCCAGGCATGCCCAGGTTTACTTTATCTAATCCTTGTGCAACTGAATATTCATTCAATTCTTCATAAATATTTACTTTGCTCTCTGGCTAAGAAGAAAAACAATCATTGATATCATTATCTATACTCAACATCTTTATGCATTTGCATCTGCTGAATAACTATCAAACCTACTCATTACCAAAAATAGCATTTATTCTTATAGTTCTGTCTCGCTCACATTCAGCTGTGTAGATGATATGCAGGTGTGATGTTGCTGTTCTTCAAACAGCATGTTAAATGTTGTTTAATCATGCAGATATTGAGCAGAGTGTGATAACATTGTTTTTGCCTGTTTATAAATGGAATGGCATAGTGTATTAGAGTAACACTGTTTTCCTGATGTAGATTTCAGTGTGTTTTGTTTTGTAATTAACTTGTAATTCTGTAAATTCTCATTCTCTTCTGTTCACCACTTTGGACAAACATACACACGCTGACTGGTACAGAGACTTGCTTAGCAGCTATACATCCTGCAGAGACCCTAATATAGAGAGACCCCATAGCAGGCTTTTAATAAACCTTACTAAGACCCCTGCCCTAAGAGTCTGAAGCGCCCCTTCTTCTCAGAAATAAACCCTTTATCAGTCAGGGTAGATAGAAAAGAAAAGACAGACAGGTCACATTTTTAATAACCTTTTAGCTTTTTTGCAGTTCACTTCCCATCCTGCGGTGTGACAAATAAATGTTTTAAAGTACAAATATTCCAATTACGCAAATGTCTTTTAAGTATTTTGTGATAAAGGATTAAAATGTGAAGAAGTTAGAAAAATTATACTTTTTCAAGTCATTTTAAAGGGATACACCTAATTAAAATATTTGAGTCCAAATATTGCAAGTACCCAGCTAACAGGGAACATTCTCAGAACTTTGGCTAACATTTTGGCAAAGTTCTCTCAAAGTTATGAACAAACCTTCTTCCAGTAACGTTAACAGAACATTTGTTCAAACCTATCTGTGCTGAGTTTCCCAAAAGCGTCGTAGTTGATCGTAGAAAAATTGCCACCAATAGTCAATCAATTTAGGCTTACGATGCTTTTGGGAAACGGAGCCCTGGTCTTTTATAATGTTCTCAAATTGTTAGCACAAAAGCATTATTTATTATTATTTACATTATTATTAAACTTTTTTTTTCCTGAAATGTTTTAGATGCTTCATTTTACAGTTAGGGTTGGTGGTTCTGTTCTGAGCGAGAACTCCCTGCGCATCCATGCAGCCTAGCATGGATAAGAGCAGGGAGAGCAGCAATAACCCCCCTAAGGGTAAACAGAACAGCACCAACATGAATGTATTGCAGATATCATTAGGTCAAGATTTTAAAGTACAACATAATGCGAGAATTTATTCTGATTCAACAGGGAATCAGAATGCCAAATCCTGACTGACGAGAGGAGGAGCTGGCGATGGAGGAGGGTAACTAGCTCCTGAGAAACACAATAGCTGCTGATAACACTGAAGGAGCTTATATATGTATACAGTGATATGCGTTGTATTCCTATAGGTAAACGTGTATAAGATGAGAGTCAGCTGATGCGAGCTTGACTAACGTGATCTGCCAGAACTGACGCTACGCTTAATATTTAGAAGAATATTTCACCACAGATAATAAACACAGTGGTAATCCTAATCCATACGACCCTAATTGATGAATCAATATCTTCTGATTTGAAACAATAGGTGTGTATACGTACCTATAAACCATCACTTCCGGCGAACTTTCAGTTGAATGCCAGCAAGTTGTGAAGCATGATGTAAGTGCATTGGGACCACCACTTCTCATGCAAGTTTCTCAATGCACTTACATTAAGCTTAACAACGTTCTGATTTTTTCATCAAAAGAACGCACTTACATAAGTAATGGTTTATAATTTAAAAACATTAAAAAAAAATTCTCACTCACCTATAGTTTCTCTTCAGAAGGCATTGATTCCTCAACTTACAGTCATGCTTGTTGTGCATGGTTTTTAAAGCTTCAACTTTGAGGGATTTATCCACTTGCATTATATTGTCTCAGAGATTCTTTTTGTAAAAATCTCTGTAAAAAAGAAAAAAAAAGAAAGTTATATACATTGGGGATGGCATGAGGAATTTTCATTTTTGGGTGAAGTGTCCCTTTAAATTAAAGCATACCAGACTGCTGTCACTGCTTAAAGTCTGTATGAAACAGAATTTGCGGTAGTCTTTTCTTCCCTATTGTGATGTACATCCAAGATAAATATCCATAGCAGCCAAAGTTTGCAATAGAGTAATTCTCAATCGCATAAGAGGCCAGGTCGACAAACTGCTTAG
The DNA here is from genome assembly GCA_030578275.1 of Meda fulgida. Classification (NCBI taxonomy): domain Eukaryota; kingdom Metazoa; phylum Chordata; class Actinopteri; order Cypriniformes; family Leuciscidae; genus Meda; species Meda fulgida. The sequence continues at coordinate 8,233,752 of CM060633.1, forward strand.
AAACAACCAAGCATGCGCACAATACAACCCAATGTATACTACCTTTATCGACTTCAAGAAAGCGTTTGACTCAATTGATCGAGAGATGATGTTCGCCATCCTACGTCATTACGGAATTCCATCGGAAATTGCAAACGCAATCAGAATCATGTATGACAAGTCGACGAGCCAAGTATGCTTTGGAGGAGAGCGTTTGAAGTCCTTTGCAATCACAACAGAAGATCTACAAGGAGATGTCCTTGCACTGTACCTATTCATAATTGTCATAAACTATGTTTCAAAGCAATCAGCAGGCGATTTCGGTTACCTAACACACAAGGGTACCCCAGCCCGATCGGAAAACGCACGGCCACAACGATCTTGTGCCAAAAAGAGAAAAGAGACAACAATCGAACGAAAACTCAATGACCTCGCATTCGCAGACGATATAGCGCTTCTCGAGAACGGTCCAACCCGAGCACAACAACAGCTAACAGTTATGCAGCAAAATGCCTCTGTCGTCGGTCTCGAGATAAGCATTGAAAAAAACGTTCAAGTCCAATTAAACGATAAATCCCAAATAAAGACCAATCTGTCAATTGATGGAAAGCCGATCGCAATCGCGGACGAGTTTATGTATTTGGGATCATACATAGTGTCGACCGAAAAAGATGTCAACAACCAGCTTTAGCTTGGGTCGCATTCACGAAACTCAAGACCATTTTGAGATCGCCCAAGCCGCATGTAAAGTTCAAGATGCACCTATTCCATGCATCGTGCATATCAGTGCTTCTTTACGGATGCGAGTCATGGGCGCTCACTCAAGCCCTTGAAGAGAAACTAAACATCTTTGCTAGAAAGTGCTACTGAATCATGCTGGGAATCAACCAACCAGAGTCTCACATGACAAATGAACAACTATACAGCACGACAGGTCAACAGCTAATTAGTGACATCATCAGGAGAAGGCAGCTCCAGTTCATCGGACACTGCCTTCGCATGGGAAACAATGAACCAGCGCAGATATATGTTCTTTTCAAGTCGGAAGTCGCATCGAACCGGCGGGGTAGACCAAGAATATCATACAGGGATTACGTTTATCGGCACTACGAACATCTAGACCTAGATAAAGAACGACTGCACGAAGAGCTGACCAGCATGTCAAAAAAGACGACTGTGGAGACATATTGTCGCGCCTAAAAAGCCCGTCCGGTGATGTGATCCAAGTGAACAATGAAACAAATATTATTTTGATTAAAGATTGTGAGGGCACATGAGGATACGTTTAAAAAAATAATGATGTGCACGGATATATCATTTAGAATAAATACTGCAATATTCCTTAAAACATGGTCAATTTTGATTTCATGGTGACTTTAATGTCAGGTCAACAACCCATATATTATTATTGTACACATTAAGAGTATGAACACAGTGTAGGTTGTAATTAAGTTTATTGGTCTGTAACTATAGTCATACACGCAAACCCTTTGTTCAGTCTGGTTATGTGCTTACCTACAATGTTTTTATTGCTGTGTTTGTGTGTTGGGATGGGAGTAGCATGTTATGACAGTGATCAGGTGCTCTTGTGTTGTCTGGCTGCTTTTTTGTGGTTGGGTTTTTTCCGTGATCCTCCTCCCGACAGTATACACACATGCACTAACACACATCTGCCCCAGGGACAGGCCCAGGTGAGAGTGTGCCACAATGACGTATATCTTTGGAGCTCCTTTTGAGTCTGTGTAAGAAGTGAAGAAGCAGCATTTTTTTTTTGCCTCAACTGGACAAACCATCAACAAAGCTCAGCGATAGTTAGTTTATGAAGTGCAAATTTATGTGCACACTTCATTTGAATGATGTTCTATTGGTTTAAAGTGAGGGTGTCAAATTAATCTCTTCTGGAGATAATAAAGTCCTGAATTAATGTACGCTGCTTGGGAATTGGGGAATATTATTTCAAACAATAATATTGACAAGAAAAAAAGTGAATGTTCTTTGTTGAATGTCAAATGTTTTCATAAATAATTCGTTATTAATAATGTTTTGTCCTGTGTTTGTATGCAATAGGCATATGACTAAAAAAGTGAATAGACACAAAATCATTCTTGATGCTACGTATGCCAATACTGATCTTGTTTTTTATCTGCACAGCATGAATACAAAAAATACTGATATGTGAAAATATCCCAAAATTGTGCTTCTACATCAGCGTCACCTTCAGTCTGCAGGCTTGCGACACTAGTGTGAACTGCTGAGTTACTGTGTTTCTTTAGCATCACTGTGTTATCATCATTCAGTGCCAGCATCGCGTTCTCATAAATGTTACAGCAAAAATGCAAAATTAATTCTGTCATTAGTTACTCACCCTCATGTCAGACACAAACTACTTCATGGTGCTTTTCTTAGAACTTTACAATCCTGATCCCCATGTACAGTTTTTTATCTCAATTAGTGTTCCACAGAAACAAGAAAGTTTGGTACAATGACAGGCGGTGATTCCTTTAAGAAATTATATATAGATTATGACCTTTTTCAAAGTCTTGATTTTGTTTTGGGGGTCTACTAGAATTGGTTTTCGTGCTTGAATGTTAAAAAAAAACCCACATTACTTTACCCATTACACATATTTAACATTGTTGCAGCACCTTTCTTCCCAGTCTGTCTGTAATGGTCTGTTTAATTCTGATCTTTAAAGCCCTATTCAAACTGGATTAGACTGGAGGTGGAGTAAAGTAATTATTACCAGAGCTTGTCAGTGATTTTAATCCCGTCCGAATGTGCTATCTCAGTAATCATTACGGACAATGTCAGTAAAGATTACGGTGACTTTTACCTTCTGTAAAAAGGTCTGAAAAAGTTACCTCAGGTTATTCTAATCTCATGCGAATAGACCCACTGAAAATATGGATGTAAAAATTCCGTCATTTCATGTTTAAAGTACTTTTCCGTGGTTTTTCAAGTATGGAGGCGCTTGAAAAAGCATTCAAGTTGCGTTCTAGCCAGGCGGTGGGATATCAAGTCTGTGGCAAAACTCTGCATACCATTCAGAACCAAAAGAAGGTCGAAAGCACTTGTTGGAGGCACACAATTTATTTTAGCTTTAGGTAAGTGCCTATTACCAACAGAATCCAATCATGATTGAATTAGTAAATTGTTCGATCGGACCTAACTTTTATATATAGGTTATAAAGATTATATGTGTTTGCGCACATGATATCAGGAAGCAAAGTAATACGCAGATGAAGACGGCGGTGCCCTCCCACTTCTGCTAGTTTTACTGAGATTTCTTATCCCTTGCGAATTGGCCAATAATATTACAGATGTCCTGTTGTAAAATGACATTACTCCATCTACCCTTGTAAAACTAATCCCATCCAAATAGGGCTTTATAAGCACCTCTTTCAGAAAAGCACAATGTGCTCTGATTGGTCAGCTGAACCAGTGTGCTGTGATTGGTCAACTGCTTCAAGCTTGTTTTGGAAATGTCACCCTTACCATAACTGCAATTTTTAACACTACTAACACAACTCAACCAGGTCTCGCTCTATTATTTGCGTATGCCTTGGGTGGGAATAATTTAAATGAGGAATACTGTGACGTCTACTACGTTTCTGAAAGAAAACTGTAGCACTGTTTGTTTGCTCAGACTCTGGCATTCTCAAAATAAAGGTCAGCTGCCCTGTCAAAATAAAAGTCACAACAACAAGCACGGCTTACGTCACGGTGCGAATGCAATGGGAAAAGGTTCCTTAGGGAACCATTTGTTCTCCGGGAACCACCCTGGTGGTTAGTTCCTTGAACTAAGTTGCAAGAACTATCCGGTGCAAAAGCCCCTATTATGCACTAAAGAAAGTTTAAACGGTAAAAATGCATATAAGACCCATTTGAATTGAAATTAGAAGAGAAATTTAGAAAGTAAGTATATACTTTGTTCTAGGAATGGTGTTGCAAATAGGACAATTTTAAAATTGTTAATGAATGATGAATGAAAATTGTTGTTTTGTTTTTGTAAATGTTCACATACACAAAAAAATGAAAACAGAACTGAATGTTAAAGCCTTTACTGATCATAGCAAACTTTAAAAAGTTTAAACACTTTAAAACTCCATAGAACTCAGCAGTGTGACGAATATTAATGTGCTGGTTATCCTTTGAGTGCTTTTAGTGAATGTTAGGTGTATTTTGAAATTCTTCTCATTGGAAAAGAAGACCATGAAGTGTGCTTTAGACACCTTTCCCAAATGATGATGATACATTTCACATTAAAGACAGAGAGGAAAGAATTTGTGTGGCACAGGGTATAATTGCTACTTTCTAATCACTGAGAAAAGACTTTGGACAATTTTTCAAGACTACTGCTACTTTGAGAGTTGGGGGAGGTAATGTTACATCTATTCCAGTAAAAGGGACAATCTAATGAAGAATCCTTGGAATTCAATTTAATCCCAAAAGAAAGAAAAAGAAAGAAAGAAAGAAAGAAAGTTTAAATGAAATGCTTTAAATTAAATGAAAATATACAATTATGGATCTGTCATATGATGCAAATTACGTCCAAACAGCATTCAGCATGAGAGATAAAACAATGACAGAAGAACAAACAATAAACAAGAACAACAACTTAAACATATAAATAAAATAAATAAGGAGCCATATAAAGCATGGTCATCCAAAAAACATAATTAATATCACGTGCAATGAGATTCTTTACTGCTAGAGGAGATATAGACAGGCATTTAAAACCATTTCACTTTCCTACACAATCTAGGAAAGGACCCCAAATTTTATAGAAGTTGTCAGAAGATCCCTTCATTGTATGCCTGATTTTTTTCTAGTTTTATGAAATGAAAGATATCATTAATCCATGAGTAGGAGCTGTAGGCGATTTCCGATTTATTAAAATTAGGCGTCTTGCCAGAAGAGTGACAAAAGCTACAAAATTATATTTGGGCATGTCGAGTGAAAGAGAGAGAGTACCAAATAAAGCTGTGACAGGCAAGGGTTTAACATAAATTCCAAGAACTTCAGATAATGTTTTAAAGATCAGAGACCAAAACATGTTGCTGTCTGAGCAAGTTTAGTTTTAACATGTGCAGTAGATGCAGGGGCTTGATGACAGCGGTCACACAATGGGATCTACCTCAGAATATATTTTAGAAAGTCTAACTTTGGTCCAGTGGGTGCGATTAAGGATTTTACACTGCATCAGACCCTGTCTGGCGCAGAAGGATGAGGAGTGCACACAACGTAGAATCTTTTCCCATAGTTCTTCTGGAATATTTTCTCCTATGTCCTCCTCCCACTGAGATTTAATAGATGCAAGTGAGCTTTCACTTAAGGAGCAGATTGCTTCATAAAAATCTGAAATCATACCCTTCATAACATGGATAGGTTTGAAGGAGTCAATGGGAGTGACACAAGGGAGGTTAGGAAACTGAGGGTGTGTGTCCCGAACAAAACTACAAACCTGCAAATGTCTAAAAATATTGTGTTTGGGCAATGCATATTTTTCCCATAATTGCTGTAAAGACGCAAATACATCATCTATATAAAAATCCTAAAAATGTAATAATACCCAATGCTGACCACTGAGAGAATGTGCTGTCCATTAATGATGGTAACGAAAGCAAAATTTGCTGCTATAAGTGCAGAAATAGAAGAGGTTTGTAAAGCAAAGTGGTGTCTGAATTGCCTCCAGACTCTCAATGTAGTTTTAACGATAATATTTTTGGTGTAGAGAGAAGATGAGCATTTAATGGGAGCATGTACTAAAGCAGCTACCGAAGTCGGCATACATGAGGTAGCTTCCATGGTAAGCTATACAAATGAATCATGAGAAAAATCTTGATTTAACTGTAAATTGATATCGCATGACCCTTCATTCAGAACTGTAACCGAATGTCATGAAAACTGACGTTGGTTCCAGTTTTTTTGTTTTTTTGTTGTTCTTAAATTGCACAGTTTTGAAAATATATATATATATTTTCCCATTCCCAACCTTTTTGAAAACATAGGAAATGTCCTCTAGACCCACCCGCCATAAAAGCTCAGTAATAGTTTACAATAATGTGGTGGCCTTGGGTTCCTCTTAAGCAGCTTGCATTTGTGCAAACCCTGTCTCTTCTCGTGTGTTTTTTGGAATCTCATATTCAAGGGATCCCAGCTGCCCTGTATAACATTGAGGATGTTCAATCATACAGAAGCATCTGAGAGCAACAAATACTCAGGAATGTGTGAATTCAAAGGATGTGGAACACCTCGCTCCGATGAGAGAGAGACCGTAACAGCGAAAGAGCGAGTGGGGATGAAGGCTGCATATAAATGTGGCTTTCTAGAGCTGGGCCCCTCTGGGAATTTGCCACAGCTCTGTGTGAGGAAATGTAGTGACCACAGTATCTGTGTGTGAGAGAGAGGGAGAGAGTTTTTTTTAAAGGGTGTGCTTCTTCTAGAATGCTTGCTAAAAGCAAATGAAGAGCCACTTATGCTAATAAAGACAGGACAGCAATGCCTCACAAACAGCCATCTGATGTCTGTCTCACATCAGATGTCTCGAATTAGGCCCATTTAAACACCCTCAGGCTTGCATTTGGCTGACTGTGTTAAACAGGGCATTGATTGGTTGACGTTTTAGTCAGAGGTCATATCAGTGAAATTGCATGTCCAAACACTCCTCCCTGGATAAACTCCAGAATCACAGAGGGTGACTGCATTTATCTCAGAGGAATGTGGGATTACCCATAGCGTGTATCTACCTGTGCTAAGATCAAGAAACCTTTTTTTAAATACAGGTTGAAGGCATTGGGTTTTATTAATGGTTCTAGAATGTCTGCATTTGCCAATGCCGAACTAAACTGGTCAGACAGTGTTCACTTTATAACTAATCAACAGTAGCACTACGCTAAAGAAAGGATGTTCGGCTCAACTGTGAAATTGCAGATGTGATGATAATGAAAGCTGTGAAATAAAGACAGTATACTTTTTGATTGTCTTTCTATTGTGTTTTAGCTATACTTGCTGGTTAAATACAGGCACATTTGATTTTACTCTGCTCTAAACCACTAGATCAGTGTTTGACTGTCACTCTAAAAAATATGCTGGGTTGTTTCAACCCAAATTTGGGTCAACTATGGAAAAACCCAGCCATTGGGTTAAATTTGTAAATTACAGTTTTGGCGACATGTTTGGGTTTGTCCATATTTTACTCAAAATTGGGTTAAAACAACCCAGCATTTTTTAGAGCGGAAATTTGGCAACGCACAGTTGATTCTGTGCTAATTTTATCTAATATTTAGTGTGTTCTTAATGTTATAGATGTAACAAATGAGAATCAATGAAATTAGTAAATATTTTGAGAAAAATAACTTTCAGTTTTCAATAATATTTAAAATATTAGTTTATGGTATTTGGGGTAAAATATATCTAAAATATATATGATAATAAAAGCTTTATTTGTTGCCATTTGTTGCCATGGCATTGTTAGCTTCAGATGTCAATATGATTTATTATTTGGTTTTCCTTAGAGATAATCAACATACACTGCCTCCCTCCCACCCCCCACCCCCTTTTTTTAGCATAGAAATAAAAATGCAATCTAAACTTAAATGTTTGTCTTTATAAAGACACTCAGCAGATTATTGCTGAAGTGAAAGTACTTAGTGTTAAAGTGTAAAAAAGCTGTAGTTTAATTTTACAGTAAAGTAAATGTAGGCTACTGCTCTAAACATTTGTATTTTATACAATATATAATATCTTTTACAAAATAATTTTGACTCTAGGGGCCAGATTTACTAAGTATGGCAAATTAGCATGAGAGCGCAATAAAAGCACCAATGGGAGTGGAAAGTTCTGCACATGATCTCTGTTTTGAGAGATCTTTGTTTTTTTGGGATGTTAAAGAATGGTGCAAAAGCAGTAAATTGACTAGCGCAAACCTTAGTAAATCGCATTGCTTGATTAATTTAAATACTTTCCACCCATAAATTTTGCATCTGAAAGGGAAACTCCTACAAATGCGTATGCAATAAGGTCATCTGCAAAAATAACTTTCCACATCTTCTCAGAGCAATTTTTTCCATTAGATGTCTTTAGTAAATCCTGACATTTTTTTTTTTTTAACGCCAAAAGAGGGTTTGGGGAGTGTGGGCATTAGAGTGTGGGCCGTATTTGGGCATTGGCGGCTTCACTTTTCTACGATGAAAGTGAGTGAAGTGTTCATCTTTTTTTACAGTCTATGGGTCAAACAAAGTTACAGCATTTACCAGTAGTGGCAAGTAGGGCTAGCCTAACCAGCAAAATATTGACTCTTTTTCTCCAACAGTATTGGGTTCCTAATATTTTAACATTTATTTCAGATTTATAGTTCTTACAGAGATTACTAATAGCTCTGCAAGAGGAAAGGAATGGGTTTGATGTGACTCCTGCATTATTAATAGCTCACATTTAAAGCTTTGAGATCTAGGATGTTCTGGTACTAAGCATCTATTGTTCCCTTTTCACATCCCTGAGCTTGTTTGTGTGTGTTCAAAGTTTTTAATTTGAGATGAAAATGATGATGAATTTCTAACTCAAGGTGCTTTTGTGTTCACGTTAAACGTGAAAAATGACTTATAGGCTTATATGTGTGTACATCTGGAGTGTTTGGTCAGACTCCATTAACCAATGCTTGGTTTGCAGGTACATTGACAATGCTATGAATCAAAGCACATAAGCCTGGGGACTGTGTGCGTGTGCGTGTGCGTGTGCGTGCGTGTGCGTGTGCGTGTGCGTGTGTGTGTGTGTGTGTGTGAGAAATGAGAAATTGGAAATGGCAGTGCTTGTTGAAATATTCCCCTGCTGGCTGGTGTAATTACAGTTCATGCAAACCCCCTTTACAGAGAATAGCTGTGATTTCTCACCATTGAACCTATTGTTTTATTTCCATTCAATTGCACCTTTAAAATCCTCACTGTAAAAAAAAAAAAAAAAAATATATATATATATATATATATATATATATCATGATTTTAATGAATTCACATTTGATGTATTTTTGTTGAAATAAATAAAAAGCAACTCTATAGATGGCGGAAGCTAATAGGTCCTTTAACTCACCTGTTCATAAACATCGTTATCTGTAGGGCACAGCTGATTGGTTCCTACCGTATCAGTAGCCAGTGAGCTCACTGTTCAACCTTCAAATACTTGATTAGCATTTGCCTTAGCAGTGCAGCACGCTTTCAGAAACCCAGCTGTATAGCTGTATAGCTCCTGCTGTATAGATGTGCTATGGCTAATTCATGTACGCTATGTTGTACAGCAGCAGCATGCCTTACTTAATCACAGTAGCGTGTCGTGTATGTATTGGCAGTAGCAAGCCCGGTACTTGCTCTATAGCAGCAATAACCTACAGCAGCAGCAGCAACAGCATAGCAGATCTATTCCGCCAAGACCAAGTATACAACATACCCATCACCATGGCAATCACTCCGAGAGTTGTCATGACAGAACTATGTTTCTACTTAGTTTTTCTTAGTTTTTTTCTAATTAGTTATGTAAGTTACAGTTGGGGTCAGAATTAATGGCACCCCTGGTAAATATGATAAAAAATGTCTGTAAAAAAGAAATCTGCATTGTTTATCCTTTTTATCTTTCATTCAAAAATTTTGCAAACATTATGAAATAAATGTTTTTCTCCAAAACACATTGGCACGATTATTGGAATCCCGAGATTTTTTTTACGAGTAAAATATCTCTGAAGCATATTCCCATAAATATTTACCTTTTTATAGCACACCAGGGTGACTGGGAACATGAAATTGTCTAGCTATGACTTCTTGTTTCACAGGAGTTTAAATATAGGGAAACACAAGGGCAAATTCCCTTAATCATCCATCACAATGAGTAAAACCAAGAAGAAAAATATTGTTGAGCATCACAAAATAGAAAGTGGCTGTAATAAAATAGCTAAAGAATTGAAAATCCCCATTTTAACCATCAAGGGAATAATTAAGAAGTTCCAATCAACTAAAGATGTTACAAATCTGCCAGGAAGAATACGTGTCTATATTGTCTTAATGAACGGGGAGGAGGAAAGTTTGAGTGGCCAAAGTCTCTCCAAGGATAACAGATGGAGAATTGAAGAGATTACTTGGGGTCAGAAAAAGAAAAAAAATCAAACAACCCCTACATCCCCACATGTTGTTTGGGAGGGTTTCAAGAAAAATCCTCCTCGCTCATCCAAAAACAAACTCCAGCAAATTCAGTTGTCAGACACGACTGGATCTTCAAACGGCACAGGGTTCTGTGGTCAGATGAAACTAAAAAAATAACTTTTTGCCAGCAAACACGGTAAATGGGTTTGTTCCACACAAGGAAAGTACCCCATGTGTACAATTTAATATAGTTGGATCTTTAATGTTGTGGGCATATTTTTCTGCTGGAGGTACTGGACATCTTGTTTATCCATGGCATCATGGATTCTATCACATATCAACAGATAAAAAACCATAACCTGACGACTTCTGCTAGAAATCTTATAATGGGCCGTGGTTGGATCTTCCATCAGGACAACGATCCAAAACAAACATCAAAATCAACACTAAAATGTGTTACAGAGCACAAAATCAAGCTTCTGCCATGACCGTCCCAGTTCCTTGACCTGATGAGTGGAGTTAACTGAAGACATGGAGCTGGGAATCTGGAGAACACCTGACAAGAGATCAGAGACCATTCCTTCATACAGAATCTCTCCAGATCCTTAAAACTCATCAGGCATTATAGAAGAAAACTCAGAGCTGTTATATTGGCAAAAGAAGATTGCAAAAATTATTTAATAAAAGGGTGCCAATAATGGTGCCAACGTGTTTTGGAGAAAAACATTTATTTCATAAAAACATTTATTTCATAATGTGATTTCCCCCCCAATTTTTTTGAATTATCTATCATATTTACCAGAGGTGCCATTCATTCTGACCACTGCTGTATATTGTTTTAATGTTGTGTGTTACCATGATGGTGTTTAATGTTTGAGTGAATGGCAGCTTGTGAAGAAACTGCTTTTGGTGAGCTTTGTTTTACCAAAAACTTGGTAATCCAAAAACCAGTTGTTTAATATGTTTGACTAGGCTCTTTATGCTATTATTTTTTAACAGCAGTTCCCTTTCATTGTCACTTCGGATTACGTCGAATGACGACGAAATGGGGTTTCGCTTAGAAGCCTATCACCTTTGAGTATTACAAAACGAGCCAATGGCTGCGGAATTTGCATAGCGTAGCTCCGCCCCACCTCGTGGGTATATAAGGAAGTACGCTGGAAACATGCAGATATGTTTTTGCTTGGAGCCAAGAGGTCCTCTTCACTCCTGCAGCCTGAATTCTCTCTGAGTGTCACAGAGTATTCTTCGAGACGAGCAGCTCTCCAGTCTGTGTTGGTGCTAAGGCGATTTCCAGCGAGTTTCACAGTTTCATAGTTTTCGCAGGCTGCTGACCGTCCTCTCACAAAAGAGCTTGCACACGGCACGTCTTTTTAAAGATGTCTTGCCCGTGAATTTCTGGGTGCGGTCGTTCCGTTCCATTATCTGATGGGCATGATCGCTGCATAGCGTGTTTGGGCTTACAACAAGCTAAGGCAGCCTTTATGGATGAGTCATGTTCTCATGGCCATCAGGCTGGGCTATGCGTTCAGTTCGTACAATCTTCTCCCTGCTTCCGGGGAGTCCACTTCACGCTGGTCGGTGGCAATGCCCCTGTCATGCGAGTGGAAGTCGCTACCTTACAGGCGAAAGGTGCAATCGAGATTGTCCCTCCAGCCGAAATGAAGTCCGGCTTCTACAGCCCCTACTTCATTCTACCGAAGAAATCAGTTGGTTTACGGCCAATTATGGACCTGCGAGTGTTCCGTTCAAAATGCTCACGGCCAAACACATTTTCGAATGCCTTCAGTCTCAGGATTGGTTTGCAGCGATCGACCTGAAGGACGCCTACTTTCATGCGTCCCTTCTTCCTCGACACAGACCGTTTCTTCGGTTTAGTTTTGAAGGGCGGGCATACCAGTACGCGGTTCTCATATTAGGGTTAGCTCGGTCCCCTCGCATATGACACCAAATGACACAAACGGTTTAGCTGATTTGGGAGCAGTTCGGCAACGCACAGGTAGATCTGTTTGCCTCCCCCGACTCTTCCTATTGCAGCCTGTTTTACTCCTTGTCCAAGGGCACGCTCGGCACGGATGCACTGGCGCACAGCTGACCACGGGGCCTCTGCAAGTATGCGTTTCCCCCAGTGAGCCTTCTCGCACAGACCTTGTGCAAGATCAGGGAGGACGAGGAGCAGGTCCTTCTGGTTGCGTCTCATTGGCCCACCCGGACTTGGTTCTCCAAACTCATGCTCCTCGCGACAGCCCCTCCCTGGCCAATCCCTCTAAGGAAGGACCTTCTTTCTCAGAGACGGGGCACCCTTTGCTACCTTCGTCCCGATCTTTGGAACCTCCACGTGTGGTTCCTGGACGGGACGAGGCAGGTTTGAGTACCCTACCACCAGCGGTGGTGGCTACCATCACTTCTGCTAGAGCTTTGTCCATGAGACACCTCTATGCGTTGAAGTGGAACCTCTTCGTCACCTGGTGCTCTTCTCGCCGAGAAGACCCCAGTATATGCCCCATCAGCATTGTGCTTTCCTTCCTGCAAGATGAGTTGGAGCGAAGGCTGTCTCCCTCCACCCTCAAAGTTTATGTTGCCGCTATCGCCGCACATCATGTCGCAGTTTAGGGTAAGTCCATTGGGAAGCACAACCTGGTCATCAGGTTCTTGAGAGGAGCCAGGAGACTGAATCATCCTCGCCCTCCTCTCGTACCCTCTTGGGACCTCTCAGTGGTCTCAACTGCCCTGAGGAGTGCTCTCCTCGAGGCTCTGCAATCAGTCGAGCTTAAGTTTCTGTTACTTAAGACGGCACTCCTGATTGCACTGGCCTCCATTAAGAGGGTAGGGGACCTGCACGCATTTTCTGTTGACGAAGCGTGCCTGGAATTCGGGCCGGCTAACTCTCACGTGATCTTGAGACCCCGGCCTGGATATGTGCCCAAGGTTCCTAGCCCTCCCTTGCGAGATCAGGTGGTGAACCTGCAAACGCTGCCCCTGGAGGAGGCAGACCCAGCCTTGGCATTGCTCTGTCCAGTACGCGCTCTCCGCGCTTATGTAGACAGGACGCAGTGTTTCAGGACCTCAGACCAGCTCTTTGTTTGTTATGGTGGGAAGCTGAAGGGAAAGGCTCTCTCAAAGCAAAGGTTGTCTCACTGGATAGTGGACGCCATTGCTTTGGCTTATCAGCAGCAAGGTCGACCGTGCCCCCTTGGTGTGAAGGCCCACTCCACTCGGAGTATGGCCTCCTCTTGGGCTCTAGCACATGGTGCCTTGCTAACAGACATCTGCAGAGCTGCAGGCTGGGCGACACCCAACACATTCGCGAGATTCTATCATCTACGAGTGGAGCCAGTATCCTCCCGTGTACTCACTTCAACTAGCCGGTAACTAGGATCCGCTCAGGTGTCTCCGCTTGCTCGCCATTCCACTCCGCGGACTGGATCAGTGCGATATTCTCCTCAGGTGAGTTTCCCCGAGGAACCCTGAGATCCTCCAGCGCTGTTGACCTCAACGCCAGAGTCTATGCCTGCGGCAGCTTTCGCGTTGGCTAGGTGCCTCCAGGTGCATGGTTCCCCTCTGGTGACCCCCACATGCGTATTTGCACTGTAAAACTCTTTGAGCATGTGTCTTTCCCTTGGCAAGCCACCTTGCCACCCCTGGGGTTGAAAGATTCCACCCTGCAGGCTGGACACCCCTCCGGGTCATATGTGTATTCTGTAAGACCTCCCTTCGGGTGTGCATTATGTTGCAAATTTCCACTGAGATATGCTTCCCAGTGTACATTGGTATTACTGTGTTAAGGTGGAGTCCTTTGTCCGTGCTAGTCTCACAACAGGGAGCTCACACTTACGCAGGGCACTGGAAGACAGCCGAGAAGTTGGCGTGATTAGAATGGGAACCCCATTTCGTCGTCATTCGATATAACTCGAAGTGACAACGAAAGGGAACGTCTCGGTTACTATGTAACCCTCATTCCCTGAGTAGGGAACGGAGACGTTACGTCTCCCTGCCACTTCCGCTGTACCGCAGGAAATGCCTGAGTTCAGTCTTGGCTTCTCAGCAGGAAACATATCTGCATGTTTCCAGCGTACTTCCTTATATACCCACGAGGTGGGGCGGAGCTACGCTATGCAAATTCCGCAGACCCATGGCATTTCCTTGCCATTGGCTCGTTTTGTAATACTCGAAGATGATAGGCTTCAAAGCGAAACCCCATTTCGTCATCATTCGACGTAACGTCTCCGTTCCCTACTCAGGGAGCAAGGTTTACATACGTAACCGAAACGTTATTTAACGTGGATGAATTTAGAGATGCAGATTCTCTGAGAGTTTTTTTTTAGCATGCTTTGAACATAATCTCAGCCTTAGACTACATCTTTCACAAACATAATATTTTTTGGTGATAGTTGTGTGATAGTTTTGTGTAATAAGATTACACATAGCCTGTGTATTTGTTAAATATCCGAAGCGTGTCTGATTAGAGTCTAGTGCACTCTAAAAATATTAGTAAAAATAGGATCGAAAGTTTAATGTAATAATCTGTTAATATAAAGGAATTTTCCTCATTGATTTTTCACACGTGCTTTCTTTCCTTTTGGATACCAAAGTTGAAATGGAAATTGCGATAGTCTTTTCTTCCCTCTAGTGATGTATATCCGAGTGAGAAAAAAAAAAAAGTTGGACGAGACTTGATTTTGTCCTTTGGAATAGATTGTATCGTAAGGAAGTTGGGCGCTGCTAACTAAATGGAGGCAGATCTGAATGTAAGTTGTGGAAGATATTTAGTCCCACCCTTAACTTTTAAGAATTTACAGTGTATAGTATGTCTACAATGCAACAGCAAAGAGCTTGTTTACATTTTAGACAAGTCAAGATGCGATTCAGGATCACAGGACCACATGGAGATGTGCAATACATTATCCTGAATGTCTGTGGAAACATGGTAAATGTATATATGTTGAAATGAATACAATGTCGAGAACGCGCACATGGTTTGTATTCGTATCAATATAATGGACTCACACGCCTGTTTACTGTACGTCACAGCACTCATCTTTACCTTGATTGCAATACTCATCCATCAAAACTTTACTAATGAGACGCTGGTTTTCTATATCCAGCTGAAAAACGTAGTTTGCATATCATTTGGCCATTCAGCAGTGGGATGTTTCAACGTTTAGTTCAATCTGTTCAGCGCAATGAATGAGGACTTGCTAAAGGCTATATAGAAAGATGGTTCACTTCTATTAGTTATAAATGGGAGAAACAGCAAAGTGCAATATGTCCTGCCTTCCAAGTAAAAGAGCCAATCGCTGATTGATAAAGTTGTTAGAAGCTAAGGTTCCGATAGAAAGGTTCATGCTTAGGACTACACATGCACATTGGCTCGTCTAGTCTAAAAAATAAGCCTTTTAACACTATTTGAGCATAAGAAACAACATTTATGGGACAGGTCATGTCAGAATTTGTTGCTGATTTGAAATACAGTATGTTAATTATTTGTGAGTTCGCCAAGCAGTTTTGGATATTTCAGGATTCCCCCCTTCCAATAGGGTCACCATGATTTTGCCAAGTAAGACATGTTCCTGGATCAACATATTTTGTTGATCCTGGATCAACATTCCTGTCCCAAAATGTATTCCTTACCCAATCCCTACCCCTAAACCTAACCCTACCCATAACTTTTCCCTAAAATCAGAGGTTAATGATAGGTGAATAACACTGATGTTTAAGTACCTCACCCTGGTTCTAAGCCTAGACTTGACATAAACTGTAAACTTGTCCCTCAAATCTGATTGGTTGATTGGAAAGTTGATCCAGGATCAACAAAGATGTTGATCCAGGAACATGTGGTACTTGGTGAAATCACGTTCACCCCCGAGGGAGCTGCCCGGAGGCGTTGCAAATATGGCCTCTATATCCGCCATCTCTGATTTAGTAAGCCTGATTTCTTTATATTAGCGCTGTTTGGACTGATTGTTTGAATGAATTCCCTTACTGGATGGATCATTGGACTGAAAACATTCCAGGAGTTTAGAGGCTTGAACGCAACAGAGAAGTAATGTTGTAAAATATTCTTTACTATTTGAATATATTTTAAAATGTAATTTATTTCTGTGAAGGCAAAGCTGAATTTTTAGCAGTCATTACTTCAGTGTCACATGATCCTTCAGAAATCATTCTAATGTGTTGATTTAATGCTCATGAAACATTTCTTATTATTTTCAGTTCAAAACAGTAGTGTACATCACTGCTGTGCAATGAAAGTGTTTATTTTTATTTTTTATCTAAACACTATGCAAACATAGCAGACAAGGGAACTTTTTTTTCTTATCCAACTACATTCTGGAATAAATTCTTGAATATTCCAGTCCAGACATGTCTGACCTAAACATTCAAAACATTGGAATTCTAGGGAAGTCTCTCAAACAATCTTGGATACCTGATGCTACCAGTGTGTGTGTGTGTGTGTGTGTGTGTGTGTGTGTGTGTGAGCAAATGTGTATGTGACTGTAGTCTGAGCCAGTGGAGCAGATGTTGGGTGCTCAGCTTACAAATGACTTTGGAGGATTTCCCAACGAGATGTAGAATGGCTTATTCTCCACTGGGATTTCAAAACAAGGGTCTAAAAATAAAGTCTGTGCAAAGTCTCTCATCAGTGAAGACGATAAAAACATCAGTCATACAGCTCTGAATTTCACAGGTTCGGGATGCAGAGGGACTGTCAGTATGTGTTGGAGTTCAGTGTTCATTTGCAAAATATTTGCATTTCAGAAAATTTGAATTCAAACATGCTTCAAGTTTAAAGTAAGAGTTCACCCAAACATTACCCCCTTTTTACATTTACTCGTCCTGTAAAGAGTGGAGTCACACCAAGTTTGACATCATGGGTGGCAAATCCCATGATTCTCAGGTGTCCCATGACTGCAGATTAAATTTTCATCTATTTTACAAGTATGTGTTGCAGATGTATCATTCTTCATTACCAAAAATAGAAAGAAAACCTTTTCTGTGCAGTAATATTTTATTTCAACTATACATGCCGTGTTAAAAAAAGTCAACAAAAATATTCTTAAACAATGACTGTAATTATTTACATTTTCTCAGAACAGCTTTACAATATCTACACATTAAAATATTCCAGAAAAGAAAAGCTGTATTCAAACTGCCAATGTTTGCACAGTATTAAAAATAAAAGGTAAACCAGTCTGGTTTCTTTGCACATATATCGACTGAACAATAAAGGCTTGAAGTCAGATTGCAGATTTATATTGCAATATACAAGGCAGCTCAACAGAGGACAACATGAACCAGAGCACAGGATCAACTCTCTCTCCTTTAATAAAACCTGATCTTTAGCAGGTGATGATGCATCAGGCTCCGCTCAGTTGCCCAAATGCAATCAGAACATGTAAACAAACATGGAGCTTTGGGCTTGAAGAGGCAAGTTTTACCTAGATACACTGAAATTCCCAAGTAATTTCAAACAAACTGTGAGTCCCTAATCGTAGATACTCCTCTCTAAAAACTATCTTGTTTTGACCCCAATTAAATGTTGTGAAATATTGTGAGCAGAGAGTCAGGTGATAAACATTTAAGATCCATAATACATTCATAACATGGCATCTTATCATCGCAAATTAGCACCTTCCAAAAACGCATAAGAACAAAGTAGCAATAAGAAAATGGCTAATTAATTATTATCATATTTTTGGCATTCATTTTCATTCTGAAACTTTCCTGTAGAAAATAAACCATACTGAAGGGACGGCCATATCATAGTATCCCCCATTCAGGGCCGGAACCACCACAAACAGTTCCTAAAGGTTTACCTTCTCTGCTCATATTTAAAAAGAAAAAAAAAAATATATATATTGTTGCCTGTGAAATCTCCAAAACCAAACTAAGCTCTCATGACTTTAATAAGGCACACAAATTCAAAAATCCAGGTCAACTTGCTTTGAAAATGTCCACACTTAAATAGTTGTATATTTACAATAACAATAATCACTGGCACGACTCTGCAAGACACACTGGTGAGGTATTGCAGTGATTGTACACTTATAGTGAGTATGCAATTGAGGCCTCTATTATTTAAAACAAGCAGAGTGAAGCTTATCTCTTGGATGTCTAGTATAGAGCTGAGGAGTGGTTTAAAGTAAGGAATGTAATGTTTGCAGTTTTATGTAATACTTTGCCCAGGAACCAAAAATTGTGTAAACTGGAAGGAATATTCAATGGTTCAGACTAGGGACGATAAATAAGTTTATAGTCCCAACAGCAGTATTTGGCATGTAGGAAAGGAGAGAGATTGATCAATGATCTGCCTTGTGTCATAGGTGAAAGTTGACTTTATGGGATAACAGGATTCCCATTGATTTTCTGGAATTAAAAACAGAACATAGTACATTTGACCAGCGTGATCCTGTTCTGAGTCTGTGGGTTTAAAAGCTTGCAGCAGCTTGACACGCAGAGCAGCTGCATGGAACGTCACACTGGAGTTAAACACTGTCATCATCTACACTTAGCAGCACAAATGTTGAGGGCACTTTTACCCTGTGAGTTTTAAAATCAGTAGTCCAAGTAAGGGGCCCTGGACATTTCTTTTGCACGCAGAAATTATTAATTAATGTCTGGACTTCTGTGTCCAAACACATCTGATGTTAATGCACCTTAAATGGAATTTAGTTTTATGACAGCGCTGACTCAAACTTGTTCTCAGTTTACTGAAAAAACATGGGCAATGAATGCACACTGGTTAGCCCCAGAGACTAACCAAACACAGACACACAACATGTCCCTTTGACTCTTTCTGTCTTCTTGAGAGATATCCAAGCAAGAATACCACATTTTCCAAACAGTCTAACAAATACAGTTCACATTGATGGGGAGAACAGTGCAGGGGGGAGCATTCACTGCCCGACCGCCACAGCAACTACACAGCAGCTTTACACTGCACGTCAGCTGTGGCCTATGACCTCAGGCGTCCCTGCCGCCTTAAAGATCAGAATCAGTTACCTGTCACTCAAGCGTGACGGGACAACTAGCACAACTACCCGAAACAGAAGCTCTGGCATCCGATTCATTTCCCTTCAAAGGAAAGGCCATATCTCTGCGGGCCAAGCGCTTTTACTCCCACTGTCCATTCAAAGAGTAAGATCTTGCTAAGCATTTCAGTAGCTATACTTGTTCACTGCCCTCATTTGTGCAGTCTGTGGTGCAAAACCGTTGGGTTTGGGTGGCACATCGGGCTTTAACGATGCTGTCTGTTTGATGGATGTTCGTGGTAAAGATCCGTGACCACTGTAGCTGCTCTGTCGGGATACAGAAGGTGTCATAGCCATTGGTACCCCGTGAGAGTCTAGTCTAGTGGGTGGGGTAGGAGTTGGGGGCATGTACCCACCTCTGTTCATACTAGGTTGGCGGGACACTATGGCCCCGCTAGGTGAGTGCAGCCCTTTGGGCGGCGAGGATATGGAGTGTCGCTGGGAAGAGCTGCGGTGATACCGCTGTCTCTCGAGTGTTCCCATTTGCCCTGTGGGTGATGTTGGTGTAGTCGGCACATCCACTCTTTTAGTCGGGCTATTCCTGGGTAGAGACGAAGAGGGAGAGTACAAGGAGGCCTCTCGGCTTGGGACTTTAGGTGGAATCTCCGTTGGGCTTACAATGGGTTCCAGCATTAGGTGCTGGCGGGATTTGGGCATCTCCACCATGATGGCCTTTGGGGGGGTGCTCTCATTCAGATGTTTCAAGAGGTCATTCAGCGTGTTCCTGGCATCCACAGTGCGCCGCTGGTCTTTACGACCAGATTTGGAACCATGTTGATCGCTATTCTGGATCTTCTTTTCTGCATGAGGCCCTTTGGGAGTACTGAATGATCCCCTGATCTCATGTGTGGCATTGGGCAGTACCACAGCACTAGGGATGTGGGGGTTGCTAATGGCAGAATGGGGAGGTGGACTGGAGGGAAGGTATTGTGGGCTTTTTTGTGGTTCTTCTTTGCGGGAGCTACTTATCTTACCATGAGCTCTCTCCCACTGGTTCTTGATTGGCTGAAGGCTCTTCTGTTGCAACACAGGTGTGGACTCAGGCGTAGGCAGTGCTGCTAGTTCTGGTGGCTGCCCACTCAGGAGCATTGTCTTAGTGTCTCCTGTGGTTGGCACCTCCCTCCCATTGCTCAACAGGTTGGTGTAGAGTTTGGGAGAATCCATATCTGGTTGGTACTCTTTGACAGGACTGTCGAACAGACCATTGAGCTTGGCAAAGCTCCCAGTGGAATCAGTACAGGACTGTGCTGACTCTGCATCTTTTTGGATCTTGCGTGGTGTGCGAAGGAAAGCGTCTCTATAGCAGTAAACGACCATGCCGGCGATGAATGCACCAAGCAGGAATGCAGCTAACACACAGGAGATAAGGATGTTCATGTGCACCATCTGGTTAGATTCACCTGCTTGTATTTCCCACACACCTGCAACACAGATAGCCAAACAACATGTTAGCACACTCAGACAGTTGAGCACTGAACAACTTAAAGCAAAAAGTCCTTTCCCCCAAAATATGCTCAACCATTTGGCGTGAATCAAAAGTGTACTACTGTTATTTTAAACATTTTAGAAACTTTTTAAAGAAACATACCTAGCAAGAAATGCAGAAAATACAATGCAGTTCCCTGTTATTATATTAGTGAAGGAGGCAAATTAGTAAAGAGGTGTGGTGGAACATTTTATTGCACAAGGGTTGAGTATCAGGTGAGTTAGAATGTTCTGGTTTTACATGAGAGTTTTCCCAAAAAGAATTAAGCCCAGTGTCTTTTATTCGAGGGTGAGTTTTGTTAGCATCCGCAGATATTCGAAAGGGTTAGTCAGAGAAAATGTTGCTTTAGAGGTGCTTAAAAGTGTTGCTTAGTGGCAAGGCCTTTGAAAGATTTCCTAAAAACCAAAACAATGGGCAGATAAAGAAATGGATGAAAGAAGATAAAGATGTAGCCATTTAGGACAGATTGAACAAAAAATCCCATAGAAAATGCATGAAACTAGAATATATATAAAATAAAGTTAAAAGTGGAGAACAAATCATAGGAACATAAAAGTAGGAGAAATAATAATAAAAAGCTTTATACGCTGATGGAATCTGAGTATAGCTGCTTGTATCATATTAAGACACTTCGAGACAACAAGGCATTGTGCAGATCTGAAAGTTTTCAAATGCACCTGCATTAGGAGCCTGTTTCTCTACTTTGCTAATGTAGTGTGACTGACTGCAGAATTGCTTATTGAGCCATTTTCATAAGGAATGGGCTGCTATCAGAGATGTATGCACTCTCTCATATGACTAGCAGCGCTAATAGCAGCTATTACCCAGAATTCCATGCAGCAGCGCAGAGCGCTCTGGTCAAGGCCTTACCCTCCAGCACACCTTGTATAGGCTCAACAGAATGTGAAGTGGCTGGGTCATCGTGGAGCACAGATTTCCGTGAGCCAAAGAGTTGGGGAGTCTGAGTGGGGATGGTTTGGTGTGATTGTATGGGTTCAGAACTTGCGGACACTGTGACTGACGAGGATGGCAACTCCATGTCTGTAGCGACAAACAAACTGTTAAGAATCTGGGCCCAAGATAGGCGCAATGTAACGATTGGGGGTTAGTGCATACTGACAGGACTGACATATGTCAGTTTATACGATTCATTGAGGTTATTTTTTAGAGATTGAATCTTTGGACCATTGTAGGCAAGTAATGGCTGTCCAGAGTCTAAGGTAAGGAAAACTTCATCCTGAGAGGAGAGAAAGGATGAAGACCATCTTTAATAGAATGAGACGGCGACAATATAGCCCAGGGAGAAGATAAGATGGAGGTAGCACATATTCATGCAAGAACAAATGCATGAAATGATGGAAAAGCTGGTGATGAGAGATCAGGTGCCCTCTTAATGATAGTGATGATGGTGTGATGAAGAACACATAATTAAAGGTAGGTGGCAGCAGCAAAGGAAAAAAGGACAGAGATTTGGAGAATGATGAACTCAAGGAAGGAAATCAGTGCAGTACAGGAAACTAACCAGAGGTTGGGTCGCCATATGATTTGAAATCTGGCGCTGATGTAGTGGCCAAAAATTCTAAAAGAATTAAAGGAACAGGAAATCAGCATAAAATAACAAAAATAAAACTTTGAAATTATAAAAAAGCTACAACTGTTTTTTATCAAATTATCAAAAAGTGTTTGTTTTCCTCTGGTTTACGCTGTATCGCTCTTTCACTTGCAGGTGTATGTTACTGTGATGTTCAGGCCTACACAATGTATGTGTACATATGTGTTTGTTTAATTGTCAGAGGAATTAGTATGATGTTTATGTGATATGTGTTAATTTCCATCAGCTGAGAGTGTAAGGGGGTTATTGATGTGAGAACTACTAACTAATATTTCTCAAAGGGGGCACGTGTTGATTAGCTCACCATGACAATCGCCGAGATGAGCAGTGTTGCCGTATTCAACATCTTGCTCATAACCAGTTCTGGAAAAAAGGAAAAGACAGAGGGATAAGAAATTGTGTTCTGAAGACTAAGGAAATAAATTTGGACTGATGGGTGAATCTAGTTTAGCTTTGCAGGAAATATGTCTGTAATTTCATTTAGTGAAATAGTTTTTCCCCGTTGCATTTTCTAGGTAAATCTGACTGTTTTAAATGATTGTAGAACTTACTGCATAGCTGCAGGAATACGTTCACAAGCTCCATGTGACATCCACCCGCAGTACGGGTCTCTAGAAGCAATACAAGACCTGCAACACAAAAAATAATGTTTATACCGGCACAATATGAAAGATTAACACACCTTACAATGGCTGAGAAGGTTTTTTGCTGTTCAGACTAATAAAATGAAATGTAGATATGCCTTTTTTATTTTATTTTGCTCTCTGTATTAACAAGGCCTAAGTAGAGCTGCATTCAGCACTTACTTTTGACAGGAACTGTGTCGTTCGCAGCGGCTGAGAGGTATTCTGACCACACAGCTGGAAAAGGCCACATAGAGCGTGTGGGTGTCTTTATCTAGGTGGAAAGACAGAATTCCCCTATCATCCTCATTGCTGGATAAACACCTGGGAAAAACAGAACAGAGGGAGGGAGACAGTGAAGAACAGATAAATCATGTTATTGGATATATATGTCAGTCAATACTTTCTTTAGCAAGAGAACAAAACACACATACAACACACAAACTGACACTGCAGAGGGAAAGTGAAAAACTTTTTGCTTTCCCATCAAACATATCTAATCTCATCTCAAATAATCCAAAACTCTCATTCAGGTCACAAAAAGACAATTTAATTTTTTGGGTAAATAGCCAAGATAGTTTCATAAAATGACTCTCGGGTCTACAATAAGTTTCTCACAATGTAAAGACAAAGAGAATGATCATGAGATAATTATTGGATTAGAACATACTTGGCTTGGTTGAAAACATTGATCTCTTCCAGTAGGACGCTGTCATTCAAAGACAGCGGGGATGTTTTGGCCAGAACTTTTAGCAAGATGCCTGCCTCAGAGCCAATGAATACCACTGTGTAATTCTTATGGGGTCCTGCAGTGTTATCAACGGCGAGTGCCGTTAGCCTATACCTACAAAGAAGAAGGAAAGACACTTGAGTGCAAGGCTGCTTTTCAGTTACAAGGAGACGCCTGAATTACAAAAGCTTAACTTGATCTGGCACAAGACAAAACATGTTGAAACGCGACACATTTATCAAGACCTGAACTAGTGAAATTAGACGTGCCAGTTGTTTAGAACGTGAAACCAACGCTCTTTGCTGTGAGGGTTATAAAATGTTTACCTGGTGCTTATTTAACAGCTAACACTGGGACTAGATGGCAAACTGTTCAGTTTGTTCTTATGTAATTGTATAATTGGTGTAGGTATTGGATTTTCTTCTGATGGGTATATATTTTTTTCTGCTTATGACATGTAACCATTTCAGATAAATTCACCTTTAAAAAAAGTCTAATAAAAAGGAGCTGGGTTTACATGTTGATCAGATAGTCTTTTCCTGTCAAAGTGGACAGTAGAATTTGCTGTTAGTCAAAAGTCTCGGTTGCAGCAAATCTTGCGATACAAGGTCAGAACAAGGTTTTGAGACAAGGCTGAATGGTGGCACTTTTCCCACCTGACTCTTGTTTTGGTGAACCACGGTTCGTCTCCAATGGAGGGGACCGAGGCGTCCATGAGAGGGTGTGACTTGATGAACTGAAGGGTCTCGTCTGGAAACTCGATGGAGGTTTTGTAGGACTCCGCTGAACCGTGTCCAGCACAGCAGCCGGGTCTGAAAAGACAAAACGCACACACATGCAGTTCCGGTTGAGGGAAAGAGGGCAAAGAACCATGTGCCACATGCCTGTAAATCTATACCCGCCTCCATATGGCCACTGCACACACAGGTTAAATATGCAGCATGTCCAATTATCACATGTTAATTATTAATCTCGCAATGATTAGACCGTCACGCACTAGTGCCGTGCACCAACCTGGGCTTGGGCAGCTTTTCCTCTGGAAATGGTGTCCACACTGAATCTGCCGTCTTCTGCTCTTTGAAACGGCCACGGAATGCTTTCTCAATGTCCTCCATGGAGAATGCACACACCGCGGAGCCAGGGATACTGAATAAATCGAAACAATGGTGTTAGAGCTTTTTTTTTAGCCTGTTTTCATGTTTTATGAGATTTTATGGAAAGGATTGTGACAAGCTTTACCTGTTCAACTGGGTCGTGAAAACTCCAACCACAGAAGGCACCCCATTAATGTCGATTATGTCTGTAATGGCCTGAAGGACGTCAAAGTAGAAAAATGATTCTCCAGGAACGGAACAGTTCAGGCGAGCCTTAACAAAAGATGTCCAGTGTTTCTCCAGCACCCGCTGAGACCCTCCCATGTCATTTTTACAGATCCGAGCCACTCTGGAGTAAACCGCCTGCAGTGAGAGAAAAATAGTGGGAAAAACTCAGCATCGCTCTCTAAATAATAGATTTATCTCCCAAGCGACTCAGTTGAATCTAAATATACGCAAGAACTAGTTTTTCTCTTAGATAGAACACAACTGCAGTGTGCTTGAGGGCTTGAATTAGCACCATGTTACCACCTTAATAATTCACTACTGTAAAACCTGCTCTCGATGAAGGTGTTGACTGCAAAATTAACTAAACTTAAATATTCATTAGTCTGTGGTACAAAGAAGTCGTTATACGGGCCAACTTAAAGCAAATCCTGAGGCAACGGATGATATACTGACCCTCTGGGACAAATTCTCATCTCTAAATAAAAGCCTATGAATACTACATTAACATGCAAATCAGAACTGTATTATCATAGTTTAGATACAACAGGATTACCATAACTGTACCATCGTACCGTCACATTACTTTTTGTGCGTGTTTTGTTAACTTTAGCATCTGTAGAAACGTTGGCATTGCACATTAAGTTGCAAGTCATACCTTTCCCAAGTTGTTGTGCTCGGCTGCGATTTCTCTGAAAAAGAAGTAGACGAAATCCCCATAATCCACTGCATGGAGGAAATGTGGTTCTGGGAGAGAAAGAGAAAGAAGCATTAGCATCTCCATCACTGACCCCAAGTTAAATTTTGATGCGTTTTTGTTGGCTGAGTGGAATGCCTGAGTGTTGACCTAGATCGTGTCACAGAAAGCTGTATTTTATATAAATTTTATATATTTTCTGTTCTCCCACATTGACCCACTTCTTTAAGGTACGGTTAGAGGTTATAGTTCAGATGTGTACTGGGTTCAACAAATTTAGCAATGTTAGCATAAAAAAAACAGACTAGTTGACAACCAAGAGTTTCTGTACCTTTTAACCACTTGGAGTCATACTTGATGGTCCGAAGGGCAGAACCGTCTCCCATGCTGCGATAAATCACAGCATCGCTGGCCAAGAAGTCCGCCACCGTAGCCGAGTACAGCTTACCATCTATGACACATAAATACGTGAGCTTAAACACACACTTCGGCCTCTTTACACAATTGCATACAACTCACGCAATGTACTTGGAATTAACCACACATTCACAGAACAATAAAGGCATATTTAAACCGAGAACGAATCAGAAAAGCAAAATAAATTTGAAAACGAAGAAAATA
The DNA here is from genome assembly GCA_030578275.1 of Meda fulgida. NCBI lineage: Eukaryota > Metazoa > Chordata > Actinopteri > Cypriniformes > Leuciscidae > Meda > Meda fulgida. The sequence continues at coordinate 8,259,978 of CM060633.1, forward strand.
TCAATTTAGACCAAAAAAAAAAAAAACTCAGCGCACATGGTATTTCATAGCATTTTTTGCTTTTTACTTAAGTGTTAAGTGTTACTTAAGTATTTTATGTACAGTAAATAATCCTGCTTTCTAAATAATAAATAAATAAATACAATGAATACAAATTCTTGTTTTTTCGGAAAAACAAAATCATTATTTTCGGCTTGTTTTCCAGTTATTAAATGTAAATATTTTTCTTGTTTTAAGCATTAAACTCACAAAATTCAACTAGATTTATGCTTAAAACAAGAAAAATATTTACATTTTATAACTGGAAAACAAGCCGAAAATACTGATTAAGAGGTTTTTTGCAGTGTTTCTAGTACAGTCTCATTCTGATGCACACGTGACATCACACTGTACTGTACTTTCACGGCATCTGATTTATGTGTAACATCAATCTCTGCTGACGTTGGAGCGTTAATTTTATCCAAAACCTTTAAAATTCATGGCATAGTTATTTATCATCCTCCTCATTATCTTGACAGCTCTCATACCAGCAAACAGGGCAACGTTTGTCTGCTTGGCGTCAAATGGGCATCGGGCCAAACCGCTGATCTCTTCCCCATCAAACTCCAGGTTATCCAACTAAACAAGAGACGGAAATAGATCGAAAAAAATTGAGATGCTGAGTTCTTATCTTCATTGTACTGTAAAAATGCTCCCATTGACATTAACCAGTCACTTATTAAGAGCAAAACAACAGCCAGACTGTCACGTAGACCTCATAAACAGTGTGACCTACCCTGTAGTAACGGCACATGGGGTTGAAACCATTTGTTCCGCAGATGAACACAAGATCATCATTTCTCGGAACCAGGACTTTAATGAAATTATGGCACTCATCCTGAGAGGAAGACAAGACAGTGAGATTTATGGTTGCTTATAGTGCTGTAAATACTACAAGAGCAATGACAGCTGATTTATGCTGAAGAGGTGGAGGTCTCACTCTGTGCTTTCCCTTCATGGCACACGTCTCCCGGTCCGCCTGCCCCGACCGCCACGTCAGCTTCTGTGACATCACACACCATTGCCATTAGACACAGTTTCCCACCCGCACACTCATAAACATTAACACTGTACTACACTACTTTCTATCCAGGCATGATGCAAAAAGTTTCCAGCTGTGATTAACATATATATACACAGCTGTAATATATATATATATATATGTTAGTGCTGGGTAACGATTAATCGCATCCAAAATAAAAGTTTGTGTTTACTTAATATATGTTTGTGTACTGTGTATAAATTATTTTGTATATAAATTCACACATATGCATGTATATATTTAAGAAATATTTGCATGTATATAGTGTATGTATATTTATACATAATTTATATTATACATAAATATTTTATATATAAATTAAAAAATATATATACATGCATATGTGTGTATTTATATATACAAAATAATTATACACAGTACACACACACACATATTATGTAAACACAAACTTTGGATGCAATTAATCGAATCTTTGCCCAGCACTAATAATATTATATATATATTAATGTTTATAGCTCTGTAAAGTTCAATTTTGGACCAATACCATTTCACCGTGGCCGGGGAGGGAGAGACAGAAACAGAAACCTAGCCATTTACAAAAAGTGGTGCCATTACTGGAACTTAAGATAGTTTTTATCGCTTGCCACTTTATTGTGTCACGCCTGGTTGGAACAAGAGCGTTCAGTCATATAGTGATTTACTGTGAACCCACCCTGTATGGAATTATCTCATTCCTGTAGGACTCTCTTAGACTCACTAAATACACCTGGTCCCTGTGAGAAAGATAGAAACAGTTTACATTACATACACACACATTACTACTCACAGTTCTACTGTTCATCAACCAGCTTGTCTGAGCAGGTCAAGTGCTCGAAGACCTTAGTTCCACATCCTGTTTAAGTGCTGACTTACCTGCCAGCGATGAAGAGTGTATCATGTATCTTGGTCATCAGCTGAAAGTCCAGTCTATGCTGAGATTCATTGCCAGAGGGGCGTCCACGGAATACCGGATACTGTCGTGCATCTGCAGAACAAACAGATGCGTTGTTATTCAGTATTGGCGTCAACAGAGATCGATGTTGGTATTGATTGGATGTTGCAACTGCATGTTAAACTGCCCTGAAGAAAGACTTTGCTAAAGTAATGAATATTACACCAGCAGCTCCTGCATTGACGTCCAGCGACTGCACTGTCAGCATGCTAGGGTGTTTTCTCACTGCAGAGCACAGAAGCGCTAATGCAGCGACTATAGACGTGTATGTCTTCTTAAGAGTCTGGATGGCTGTATTTTCAAGAAATGGCACTTTTTTGTCCAAGAGGTTGATATTAAAACAAATTATGACTTATTTTAGAATGCCTTATCATCATTTATGTTTTGCTACCTTTCATATTACTTTGATTTTATTGGTTTAAATAGGGCTAGTCCCAAACCCAGACTTTCAATATTAAACTAGGAAAATCCATTATAAACATGTAGATTATTATTATGTTGTTGTAGTTTTAAACCAACATTTTAGAACATTTTTAGTGTGCGCCTTTTCCAATCTAGCTGTCATTTTATTAAATTGTGCAAAAAAAAAGAAAGAGCGGGGACTATGTAATTTAATTGTGCATGTTTACGATACATAAAAACTAATTATGAAATTTTCCTTTGGAAGACAAAGGAGTTGCCATTTTATTCTATTTTATATATATAAAAAAATGCTAATAAAACACTATGCAAAAAATAAAAATATAAAGATCTTATGTAGATGGGGGCAATTCACAAACAGAATGATGTTTCCCTGTGCTTACAGTGTCTGTCCACAACATCTAAAGGGATGTTGTCCTCAGGAAAGCTCACAGCCTCCAGGTGGGACGCCATCAGCAGCAGTAGCAGCAGCAGGTCAGTCTTCAGTTCTCGCCACCCCATTGCTGGCACAGAGGGCAAACACCACCCGTACTGCACTTATGTAGATGTTACCTGCAACACACACAGAAATACAGATGTCAACATGCATCCCAGGCACTCTTTCCTCTTTTGTTTTTGTGCATGACCTCTGTCAGGATTTGCTGCATAGATTAGAACGCCTGCTTTTTATACGCATACAGGTTCACTCCCAACAGATCATTTAGTGTGTGTGTGTGTATTTGGCAGCCAATACCCATGATTGAAAATCTGTCCACGAGAGGAAGGTCAAAAAACAGACAGAGAGGGGGTGGAAAGTGAGTGTTTGAGACACCACAAACGCAAAAATGAACGTTGTGCTATCAGCTAGAACTGATACACACTTTCACACATTTACACTATTTTATTTTAAGATATATCTGTATACTATTAAGTGTGTGCGCATGTTTGGATTGAGTACTACAGGTGGGAGTGTGTTTGCTGCGCCTGGCACAGAAGTCTTCAAACAGACATTCAAACAGGAAGATTTTCAAAGGTCTGCATGCTGTGGTTGGGGTCGTGTCCTGGAGAGACAATCATCTGTGCATATTAATGAGCAGTGTAAAGTCAAATATTTATAAAGCTACAAATTATTCATGCCAGCAAAGCCTGAACGGATATAAACAATTTACATGGACACAACAAGCAGCTTGGCAGAACGAGAGTGAGTGAGTGAGTCAGGCCCCAACCACTTCCTGAGAGTGTCTCGCCACACATGCTTGCATATAGTATTGACGTTTTTGCAATTAGCGGCCCTGTGCACCTGCTCCCACACTGTTATATGTATATGCTGCCAGTACCACCCTGCTATTATTGATTAGCCGTTGATTGATCAGCTCTCAATTGATAAGCTGAGTGGGACGTGGCCTGGGGAAATTCTCCAACTGAAACATTATCCACAGTCTTGCAAGGAAGGGAGTTTCTCTGCTCATCTGTTGCAATAATGGATCTTAATTTCTACAGGCTGACTGCACGGGATTCTGGGCTATTGAGCTTTGATCAGATCAATAGAAATGACTCTTTCTCTGGCAATTTTTTTAGATGAGATGAGAAGAGAGAAAAGGTTGATGATACGAGTAGACGAAGGGATGAGAAGGGACGGAGAGACAACAGACGAGTTGAGAAAAGGAGAGATGAGATGAGAAGAGACAAGACAAGGTGAAAATAGATGAGATGAGAGGACTAGATACTAGATGTGAAAAGAACAGAAAATATGAGACAGGAAAAGGAAAGAAAAGATGAGTTCTCACTAGGTGAGAAAAAAGGGTGAAGATGAGAAAAAAAATAGACAAGAGGAGCTGAGACATGCATAAGAGACGAGGAAAGAAGAGAAGAAAAGGAGAGACGATGAGACGAGGTAAGAATTGAAGCAATGGGAGGACATGAGACAGGGATGACAGAGTAGATGAACAGAACATTTGAGACAAGAAAATAAGAGAAGAGAAGGAAAGAAAAGAAAAGATGAGAGTTCAATGAGAAAAATGAGGCAATAGGATAATAGGAGACAAGCAAAACATAGAACAGATAAAACAAGGAGGACACATCAGATGAGACAAACATGAGACACAAGGTGAGATGAGAAAATAACATGAGATGAGAAGAGATGAAAAGGATGGATAAGAGATAAAAGATAAAAAGAAAAGATTAAAAAATTAGGAAGAGAGATGCAACGAGAGAACATGCTACAGGGATGAGAAACTAGGTAAAAGAAAAGATAATACAAGAAATGAGAAAAGGGAGACAAGAAAAGCTGAGACAGGACAGAGATGGAACAGATAAGACGACTATGACATGAGACAAGCATGAGAGACTAGATGAGACAAGAGGAGATGAAAAGGAGAGACAAGATCAGGCCAGAAGATAGAGAAAAACAATGTGAGAAGAAAAGAAACAAGATGAGGCATGGATTGAAGCAGGGGAGGCTAGGAGAAGAGATGAGACAGGGATTAGAGAAAGAGATAAAGTGAGACAATAAACAGATAAGAAGGACACACCAGATGAGATGAGACAAGCATGAGAGACAAGAAGAGACGAGAACAAAACAATTGAGATGAGAAGGATCAAGACGAGACACGGTGAGAAAATGAGAAGAGGAGAGACCAGAAGACGGGACAAGAATAAAGATTGTTTTCTGTGCCCATGTGGTGCTTGAGCGATTAAAAGCTTTAATGCTTGGACACTTAGAGGAAGTCAAAGGTCAAGGGGTCAAAAAATGTGTCTATCATAACGGAGCTCCAAATGAATTTCTTTTCCCAAGCGCATCTTTGATCCGTACAGAAGTGCACACATCAGCAGAACAGAGCTCTCGGAGGGGCCGGGAAACACCGTATGGATTAAGCGATGTGTACAAGAGGAGCCCCAGTTTATTACAGCACTGAAAGTCTAATCACAGCTTCACAGCGCCATATCATTTTCTCCGTGGATAATACTTCATGAAATAAAGAGGGGATATTTCTAGCACCCTGGAACATTTTCATTGTCAATGACAGAAATTCCTTACTCGCTCTAATCATTATTCATAGAAACACCGCAGGGAGTTACAGAGACATCCTACAATACCACAACAATTCCAATGCACGAAAAACACAAGGCTTGGGCAAAGAGAGCAAGAGAAACCTAATGCAAAACAGAAACAAAGGACATACAAAGGTCAGCCGTCTTAAATTTCTTTTCAATATACACAAGCGCAACGTGTTTTCTATTGAACGTCTTGGTTTGGTTTTCCATTCTTGCCCTCCGGTGTATGAGCCCGGACAGGCCCTGCGTGGAGAGAGAGTCGACTAGTCACGCAACCTGTTAATGTTTTTCTGCTCCTTGGCTACTCTCATTTCATTACAGCCTCTCTCAGTGCGACGCAATCACGCACTTGCTGATGTTTTTGGCAGTGTTTCCCGGGATGCTGGCACGCCCCTGGTATTGGCAGGTCGTTCCAGTAAGATTGCCTGCAGCCGATCCACCCCGTGCCCGCCCACCAGAGTCCAGCTGCAGGAAATGCGACAGTGAAGGCCAAAAGAACAAAGCCGGTCAGTAACTTTCAGTGGTTTCAGTTAACCTTGCGAAATAAACGCTCCCCACTGGCTGCATTAGTGCAGCAGATGTGCTATGGTTAGTTGTATGCATCTTGATGCAGGAGAGAATTATGTTGCTTAACTGAGGAGCATTTCAATCAACTTTAGCTTTAGTTTAACACGAACCCTGCAGATCTGCATGAGGCCTGACGATGAGAAAGAAGATGAAGGAATAAATCAACAGAAGCTGTAAAATAAGGCTGGGAAGTATGATGGTATATACCACACAATGGCAGAAATGTGCCAGCTGGTGGAGACTTTGCTATATCGTGGTGGAAATATATTTCCATATATTTTGGAAGTGGCTATCAGTGCTCAGAAGTGATTTATGTTTATGTTTAAATAAAAATTGAACAATGTGACATTACAGAGCGGGATGCGTGCCAAATCTGTCCCACACTACTTTTAGATCTTTCATTTAAGTTTAAAACTTGTATTTAAAGGTATTTGTTAGGCACAGCAGAAAACAGTTTATTCATTTATAATTGCTAACAACATTGTCGCATTTCTGTGTTAATAAGTATACTATAAAATTGATTTGTGGTCACAGGTGTGTGTATATTGATAATTTTACATTATACTGTAATGATGTCAGAATGCGGTGTGTGAACAGTAATGTATGTTTGTTTTACCGTAGCATTATGGCTCATCCAATCAGAATTCAGATTGTGTACTATTAGATTAACTAAGTATCAGTTTACTAAGTAACTTAATCAAGCTGGACGTATGATTTGTTTTGAATAATCATATATTTTGGTTTGTGTCAATCAAATAAAAAAAGTTTAATTAATAAATAAATAAATAATCAAGTCAGATAAAGTAACCTTCATTTGTATTGTATCTAATTAGCTGGATTATGCACAATATAAGTAACACTTCACAATAAGTGTATTTAATTAGTAAATGCATTAATTAACATTAAAAATGAGCATTACATTTGTTAAAATATTTATTATTATTTTTTGTTAATGTTAAGTAATAAAAATACAATGTTCATGTTAGCTCAGGTCCATTTAATAGTACTAACATACAATTTAATTATTAGTAAATGTTGAAATTGACATTAACTAAGATAAATACATGCATTAAAAGTATTTTCATTTACATTACGTAACTAATGTTGACAAATGGAAACCAAACTATTTATATATTTTACAAGAATCTTTTAAAAAAAAAACTATATTGTGATGTAATATAACTATGTGTATTGTGATAAGATATTGGTCATCCCAGGTGAAGAGGACGTACTGTTGTAAAATGTATTAAACATGCATTATAGTATATTTTTATTGTACTAAAAACATACTCAAGAACATTTTAAATACATTTCATAGTACGTCTTTTTCACCTGGGATAACACACCCTCAAACTTTAAAATGATCTTGAACAACGGGCCTCAACTCAACAGTTGTGCTGTGTGTGGTTTCAGAGACGCTCGCGCTGAGATAAGAGCTCTCCCACAGAAGAGCACTGAAATCATAAAGTTGTTTACAGAGGGATTACTGCTGAGGAGTAAAAACTTGTTACTCCACATCTGCAATGGCGCTTTTCCACTGCATGGTACGGCTCGGTACGGGTCAGTACGGTTCGGCTCGCTTCGCTTTTCCACTGCGTGGTACGACTCGGCTCGGCGCGGCACGGTTCAGTTCGCTTTAGCTCGGTTGCTTTTCCACTGCAGTTAGTACCGCTTCAAAAGTGGGTGGGATTATACTGGTCGCTATAGTTTATCCGTTCCTCGTCAACCAACAAGAGGAACGTCTGCGCTTCTCGTCCACTGACCACGATTCAGCCATTTCTTTTTTGGAAGCTTTTTTTCTTCAAGCAAGTCAAGCAAGTAATTTTAAAACAGGTGCTACAGCGGTGGCCGTTACTGGCTATTTAAATCTAGCGGGTTTGATGTCTCGCAAATACAATGACGCTGGTAGTGACGATTCTGTCTGTCTGACCAATCAGTGATCTACAGTGCTTCACGTCACATTTTAGTATCGGTACGGTACGCTTGGAACCTCAACAGAGGTGGTACCATTTAAAGCGAGCCGAAGAGCTGTACCCTACTGTACCATGCAGTGGAAAAGCGCCATAAGACAAGTCAGGGCCCACCTGAGCAGCTCCACTCCCCACCCCCACTCTCCCAAAGCCCTATCCTGCAGGTGTGTGCAAGAGTGTGTGTTGAGGGAACAATAGCGAGTTTAGAGTCCGTTCAGTTCGGGCCAGTGAGGAGACCTCCATGCTTTAAAGGTTAAATCAGTTACTCAAGCCTGACCGAGACTGAACACAAGACAGCAGGACTGGCGTGGGCTTAATGGACACAATGTGGCCAGCTGTTGTGACTGACTTTATTCACACATCCACAAGAAAAGTGCTGAAACTGCTTCACGGTGATGTTTCAGAAGAGGTGGATGTTATCTGGCGCTCTCTGAAAGAGGGTTGACAGATTCAGCAGAGATAAGAGGCGCAAACTCTTGCAGAGTGTTTAACAGATATAAATCTCTCAAACTCACACATTCATGAAGCACAAATTAACAAAAGCATGCACTAGGAGAACAGCATATGTCATTAACTTCCATATGGTCACACAGCAAGAAATGGAGAAGAGCGGAGAGTGTTGTAATAAAGAGTGAGTTGTAACATGTTTAACCAATTAAAAATGAGCTACAGGGTGAAATCACTATCATACATGACCATCCTTCTTAGGTGACAGTAGTTGTAAGATTGATTTGATATATATATATATACACATCCATACAAGCTATTCGTCTGTGTTGTGTGACTTCAACATTATTTGTATCATTGTGGAGCCTTTCCATTGACATGTTTTTATTCTAAGCAAATTATATATTTTTTTATTCCTGGCCCCTGAACCTTACAGTTACAAAATGTCAACTAATTTAAGATGCTATTTATTTATTAAGCTCTTTTTCCTCATGGGGACTGTTGGCTGCTTCACACGATGTAGGTAATTTCAGGTTTTACTGTCCTTGTTGGGACATGTGGGGCTCACAATCTGGACAAAAGCTCAGAACAAACATACACTTATGCCTTATGTTTTTAGCTTGTGTTGTAGTTGTTAGCTTATGTTTAATGTATTTGTTTGACATGTGTTAGCTAGCTGGTTTGAATCTTTTATTTTTGTTTACTGTTGTGAATTACCATGTATAAAATGAAATGGGTGGATTGGGATGGTGGCATAACAATTGTTTTGAAAAATCAACTTTGATGTAAATCAGCTGTACAGCATTTAAACGTATGTTTTCTATTAGTCTTGCAACCCACTCAAAGATGGTAGGCTACTTTATATCAAATTTTGAGACATTTAATGTGTTACCTCAGTCTCCCCTACTTCTTGTTTTGCACTCAACATTTCCATCAGTATTTTGCAAAAAGCAACATTCTGCGCGTAGACGGAATAAAACGAGATGGTTGTGTGTAAAAAAAAAACTTCGTTCTTACAACTCATTCATTCGTTCATTCATTTTGTTGACGGCTGCCACTCACTTAAAAAAAGCATTTCGCTTAATTTGCTACATGTGTGTTTACAGCGGTTCTCGGATGTCACTCAACGGTTATGACCGATATGAACAGCATCTTCTAAACCCTCCGTTCGGAACTCCGCATCTGAGGACAGCATGAATCAAAGCGTTCAGGCTGGAGCCGAGCCGTGACGAATCTCTTGAGTTGCAGTAAATGCATAAAGACAACAGTGGATTGTTAGGTCGGTAATGGCTTCTGCTGGGAAATTGATTGTGTTAATGCAAGACCGTGGGCTCCAAAACCCACTTTACACAACAACAGCATCACTATCTCTCTCCCTCCTGCCTACCTCGGACCATATTCTACAGGCTGTAGTAGGCTAGAGATATTATTATTGTTTTGTTGTTTAAAAGATCGTATAAATTTGAATGACATAATGTAACTCCCAGGCAAAGGTTAGATGAATTTATTGCTGTGGATATTCCTTGTTGTACTTCTGTGTGAACTTTGATCCCTCATCATCACGGGACAGGAGGGATCTAAAATGCATTATGGAGACACATCTGTCCCATCCAATGTCCGAAATGAACTGGCATTGATTTAAAGGGGCATTTTTCATCTTTATGAGGGCTTTTTTTCCCTCACACACGGCGTGCCGCCTATTTGTCCCAAACATTTCAAATGATTTAAATAATTAAAATTGACACTAAATTGGCTGTAAATGGCCATGTATATTTCATACAATTTCAATTATACACATTTCAAATTTTAGGTAAAATCATGCGAATTCACAAGAGGAACATATTGCCCCCATATTTTAAATATCTATATGGGGCATTTTTGCCGTATGTCTGGATTAATATCTGACCCTTGTCACATCTGACCCCCTTTTATTTGCTAGTATGCAAGGAGAGAAACGATACAATTGAGGAATCAAATGAGCTGGTCTCAGCTTTGTGAGTTTTTCCACCATATTTAAATTAAATTTGAATATTTTCATTTTATTTTATAGCCTATACGCAGGGAAAACCCATGGTACAAGCACCATAGGGTAAAAAAAAAAAAAAAATACAACTCTTCCCTATAATCGAATAAAGGCTGTATCAACAGGATGTGATAGTATTAATTTATCTCATTAAATTCTAAATATAATCAGTTACTTTTATCAAAACGCCTCCACCAGTCTCGAATGGTCCGTAAATACAGAAAAAAAAGTTTCGGTACAGGAGTATTACACAATTTACTTCAACATTTGTGTGACAAAGTGTGAAAATGAGAACAGAAATCCTACCTGAATGTTCTCCAAACGAGCATGTAGATTACGATATTGTCTCCGCGTTATATTCCAAAGTGTTTTAAGCTATTAAATCCAATGCAATAAGACAGCATGTGAGTAGCTCGCTCCATTAAGCCAGAGGATCCCATGTGTTTGTTTTATCCGAACCACGCAAAACAATTCCCAGAGCCCATGGGGCTCGTCCAGCTCGTCTTCTGGATAAAGCTTTGTGATCTTCAAAAGCTCACCGATCAAATAGCACCAAGACCCTCCCTCTCCTAGTACCATCCCCCCGTCATTCACCAAACCAAACCAATACAACCCAAATCAAATAAAACCAACTAAGTAATTACCTCAAGAGATCTGCTCTTCAGAATGAAGAACTTAAAGCGCGTGCGTCACTCCGCTTATAAACAATCCGAATCAGTGTGAACGGGTAACGGTGAATAAAAATAGCTCCAGGTCTATTTTTGCGCTGCACCTAGAGTAGTACTTCTGATGTTTTGGAAAAAAAATGTTCTTGCCGCTTCTTTTCCTTCTCCCCATTTTTACAGTCTCACACGCTCGTAATGTTGCATTGTCCCAACAAAATAAACTCACCTCATCTGAATCCGTGATTCTCTTTACGCGATTTGGATCGCAACAACTCTGAGTCAAGCTTGAAGTGTCTCTCTCCGTTCTGAGCGGGGAAAAACAAACTAATGCACGGCAAATGGTGTAACTCGATCTATCCCGAGTCCATCCATCAGCAGAGCCAACCACAGCCTAGCCTAGAAACTGATCCCTCCCCATTCCCTCTCGCTGTCCCTCTCCCTCTCTCTTTCCCTCTACTCCCTCTATCCACTCCTGCACTAGTAAATGTGGTTTTTGGCTGCTTTCCTTTGCTAGGCTGTTTTTTTTCTTCTCTTGCCAGAGTGTGAGACCTTTATTCTCTGTATATATGTATGTATTTATGTATATAAAGATATGTACAATATTTATTAATGTTTTTGTAATGTAAACACTTTTAACACAGCAATAAAGCGCCTTGGATGTCGTGTGTGTGTGTGTGTGTGTGTGTGTGTGTGTGTGTGTGTGTGTGTGTGTGTGTGTATATGTGAGAGGCCCTCACATCTTGGTGACCCTGAGGGGCCCCCCCTCTCTTCCCAATCCCTTCCCCCAGCAGTAAGCTGCTTGTTAAATCTTTTCCACAGAACTGTTTTGGGAAGGGAGGACAACGAACCACACTCCTTGGAACTGCTCTTGGCAAGGAAATCTTGACTTTCAGCTTGAGGCAATTTTTTTTTATTTTGACACAGTGTCCCCATGCATTTTCACCGTCAACCTTTTAGAACCATTTTCAACAACGTAAGGCGTGCATAGAAAACGTTCTCTTACATTAAACACAGCCGTGATCAAAGTTTTCAAAGTTAATTATGTCTGCAGAAATATAATTCAATCATGTGATATGTATATATATATATATATATATATATATATATTATTATTTTTTTTTTCAAAATTGTTGGTTGATCAATTAAATATTAACATAAGCTGCTGTGTGAATTAGTTACAGATTCACTTTTCGCTGTATTGGGTACAGGTGTGAACATTAACGCGTACAAGCTGATAGTAAAACAAAGAAGAGGCAGAGTGTTACTTAGAGGATTTGGCAGCTGTGCAGAGACACTGCAGTCAACAGCATTTAGTATTGTGCTTCTTATAAGTGCACAACTGTTGCTGTGAAATGCACACAAGCATCTACAAGTCAATATTATCTCTCGGCGATTGCTAATGGAGTAGATATAATGATTTGAACATTATACGGTGGAGAAGCAACTCAGAATGCCAACACATCATTGCAGGTAACTGGACAGACACACAGTGTACATAAAGGTATAGTTTTAGATGTTGTTCCACTGACCTAGTTGAGTTTGCTGTTAATAAACTCATCAGGTGAAGATGTTACAGGGAAATAGTCAATTCAAAAGTGAAAGTTTTACACCCTAGACCTCCCAAAGGATTTTTTTTCTTTATTGTTCAGAGGTAGAGATCATGATTCATAACTGAGATATCCAGTTTCCAAGTTTTAACTTTACCTTAGATTGTTCTCTTAAACTTGTTTTTGAGGGATAAAAATAGAAACAAATTGTTGTCAATTGTTATTAAAATTAATGTGAAGAGCAGCTCAGACCATTCAGTTTTAATCAAATTTGCTGATAAATATTTGAGTTTATATTGAGATCTTTGACTTTGATTGCAGACTAGCATTTTGGCAAATCTGAGCACACTTTGAATATACATAGAGGGTTATATATATAGATATGGCTTATTACTGCAGGTTCATGCTATTATCCAATGAGTCATCTATACACCATACACAAACAAACAACAGCAAATCTTTCATAAGCAACAATGGCTAAATAAAATGCATGCAGAGATTTAATAATTCTTCCTCAGGGGTCCAGAGGTTGTGGCAGTGATAACACCTTCCCCTTCCCCCATGCACTCTCACAATTACATACATGCATGCATAAACACACTCACACACTTGTGACACACACCCCTCCATTATCTCCCCCAGTACTGTTCATTAACATTTGAATGTTTAGCAAGAAGGCCGAACGACTTCTAAACTACTTGCTACTGGTCTGCCGTTGTCTACTGTACTGAATGTTTGAGATTGACGGCAGAGGAGCAGAGGTGGGCACTCCGGGCCTCTTGAGCGCTCTGTGGGGGGTGTAGGGTGAAGGGTCAGCCTGTGGACCTCTGAAGCCCATCCACTCTCACTGCTCAGCCTGATTTAGTACAGGCCAGCCCCCACAGATGGCACAGAGAGACGCACACAGAGAGACAAGGCCGTGGAAGTGCAACACTTGTGTGACAAATGGAGCCCAGACCAGCATCATGCCACAGACACGCTCTTAATCGGGCGGTGTGTGTGTGTGTGTGTGTGAGAGGGACTGGAGCCTTTGAGTCCAACTGCTTGACACCCAGACTGCATAACTCGTCAACCCTGTCATAATGTCATGCTGAATTTCTGTGTGATACTGTTTAGATAATTCATTTGGACAGTTTCATATTTTCAGGGGAAATGTCCATCAGAACACAAATGAAATACTCCATATAAATTAAATTTTGAATGAACACATTACACACAGCTATTTTTTATTTATTCATTTTTAATCGTAAAAGCCACAGTGACCCATGGCATATATTCCACGCTTAATTTCATCATGGGAAATGATTTTTTGTCAGGACCTGTTGGTGAAATCGCGTGCGTAGAGGGCGTGTTATTTGCGTTGAAGATTATGATTCAGCGATGTAATGTTCATCGTTCTGAGAGAGTTAGAGACTAAACCAAGCTTGGACAAGCCCGACCCCTCCTGCTACTGAGACCAACTGCTCTGGCATGTAAATCCTCAAAACACTTCACACAGCTGAACACAATAAACGGTCCATAATTATATTCCTCCGCAGACGACTTGTCCCGCTTTCTTTCTTTCTTTGGATAGTCACTTCCTAGATAGCATTTAGAGAGCAGATGTGATAACTTCATAATTTATTTAAATACACAGTTTTGTCAGTGCCATGTTTAGAGACTGAACAAAGTGATTGACATTACTGTTATTAGTAATAAGATAGATAGATAGATAGACAGACAGATAGACATATAGACAGATAGACAGATAGACAGATAGATCTCAGTGGGAGGTCCAGTGTTGGCAGCAACATTAACTTTACAACAAGAATATTGACCAATAAAAGTGAGGATGTTCTAAAGAGTTCACTTTCTGAACACACATTGGTATAAACTGTCATGGTTCTGGGTCAATGTGCTGCAACTGCGGTCAACAACCCTCTGAAAGTGCCCTGTCCTTGAAGACACAGCCCTGTGCAAACTCAAACTGGCCTCCGTTTGAGTCAAAAGTGCCTCCGACTCAAACATTACAAACATACCAGTTTGTTTCTTCAGTTTCTTCTGAAACAGTTGTCCTCAGACCTTGTGCTTACATCCCAACAGGAAACTGAAGACAGGATGTGTGTACGGTTTAAGACTACGCCAGAAGAACTGGAGATTTTTGTTGACACTTACATTAATTATGAATGTACTGAGCTATCACCATTGCTCAGATAGACATAATCATATTCATAGTCTCCGCTGTAGGTAATTTCCAGAGGGATATGTCAGCGTCCGTGCAAAACCAACAGATTGAAGACAGGAAATGACATTCCAGCTCATTATTTATTGACTCATTGCCATGAAATTTACATGCAAAATAAATTTATCTTTTATTTTTTAAGAGAGAGATTCAAGGATCTCATTCTCCTGGAAAATGTCATATATTCTCTCTCATTCTGTCTGTCTTTTAGACTCAGCGCTCACCTTAGCTGGTCTTATCTGGTCCTGATAACAGCCGTCTGTGCTGAGGATATTCTGCTCAGCGCTCATAACCTGTTGTTTGCTGAGGGACGTGTGTCTGTTGTTTCTTCAGATCAGAGACTGAAACTAATTAGATATTAAGCTATTAATTCACATCAGTACACTGTTCCTGACTGACATTCATAATGTCACTCTTATTACCCGCTCTCAGTATCAGATCTCAACTTCAATTGTTATAAAGTCACAAAGGTGTTTTTTTAGGTTGCAGGTTCAAAAGGTAATGTTTGAGCTCAGCGTGATAAGAAGGTCTGAATATCGCACGTGTCCGATTTTATAATGTTTGACATTCTTTTACTGGCATGTTGTGTTAAAATGTACCATGTGGTTATTACAGTTTTTCACAATTGCTAAGATGCATTTCTTGAAACCTTCACCCATTTTCTCACATTAAACACAAATCTTCATTCACCAAACCCTTGACTCTTCTGGCAAAATCAAATATTCAGTTCGAAGCCATTTCACCTGTTCTCAAAATCAAACAATGCTTTCACATCATTCACACAGCCAGTCTCTGCAAATCATTTTTTGGGTCCAGCCTGAGGACTTAGTCCACATCACAGGCAATGTTGTCTCTTGCCGAGCTAAGGAAAAAGCCCTCTGGTGTGTTAGATCCAGCCTTGACAACACTCCATACCTTGCTCTTCCTCGTCCTCATCCACTTCCATCCATTGTTGGTATCAACATTCAATGCACCTGTGTCACCTGTGCTGGCTTAAATTTTGTACAGTTGGTTTGATCACATCATTAAAAAACAAGTGTGAACAAGTTTGAGTCGCTCTGTGTAAACAATGATGACAACTGTGTTTTAGATGCATTTAACTTTTGCCACTTGCATTTTGCAACACAAGTGCAAAATGCGTTTTAATGAGTGAGAATGTGTTTAGAGTTTTGCATAAAGAGTGCATGAAATTGCAAATGGTGTCTAACAGCCTGAGCTTGTTTAATGTTTTGCAGAAAGAGTGATTTATTCAAAAAATGGATTCAGAGAATGGGGTTTAGTGTCCTTCGCTGGCAAAATAGGCTTTCAATAAATCTTGGCTGCCAATGCAGTAGAAAGGCGAAACATTTTTGAAATTGGTGCTACCAGACTACAGAAAACAGAGAAATAAGGCTGCTGTCTTCCAGTTTGCCAAATAGGTATGAAAACGTCAACACCCATAATGCACTGGGAATGTTGCCATCCATGCGTACTTCTTCCAATCTTCTATGGATATGCGTACAAGGGTCAAATATCGCCTTGCTTTAGGTGGAAATACTACTTAGCAAACTTTTAGTTATAATGGTGTCAACTTGTATTGTTCCCTGGTGCAAGAATTCAATGAGTAACGTTTAGGTTTCCAGTGAAGGATCCAGTGCGTTGTAAAGGCTGCAAAGAATCGTAAATACGAAAATAATGTCTTGATGGACAATCTGAAAAACCTCTATGTTTTTAGCCACCATTTCAAACTGGATGACCACGAAAGCAGTGTTTTACGCCAAACGGAGAGGGAAAACTGAAAGAAACCGCTATTCCGTCAGTTCTGCCCAACTTCCCGAAGCAAAATGCCGTTGTGTACAGGTGAGAAAGCTGTTGCCATAGTGTTCCATTTTTACCATAGTGTTGTTTATAGAGTAGTCATAGCACTATACAAGTTCCCTGCTAAATCTACCATTCTGTTAATAATCCCCTGTCAATCCAACTGTCCGTGGGAGAGAATAGCAAATGCGGAAATTGGCTATAATCTGTAGTTTTCACAAAAGCCCTGGAACTGTCTAAAGTTTGCTGACAAATAACCATGAATTTCTCATTCCAGGTAGTATGGAGAACGAGAAAACATTGTTCATTTACATATACTACCGGCATTGTAACAGCGAAGTTACACTTTAAGTTATCTCTGCACACACATATAGACTTTATGTAGCCCCGCCCCTTTTTAGCGTCTTCTGTCTTCCGGTTTGCATTTCCACAACATGAAGGGAAGAACTTACAGATAGTATCTTCCCCATCTACTAACATTTGTTATGACATTATGCCTATAATGCTCAAGATAACGTTTGTGAACTCTACAATAGGCAAATCCACTTAACCAGTTAATTTCACTTGACAAAACTTTGACAAAGTTCTAAACATGGTTCCGCACTTGTTTCTATGGCTTATAAGGTCTATATACTTTAAGGCATAGTTTAACCTACAATTTTTAATTCTGTCATCATTGACTCACCCTCATCTATTTCCAAATCTGTGACCTTTTACTTTCATTGAATGGACAAATAAGTTAAAAATATCTTCCTTTGCATTCCCAGATAAAAGGAAGGATTCATTTCCTGGGTGAACTCTCCCTTTAAACTGGGCGAAATGAAATGCACACAAGCAGTACAACCTGTCTTTTTAACTAACCACATGCAATTGTTATTCCAATACAGTATCATTCATTTCAGTTCAAACATGCTTTTCAATGCAAATTTGGCTTATTATTGATTTTTCCTCATTCATGAAACTATGTCCTTTTGTGACCTTTGTCACAAAAGGGTATTTGGTCTGCATAATTAATTACATAATACTATAACATTTCATTTCAAGTTCATGTACATTTTTATTGATCATTATGTGGTTACTCTGCTAGGACAAAAGTTCACCCAGAAATGAGAATTCTGTCATCATTTATACACCTTTGTTCAAGTTAATAACTTCTTCTTCAAAAATGTTTTGAAAAATGTAACCAACCTATTTTGGAGTCCATCCCTAGTGAAAATAAATATACTAACATTTATTTGTAATACCTTTATTGTATGCCAAGTATGCTACACACATTCACATATTTAAGTATGAGTTTAATTATAATATTTATAGCATTAAGTCTCAAGCGATATGTCAGTAAATATGTTAATGGATTTGTAGTATATTACTTAGTGTGAAATAAATGTATTTTAAATACATTTTGGTATAGATTTTTTTCACTAGGGATTGTATGGACAAAAACAATGGGGCATTTTTCAAAATTTCTTCTTTCAGAACATTCAAGTTCAAGTTCAACACAAAGTTCATACATTGTCTAAAAAAATGCCATGGCTTTTCAAAATATATTGCAATGATATTTAGACATTTCTAAGTGATACTGAAGTATCCAAATACTTTTTGGGTCACTGTTTATCTCATTCATATGTTGTGTCAACATAAAGATGCTTCTGTAAGTTTGTGTTGTGTAAGTGTGTGAGAGGAAGTATGTGGAGCAGGGAATGTTTCGTGTTATGACATCAAGAGTGTGTGCCTGCCTGTGTTAATTTACTTTAAATTAGTGGACATATTTTATTTGCCCTGCCTGTAAACAAGCTGCAACCAGCCTTGTTTCCTTTAGTCTCCTCAACACACACACACACACGGTTTAGCTATCTTTGTGGGGACTCTCCATAGGCGTAATGGATTTAATACTGTACAAACTGTAAACCACTTACACTAACCCCTAAACCTACCAATCACAGACAACCTTCTGCATTTTTACATTTTCAAAAATATATAATTTAGTATGTTTATTATTCTATTTCCCTATAGGGGACCGTTATTTCCATTGCGGACCCCACAATGTAAGTGATCTCAGGTTTTACTATCCTCGTGGACACACACACACACACACAAACACACACACGCTGTTTTGTACACCAGATCCGCTCATATCTGCAACAAGCCCCAACAAGCTTTCTAAGCACCAGTTGATGCAGCTTAAGTCTGCTTATAGGGTGTGTGACAGTGTTTACCCATCTGTGTCTTGTGCATGTGTTATCTGTTTATATGTGTGTGAGTACATCACGGTTGAAATAGACCATCATTTGAGCTGGACTGAATTTGACCCTCACTCGTACAAGTGTGTAATGTGAGAGCCAAAAAAGGAGATTAAAACAAAAACTCATTTGTAAGAAATTTCAAAGGAATTGAATTTACTCACATCATAATTTACTCACCAATAGATGTTTGGCATGATAGCCACACTGCTCTTTTTCATATAACAAAAGTAGACATTGACCATGAAGTGACCCAGGACAGAAAAAAAAAAACGTTTTTAAAAATATTTTTTAAAATACATACAAATAGATGTATATTGTACAAAGTATGCTTAAAAAAAACACATTTTGCATTTACTCAAAATATTTTTAAGACTGATATGTATTTTCTTGTCCCTTACAACACAAATACATTTTGTAATATGTGTTATTTGAAGGTTTTAATTAAATACATTTCTAAAAATATATTTCCTTAATATGTGTTCTTACAACATTTACCATGCATTTTGGCCAGAAAAAAAATCTGTGTGGGGGTCTGCCAATTTCCAACAAGACAAGAAAAAAAAAAAAAAAAAAAAAAAAAAAGAATCACCATATGATTGATGGTCAACTGATGTGTAATTTTTGCATTTCAACTTAATTTTTATTTCTCAGTTTTTGTTCTGTTCTTCACATAAAGCTATTGTATGACTTCGGAAGATTTAGAATATAGTGCGTGAGTCAAATGGACTTCGTAAATACCTTTACAGAGCTTTTTGGAGCTTGACAGCCAATGGTCATTTACTACTTTTGTTGTATGGGGAAAAAAGCATTTGTATTCCACAGAAGGAACACATTTGGAATGACACGAAGGTCAATAAATCACAACAGCATTTTCATTGAACTGCTCCTTTAAGAGTTGGAGATGGCAACCGGGGTCTCCCTGATAGACTCATCCGAAGGTTTGTACGTCCCCTGGAGGGCGGAAACAGTGACATATGTCACACATTTGCTGTATGTATGTTTGAGATTAGAGCTTTGTTTTAATAGCCTGTTTGCTAACGATGAGCTATAAACCCTGATTGGAGAGAGAATTGCCTTTAAATGACTGAATAAATCTATGTTAAACAGAGGTTTGTGAACAGCTCGGACTTTACGTACTATGTAATAGGATTTTAAAAACAAATTTCCTGCAAGGTCATAAATCACTTTGCGTATGGGTGCAATATGCAGTAAAGAGATAGGCCGGTTTTTCAAGGTTAATTTTCAGGTTAACACCTCTCTGTTTGCTCTGGTGTGATAGTGTGGGCAAATCTGTTGTCTTGAGGTGAAGAAATTATTAACATAATGAAGGAAGCAAAGAAATAACATGGAAACAGAACAGAGTCATTAAAGAAACGTTCTCAGAGGTGAAAGAGCTCATAATAGCGCCTCTCTGTCGCCTCAATGGCTGCGTCCTGCATGTTAAAGGCGGCGCTGCTCGGAGACGTGCTCTTTTGTCTTGACTTTGCTTTTGTAAATGAGGTAATGTTGAAGTGGGGATTTGTGAGGGGATTTGGGGCGATCTGGGCGGTGGGACGTCTGTGAGGGCATAGTTGAAGGGAAGTGATGAATATTAAACTGTCGAATGGATGAAAGAATGAGACAAGAAGATGTTCCAAGGGTCATTTTACCGCTCGTAACATTGTCAGTGTGTCATCTGCCTCTTTTACTCACATTTCCTTTTGCACAGAAACAAAACGATGAGAAAGTCATGGACTTGAATTCGCATCAATGGCGTTTTCTGAGGAATATATCACGGTTATTATTGCTCATTATGTGGAACAAAGATTCATATTTAAAGTCAGTAGCAGTAAAGTCCTGATAATATATTTAGGTAGAGCAGATTCTGGGTCTTAGCGTAGTTTATGATGAACAATGTGTAAGCTTTATTCTAATCGCTGAACACATACACACACTTTTGGCAGAGGTCCATCATCCTTCCGTTATTCTGAGAGTGGCGGTCTAATGTTGATTGACAGGCATGCATAGAAAGCTATCTTACATGCTGTAATGTAGTAATTATTGCCTCCGAATGCTGTTTGAGGGGCTGTTTACACAACACCGTTTTCAACTAAAAACGCGAAACGTTTTATGCGTTTTGGCCGTTCGTTTACACGACAACAGCGTTTTGAGTGCCTGAAAACGCAAACTTTTCAGAACGAAAACGGGTTTCAAAGTGCAAGTTTTGGAAAACGGTCAAAAAAAACGTGTTCAGTCTATATGTTTCATCGCAATCTAATGGCCTGGCAGAAGAATACAGCGTATTTAGTCGTTTTCGCAGATCCTTGTGAATGGGGATAGTTTTGACAATGGTGTCCTCTGTACGCGGAAAACTCAAAGGAAAACTGTCTCCATTTTAAGCATATCGTTGTCTTGTAAACGTACCGTAACTTAGAATGTTACAAGTTGACGAGGAATTCCAGTGAGTAAAAGAAAGATAATTAATAGATCATTTCTATTCTCGGAAACAAACATAAAATAAAAACAACAGAACTATATAAATGCTAAACTATGTTTAAACTTAGTTTAGCATTTATTTGATATAAAGAACAGACATGCCAACTAGTCACTGAACTGATGCAGACTAATATACACATTGCTGAAGTAGTCTGATATCATCTTGGTCTGGAGCGAGGTTTTCTGAAGGTAACGTGAAAATAAGCAGGGCAATCTGAAATCTGCCCCAATGGCTCTCATTTCGAGTGCGCTGCACTTCCATTCTTCACCACGGATTTACATCATAGACTGTAAAACAAGATTTGCATTGGCAAACTGCGGGGAGCTGTAGTGCCGGGGAAGATCCGAGCCCACACTGCCCGGCTTGGTATTATATACACACGCCTGCCGAAACCTTATGTTAAATTTGAACATCCTGCTCACTTTACGACTTAGAAAATCCAAAGATATTTGTTAAAAAATGCGGAATACATTTACAATTTAATATTGATTCAGATAGAGGTCTATGTTTTGGATTAATATTTTGGTGCTTAAAATTTAGGTGTTTTTTGTCAGATCTGTAACTGATCTTTGTGCTATGAACATGATTAAAACCTCAAATTGGGTGGTTTGGTAATAAGGTGAGCTCTTACTTTTTACCATTTCTTTTCTGCGATCAAATTGATCAAACTTTGCATCTGGTTGATGATAAAGACAAAAAGATTTGTCTTTATAAAAGACGAAGATTTATTTTAAAGGACAGGCCAAATGTACAGTCTTACCTTCTGACTGACTCGAGAGCATTTAATTTTGTGCCCGTGTCTGTAAGTCACTCACATGTGCTGAATAGTTTGTGAATCCATAAGGCGATGTTTTTTTGCTGCCGTGGAGACAGGGACAGTTTAGAAAAATACATGTATTTACACTTCTTGTGTCTCAGCGGCCTGACTGACTGGAGCAAGTGGGCCAGAGTGTTTTAGACTCTGAAATAGAGAATATAATAAGCCTGTCATCTCTCTCTGTCAGTGTGTGTGTATGTTATACTGCTTTAAGCTGATGGGAACACGTTGACTGTTCTGACCTCCTTAGCCTCTGCGTGATTAACTTTAACATTTCAGCGCTGCAAACATGCATGCGCTTCACAGCTGACATGTGTGATCCATATTTTGTAAGCCGTTTGTAAATCAGGCTTATTATTCCAAGCTATTTTTGGGTTGCATACTGAATGTTTGCCAACTCCAGCTTTTATCTGGATTTTGGGTAGAATTCCAGAGAAAGAGGCCACTTTTCCAGAGAAAGAGATGTCATCATTTTATAAGATTGTGAAAACGGATATGATTACAGTGAGGATGACAGTTAGCAATGTTAGCATTAACTATTGTGTTCCAGATGACACTTTTTCGCCAAAAGATTACCTTTTAGAGATAAGCTCAGATTCTTTAACGCTATCATTGTGTGTTTTTACATCTGCGTGGGTGTGAGAGAGACAAGTTTACACCTGAGATGATTATAACACACCTGAAAGGGCGGGTGGATAAATGTTAAGGGTGTTTTCACCCTACAGCTTTCATATGGATCCAAGTCCATTTGACATCAAACTTCAGTGATTTTGATTGATGTGAATGCTGATTTCTGAACTGCACGAAGGAACTGTGCTTGAAAATGGATATGTGGGGTGCGGTTCATGTGTACTTGAACTTGTGTACTCCAATCGATATTGACGATGTAGTCTTTGAAACTCCTAATAATCAGGGTGGGATGTTAAATTTGAACCAGCTACATTTACATTATAAAATTATGAATTTGCTTGACGCTTTATCCAAAGCAACATAAGTGTACACTGAACATGCTCATGGCCAAATGTGTAGCCTTTAACAGAATAGTCCATGACTATGGAGCACAAACACATGCACACTAGAAGGTTTGCGCTATTACTTTCCTGAAATTATGACAAAAAAATGTTTTTATACTGATTTTAGAGTTATGCCAAATGCCAATATTCAGGGCACCAAGTCAAGATTCTAGTCAATAGCAGATTCTAAATATCTCTGAGCTTGTATCGGTACTACGTAGAAAATAGTTGTTTTATTAATATTATGTAGGCTGCTTGGAAGATATAATTTACAAGAGCAAGTTTAGAGCAATAATGAGCAGCACTTTGCAATTGATGCTTGAGTTTCTGTTATTAAACAGAGTGGAAATACCTCTATGTGGACGTTACGGAAGGTCACAAGAGAGGGGTGTGCAACTGCCATCAAGAGGCCCCAAAGATGTTCAAGTAGTAGCAGCACCACTGCTCTGAATGTACCGGCTGATGGAGGCGTAAAAATAAAGTGACGTGAAGATGAAGTCTTCAGTGTTTATTCCAATAGAGTGTTAATGATATTTACAGTGGAAATCCCCCCCCCCCCCAAAAAAAAATAAATAAATAAAAAAAACAAAACAATAAACTGCTCATCTACAAATTTTCAGCTATGTCAATAAATTGACCCAAAGTAGAGCAACAAATACCAACCAACTCACTCTACGAGCCCCCTTTACAACACTGAGAGGCCCTCTTAAAAATGATAAGCCCCTCCCACTTGGACTAAACAATTTAGTAATTAAAAGGAAATAAAGTAACTTATGAAAGACAAAAATAAATATATTTAACAGTAACTCATAGATAAACCATTAGAATACAAAAAATATATAAACATTGGAAACAAAACAAACTCAATTAATTATTAAGGTTTAACTATTTTAAACGACGAATCAAACAGAAGAGCAATCTCCCCCTCAGACATGAGAACTCTTAGCTCTGCCTTCTATTGGCGGGAAATATATATTTAAAAATGGTGGCAGTTACTGTGACCGGGTTTCGTCTGTTTGGTATTGTAAAATGTTCCGGTATGTAAGTATGACAATTTATTTTCTGCAAATGGTAAATTGAAAACAATAAACATTTAACATGGTAACCGGTCTTGTTTGTGTTCTTAATACAATACATAAATCAATATAGTGAAATTAATGACTAAATAAATGTTATCTAAAGAAAAAGGACATGGTGAGGAGAGGAACAACACTTAAACAATAACAGTCATTTCTCAAATTAAGAGTCTCTAATCACAGCCTCTCTGTGACAGTCACCCAGAACAGCCTAGCAACCATATGTAACAACACCCCAACAACTGCAACACAGAAACAACCTTGCAACCACCCAGGGCATCCTAAAAACCACCTAGCAAGCATTTAAACTACGGGTTTGTAGAGATGCAATGAATATGGACAGCATAGGACTGATCATTCAGTAATAAATATTCCTGTGACTTTGTGAATTTTGATTACAGAGTTTGGTATCAGACACATTTTGTAACACTGTTGAGATCTCATTTGAACAACTAAAGGATACATATGAGATTACTAGGATTTTTTTCTCGTGTGAACAATCTGTGAAGCTCCAGATTTCTCAAAACAATCTCATGGTGATTTGTAAATATATAGGCAAATTGTTGGCCATTCATTTGTACATCTTCATATCTGCATTAGCCTCATTGAGGTAAGATTTAGCGGTGTACCTTCAGGCTTAGTTTGTTTCTAAAAATTTTATGTTTTCGTACGCATTAAATTGTACAAACTCTCCACCTCATAAAATAGTTATAATATTGGGTTTAGGAGAAAAAATTTGATATGGTGGCGAACTTGAACTTGCATTCTGACCAAGCTTTGAAACACTGTATTGTTAGCACATCTCATGCTATTGCCTCCTTAGGGTGAATCGCTATGTTGTATCCTTGTAAGTGGCTCTGGATAAAATGAAAACATTTAAAATGTAACCTCTCTATTCTGACTTCTACTTTCTACCACTTACACAGCGTTTAACAATCTGAAAGAGCAGCAGGTGTATGTGTTAGTCTGAGAGACATTCTTGACTGAATGCCAAAAGTTTAAAGAGGTCTCTGAAAAGTCCTTCAACAAAACTTAACAGACAGACCTCAAATGTAACAACAATAAAAACTCCTTAACCTACGAAGAGAAGAGGGACTGCTGTGTGCCAGCGCAATCTGCCAATTCCTATGCTCACTATTAATATTGTTCCTTCTTTTCGATTATTCTTCATTCATATTCTGCATATTCTGTATTTTACACTATTTCCCATTGTTTGTGGCGTAGCTAGTGCTGCTTTGGCAACACAAACAGCAGTATTTTGTTTGTATAGCCTAAATATAATAGTTTACGTATATGTTTGAATTAATATGTCAATTAATTCAATATTTTGATTGAATTACATAAAATGCTGATTGATTCATCAAAACAATTGCAATTAATCATATATTTTGACACATTGTGGGCATTTAGCTTTCTGACTGAGGTTTTTAGGGCTCTATTCTCTTTATTTATATTAATTATAGTCTTCTCTAATATTACTGTAAAATGCAGCTCGTTCTCATCCCAAGGCGTCATTTAATTGAGACTTTTGACCATGCGTCAACTAACTGACGCTAAAGGGTGCCTTTAGCGTCAGTTAGATGACGCTCATCATCGGACGTCATGTAACTGACGCTTTTGACCATTCGTCTACATCCGACGCACATCGCACCCTTTAGCGTCAACATGAGACGCGCCTACCCTACCCCGTACCTAAACCTACCCATAACGGAAGCGTCATCTAACTGACGCTAAAGGCACCCTTTAGCGTCAGTTAGTTGACGCATGGTCAAAAGTGTAAATTAAATGACGCCTTGGGGTGAGAATGAGTTGCAGTAAAATGCTATGCAAACTAATTTTAATGTGTAATTAATTGTATTAATTTGTGTAAAACATTTTTTTTTCCTTTAATCATTTGTTTTGTTTTGTATACTTTTAATCATTTGTTTTGTTTTTAGTAAATTGTTACAACATAAAGGTTAATTATTCAATTTTGGAGAAAAAATCATTCTCACACCATACAAATGGGTCTGTATACAAGAAAATATATAGCTGCCTTTATATTTTAGGAAGTCTGCCCATCACAAGGCAATCATCATATTTTGGGGATTCAAAATCTATATTTCATAAAGTATTTTGGTTAATTTTAGTATTAATTCAGGTATCAATAAGATCGCAGTACACTCAGCTCATTCTCAACAATTTTGCCAAAAAAACTGCAAAGAAAATGTCAAAAAAAGGAGGGGGCCTGCTTTTCAGGACAGCGGATCAATACCAGTTTCAGGAAATGTGTGTGTGAGTGAATTATGATCTCTGTACATCACACTCTGTCAGTGCCTAATGCACCCTGACACCCACACATCCATACTGATCTCTTTATCAGCGCGAGAGAGACAGAGAGAGAGCATTGTGGGTTTTTCTCGAGAGAATTGAGGCTCTATTGTGGGTTTAAATCGACGTTGTTCGGACCCCTGAGAGTTTTTTAACCCCCACACAAAGTGGCTCTCATTAGCATGTGAACGGGAGGGTGGCAGGGTCTCTTTATGGACTGTTTGCAAAGATCCCAGCCCCCCCTCTCCTGTCTCCGAACACTGGCCTGCTGGCACTCACATGGCTCTGTATGAGAATGTGCCCCTGTCGCATTCACACAACCATATTTGTTCACTATAGCATTTCCTCCCCTCAGCAGCAGAACTGTCCTGCTTTCTGTGTGTGTGTGTGTGTGTGTAGGAGGTGAGGGTTAAATATGTTTTGTTTTGTAAGAGGTCAGAGTGTTACACATAAAGGACTTCTCTTTGCCAGTGACATCTGGTTGCTAGGTGAATAGACCTGAAGCTAGAAACAGCCGTCTGCTGGTTTAACCTGTAATGACTCCAGAATTAGATGCAAGTTCAAACATTCATGGATCAAACGACTAGAAATTGATGTTCCTTTTACAAAAAACACAGCTTCACTCATACGCCCTAGTGTTTAAAAGAGGAAAAATGAGAATTCAAAGCCATTACCATATGACTATATTATCTATTCCAAAGCGTGGTGAGCTGCTTCCCTAGGCAGCTTGATCCTACCCAACAGGCAGATATCTATAGGAATTATTTTAGCAAAATCGTATTCTGGATTAGAGCTGCACGATTAATCGTTAAAAGATCGCAATCTCGATTTAAACACCCACCCATTTATTCCTAAATGACAACGATTCACCTGTGCCTATTACACTTTCGAAAAAATCATACTGTGGGACTGTAGCAATGTTCAGGGAAGAAGGAGGCGGGAACCGGCGAACAATCAAAATATAATTTATTTAAAATAAAACAAACAAACGAAAATACCGCCAGCAGCCCCTCGCGGACGACTGCTGGCTACCGAAAATAAATATAACTAAAGTAAAATACAAAAACAAAACACAACTAAAATACAGGCCTGTTCCTCTCTCGATCATCAACGTCGTCGCTCCTCCTTTATGCTTCCGCTCCTCCGTGAGAGATGCGAGACCGGTGTGCCTAACAGGTGTTGCTCATTAGCAATCGCCCCACCGGCCTCGCGCCGTTCTCTCACGTCCCTCGGCCGTCCTGTTCGCCACATACCCCCATCGCCCCTCACAGGCCGGGGGGTACCCACGGGCCTGTGCCTACTCCCCCCCCGGCGGCGGCGATCCCTGGGGAGTATGGACAGACAAGCCCGAGGGAAACGGAGACGGAAGCATGAGGAGCGACAGATCGAGAGAGGGGAGAGAGGAAAAAAAAAAATTAGTCCGGTTCCCACAACGCGCTGCCATCTGGTCCCCCACCAGCTGTGCGCTCTCCTCCGCGGTGCCTGGCGGTGACGCTGGGTAGCCCTCGGTGGACGGCTCGACGCTCCTCCGCCGCCCGGTGGACGGCGACGGCTCCTCGGGTGCCTTGGGCAGACGGCAGGAGTCCCCCGCTCCCTGCTCCTCCCCTTCACTGGTGGACGGCAGCAGGCTCCGGCCCACGGCGAGCGGCGGCGACTCCTCCTCTCCCTCCCGGATGGCAGCCGCCCCTCCAATACCCAGGCGGCCGGCAGCGAGCTCGACCGTCCCACCGGCAACTCACTCCAGCGCCCCGCCTCGAGCGTCCGTGGCCGCGAGTCCCCCGCTCCCTGCTCCTCCCCTCGCTCGGCGGATGGCAGCAGGCTCCGGCCCACGGCGAGCGGCGGCGACTCGCGCACCATGCTCGATGGCACCGCGGATTCCCCACACCGGCGAGGACTCTCTGACAGCGCGTTCCTCCCTCTTCCCGGGTTTCGGCACCAGTGTAGCAATGTTCAGGGAAGAAGGAGGCGGGAACCGGCGAACAATCAAAATATAATTTATTTAAAATAAAACAAACAAACGAAAATACCGCCAGCAGCCCCTCGCGGACGACTGCTGGCTACCGAAAATAAATATAACTAAAGTAAAATACAAAAACAAAACACAACTAAAATACAGGCCTGTTCCTCTCTCGATCATCAACGTCGTCGCTCCTCCTTTATGCTTCCGCTCCTCCGTGAGAGATGCGAGACCGGTGTGCCTAACAGGTGTTGCTCATTAGCAATCGCCCCACCGGCCTCGCGCCGTTCTCTCACGTCCCTCGGCCGTCCTGTTCGCCACAGGGACATTCAAATCTGTGTTCGCACTGCATGTTTAGATACATGAAACAGCTTCACAAACAGTCTTTTCAACCACACTGTATTGTTATTTCTGTTACAAATATTATAATGATAACTGAAATAGAGCATTCACATCACCTTTTCAAAGTAACTTGCCGCTTCAAATAACAATTGTATCAATTGCTTTTTTACGCCACTAGGTGTAACAAGTGACTGTTAAAAATGTATTTGTCATTGAACCATTTATTTAAGAGATTCGTTCAAAAACAATTAATCCAATAATGTAACAATTGAAGTATTAATGAATCATTCACTCCAACCCATTTTCTTTTTAAAATTATTCATTCAAATTGATTAAACATTTTTAAATAGTCTGCAGCAATTACTAATTTGTCAGAAGCACTAGTAAATTACATGTAATTATGTTTGGGTGAGTCGACAGTAGTCGCCAAATTTCTGCACCAGTCTGCAGATTGTGTCCGTTCAGTTGACAGAACTCACAGAAAATTACGTAGTGTATCATGGGCACAGACTCCGATTTCTTAGCTTCAGACTGAGGACATCAAAACATGTTTGATATTTTGAGCCGATTTTAGAAAACATATATAGTGTATGATGCATCAGCATCGCTTATAAATTCTGTCCATAATCCGCTGACCAGACAAATCAAGGGTGTGAAGTCACAAAGATCGAGAAAAATTACAAAAGTAAAAAGAAAAGTTGTTGAATGTAATGAAAAAAAAAACTATTTTAACAAATATTTTTGTGTTCTCAGAGATCAGATGTGCTCCTACAGTGGTCACATTCAAATCCAGACTCAAAACACAGCTGAATGAGCACTGTGCCACTGTTCGTCCGACTGAATTTTATTTTATTTTTTATTCCAAACTGTTTCAATTATTCTTATTTCTTATGACTATTTTAATGTCTTCAATGTAAAGCACTTTGATTACCATTGTGTATGAAATGTGCTATATAAATAAACTTGCCTTGCCTTGTTCTGTGTTTCTACTTACCAGAGTATTAGTTTAGCAACATGCTAAGAATTAACTGTGAGTCATGACTGGGTTTGCATGAGAAACAGTATTTGTGTGGCTTGCTGAACTGTTGCCCAAATCAATTACTTATGTGGTTACATTTTATGATGTTGCTTTAAAAGTCAGTTGGTTTTAGAACACATGAAGAGCAAAAGCTATAGGATGTTTTCAGACGAAAGCAATAGTATGTTTGACATACATTATTATCTGACTGATACAGATATTAGCAATTTATCAGACTATCTTTCTCAAAGTGGCTAACAGTAGAAAGACTTGTACAGATCTTCCTGGTAATCATGTGGTGAATGACCCAGTGATGATACAAGAGAACATTATATTGCCTGTTCATGAGTCACCCGTCTGGGATTTGAACTTCATGTTGAACGTCATGCTCATTAGCAGTCCAGCTTTTGCCCGCTCCTGATTGTCAATGTCAATCCTAATGTCAATAAAACCCAAAATGAACCTTTTCTCTTGGCTTTGTTTGTCTTTGGTAAAGTTCATACCACATTCTCCTGAGCTCCTGTGATATTTTGAGAGTTTCTCTCTCTCTCCCTCTCCCTCTCCCCCCCTCTCTCTCTCTCTCCCTCTCTCTCTCCTACTACATATTGATCACCTGTACAGATGGAATAGATCCAATCTTATGACTCCAGAGATGAAGCAGGTATTGCACTGAGAATCAAAAAGAACAATTTAACAAAAAAGAGAAAGGTTTTAGGGCAACAAATCTTCGGGGGAAGAACAGGCTCTCTCACGTTATTTCAGGAATGAGAGCATGGGCGTGTTTTTTTGGGGAAGTTCCCTGTGTTTTACCATAGTTCCTGATCTAGAGGAAGAGTGACTCATGACACATGGCGTGATGAAGCTGTTTTTACTATGTGAAGTCTCATTCTGGTTCAGTCTGCTTGCATATGCCTGTCAGCCTGAACACTGAACAGATGGAGTCAGCAAAGACAGACACTCCACCCTCTCGTCCCACCACACGCCTCCTGCAGACGGGTCTGTACATGTGCGCATTGTCTCTCTGGGTAAAGCTGTCAGCTCCTTGAGGTAAATCATGGGTTCTCTGTCATCGCAAAGTCAGAGTGCTCCCGCACAGCGATATCAAAACTGTGTGTGTGTGTGTGTGTGAGTAGTTCTCAGCAATGTCCTTCAGGTCTATGTCCAGTATCAACTCACTGGACATAATCCTGCCTTTAAAGTAATGTTCCAGGTTCAATACAGGTTAAGCTCTATCGACAACATTTACGGCATAATGTCGATTGCCATAGAAAATGTTTTTTCTTCTTCTTTAAAATAAAAAAGCTAAACTAATAGTTGCAGTAAGGCGCTTACAATGAAAGTCAACAGTCCCAGCATTTTAGGGATTTAAAAGCATAAATGTGCAGCATGTATTTTCCTTAAATTCTTTCGTAGTTGTCTAAACTTTTTGTGATTTTTCTCAATGCAGGATCTAATTTTCTTGTATCTTTGTGCATAATGTAATGACAATTACTGGGTTTACTGGCTTTATATGGTCATGACATGAATTTAAATATCGAATATATTTTTTGCACAGACAAGATGTGTAACATATTATGTTTAATTCTTGTTTAGCTATACTTTGTATACTTAAAACAGTATGCAATTTCAAGTTTATTATACACTTCTAGTCCTGGATGTTGATTTGTCAATGCTACTTTTCAGGAGTGTTAAATACACAAAATAGGGTAATCAAAAAAGTTGTCACTTTATATGTACTTACATCATTAATAATGAATAATGAATGAATAACGTTTTTCCAATGAACCAGTTGACATTTTCTGAAGCAAGTGCCATTATGCCACAAATATTGTTAAACCCAAAACATTTCTATAAGGGCATCTCTATCTCTTTATCTCTCAGGCTGAGTCTAAGTCACAGCCAGTCAGGCACTGCTCATATCCTTCTTTAAAACCCACGAGAGTTGTTCTGTACACATGTACGGGCGGTGATACTGAGCGCTTCTGTCTTTCGTCTCTGGAGTCCAGTCTAATCCCCTCCGCTCTGTCTACGGTGTGCTGTCAGGCCTGCTAATAAGGAGAGAGCCGCGGCTCTCAGTTTGCAGTGGCTGAGCCCGTCGAGTGGCCAGCACCACAGATGCAAGCATTAACATGCGGTTTGAGCGCTGGAGGATAGTGTTTCTACATTAGCTTGAAGCCCTCCAGAGCTCTGTTTGATTGGAGTAATGGGGCCCGGCAGTGTGTGTGTGTGTGTGTGTGTGTGTGTGTGTGTGTGTGTGTGTGTGTGTGTGTGTGTGTGTGTGTGTGAGAGAGAGAGAGAGAGAGAGAGAGAGAGAGAGAGAGAGAGAGAGAGAGAGAGAGATTTTCATACAGCATTGTTTTCCTGCTTGGCTTTACTCATAGAGTCCTGAACCAGAGAGGAGGCATTGTTGGTTAAAAATACGCAGTGATGTTGTTTCGATCCTCATCGAGTCAGCGAAAAGGAACTAACGTCCTACTTTAGGGCAACAGGTGAAGAGTTCACGGATTTACACACATCAAGTAGTTGCATAAATGTTTTAATTTTTGAGCACCCTATTATCTCTTGCATTTTTCACTGCCTTACTGTATATAAGAGGTCAGGCCGAAAGAGCCTTTATTTTTAGTAGTCTGTTGTCCTTATATAACATCACTTATATAATGTTAAGGTTTAATAGCCAGTGGATGTGTTTGCTGCTTGTTTGGATTTTTGTGCTTTCCTTTTGTGATCATAGTGTTTGGTAACTGTTGTGATGGTAGAAGCTTAATGGTCAAGAATCAATAAATAAGTTAAGGTGACCTAGAGGAGAAACAAAGTTATGGAAATCAATAATAATAAAAATGATTAATAGTTAATTCTTGATATATTTATTAAAATGATCATACAATTATCCCATTATTTTTCATGAGCATTTAGCACACTCCTTTTCACTGTAAATGATCCATATTTGAAATGAATGCTTGATGTTCCATTTCTGAAATGAATGTTTGACGCTCCATATCTGAAATGAATGATATTTCAAATCTACAGCACAGGGATGAGGGGCAAATTTCTCATTGAATAAATTAGATTTCATTCTGTTCCTCACACAAAGCTATGGCTTTAAAATACTTATATATAGCGCATGAGTCATGTGGAGCATTGTATATCTTTTAGCGTTCTTTTTTGCTTGCAAGTCCCCATAATGAAAAAAGAAAACATTCTATACATTCTATAAAATATGTTTATCAGTGCATTGGTTCAGTGGGACTATCTATGAAATAGGATATTGTAGGTCACCTTGAATGAAACGCTTATGTTAAAATAAAAGATTTGCACCAGACACTATGTCATATTAGTGTTTGACAACAGCTAGTAATTCTGCCTTCTCTACAAGTCCATCATGACTGCAAGTCTCAAACCCATCATAAAAGTCTGCTGGACGCACGACAGCTGCTTGATCTATTTTAGACTTAATCCTATTGTTAAATTCTAAGTAAACACTAATTGTTTTCCTGGTTATTTAAAAAAAAATGCTTGTCTTAAGCCTTTTATAATAGTGAAGCTTTACTGAACATTAGCCATGCAAAATATCTGTCACTCATTCATTCACTTCCCAGACTACAGTTATTCAAAGCTTTTTATAAACGTAGCATCATTTTAATGACAATACAGTATATTTTCACTTACAATTTTTGTAATGCAAATACATTTTGTACATTTTTTTTTCTTCTGTAAAATAGTAATGAAATTCATCTGTGCGCACATAAAAACGAATTAATTTAAGAGTCTATTATTGTTATTAGCATTGCAGTAATAGGAATTTGGCAGGAAATATGCTTAATTGTCCACAGATTTAAAATGCATTTTCTTTAAGCAAAATGTATCAATGTGCTCACACTTTATAGTTGTCTTTAACTACTATACTGAATTAATGAATGAATTAATTAATTTTAGGTACAATGTACTTGTGTTCATGTTGTATTGCAAAACACATTTGATGCTAATGTGGTGTGATACAGGTAATTGTCATTCACCTATTTGTGCACATCTGATATCTGTGGATATCAGTAGCTGTCTCATGTGGGGTTTTCTTCTTGAATTGATTTATTCGTTTTTCAACAAACTTATATTATGCAGCGGTGGCCATGAGTAAAAATGCCTTAAGTGAAGATGCTTTTATATGTTAGGGATCTTCTGGTTTTGTTTCTGTTTGCGGGTGGGCATGGCACGTTTAGTTCAGTTTTCTGTTTCTGTTATAGTTTCCATGGTTTTACATTGCTTTATTATCTGTCAGAGCTGATGTTAATTTCATTAATTAGTTAGTGTGGTCTAAACTGTGTTGTGTTCACTTCATTTGTCCATCATTGTTACATTGTGCTAGGTTGTTCTGTTCCTGCCTCGAGTTTGCTCTTGAGTGTTTTGTTTCTTCTTGAGTTCTGTGAATAAAACTGCAGCATTTAGATCCATTTCTCCTAGTTCTGCAACCCAGCCATGACAGAATAATTTTTATGAAAGCTTTACAGGTAGATTGAAAAAAATCTTTGTTATATGATTTTTTTTTTCTCCAACAATTGAAGTTGGATATGATCTTTTCATCTGTTCCCGCTTGAACAACTGGTTTCTTTGATGAAGAATCCCTGTCTGGTCACTCCTATCAGAATAAATATTACAGCACTCAGAGACTTTAGAAAGCAGACATTTTGTGCTCCTGTCTGAACAAAGAAGGTCCTTTTATTTCTCCCTCCCTCTCCATCTCTCTCTCTCTCTCTCTCTCTCTCTCTCTCTCTCTCTCTCTCTCTCTCTCTCTCTCTCTCTCTCTCTCTCTCTCGCTCTCTCTCTCTCTCTCTCTCTCTCTCTCTCGTCTCTCTCTCTCTCTCTGGTAAATAAGATCTGGCACCTGTGTCAGTATTGATCATTCAGTCATAACACAATTCGATAGATGAATGATGATTAATGTTGGGCTGGAGGACACTGGCCAGACTGTCTAATATATAATAGTAAATATTTACAGTGAGTGCTGTATTATTTTGACTCACATATCTCAGAATGTGCACCCTGGAGCGTCCTGAGAGAGAGAGAAAGAGAGAGAGGCTGCAGATCTTGGCTGTAGGAACGATCTGAAAAATGGAAGGGGACTCGAATATGGCTCATGAATATTAATTAGGTGACGTAACATTTTCCAGCGCTTACATTCTCTGCAACTGGTTTGCTGAAAGGCTGTGGCTGCAAGTGTGCTTGTTCAGTCAAAGTCACATTAAAGTCAATCAGTCAATTTGGTCGCCATCTTGGAAATTTCCCCGGGCAGCTATTTTGTAAGTAAGCTATACAGTGCTGCAGGGATGACATCTTTTTGTAGGCCAAAACCCAGAAATGAGTTAGCACTTCAGCACTTCTGATTTCATCGGTCTAGAGTCAATGGGTTTCTTGAATGCGATTTTGGGTAAATGTCTTCTGTAATTAACACAAGCTCAAGATATACATTTTTTATTCTACAACACAAAATGCATCAGGAAAACAAGCTAACAAGTGGCTACAACTAAAGTGGTTGTCAGGAACATTAAACGTCATCAGTCCGAACAGGTAAATTCATCTACTCAACAGTCCTCTTTCACAGCCTTGTTATGTTCATAATCATGCTTTTGCAAATGATTCTAATTCAAATTCTAATTGACTGTATTTAGGCTTCAACATTCATAAAAAGTGTTAATTTGTGAAAATGTTAATGATGAACAAAACATGCACTACAGGACTTTAAAAATATTTTTACATTTTAAAATGATTTGGAAAAAAAAACTAGGCATTATACATTTGCCAACTGTAAATGGTTACAGAGGAAAAACTGGGTGTCCTTCACTAAATGACTGATGATCACAAACTACATTTTTAGGTTATTCCAAAGATAACAAACTCATGCAGAAATATGCCTCACTGCTAGAAGATCCATGACAAATGAAAAGAAAATGTTTTTTAAAATTGTCTCAAAATATGTTTTATATCGTCAGACTGGATGGAATCAAAGTCTGAAGCTAAACAGTCTTAATCCATCATACATTACACAACTTTCTGTGAAATCTGTCAACTCAACTCTGCAAGTTGTTCTGACTTTCGACAACTAGCGTTGACTTGTCCAGACTGTTAATCTAGGCAAATCTCTGCATTCCTTTTTGAGAATGTCTAGATAAGAAGAAGCAAGATGGAAAGAAGCAAGTTTGCAACTTTGCGAGAAGCAAGTTTGTGTTTGTGACGTGCAATATGCCCAAAATTCCTTTTTCAATAGAAAACTATTTCATGGTGTCTTTAAAGTCATTGTTGCTATGCCCCTGCTGCAGATAATGTAAAAGAATGTGTGTTTGAGCCATTGGCGGTACAATGTGTATATGCGTGTTGGTAATTGAGAGCCATGGTTTTTAATTATAAGAGTAGAGGACATGACGGGTTTTGCCTTGTCTGACCCAGCAGTACTGTTTCACTGTCAGTCGTTTAGCCATTTAGCTTGGCCAGGGCGGCACAGCAAGAGGGACACATTACGAGGTGTTAGGGGAGATACCAGGAGCCGACAGAAGTATAAATCATGCTAGCTGTTAGTATGAGGCGAGGCTCTCGTCCCGAGGGGGGGGGCGGACAGAGGAGCAGGGCAGAGGAATCATGTGGTTTGTCTTCACGTCCCAGTAGCTTTCAGGCTAATAAACGGATTAGAGTCCACTTTGAGCCAAAGACAAAAAGGGATTTCTGCTGTTCGGGGAGAGAGAGGAAGTGGGAGCGGACTTGAATGAGGATGGTTTGGCTCTGAAAGCAGGCCAGCACTACAGGGAGAAACTGTGTGGGCTCCTGTCGAGTTTCGAAGCGATTGGAACGCTTAGCGCGTTTGATGAGACGTTAGAGGCATATTGTGGCACTTATGAAACTGCACAGAATAGATCAGTACTCTAGATCTCTAGATAATACTATAGATCAGTACTCACCGAAACTGCAGGCAAACACTCTCAGAGTACCTGTAAATGAATGAAGAAACGTCAATGTCAGGGTTACCCAAGTTTTGCTATTAGCATTTGTAGAGTTTAGGCTGCAAGTTTCAGCCTAGGAATATTCAATCAGAAAGTAACCTAGAGGATTTATTTATATACCATAAATGACAAGACAATTTTAAAGACCCCATGAATCAGACTTCAGTTTACTTCATAGGCATGACGTCAGAGGCAGGTGGTATTTATAGTTTATAGGGAATGGATGTTTTCACTCGAAAGACTAATATTGGATTAAAAATATATTCTCCAGCAGAAAAGATGAATCAGCAATAGTGTTGTTCATTTTCCCATGAAGAAAATTACTAAGTTTTAAAAGCAACCATCATACAGACTAGCATTTAGATGGAGAGCAACTAAATACCAATTTTTATTTCACTTAGTCTTGAAAAGTCTTAAATTTAAAAAGAGGAAAAAAGTTTGTCAAGACAAACTTTGGTGTTGGCTCGAGAAAGCCTGCAATGAATATTTGAAGTAGATCTAAAATAGCTTCAAGATTGAAGTAGTTTTAAAAGCTTGAAGTTTGAAAGTTAAGGCTATGCAGTCTATCAGACAAACAGGTTGCTAGGGTTTTCTGAGTGGTTGCTAGGGTGAGAGAAAGGGAGGTTGTTTGCGTTTAAATTTTAATTGATGACAGTTGGAGTTTGAACAGTTTTTGCTCATTTTGGGGATACCGAATGAGCCATTTTTTTTTCAATGATCAATCACAATCTTTTCGAAAAAATAGCAGCCTGAAGGTCTGACCCAGGTCGCTTTAAAGCTCTAGGGCAATGGTTCTCAAAGTGTGGGGTGCAAGGATACTGCATGGGGGGCGCGGGAGATTAGCAAAAAAACAAACAAAAAAAACAGCAGTTGCACCGGTGTTCAAGTGCGTGAATAGCGGCTAGCGCTCTGCCTTATTAAAGCGCCATTGAACAGCAATTACACTGAATCGTTCTTCTTTAGACCGACTTTTCACCATTGGAACAAGCCCAACATAGAAAAGACCGAATCACAAGCTGCTATTGCAAACGCGCGAACAACTCTGCTTTTCTGTGCGTGTTCCGGAGAAGACGAACAAGAATCTGAGCTCAGTGAGGGGCTGTCAAAAGCAGTCATATATTTGCGCATTTATATATTGTTCAGTTCTTCCAAGGCATCACTGAAATATTTAAATGTTTTTTTTTTAATTAAAAGTTCAGTTCTGTATTATGATTCTCTCTTACTGTTATGGACTTAAATCTAAAATTGTATATAAAATAATGTCATTACAGTGTTTTTCATTGCACTTTTTTTTTAATCTTTCGTTTTTGTTTTGGGGGGGCAGATTTTTTTAAAGGTTTAAAGGGGGGCGCGACGAAAAAAGTTTGAGAACCTCTGCTCTAAGTGGAGTTGAAATTGAAAATTGAATTGAAAATTAAGAATAATTTCAAGTTTAAATTCAATGTTGGCTTTTTCAAGGTAAAAGATTTCACAATGTGCCTTTCTATCCTGATCACAACCAAGATGTAGGAAGTCTGTAGGAGTGGTTCGGTATTGTCTGTCCCAGCTTTTGTGTAAATTGTTTAGCGCTACATCTAGCGTGGTGAGGAGAGGGGGCACTTTTGCTTCTGACCCTGTCAGCCTGATCCTGAGATGGCCGCTCAGGGCCCCTCACCCACTCAATGCGTTCTTTCAGCCCTGCTCTGGGATCAGCCTTGGGGTCACAAGCAGAAAGACGAGCCCTGGGTGCCGAATTTAGAGGGGGAAAACGTTGTTTTGTGAAGGTTCTGAAGAAGCTTTACAACTTCCGAAAGTTTCTCTGACCGCCCCAATAACCCCTTCCCATGATTTTGTGTTTTGTATGTTAATACGCATCAAATGCCTCTCAAACAAAATGAGGAGGCCCTGGTTCGGAAACAACAAGAGAGTGGGTGGGAAACCAACCCAGCGTTTACTTGTCTTTGACCTGAATATAACTCTCTGGTTAGGAGCGTCAGCTTTGATACGTTCATTTGACTTAAACAAAAATACTTGACTCTCAGTAATGTGCCAAAATAATCTCAAACCAAATAAACCCACAAGCATTATCTTTTACCTTTTTGTCTTGTTTGTTTTTCATTTTCAAATGCTACAAATGTAATGTAGGTCTAGTAATAACTATGCACCAACTATACACCATATGATCAAAAGACATGCTTGGACCCCTTTGAGAGCAGTAAATTTTGACTTTATCAGAAGTGTTTGCTAAAATAAAAGCTTGTAATTCCTCAGGGCTATGACTTCAGTAAAGGCTCATAAATTCTTACTGCGGTAAAATGTCATTCTCCGAGGAAAATTGTATTGCTCAGAGACCATTTCATAGCTTAAGAAAAATTAATTGAGTTCTCAGTAATGCTTTTAGAGGTACGTGCTAATTGTCCACCCAAAAATGAAAATTCTGTCATCATTTACTCCCCCTCATGTTGTTTCAAAGTCCAAACCTGAATTATATTATTTGGCTAAACATTTGTCCATACAATGCAAGTCAATGGTCACCAAAACTGATTAGTAACCAAAATTCTTAAAGATTATGTTCCACAGAAGAAAGAAGATCATACAGGTTTTCAACAACATGAGGGGAAGTGAACTTATTGGGTGAACTATTGAACAGCCAGAACACATTAAATGTTTTCTGTTTTCAGTTGAAAACTGTGTTGTGTAAGTGGCCCCTAAGTTAATAACTAATGATTTTTACGACGGAAATTAATTAATTAAAAACTTAAGCTAGACAATGACTTTCTTCTAGCGCTGCTGCACAGCCAAAACAATCTTTGTTGCATTAATTTCCTATTACCACTGTAAAGCTGCTGTCCAACAATCTTGACTTGACTATCTCTTCAAGTATCATGTCTCAGATGCTTCTCCTGAAATTCTTATGGAGACTTAAAAAACACATAGTAAGAATATAGAGCAAATTATTTGGTATTTCTGTGACTTTTGATTGCAAACGCTACTGTCTTGGCAAATCAAAGCACTGTTTTGTTCTCTCTTGGGAATTTAGTGAGACACTAGATTACTAGGGTCTTTTTCTCTGTAGAAAAATCTGAAAAACAGGGGACTAAGATAAAGTCTCAATGTGCTCTGCTTTCTGGCAGACATTACGAATTCCTACATATTTTTGCATACTGAATATCAAGGATTGCATTTTGACTTGAACGAGATCACATCTGTGATTTTTATTCCTTACAGGATGTCCCATTTGGTGTGTCATATAAAATGTTTGCTATGTTTAATTGTATTTTTTTTTTTTTTTTTGGTGCTGTTTACATGACACTGTTTTCAACTAAAAACTGAAAACTTGTATTTGGCCGTTCATTTATACGACAACGGCATTTTGGGAGACTGAACATGCTAAATTTTTAAAACGGGTTTCAAAGGGCGAGTTTTTGAAAATGATTCCGTTATTGTCTCTGTGTAAAATAAAAAAAAAAGCGCATTTGTGTAAACGGTGACACCATGCATATGCGTATTACATGTTCAGTGTATGGGGTGTACTTACTACTCTGTTGGTGTACTATCACATTCTATAAAGTAGGGATTTTGGATGCAGCGTTACTCTAGATAGATCTTTGCTAAAAAAAAATATATGTATTAATGTGCTTAATTATATTTCTGTCATGACAACTCTCAGAAGATTGGTATGGTAATAGAGATTGGCATGGTAATGGATATGGCAATGTTACTGTATTTGGTCTTGGTGGAATAGATCTGCTGCTGCAGCAGACATTGCTGTTGTTTTTCCGTCATGGTACCGCATGTTTTAGGATCTATGTGTGCCTTGGCTACCTTGCTGACCGGCTTAACACTAGTGTTCTAACATGAACCTAGTTTAAACTTGTA
The DNA here is from genome assembly GCA_030578275.1 of Meda fulgida. NCBI lineage: Eukaryota > Metazoa > Chordata > Actinopteri > Cypriniformes > Leuciscidae > Meda > Meda fulgida. The sequence goes on from CM060633.1 coordinate 8,300,794, forward strand.
AAGATTTCTCCGTTTAGGAATTAATAACCGGACCACACAATATGCGCATAGATATGGAAAAAAAAACGTCAATCACTCATCTTAGATGTTGATTCCAACTGCGTTCTGAAAGTGTGCTGCATACTGCTACCAGCAACACCCCGATATATGTTTTAATGTTAAACCGCAGCTCATTGGCCGCTGACGCAACACTAACCAATCAGCTCAGCTATGTAGATAATGATGTGATCGCTACCAAATGAGTCAAAGACTTATCAGCCAGCACCATTTAGAGTTTCATGCCAGAACTAGGTAATAAAGGTCTGTAATTCCTCATGACAGTTAAGGGTTTAGCAAATTATTCAAAGTTATTTTTATTTGGATAGAAAGTGTGTACAAACCATCTGCCACTACAGTATAACACTCATTTACCTCACTCTCACTCTCTCTTTCTCTCTCTCTTGTCCATCTGTGTCTGGCCGGTGTACTGTATAATATGAGGGTTGACCTGCTGGCGTTCGCTGCCTCTGGTACACACATGGCCGTATAAAGGACGTCCCAACCTTCCCCCTCTCTCTCTCCTGAAAGGTGCCAAACTCTGCTCTTTAATTATTCATTACACAGCCCTGCCCTGAGATCGGCATCGTGCTGTGTTTCGGTCCAGACGTGGATAGCTGCCATAGCGCAGAGAACACTTGTTCTATCCCACTGAATGTTTGCAACCATCTGCCGAGGTCCAGCGCAGCAGCATGTGAAGGGATGTTTGATTTTTTTTTAACACTCTGTTTAGTGTGTCCTGGCGTGTCACTCCCGTATTTCCTTCTGTTTGGACTCTAATGGCTGTAGTGCGTGCATACGGGCGCCTGCAGGCTGAACCTGCTTGGCTAATATTCCTCTCACACAGGTCGTAGCATGCTCGCTGCATTGATTGCGTGCGTGTGTGTCTGTCCTCTTGCATCTCATCAGTTTCTCCTTGCTAGGGCGAGGAAAACCGATATTCGCTAGCTGTATGGTACCCTATGCCCCCGTTCCCTCTCTGAACATCCTGTCCTATCGCTGTCCATGTTGACTTTGTTTGAGACAATCCATTATTTTTGATAAGCTCATTTTCTCTCCGTCTTATCGAACCGCAGGCAGAACTGGGAGAGAGATGTGGCCGAGGATCCTGAGGGCCGGTGCTGTAGGGCCAGTGCAAACACTAATCAGCTTTAATTTCAACATCTCATCACGAGGGGCTCCATGTGTGTGATCTGTATTAACCGCTCAGTAATCGGTCTTACGGCACTGCAGTTGTTGAACAATAATCTCGAACTGTTCGCAGAATGGCTGATGTGCATTGCATCCAAAAATGGTTAAGTTCGTCAGCTCCAATCAATTTCCGGGAGTCACTGTGCATGTTTGCACCAGTTCCCAGGCTGCTGCAATGAACGCTCCCAAAAACTAGTCACTGGATTTGCCAGAGGTTTAAGGTTGTGAGACTGAATCTTTTAAAAAACACTACATTACTATATTTTTGGAAAATAAGGCACACCAGGTCAAAATTGCATTGTTGATAGAAAAAAACCCCACATACATACTGCAAGTCGCATCTGCGTATACTAGGGGTGTAATGGTACACACAAGTCACTGTTCGGTATACATACCTCGGTGTCGGGGTTATGGTTAGATACGAGTCCGATACAACATGAAAAAACAACAAATCCCCAATGCTAGGTTTCTTTTCATTTATTTTTAACAGACAGTAGTTCAAATTACACTTTGTTCCACCTAGCTGCATTTATTAGCGGTGAAAGAAACGTTTACAAACATTATAAACACTATAACTGAAATTACCGGTGGGTGGGAAACGTGCTATACAAATCAACTTGGGATTAGGCCTCTCTCATTCAGCACAAATCCAAAAGTGTGTGGTTTGCGCATGTTTTGCGTATTTGCCTTTAATTGCTTTATTTCATTCACTTTGGAATACAAAATAAAAAAATGTATTTGTATTCCGGATACTGCTGTAAATTGTCATTCCCATTTGGGAAGTTTTAATGGCTCAATTTATTGGTTGCTTTGTGATTGTCACGTGACACCACATTCTTGTGGTCACATTTTTCTGGTTAATGGTGATCACCATCAATCTTTTGCTGTTTGTAAATAAGAAACATGGATGCTAATAGTTTAGCGTGTTTGGTGTTAGCTATTTTTGACTACAGTAACATTAGTGACCAGTGACCACAGACATTTTTTTCTGCAGTATACAATATGATTTAAGAAACTTGTATTGTGACTCTATCTGTACCCTAAAGTAAACTATTTATTTTCTTGAAAATCTAATAGGACGTGAAGAGGTTGAGTGTGTGTGTGTGTGTGTGTGTGTGTGTGTGTGGATGATTTCTGACTCTGTGTTGCCGCTCTGTTCCCCTGACACATCTGTGCTAATTAGGGTCGTATTGGTGCATTCCACGCTAATGACTTCAGGCTGCATACAGTGGCTGTTAACATTTACTCATTGTCTGCTGAATTCTGTTATCTCATTGATGGCGTGTGTGTGTGTGTGTGTGTGTGTGTGTGTGTGTGTGTGTGTGTGTGTGTGTGTGTGTGTGTGTGTGTGTGTGTGTGTGTGTGTGTGTGTGTGTGTGTGTGTGCGTGTGTGTGAGAGAGAGTTTTCTCACTGTGCTTATTAACGCCTACCATAGATTTTATCAGCTGTTTAATAGTTCATAGATCTATATATCAGCACAAACACACATATTAAAGCCAAAATGGACTCTTTTTACTTTCCTAATAAATGTCCCTGCTTATTCTGCATGATTCATTAGTGTGTATTATTCTCAAGAAAAAGTTTTTCATAATCTTCCACCGGAATATAGTAACTTTCTCCGCCTCTGAAATGACTTTTCTTTTGTGTTGATGTCAGCAGTGCTGTTTTCAAGTCATGTCGGAATAATCGCATTTACAAGACATGAATGCCATGGCATAATTACCAGTGGGATTTTCTTTGAGCACTGTCTCACTGAGTTCAAGGCAAGAATCAAATATGCACCGGACATAATAAATTTTAATTGTGAATTTTGATATGCATTTTGTGTACCGTTGATAAAGAATAGGAACAATGCCTGCAGTAAAGTATGGTTTATAAGATGACAGGCTTGTGTGACTAAGCATAAAGTATACTGTAGGTTAAACATCTAAGACACATTGTTTGCACTTTTTTTCTTGCATCAGTCCTAAAAAAAGCTTCCTGTGTTTGCCATTAAGTGAAAAAAGAGACATATACATGTGAAATTGCCCACTAGGTCTGTATTTTTCCTACTAAACTACACAAAGACTAAAGATAGAGACTGAAAGAAGTAACTTCTCAGGTGGACTTGAATGTAGCACAAGAAGGTAAGGGAAGAACAAAATAATAATAATAATAATAATAACTTATATCACAACCTAACATCCCTGATCCAATCAATTTCTGCTTTTTGTGCCATACATTATTGGAATCACTGACTATTCTGTTCTAATCAGAAATATATAAGATTACAGAAGTTAAACAGGTTGTGAATGTTGTTTCATGCTATTTTCAAAAATTGGGAGGGACTATTTCAGTATCCTGGCACTAATGTTGATTCAAATGTTTGTGTTTTGCAGCTGCCAGCGCTCTGGATGAAAGAGATAAATGGCACAAGCACTTCATTTTACTGTGATGAGCGTTTGGATGCAGGGTGACGCGTTCTGCTCTGGTCTTCAATCATACGCTGCCTTCTCAGAGCACACAGAAATAGATAAAAAAAAGAGTTGATTAGTTATTAACTTCTATTTTTTAACACAAGATATCTGATTAATCAGAAAAAGTGACATTTCAATAATATTTTTGCAGTTTAATTAGGTAAGATTAATTGGCAAGATTAGCTTTGGGCTTCTCGAGTTAAGAAAATGTAATAAATAAATAAATGTTGCTTGTTGATGTTTGTTTGAAGAAACACATTTAATTCTCTTTGCCCAAAGGGATCTTAAAACTTTAATATCCTTGTTATATATATATTTTTTTTCTTTTGTATGCATTCTTTGGTTACATCTAGAACGGATTTCAAGAATATCTCAAACTGTGCTCAAGATTTCCCAAAATAAAGTCTGCAATCATATCTGAGATCTCAATTTAAACATTTCTCATCAAATGTTTGTAGTCAATACTAAAATCAATACTTTTATCCTGCACACACACACACACACACACACACACACACACACACACACACACACACACACACACACACACACACACACACACACACACACACACACACACACACACACACACACACACACACACACACACATCCCTACATTTCTCTCTCTGCCGTTCTCTCTTTCTCTGTTCTTTTTTAAAAAAAATTTAAGAAACATAAGATAATTTTTCAAAACAACTTCTGTTCACATATAACAAATTAGAGGGAAAAATAACATTCATACATAAAATAAACATCAGAATGAATATATATTAAAAAAACTAGACTTTTTTTTCTAATTCAAGAAGCCGCTTCACTCAAATATTAATTGGCAAGAAAAGAAGTTTGCAATTTCTGTTTCATGCTGACTTTAATGAAAAAAATTATCTGAGCTATGCTATCACCATTTCAAAAATGCCGGTACTTTGGTACCAAGTCGATATTGAAATTTAAAACAAATGTAACAATACCAGCCTTTCTGCAGTACCGGTAGTACCAACACTCCTGTGCATGCTCTGTAAACTGTGTCAATTCTATTTACAACAAGTTTTTTTTTATTTTTTTTTTATTTTTATTTTAGCCAGTAACAAAGCCAGCCTGGAGCATTTTAGCCAGTTACAAACATTTCTGTTGAATGCATGAATGCAATGGCCAATCAGAGGGGTTTAAGTTCCCTCAACACCGCTCAAAACGATAGAGCTCATTGACTAAGCACGTTCACTAATAATTTAATAAAAACCAACAAAGTATAAACACAATGGTAAATAAGAGATTAATTGTGAAATGTAGACAGCTTTTTTGATAATAACAGGAGTAAAGAGAAATCAGTGATTGAGAGAATAATTTGCTCAATTTCTGTAACAACTTTGAATAAAAGTTTTATTTTGTATTGATGTTAAAGGTGCAGTAAGCTATTTCTAAGAAACACTGGTGATATTTGAAATCACCAAAACAAACACGTCCATACCCAAAAGGATTACACCCTTATCTTCATAGCTCCGCCCCGAAACTCACAAACACGCTATGCAAGACAGGCACCTCCTCCTAATGAGTGTATACACCCCTTACTGCTCTTTGGCTACAAGTGTGTTTTGGTGCTCGGTCCGATCCACTTTCAACAGCGTTTCTCAGAAATCGCTTACTTGCCTTTAAGTACTGGGTCTTGGGGGAACTCTGGGAGACTAAGTCCAGGGAGTGAATTTCAAGGGGGGATAGAGTTCCAGTTAAAAAAAAAAAACTTTTATCTATGTAATAGCCTTCAAACGCTATGCAAATTTCATACAATATAATAGGATTTTCAGCATCTATGGTTTAATACATTCTTGGCCATTTCCACCACTGCATGTTCTAAAAGCTTTTAAAACATTTGAAAAACTGGATGTTTTGAAAGTTCATAGAACATTGAGAGAGAACTTTATGGTAAAAGGTATGCACCTTCTGCTTTCCTTCGGGTGAGGTCGACTAACAGCTATGGAGATTACTAGTCGGTAATCTACTGCTATTCCTGCCTTTCCCAGATGTCAAATGTTGAATTTGCTGTCGAATTTGAACCACTGAATTTGTGGAAGCGAATTTGTAAGGCGAAATAAAATGGACTGATAATTGCCTGTCGAATATTATAGGTTGTATGTTAAACAGAATGAACATTTTGGAAGTGAAATCTGAAAGGTGAATATGGATTATTGAATTTTTTTTAATTAAAATGTGTGTGAAATGTTTTGAATTTAAATATCCACAGCTTAAATATTCATCCATGTTGAATTTCAGGCCCATACAAATGCAAGCCCTAAAAATACAATGCATTAAAATGCAAGCACGGTTAATGCAATGCATTTTTTTTTCAATTAGTGCAATTCAACAAGTTTTATCGTTTCAAAAACATTTGTCATTATTTGACTTCCATACATTTCTGTGCATCTACCTGTGTTTCTGAATGTTTTTAATTAAGAGGTTGCATGCCTGTGTCTGAGTGCATGTTTGGAAATGTGTGTGACATGAGAGTGTGTATGTGACTCATCCTGTCATGCTTAATGCAGCTCAACACAGAATCATGCTATTGTTTTCCTCCAGGGCTCCACTGGAGAAACTCACGATGCTCTATTCATTCAGACAAATCCCACAGCTCTACTGCGGCACTCTTAATTTAACGCTGCTGTGGCCACTCTCATAGACAGCCATCAGATTGCACAGGCGCTGTGTATACAGCCTAATCCACAGGAAGCACTAGAATCGCTGCTCTGACACACTGAGGGCAGTGATGGTGTCTGATGGCGATTTTCAGAAGAGGCACAGTGCTACTTGTGTATTCGCATGATGATTTTATTGTTAAAGTCCACCCCCCAAAAAATAAATAAAGAATAATAATGTCATTATTTACTTAGACTCATGTCGTTCCAAACCTGTATTCTTCACAAAAGATGATTTTAGTAGCTAATATGAGCTGCTCAGTACAATAAAAGTGAACTAGAGCTGTTAAGTTCCATAAAAGTCTCATAAAAGTAGGCCAAAAAACATTCTGAAGCACACAATAGTTGTGTATGTTAAAATAACTGCGTGAATATCCTGAATATTGTGTTCCAATTAAGTCAGCAAGTTATGCGGGTGTAGTTTCATCCGAGGATGGTGACAACATTTTCATTATTTCTTTAACCCTAAAAAAAAAAACATTATTTAATAAGTGTTTTTTTATGTGAAATCTTTACAGATTTTTTTAAAGAATACAGTTGTTGTTAGTAATAAACACTTACTGGACTGAAGCAACCTAGCTTTAGCTGATTATACATAATTTAAAAAAATTACAATATGATACATCAGACTTTTGAGTACTGCTTTTTATACATCTCTCAAGAATCATTGGGATGCATTGCATTATATGTTTTGCCCCACACAGTGAGCCATTAAAGGCTGATGTATGAAATATGATACATAAGCAAACCGTTTATTTACTTATTTATTTAGATTTTGCTGAAAAATGAATAAGCAGATTTTTGGGACGATTATTTCAAGCCATGTCCTCTTGCCCTTATAAAGCACTTGGTGATCATTGGGACCCCGCTCATCTGCAGCCGAGCATTGTGGGATTTTCAGCGCATGTCCTCTTGCTGGCTCAGCGCTTTTGCAAGGGTGAATCTCATCCCTGAGTGAATCTCATTTGAGTTGTGAGTGTAGGTGGAGCCTTTACTATGCACTGTTAGAGACTTGTAGTGTGAGGTGTGTGAGAGAGAGAAAGAGAGAGAGATCTGTTATATGACTCAGTAGGAGTTTTGAACAGGCACTTACATGCCATATGTTCACACAGGAAATACACCATTCTGTGACACACACAAAAAACTGTTCGTGTGATGCCCTCAAAAGCACATTTTTTTATGAACACTTGTTCCTGTGCCAGCATAAGTGCAAATTGTTATGTATGTCATGTTCTCAATTAACTTTAAATTATGAATACAAAATTAAAATGGTGAAGAATACAATGGAAAGGAGACATAATATGCACACAAAGGCCAAGCAGCAGTCATTTTGTAATGATTCCACCAGATCCAGAGGTCTTCACAGGTGTTAAATGCCCTAAATTAAAGTTGAAACCAAAATGTCCAAATCTGATCTGTGCTGTGAAATTGTAAGTTCTTTGTGTGTGTGTGTGTGTGTGTGTGTGTGTGTGTGTGTGTGTGTGTGTGTGTGTGTGTTTATGTGATTTATGATGACAGAAATTTGTATGAGGACATTTCCAGTCCTCGTACTTTAAATCGTTTTAAAAACATACTAAACAGTGTGTTATTAAAAATGTAAAAATTTCTGTGATGGGTATGTTTAGGGGTATAGGTTGTTTGTATATTCTATATACAGTTTGTATAGTATAAAAACCATTACGCCTATCGAGAGTCCACATAAGTATAGCAAAACAAACGCGTGTGTGTGTGTGTGTGTGGCCTGGTAAACCCTACGTTACGGGGACAAAATGTCCCCACAAGGATGGTAATATCTGAAATCCTTGTTCGTGTGGGGACATTTTTTGGTCCCCATGAGGAAATCAGCTTATAAATCATACTAAGTGATGTTGTTTGAAAATGTAAAAATGCAGAATGTTTCCTGTGATGGGTAGGTTTAGGGATAGGGTTAGTGTAAGGGAATAGAATATACAGTCTGTACAGTATAAAAGTCATTATGTCTATGGAAAGTCCCCATAAAACATGAAAACACAACATGTGTGTGTGTGTGTGTGCTCTTGTTTTTGTGATTTGTGAGGACACAAATGTGTATAATAACATGGGTATTACACTGGTATTACAACTTGAATGTGATTTGAGGACATTTCCTGAGTTCTCATATTTCAAATGGCTTTAAAAACATACTAAGCAGTGTTTTATTAAAAATGTAAAAATACAGAATGTCTCCTGTGATGGGTAGGTTTAGGGATAGGATTAGTGTAAGGGGATAGAATATACAGTTTGTCCAGTATAAAAAACCATTACGCCTATGGAATGTCTTCACAAATCACAAAAACACAGCTGTGTGTGTGTGTGTGTGTGTGTGTGTGTGTGTGTGTGTGTGTGTGCTTTGTTTTATCAGTTTCGTTATAGACTATTTTAGGACAGGAAATGAGGTTTGGAGTTCTAAAAGTTACATAGTATTGTAAATCAATCTCATATCAAAAGATACAATTTTATTCATCATGTTTAAAAAATCCAAATTGAAATCTATTACTCATTTGTTATTTTCTCTCCAAAGTAGGTAGACAAGGGACGGAACGTTCCTTTTCAATGTGTGGGTGCAAGTGAGAAAGTGCAAGTTCCAGAAACAATACAAACTTTGCTGCAACGTGGAAATGGATGGAAAATGGCCTGAAATAGTTTTGTGACATATTTAGATAGAGTTAGACCAAGACACACGTTTTTGTTCAGGCTGTGACTCAAAGATGAAGGAGCGTGTCAAATATATATATATATATATATTTATTACTATTATTGTATATTAAATAACAAAATTATATATTGGTATTACGAAATGATATATTCCTGTAAATTAACATTCTTCTCACTAATTCCAATCCTGGTTCATGTGTGTAATAAATTAAAGAAAAGAGAAACTACTATTATAAATACCAACATTTTTACATGAAAAATTGGACCGTTTGTAGCATTAGGAAGCAGACTTCTAAACTGATCCAGGATCTATAATAGATCACTGTCAGCCAGAGAGCCTTAACTAAACCCTGATAATGAAATTCAGTTCATTCAAAAGAGGTTGTCCTTAAGGGATGAGGTGAGATAACTTTAGCTTAATGTCCAGGCTGTTGGTCTCTAAAGTCTGGCGAGACGCCAGCATGTTTTATGTACATACATTAAATGATAATAATAATAACAAGAGTAATCATTTTTATAGTAGTAAAAATAGGTATTACTTGACATAGTTCGCATAAGCAAACTGCTCAGACAGTTTCTTAACTCATGAGTTGATGCTGATGATGACCAGATCACTCAAACATTGTAAAGTCGTGGAAGTGCAACAGTGAGGTTTTTAATTTAATTTAATTTTGTTATTGAATATGCTTTAACTATCCCCTACCTTTCTATTTAACCAGACACAGTCTGCAAACGGCATAAAGCTTTATATAAACTCAAAGATACAAACCAAAATCAGTCACTAAAAATAAGAAACCAAGGCAGGTGTAGATTTAAAAGTGTCCATTTCTTACATTTTTAAATAAAATTCAAGCTCTGATTTTTGTTTGTGAACTTAAAGCGTCACTATCTTTTTAATGCATGTTTCCTTGCCACATAATGTGTACATTGGGTATGCCAAAAATGTGAGGAAATATGGGAACCACTTTATAATAACTGCACACTATTACTCATTAGTTAAGCATTAGTAAACAGTTAATTAATCATTTATAAAGCATTAATAGACATTAATAAGCAGTGTATAAATACAGCTATACATACTTCATTCTTGATTTAAAAGCCTATATCTATGATGTGTTTAATAATTGTATTTTCATAATTTATTAATGATCAATTTATCCTTTCTAAATGAAGTATTGTATTATTTATAAACCAGTTATTTAAGAGTTGTCAGTGGGTCATAAGATCACTTAGAAAGTGTAAGTATATGATTAATAAACTATTTCAATGTACATTCATACATCTTATTATTCAGACATAGTAATAGTAATAGTTACTTAGTGTGCCAATAAATGCTTTATTAACATGTATTTATAATTCAGGGTTAATTCAGGTAGTTATAAAGCATTTAGTAGTGGTCAGTTAACTATTTTTGTGAGCTCATCTAAAGTGAGGACTAGTTATGCCTTGTAAAGCATTTACAAAGGAGATTTAAAGGCTGTTAAATATTTCTATGTTCTGTATCACTGTGTTGTGTTGTGTTTTTTTCTGTTAAGTCTTTAAATATCCTGTATAAATGCTTTACAAGGCATAACTAGTCCTCACTTTAGATGAGCTCACAAAAATAGTTAACTGACCACTACTAAATGCTTTATAACTACCTGAATTTACTCAATTTACTTACACTTTCTAAGTGATCTTATGAACCACTGACAACTCTTCAATAACTGGTCTGTAAATAATGCTATACTTCATTTAGAAATTAATTAATCATTAACAAAGTATGAAAATACAATTATTAAACACATTATAGATATGCTTATAAATCAAGAAAAAAAACATTTATAGCTGTTTTTATATACTGCTGATTAATGTCTATTAATGCTTTATAAATGATGAATTAAATGTTTACTGCTTAAATAATGATTAATAGCATGCAGTTATTATAAAGTGTTACCGAAATGGGTCTTCAGTGGATTTCAAAATATACAGTTATGATTTACTTTGCAGCATGTTATTTGTGTTAGTGGAGTTAGTTTATCATCATCTGCATTTAGGTGATTTTCAGAAATCCATATTTGGCAACAATGCAATGTTTTTACACTCTTCTAGCACATGAATAGGCACCAAAGCTGTAATCGATCCACATCCCTGAATCCCACAATAACTGGAACATATTGCAAAAACAAAAGCAAAAAAACAAACAAACTATAGTTTGGCAATTTAATAATTTGGGGACTTTTTATAATGTAAATAAGCTTATGTTACACCTCAAAAATCCCCCCACAATCTCTCTGACCACAGGTATGTTTAATAAGTTTAATTTTTGGAAAACTTTGAGAATGTTGAGAATGCAAAAGGTCTTGCAGGTGGCTAAGAAATTATAGCATCTCTAAAACCGATTTTCAAACATAGACAGGCAAGGCCGTGACCATGTTTTGAACATTGTGGGGGACAAAAAAAAAAAAAATCAAAGGGATGTCAGAAAATGTCATTGTCCTCCTTGTAATAACTATTTATTGTAAAATAAAGGATTGGAACTATTTGCAAGTCATATTTTTTTTTTCCCGGAAAGGCTTCAAGGCAAATCAGGTAACCGCGTTTATTAAACGAATTCAGAACATGCACACATTCATTCTTAATCTTATGACTAATATGCTGAAAATGGGTCTATTAGGCCTAATGTTTCTTGTCTCGTCACATTCAATTATGAATTGCAAGTTCACAATATCTGATTATTAGGGGGGACTTGTCTTTTTAATTTTTTCTCAGGGTTTGACTTAATTTTTGCACAGGTTAATTTTCCAGGCATGGCTCATCATAAAAGTGGATAAACTACAGGCAAATTTTAATGAACATAATTGTTTTTTTTTTCAATCATATTCCATCATCATTTTAATTATACTGTATATATATGCCTACTTTAAATTAACGTTTTTATTCTACTGTACGATCTACTTGTAGGGAGCATCAGTCATTCCTGAAGTCCTGCAGTAGATTAATCATAAACCTGCATTCCTCTCAAACATGTTCTGATTATCTCCAATCAGTTCAGAGCAGATTGACCAGTTTTTAATCCATCAGCGGTCAGTGACAGACTCAGGTGTGAAGCAGTATGTCTGTATAAAGACACTATCAGCAGGAAAGCCATATGGCTGTTAACCCACAACCCTCTTCACTGCCACCACACCAGGTACACAACAAGTGTGTCATGTTGTGGGGCTCATGTATGTGTGTGTGTGTGTGTGTGTGTGTGTGTGTGTGTGTGTGTGTGTGTGTGTGTGTGTGTGTGTGGGTGTGTGTGTGTGTGTGTGTGTGTGTGTGTGTGTGTGTGTGTGTGTGTTGCTGTTTGGTAACTGGGAGAGTCTTGTTTTAAGATAGATAAGGCTGAATTGACTTCTGTTTGAACATTTCTTCCAGTTCTATTGGAGTAACACGAACATTTGACTAAAACGGTCACATGTGCTCTTGTCATAGTGCATTTTGTCAATCTCAGCTCTCTATTATGAGTTGTGTTGTGCTGAGTTGCAGGTGCTACAGATTTCACCTGACTCACTGACCTCTGACCTTGACCTGACTCACTGACCTTGTGAAATGGGGCTCCAATGACAATGATGTTATTGTGTGAGTGTGGCTGAATCATTGGACTGTTAACACAATGGCTTGTTCTGGTGAAGACGTAGCTCTGTCAACAGTGGCTGTCGACTGCCTTCTAAAGCCCAAAATATACTTTTGTTTTGTGTATGTTAGCGTATGCGAACAGCCAAACGGGTAGCCTTTCAAAGCACACTCCATTATAGCATACATCAACACAGGAGGTTGACACATGCACAATATAAAGTTGTATTGTTTAAAAAAAAGATATATATTTTATTCATTTTAACAAATTTACCATTAATATAGAAGCTACATCCTTTGTGTCTAACACGCTCCCAACTCGTTTTCCCACTCGTAATTGCGACTTTGTTGTGACGTTCGTGTGTTCTCGTAAGCAGTGGCGGCTCCTGCAAAATCTCTCAGGGGGGCAAATGTTTGGATGATTGACAAGGATAAGGTTCCCCCATGCAATGAATAAAATAACAGCTTAAGCATGTACAGGCAACTTAACTACTTTAAAATGAATGAAAAATAATGACTCTTTCAATAAATCTCATTGTTTGTTTCTATACTCACTATTATTACACTGCTTACATCACATTACTCGCTTAATACACTGCGTTCGCCATGACGTTGTTCAAGTTCAACTGGCCTCCACTCACGAGATGTCCCAACAGTCTCTCTCGCTCTCGTTCTCTTTTTTATTTTTATTTTTTTAATCACATTTGATAAAGATATTAAAGTAGTGTTTCATTTTTTCTTGTTGTTCAAATTCAAAATTGTTTTCAAATATTATTTGTCACTTAATCTTCAAGACTTTTAATAGTGTATGTTTGTTCCCACCAATCGCTGCACAAGTCAAGGATACATATGATGATGTAAGCACGTTAGTGTGAGCCCTCCCGGAACCCATAGAGAATGCATTGCAGTGCCTCCAGTTTGAAAAAAAAAAAAAAAAACATCTTTGAATGTAAGTCTATGGGAACACTCTGGGCGATTCTCAGCTAGAGTGAAATCGCCCAAAAACAGGCGGTACTTCACAGAACGTGACATGACGCTGATTGGACTATATCCAGACAGTGACGGCTATAGCGTAACTCTGTGGTTGAATGAGATTGTGAATGTAATTGAAAAAGTCCCTTTCATTCACACTTTGGTGGTGCGTCGCCCAATCGCCCTAATGAAGAAACATCCCCTGCTCGTAAGTATGACTTGAGTGCACCATATGTACTCTTTTAAACCAAAGCTGCCCACACAAGCACTTATCAACGTGGGCGTCTTGTTCCGTCTTCGATATTTGTTGTCGGTTTAAACAGTCTTTATTTTTTTCGACTATGAAAACTAAAATGAAAACATTTAACTTTTTCGACTAACATGAGTCAGGGGAGGGGAGGGAGGGAAGGGGTATACATTGGGCTTAAGGCAGCATGCTAACTGAAATTAATCCTAGAGACAGATTTATCTACCACTCTGAATACCACAGCACTTCTCATCTGAAGCGCACAGGAGATTTGAATCACAATTTATTCCAATTGACTTTTATGTTAGCATATTGCTAAGCTAACTATACAGTTCTCTAAGCACAAAAAAAATGAATAAATACAGGGTGAAATAGACAAAATATCAATTTCTTTCAGTATTTACAGACCACATATCAAAATCAAAGTTTTGTTGCTAGTCTGTTAGCTTTAAGCATTAGTACACAACACTAGCATTCTCCTAAAGAAACCTTTGTTTGTCAAGTTATCTAACTGGATCTGTAAATATAAGATAATTATAGTCAACTCTAGATTTTTGTCCAACAATTTTGGATTGTGTGAAGGACATAGAATGCCTTAGAATTTGGCCAAAATTAGGTGTGGCTGAAGGCAACTAAATATTTCTGACTAACATTTGAAACAACCGTTGTATCAGGATAGAATGATGCCTTACAGTTATTTATTTCTAAGTAGGCAGCACACTAGAGTTTGGAACAGATCTTGGAATTCTTAATTACCGTCCACCTGCTTTAAGTCTATGTAACTCTACTTCTAGGTGTACGCGTGTGTGTATGTGCAAAATAGTGAGTTTCCTTTGACAAGCAGAACGACAGGATAATGGTCTCTATCATGTGTGTGTGACCACAGTTGGACAAAAGAGTGTATGTTTGGCATGAACAATGGATGACTGTGTGTCTCACTTCTGAATGAACAGAAAAAAACAAGCTCCAAAGCTATCTTTACAAAAAAATTACAAAATTGACACCTGTTGGAACCGATTCCGATAGACTTGATTTAATTGCTAACTATTGATGTTTCTGTCTAGAGGTGACTGGAGCCACAAGACTAAATTAATTTCATCCTTCAGAACAGGTGTGTTTTCCATGACAGTCTTGGAAATATTTCTGTACCTGTCTCTATCTGTGATCAGGCTTGTGAAACATTAATTAAATTAGCGTTGTTGTCTGTTTCATTCTCTCCAGATCTGGCTCCAGACACCGGCGTAATTGAAAATGTGTACTTGTCACACATTTTAGCAATCAGGGTCACTCATCCGAAATTAATAAACACCTTTTTTTAGAATCAGAATTCTAACAAGGGCTTTTAAACGCGATGTTCCTGGGCGGATATGAATCATTTAACTGTGGGAGTGTATGAATAGACTGAGAAGTTGTTAATAAAAACAGATCTGATGGGTTAAGATGATATAATTGCACAGATTTCAGTCCTGCTTTTAATTCAGCAGATGTATTCAGCCCAGCGTCTTTAAATGAATCGACTATGAAAATGACACCAGTTCAGGCTGGAGTACCTTAACTTCTCTATAACATATAAAGCTGTTATTACTGTTGCCCGCATCTGCATTCATGCATGCGTGTAAGTGTATGTGTATATGAAATGAGAGTGCTCTTTAATTCTGATTATTGTGCCAGCAGTTAGTGTTTATGGTTATATCTGAGAGACGAACGGCAATAAAGCCATCTGCTTATGGCTTCCATTAAGTTGATTTTTTGGATGAAATTATGAAACACACACACACAGACCTTTTATTAGCTGCTAGATAAATAGATAGGCATTAGCTGGTGTAGAGGGCAATTGTTGGTCATGGCGTGAGGTTGTAGGGGTAAGACTTGTACTATCTCGAAGGAAGTATGTCTATAAACTCCAGATTTAATCACAGAGCAGATAATGATGATGGCTGGAAATAGTGTATGTCGCTTCAGGCGAGCGTGACTATCTAAATAGAAGATGCAGTGTGGGCTGACAGGTAACTCACACTAGAGCTCTTGGTGTGGACTTGAGAATGTTTGACATTCGATTTTAGTTTGTGTAAGACCAGTTTTCCAAACAAGTCCACTTGAGCTTAATTTCTCCCAATGTTTTTTTTTTCTCCATTTCGGTCACCCGATGGATGGAGTTTGGGTTCCTTGCCGCTGTCGCCTTTGGCTTGCATAGTTGGAGTTTAAAAGACAATATTCAGTAATATTGTCGATTTAACTACACTGACACTATAAGATGAAAATTAAAAAGTAACTGAATTTAACTGAATAATGTCTTCTTTAGAGTTGTTTTATAGCAGAGTGGAATTTGTTTAATAATTGACCTATTTTGCAACATCGACATTGTTACTGTACAGAATTGGATCAACATTGAACTGGCTTGAGCTGAATAATGACGCTATTGCTTTCTTTAGAGCTCCTGAATTTTACACAATTATTGAACTGAACTGAATTAACACTGAACTGACTTGAGCTGAATGACACTATTCTTATTAGACCTGCTTTACAACAGAATTTGACTCATATTTGATTGTTTGCACCATTGATTCTATTTCCCTATTTATTACTGTGAAGCTGCTTTGAAACAATCTGTATTGTATAAAGAGCTATATAAATAAAGGTGATGTGAATTGAAAATGTGGTTTAGGAGCAAGTTACGTAGATTAAGGGTGTTCAAACTTGTAGTTTGGTTCTCTTGGTTCTTTTGGTCCGGACCAAAAAATAAAATGATAAATGTAGTCCTGGTTCGCTTAGCGTTCACACTGTAGTTTTTTGAGACTGAACCTAAAAAACCCCAGCTTTTATGACATATATTTTGCTATGGAACTTACCGAACGTCCAAAACACTGCTGTGTGTTGGGCTAAAGTGCTCGTTGTGCGTACATACAGTATGGGGGTATTTTTGCCAACTGAGAACTTGAGAAGAGCTTATAAATGATGTAAATTTGTCAAAACAGCGGAAGGAATTGACCCTTCGCAAAGACCCGCCCCCCTTAGTTACTGTCGCTATGTCCGACAAGCTACGCCGCTCTCATGTTCTCACGCAGTGAGAAATACATCGCGGAGCAGACAGGAGACTGACAGACAGGACAGACCAGGTTACTTTTCGGTTACTTTTGATATTAAACAAAGTCTCACCTGTCAAATTTGGTCAATTTTTTGAAGAAATTTAAACAATAAATACCGTTTTGTGGCTCTTTAATGTGAATGACAGATCGCTGTAGAGCCTCAGTTAAAGCTGCTCGTGATCCAATTATCTCTTCCTTATAGTTCATTTATAACATCAAATAAACATGAATGAACATAAGAAAGAATGTTGTTTTAACCGCGGAAAGGCGTCAGTACACTCCGTTTTTCAAGTTCAAATCCTTCCATGTTAATCTACTATCTCTCCTGACTGCTTTGTCGGACAAAATGGCGGATGGCGAAGTATGATTGGTCAGATTACCACGCGAAGGGTCAATTCCTCCGTTGCACACAGACAAGGATCTGCTGCAAGACAGCATTTCTGACGCCTGTACTAAACTGTAATGGGCCACATAGCTCCTATGACGAGAACAAACAGGTATACTTGAGCATTCTGTCCTTTTTAGGGTCGCATTTTGTAACATCATATCCTGTTTTTGGTTCATTTAGATGGTCCGTGTTGCATTCAAATTCCAGTTGAACCGCTCCAGAGTTCCTTTTTAGTGGTCTCAGTCTGCTTGTTTGGTGTGCACAAGGGTTTGGATGGAAGTGTTTTTCAATTATTCAAATGAACTGCACTAACAGTACAATCCTGCACAAGAGATAGTTTTAAGAACTGAAGGTGTCTAAAGCCGGGGTGCACACTGTGCGATTTTGGCCACGATTTGGCCGTCTGAGACTAATTTTGAAAATCCTAAAAGATTCCTCTGATCCTTGGCTAAAATCTGAAGTCTTTGATCGTTAGTTTGACATGTTCACTGACAGCCGATTAATGACCGTTGCTATACATTTTTTACCTCAGATGAAATTATGGCATTATCAGAAGATTTGACTCATAGTCCTGCAGTGTGACTTCTACGACGACCGTCAAATTGTCTTCGTTTTTCAAGACAATCCATGACCAATATTAACGTTAGAGATTTCTTTGCATCCACCATTTCAATCCAGTGTGTAATGAAGCTCACAGTCACCGAACATGTCATTGATTGATGATGTAAAACTTCGGACAAGTTTTCTTGCGTGCGTCCGTTTTTAACGCGTCTTGACTGCCGTACAGTCTGACAACTAAGATCTTACAGTGTGACATGGATTACAGCAAGGATCATGTTCATACAGTCTGACAAGCAACAATTGTAAAGGACTATTATAAATCACACAGTGTGTACCCGGCTTTAGGCCCTGTTTACACCTAGAACTAAGATGCGTTTTGGCTAATCGAATCACAAGTAGTCGACGCTAAATACAGGTGTAAAAAGGCTCTAAAACGTTTTGAGCTTGTCTGCTTTCAACCAATTCCAAAGGTAGTCAAAAATGCATTCAACCGGATTGCTATTTTAGCGTAGATGCTAAAGTGGTCAAATGCATTCGAACAGCTACAAAAGACAGCCTATTGACCTAAAACATAATAGGAAGCACACTAGAATTTAAACTTTGTCAGCTGAAGACCCAGGTTTGTATGAAACAAGAAAAATGTTGTTACCATTCCTGATTCTAACATGCACTCACAGCATCAGAGCAGAAACAAAATCTGCTGCTTCCAGTATGTTTTTCCGCATTTCCGTTTGTATTCAAATGTAAATTACGTGAGCTCATTTGTCCAACAGATCGAAATATCTGAAAAAGCCCATATATATTTACCCGCTCATAGACCCTCCCCTTGAAGAAATCAGCACAGAAGTGGCTGAAAATGGACAAAAGACGAATTAAAACACCAGGGGCCAGTTGCATAAACTTAGCCACTATGTTAAGACTGTCTTAAGAACTAATTTGGCCAATTAGAAATTAGTCGAGAGGTAATCAGTCTTACTTTTCTGATTCAAATTAGCCTCTTCTACCTTTTTATGTAACTGACTTTAAAAAGTTAGCACCTTTCTTGAAGAAAAAAATTAGATGACCAACTTTAAGACTGGTCTGAGCAGTTTATGCAACCGGCCCCAGGTCGAAACGGGAATGTTCTCCCTAGTCTACTTGTGATTCGATCGACAACGCATCTTAATACAAGGTGTAAACAGGGCCTTAAAAGTATGAAATTTGTCCTCCTTTGCTGGTTTTAAAATCACTGTTAGGATATTCACTGTTAGACATCGTTATCCTGCAGCTCCTGACTAATTAGACGCATGACAGCTGCCACTGAGATGGCATTCCGAATACATTTAGCTTATACTAGAAAGGCGTTGTGGAAAAAACAAAACAAAACAAAAACACACTATCCGTTCCTGAGCTCACTGTCACGGGACACTTTTATTGTTTGAGGTTCATAATGTGCTTTGGTCCACTAGTGTTTCTTTTGGCATCCAGCTCCAAATCCATCTAGAGTTTGTTTTTAGAGACTTTCTGGCCACTTTTCACCTTTGTAAGTTGTAGGTCAGAGTCTGAAACAGATCTGCAAAACTCTGTGACTGCAGTCTCATAAGCTCAGCAGGAGCCAAGAGTTTAGCTAAGCTCTCTCACCAATCTGCACCGTCCAAAACATCTCAGAGGAGATATTTAATACCTTAGTCTACCCCCTCTGTTCTGACTCTCTCTTTTTCTGTCCTTTGCTTTGGGTTTGAAACGCTTGAAAAAGTGTAGAGAACACTTTATACCAAAGCAATTTGAATATATTCAAAGAATTTGTGTAAAGGCATCGAGTACGTAAGCACTTATGTAATTTCAGTCAGTACCACTTCGCCAAGTGTATAAATTTATTACAATTATAGCATACAGTTAGTGTTGGCATTATAGTTCTGTTCTGGGCAAAACTCCACGCCTGTCCATGCAGCTATGCCTTGACAGAGCGGGGAGAGCAGCAAGTCAAACGCCCCTGGGGTACTGAACAGAACCGGTATATGCATACATAATTACAATTCTCAATTACATGAGTTGTAAAAATACAAATACATGATAGAAAAAGCTTACAATGAATTGAACTGTACGGGAAAAACAAAAGAGTCTGAAGGAATGGGAGTTTATATGTGCAGCTGTGATAGATGTCGACACTGGATTGGAGCACGTCAGGAACAGCTGGCTATCAGCTGATGTGAGCTTGGCTGATGTGGCCTGCCTGAACTAACGCAATGCTTGATAATTTTGAAATATATATAGATTTTTGGGGGGGGTAATAAATTGTATTTTGACGAAAATATTTTTTTAATTTAGTCAATATTTTGTCATGCCACTCTGTTATACTTGACCAAAATAGCATACAATTTTAGCTAACGGATATTTTAGTTAAGAAAAAAGCAAAATGAAAATTCATTGAAAAATTAATTCTATATATTCATTTAAATATGCATCACTATTTAACAGAAACAGGATTTTGTTTTCTTTTTTCTTTTTAATCACATTTTCATCAACAGAAAGTTTTAATTAAAATGAATTCAAATTAAATCGTCGTTGTTATTGTTGACAGAATGAAAAAAAGCCTTTCATTGATGTGGTTTAATGAATGCCCACATGTATGACTTGTTGGTCCTGTAAAAAGTTTTTATGGAAAGAGAATGAGGAAGGGAACAAGGAAACAGAGAGAGAGGTTGTGCAATTGAATCCTGATTGATGTGTTAATGTTAGTGAAGGGCAGCTGATAGTGCTGTCCTCCATTTGGCTGTGTAATATTTCCTGACAGACTGATTCATGTGAGCTCTGCTTATGTGTCTGATCAACTATACAAACCTCTGCCGTCCACCACAGTTACAAACACTGACACTCAAATAGAAACCAGAAACATCAATGTAAGGGAAACTCTCTCTCCCTTTGTCCAACCACAGCACTCCAAAAAGCAATGAGCTGCTCTGTAATTAAACAGTTTGAGATGATTCAGCATTGGATAAAAGCGTTTTGTTGTTTATAGCGGGAGGTCACAGCACTGATAGATGAGAGCAGAGAGAGAGAGTGTGATGGAGGGATGAGTGATTGTTTCTACTTGTGTCTCACTGGGGCTCATGCATAGGGCTTTAGCATCCGTCATCATAGCCAAAACACGCTCTGCACTGTGTCCTGTTCTAACAGAAACAATGATACAATTAGCCTTCACATAATGCCCCTCAATGACACATGATACATGATGTTTATAATTACAGATGGTGGTTGTGGGGCAGAGGTTGAGGTGTTGCAGAGGTTGAGGTGTTGCAGAGGTTGGTGTTTAGGGGGATTGGGAAGTGAGAGAGAGAGAGTTTTTCCTTGATGTTTTGAAATAAAACAGTTCATTGTACCATGTAGACATAGTATAACCTGCGAAACTCTGATGAAAAAGAGCATACATTTAGCCTGGGAAAACAACAACTTCCGGCAAATTTAGATTTGCTCTGAAAGTTAGTCTGGCAAAGAGCTCATTCAAGCCCATTTCTAATCCGTCGAAATCGAGGCACCAATCAGAAACGTTGGGGCGGGCTTTACACGATGATGACAGTGCTGGGATTTTGAAGCAGATTTTGTAGCCTACATTACAAAGATGGATGCCGCCGTCGAACATCACTCGTTCGAATCAGCTATCGCGTCTGTTTTAAGCGATTTGAACATTTCCTGTTTGTTAAAAACCGAGCAAAGAACAACACTCTGAGATGTTTCTCCGCCGCTCTGCATACGTCATCTCCATCGCTCTGATTGGTTTTAGGTCTATCCGCGACGTCCGTTGGTGACGCCCCTCTGGAAATGATTTGTCTTTGACGCTTTGCCAGACCATAACTCAGTTACAACTGACAATGGTCTGGTTTTAACCAGGCTACCATACATTTAAACTAAGAGGAAAAACCGCCTCTTTTAGAAATGGCACTGATGGCAGAAAGATCATTACATTTGAATGCATGCACACATGACTGGCCAAAATTGCGGCATCAACAAACCCTATTCAGTGTTCAGAATCACGGCCCACCCAGTCACAGTGAGATATTAAAGAGAAAGTAGAACAGATATTATTATTCCTAAATACCAGAAGAACTAATGATAAGACAAACATTAAGGACAGAACGATTGAACATTAGGCTTGTTTGACTTCATACAGCGCTGTGCAGACCGATTGGTTGCTGACTTGCAGCAGTGCATGCCGGTTAGAAACTTTGTACGACTTGAGACAGCGCCGACGCCACATGACTGTGACGTATGCCATCAACGCACCGCGAGAGCGATTCGAGGGCAGCCGGAGGACTTAGCCAGCGCAGCTTCTCAAGAGCGGCTGCATGAGCTCTGATGATGACACAGCTGTTCCACGATTGGCCGGATTCACCGCATGACAACGATAACGTTTTCCATGTTTATTCTCACACCTACGGTTCCACTCACAAATCAGTTTTTATATCAGTAAAATCTCTTTTCATGTTGTCGTGATGTTATATTGTGTCATGTTTATCAAAATAAAATTAATTAAAAAACATAGACCCCTCTTCATTGATAGTATATGCTTATGTTGAACTTTATTATATTTCAAACAGAAATATAATAAATATTAATACGAGCTGCATTAATAAAGTATTGAATGAAAATGTCTCTGTGTTTGAAAAATATTGCATTTATTTCATTTTAGCTGCAGTAAAGTATGCAAGCACAGCGTGAGCGTCACTATGGGAATCAGAAAGTGTCCGACTTCACGTCTTCGTTTTCAGCTCCTCCCGCCTGCACGCGGCAACTCTCGCCGATCGGCTACATCCAGCCGCAGCCAATGTCGAGCACACCTCATATCGAACAAACGAACGAACGAATGAACATTATCCATTATCGAACGAACGATCAAACATTATCGAATGATCGAACAATAGATAGATAGATAAAACAAACAAACAATCGATTGATTGGCTAGATAGATAGAGCGAACGATAGATAGAATGATCAAATGGTAGATATAACGTACAATAGATAAAATGATAGATAGAATGATCGATATAATGAACAGCATCAAATGAAACAAACAAGATATAATGAACAAACAATTTGGATAGATTGGATAGATAGATCGAACAAACGATAGAGAGATAGTACAAATGAACGATAGATAGAACGAACAATAGATAGAAAGATCGATAGAAAAAACACAGAACAAACAAACAATAGAACCATTGAACGATAAAACAAACGATAGATAGATATAGAACAATAAATGGATAGAACGATCGAACTAACGAATGATGTATCGATTGGATAGACACGATTGAACGTATACGGTAGATTGATAGAACAATCGATTGAATGGACAAACGAGAGAACAAATGAACAAACAAACGAACAAACAAATGAACGAACGATAGATAGAACAAATGCATGAACGAACAAACTGTAGAACGATCGATGTAACGAACAACATAGAACGAACAAACAAACAATAAAACCATTGAAAGATATAATGATATGTAGAATGAACGAGATATAGAACGATACAGATCGAACAAAAATTGATAGAACGATCGAACGAATGAATGGTCAATCAATTGGATGGATGGATGGAAGGATGATGTGTGGTGTGTGTTTGTGTGTGGTATAGTAATTAGAGGTAGGTTATGTGTGAGGTTCAGTTCAAAGGCCGAAGTTCATCTCATTTATCTGTGCTGTCAGTGTGATCTGATCAAAAAAGCACAGGATCAGTGTTTGTTTCACTATCCGTTTGTCCATGTTTGATCAGTATAGACACACCTCTCCATGTGGACGTTAAATCGTTTAAAAAACATCTCAACATGTCGAACAACAGATGGTGTCAGTCCACTTGTGTCCTTTGTCATGCCCTTCATTTCATAATTCAAATGAAGGTATGACATCACTCGACCTCAAACACACATGGCCTCGGCATGTACCACATAATATTATTCACGTCAGCAGATTACTCATTCATTACACGCACAAACCACACGCACGTATGCATAAAGTACTGTGGAGGTACAATTGAGAGGTATATGATGTAGACTCTGCTCTCTGCCCTATGAAACCACATTGAGCCATCTATCACACTTTTATAGCAGTTCATTTCCAAGATACCATTACATCAGGAGGCAATGTTAAAATAAAACTTCAAACATCATAACTACAACACATCAGAGTCAGTAAGGCAACATGAGAGAGATTCAGGCCTGTTGATGGAACTGTCACCTGTCCTATAGATCTTGCTGTTGATCATGAAGAAATATTTTAAGTTTTGCCAACATAACAATTTGACGTCTGTAATGTTGAACATTGTGGTAACAACATCTGCTGATTTAAATGTCACTAAGGTGCATTGCATAGAAAATAATAAACAAATCAGTAATGTTTTGCATCAGAAGCAAGTGTGCCGCACATGTTCTGAAAAGTAAAGCCAAAACATTCTATTTGCCTCCTGGTGGCTGGCTGCATTAAAGGTCATGAACCCTGAAGATTGTAATTGAATGGTGACAGTGAGCCAAAAAAAAAAAAATCCAATTTTTTTTTTTCCAAAGATGGTTTCTAAGATAGTTTTTAATCACACTGATGAATCTTCAAGTGTTTGTTTTTATAATAATTTTGTTTTTAGTTAGTTATTTAATGCTATACTAATGGGATGCAACGTTATGATTGACTGCTGTGCTTGCGATTGAGTTTGCGTGAGGGCGGGACCTTGATAACTGGCTCGGGCTCCAAATGACTTGATCGGCGCAAGATGTCAATGGCCTTTTCTACAACATTTTGGCTTCATTTTTCTACTGTGGAAGGTCATCCATGTTTTTTTTCCCATACAACCCATTGTTATCCATCGTATTTTTATTGGAGCTAATAAAAATGTCAGAAGACAATATCCTTATTTTGAACGCTGTAAAGTTTTGCATTTTCAAATTTTTGAAATTTAAACTGGAGCCCTTTGTGCAGGCCTGTTAGCATGGAGGTCACCTTTATGTCACACTTTCAGAAATGTCCAGGTTTGTCTCTCCGCTTGTAAACGTTTGTATAAATGAATGACTTTTAAACCAAGCAGTTGCGTAAATGAAGGCCTGGACAAGCAGACACGCAGTAATCCTACCATGGCTAACGCATTGTTCCCAATGTCTTTGAGCAAATCAGTTAGGATTACTGGGTGAATGTCAACTCTTATAATTAATATTCATGAGCCAAGCTCCCCCATCGATTCAAAGTCACTTTGTATTCTATTTTACACTCTATTGCCGTTCACATTTTCAGCAAAATCACTAAATTAACTTTACATGGTACATAGCATAATGCTTTATAGGTGAAAAGTGTTCTCCCAAAAAAAACCATGATTTTTCCATAGTGATAAGATCTCAATTAATAATATATATATATATTTTTTTTTCATTTTGTTTCAGTAAGTTTTGCCAATATTGTTTTTATTTGTATTTATTGTAGAATTTTTTTTGTGTATATGCATTTTCAATTATATGTGTATTCAATAATACTGGTATGTGTGTGTGTGTGTGTGTGTGTGTGTGTGTGTGTGTGTGTGTGTGTGTGTGTGTGTGTGTGTGTGTGTGTGTGTGTGTGTGTGTGTGTGTGTGTACAACTACCTTCCTCAGAGGGTCCTAATAGATCTCCTGCTGCTGAAATGACACCAGTGACTAACCCTAAACATCATTCTGAGGGTCGTTTAGTGCAGTGAGGGCCCGTCTGCAGTCACAGCCAGGAAATTTCCCCTGACCCGTATCACCCCAACACACTCACTGTTCACACACCCACAGGGCTCTCTGTGGGGTTGCAGTCACGCTAAACTAAATTAATTTTAATGGGTAAGTGGCATTATGTGAGTTCACTAAAGGTCTTAGACAGTGGGCGGAATATAGGCTCATAAAAGTTTACAAATGTCTCCTAGAGAACCTTGGACTCAGTATATAGAGTTTAATTGAGTACAGAGTACAAAATAAAGGTAAATGATAACATCTCTTCCTGGTTTACTGTTTTTGTTTAAACGTAAATTGGATTTGTAAGGTTATTGTCCTTTTTTCTTCAAGTTTAATATGGCTGTCTGGTTTGAACGCTTCCCAAAGAGCAGAACTGTAAATCTGAGGCTGAGGTGGAGTTGATTCTAATCTCTGAGTGTCTCTGGATACGAAGCTTTATCTGCTCCACTGTTTCCGCCAATCAAATATTTGCCACACTATTGTTTATTAACTCCATAAAATGTAGGCAGTTAGGATGTAGTTTATGGATTCTGTCATAGTTTATTCACGCTACTCACTGACCCCCAAAAAAGGACTGTCAAGCTCCAAAAAGGACAGAAAACTACTGTCAGATTCTTCATGAAATCTTTTAACCCACAGTTCCTTGAATTGATTAGCCATATGAGCCCAACTGAGAGTTCTTCTTTGAGGTTCACCACACTAAATAGCACTTTTGACCCTGGTGACCCTCACGGCACATGGCTTCCTACTCATGCACTAAGAACTTTGCATGGTACTCAACCAAATGGAGAATTTGCCAAGAGGGAAAGCCACCCACCAGTTAAGACCCATCCAAACGTCAAACTAAAGCTTAGAAACCAATTATCATAGCAGTTCATAACCACTGTTCAGTTTTGAACCTTGTAATCTGCCCTAGACTGCCATTTTTTATTAGAACTCACAGAACTGATGGAAGTATTGCTGCCTTCAAGTCATATTGGAATGATCATATTTGCAAGATGAGCGCACATGAAAACTACAGAGTCATAATTTCCAGTTTGAAAAAAAAAGAGCCACTGGAGCCGCAGCTTTCTGAGCTAGTTGCAATGATGGAGGAAGCTTATAATTAAGTTTAATTGGGAATGTTAAACTCAGTTTGACATGATTAATGAAGAACAGTGATAAAGATTGCCAGAAATATACATTTATTTAACTGGTTAAGGAAGAAAGTAGAAAAGGTTTTTATTGTTAAATTATTAATTTAAAAATATCCTTCCGAACCTGAACAAACCCCCTTGTTATGAAAAGACTTAATGACCTTGACAAATCATGATGATGGTGACCATGATGAGGTTTATAGCTTGTTTTTATTACAGATTTGCGCAAAACTTTTACCGTATTTTCTAAATGTCAATAAAAAAACATTTGCGAAATGACTGCGGTTCGATTAAACGATAAACCCGTGTTATGCGACAAGAACATTGTTCTCCTCTCACGAGAAGTCATACCAAAAATCATGGCAATGGATGTTGGTAGGTACGTATATCTTAGCTGCCACACTAGCCATTATTTTTAATCGAAGGAGACATAGGCATGTTATCCAAGCATTAATAGCAAGGAAAGCTCCTTATACCTGGGAACAGCAGTGGATGAGGTGTTTCTCCCTCGTTTCTGCTTCAAGGTCTTGATAAATTGTGGCATTTCTTCGTTGTTTAGAATCCAGTATTCCTGTAACTATTTTATCTTTTATGAGTTCAATAAAGAACTCAGTCTCATCTTCTGTCCAAACACACTGCACCTTCTTTAAATAATTATCGACTTTTAAGTATGTCAGGTTACCTGTAAATCCTAGAAAAAAAAACTGTTTCCATTGCAGTTTTGCGAAATATTCCCTTTTCGAATTGCAAGAAAAACCGCTTCATGAGACCATAATTTTTTGCAATACATAGAGTTTTTGTGAAATGTACATGTTGCCATTGGGCATATTTTCAATTCGCAATTTGAACGGTTATGGAAAACGCGGCTTATGACATAATTTTATATTTAGTCTTTTCTATGCATGTTTTGTTATAATATAAAAAATAAATCAATCAATTTATGAAAATGCAAGATTATGCCAAACTACTTAAAGCTACACTGTGTAATTTTTTAAGCTGATTCTTAGCAAAAAAACACTTTGTTCTTTTAAAATTATATGTGCTCATTCATGTGTAATTACTTCTACCAACTAATCAAGTATTCTCGTAAGCGTAAAATCTGCCATTCAGAATACATACGAGCGAGTCGCTTGAATTGCAGAAGCCATGTTGTGCCTCCATCTTGAAAATACATTAGCCAAAGAGGGACATACCTGGAAATTCAAGCTTAGCCTTTCGCGTTTTTTTACACTCGGTGGCACCGAATGCGAGGGGGAGATTACTCGCGACTGCCGGCAGATTTGAAATAATACGGCCACCGTATGAGTTAAAACACCCTCGCAATGGGAGGGGCTAGAAAGTAATATTCAGCCGGTAGTCATTTACAATTTCACCGCTAGATGGGAGAAAATCCCACAAAGTGTAGCTTTAAGGTTTTAATTTCAAGAACTTTTTCAAGAACAATTTTCAGAGTTAATCAATTCAAAATGTTTGAATAATTATGCCTCAAAAAATATCCAAATTAATTTTAATTCAGAAATTAAAACATGCTTATAGAAGAGTTATATTCAAGCCATTTTATGTATGACTTTCATTGAAATGTCTTTTTGAATAAATCAAAAGATCTGAATAAATAAGTTGAATAAATTAATATCCACATTATTATTATTATTATTATTATTATATCAAACCAAAATCACTTTAGTATGAACTTCTGGGGGCTTGAAGGCACAGCTCACAAAATTTCCTCATCAGAGACTTTGAGCCAAAAGAGGGCATACAGCCCAATCTTGTGTGACTTCAGAGGCAGTAAAGGTTTAAATGATCTGCTCTGGTCACCATCTGCACTGCTTCAGTGAACTTCAGGACATTCAAGTGCTGTCCGGTTTCACCGCCGAGTAGGTTTATTGCAGGTTTGTTCTAACTCAATTTGGTTCTGCTCAGAGAAACGATAATTTGCCATTAATGCTCCACTGTTACTGGCTGTAATGATGGCATCATTATTTGCAGCTAGAAAAGGATTATAAAATCTAAAATTTGAGCTGGTGGGTGGGAAGTGGACAGCTGTATTCAGCAGGGCCGACTGCATATAAAACCCAACCAAGCGTCAATCCAGCACTCTCACTTTCAAACTCAGCAGATTACAGAGGCTGTTCAAGAGGCTTGCAGATAGCCAATAAACGTTTTCCGTAATTGCTTATTCTTGATGAGTATCAACACCCTGTGAAGTGTCTCAAATGTGTCTGTGATTGTGACTGGTGTTGTGGACCAGATGTGTTATTAAATATGAAGCTGCAGCTGTCTGACCGCTCGCCGCTGTTCTGCATTTAACAGTTCTGATCAGGATTTGCACACAGTTGACTTTGTCTCTAGAATTCTACAAGGCCGCTCTCACTGCTGTACTACTATTTGAGGGTACGTTTACATGACAATGATGTACTAAAAATGTAAAACAATGTTATCAAAACGTTCCCCATAAACTTGGATCCGCTAAAATGCTGTATTATTCATGCCAGGCCAGTAGTTGGCGAGGTAACTTTCTAAAGAAACACTATGCGCTTTTAGACTGAACACGTTATATGCATGTGCATGGCGTCACTGTGATATACAAAGTTTGCACTTTTTAATTGAAAATGGCATCATGTAGACCCCCCTCTGTTTTGGGATTTATTCAACAACTCATTTCAATGTAGAACAATAAAGGTATCTATGCCTGCAGAACTTTTAACACTACAGCTTTTTTTTTTTTTTTTTTTTTACTTTAGTCTGGCTTGTTTGTTTGGCCTAAACTCAGGTATGTGTAACCTCTTGAGATCAGGGGAATGAGTTTACACGCACAGCACTTACTGGCCTATGTCCGTTACACTCATCCTCAATCATTTTTAGGTCAGATTCTACAGTGTCACCTCAGTAAGATCTTGAGTAAAGACCATTATATTTATATTTATATATATATATATAATTTATATATTTTTTTTATGCCAGACTGTACAATATAGATGAAAGCAAATGATTTAGCATATTTCTCCCCCCCCCACACACACACACTTATATTTTACTGTTTTAGTATGGGACTTAACAGGTTCACATGTAGTTTTACTTTTTTATATTTATACAGTAGTAATTCTTGGACTGGATGTTAAATTGACCATTCCCTGGACATAAATCTCTTTAATAAATCTGTCATTATGGTTGAAAGAACAGGTGACCCATCTGGTGTAGAACTGATTGCAGGATGAATCCATGTCATGATGCTCTGACCCAGAGGAGATCATGGTGTGAGCATCAATATGATTTAGTTCATCAATGGTACAGGTAATAAATATACAAAGTTCTGCCATGAAACTGTTGATGGCACAGGGTAATAGATCCGTAACTTAACCTGCTGGCAATCACATCATTCTCTGTAGGGCACAGCTGATTGGTTCCTGCTGTATCAGTAGCCAATGAGCTTGCATGCTCAACCTCCAAATACTTGGTTAGCCCCAGCTCCACCTGTATAGATCTGCGGTGGGTAATTCATGTATTGCTATATTGTACAGCAGCAGCATGTCTAACTTGCTCACAGCAGTGTGTCGTGTATGTATTGAATTGGCAGCAGCAGCATAGCAGATCTATTTTGCCTCGACCAAATATATCAACAATGTCATACCCATTTACCATGCCAAACACTCTGAGAGTTGTCATGATAAAACTTTGAATCAGTAGCTTGACAAGTTACAATCCTACAATGCAAAATCGTTAAAACTATTTCGTATTTTCAAGTGTAGAACTACTTATTTATAAGTCTAAAGTAACTAACTACTCTGAAACAATTTAAGGGAGCACTATTTTTTACATTGAAATTAGATGATATTATTTTTGGAATCAGAGCAGTATTGAGAAAATAAACAAGGTAATAGTGGTGACATATGAAAAAATATATTTGCACTAAATATAACTAATACATATAAAGACAAATTACTAAATAAAAAAACTAAGTCAAATATGGCAATTAATAGTAGTAAGTTCCTAAATATTTTGCTAAAAAAAACATGCAGGCATCTTTGCAGGGAAACAAATCAATTAAACTTTTCTTTTGATCCGAGATTGAAACACTGAATCAGACTTTGCAGCTCTACCCATTAAAGTGAAAAGACATAGGATAAGGAAAGCAAGAGACCATCAAAATGTTTTGCTACTTGTCGTGGTCACAGTTTAACTTTATACCAACAATTGGTCTTATTTGCATCTGTTTTTATTCCTCCAAAGGAACTGAAGGGTAAATATCTGAGACAGTCTCATTTAATACCTTCGCGACATAAATGAGAACTTTAGTCTCATGGGCTATGACAGACCAACCTCTGAGCGAAAAGATTTTCCTCTGGGTGTATTTATTCTAGAGAATGTTTCATTGTTGTGCCTTCTATTCACGTTTGAGAAAATATACTCCTGTCTTACCTTTAGGAACAGCAACAGATGCGATTTCATCTCATTCAGTGGGGCATGAAAGAGGATATGGCTGTTGAGTGTCAGTTTTTCACAGTCCTGTCCAAAAAAGAGACAAGAGCTGTCAAACAGTCCATCTGAAGAAAAACAGGGCTATAACTGCAGTATATACTGTGGTAATAATTGTAATTTCACAGAAGAGAAATGGCAGCATCATCTACCCCACCCTGTAGCTCAAACAGATAACAGAAAAGTGTGTCAGTCAGGTTTTTTTTTTTTTTTTTTTTCTTCAAGTAAGCCCAAAGGTTCCAGACTCTGGACAGTTTCATCCTATCCAAGAAAATTCCCAACTGACTAATCTTTCCGAGCATGTGATTCATTTTAATCTGCAGGCATGGATGAAGAGGTTCTGTAGAGTTGCTGTACTATTAAAGATTAATGAACCCAATTTGCAAAACTGACCTTTTGCGGTCAGACTGTGTGGAGCGTAAAGCTTCTTAATGCCTTCAGCTCAAGTACAGCCCTGCAGATAAGACCCGCAGAGAGAAAAACACGAGATGAACTAACTTTAAGTGTTCCGTTCCTCTGATCAGTTCAAAGACATTTCAGAGGAAGGAAAAGAGTAGATTGATGAGTTTAAACTGTATCACACAAACACACACGCTGGCATTCAGAAATGTAGCAAACATTCTCTGAACCTTGAACGCTGCCCACATTCACACTAAAAATACGTTTTGACCACAGAGTTTATGTGCTGCTAAATATGAACAGTTTAGTCTCATAACTCTCTGTCAAAAGAACAAAAAACGTACATAATCAGAGAAGGGTTTGCACACGTCACAAAATAAAAACTTTCAAAATAAATAGCCTTTCAAAAAGTCAAAACAAAAAAAAATGTTTTGCAACCATTGTGCTTCCAAAGTCTTTCTTTTTCTGCCTCATAGTTTAAGAAATGAAACTTTATATTTCCTAATTCTGAACTAAATGTTGCTTTATATCTCATTGTGACTTTGTGTGTTATTTTAATTATATCTCACAGTTTATATATTAAAAAAAAAAACAGCCACCCAAATATTTTATGAGTGAAACAGGAAAAAAGAAATTCAGGGGTTGGGGGATTGATTGGATCTTGAAAAGTGGAAGTTATGTAAAAGAAAAGAGCCAGGTGGTCGTAGGGTAGGGGTTATTTATTTAAAAAAAAAAAAAGTCAGCTGAAAAGAAAAGTCTTTTCAGAAGCAATACAGGAACCCAAACTTTTTTTTTTACATAATTTCCACATATGAACCATGAACAAAAACACAAGGAATGTGTATTATGAAAGTAAAAAGGGTCCACTTTGATTTCATGCTCACTTGAAATAAAGCACAAAGGCTGGTTTGCATTGATCGCAGTCATTATTGTGGTGTTTATCTCATCAGACAGCATTAGAGTGAGTTTTAGAGGGAAGGCATCGTGCTGGGCTGTGAAGTCAAAGCTGTAATTTAGGGTTAGCAGCGTAGCAGAAGAGCTGATCTGAGAAAGACGTCTGCTTTCACACTGGTATCAGGATTGATTACCGCTCTGTGTGTATGACATTAGAGTGTGTATGTGTGTGTGTGTGTGTGTGTGGTGTAGCACATGGAAACAACATCAGTTTAGTTTACTTCAGTAGTACTTCAGAGTGTTGAGTAGGGGCTCTTTTAAGGAAACTGTTGGCTAGATAATCTGTTTGCCTGAAGCCATTTGGCATCCATTACTGAACTGCTGCTGTTTGCTGCTTTTATATTTCTTTATGTGTCATCTTTGACCGTCGGCTACATCATATCAAACTTTTTGTTCAGTCTGACAGCCTGTAACTTAATATTCTATCCTTTTCACAATTTGTAGTGGTGCTTGCTAGTAAGTATTACTTTTACTGTTGCGAGGATTATGGATTTGAACAAACCTCAATTGTAGAAACATTTGACACATAACTGGTTTTGCGCCATTTGTGCTACAGAAATGAATGATACCTGAAATCTTGCTGCTTGTTGAGGAGAGATGCTATTACTTGCAATTTTCACCTGACTGACCGTAAAATAGAAGAAAAAATCTTGTAGACTTATATTGGAGGAAGAGCCCGAGTCATGTATTGATACCAGAAAATCATAAAGGCACTTTTGATTTCGCCAGTAAGCAATCATCTAATAACCATCTAGGACAACTTAGCAATTAACTCGGGCAATACAAGGTACATATTAGTATCTTAGAGTGGAAGTGGATAGAATGACAAACAAAAAGTACTATGGTATTACCATGGTTTTTGGACACATACCATGATAGTACCATATTATTCTTTGAAGTACCTTGGATTACCATGAAAAACCATTGTGCATGAATATGGCAGTAGTTGGAAAATGGAAAATCCATATTTATCCTCGCTAATGGTACCTACTCTAAATGCTGTTGCATGGCAACCGAAAGAGGGAACAAGTTCTTCCGATGAGTTCCTCAAGCTGATCATGAGGATGTGCAAAAAAACTTTGAAACTTATTTGGAGCAGGAGGAGGACTAGAGGAAACCAGCAGATTAGGGAGGCCTGGTCTAAATTCAGCATGTACATTCAGGTCGTGATGTTGTGAGCATTTTTTGCTGCGCCTTTGTGTTGGCTGGTTGGGACAGTGATGTCATTCTTCACTGCAGAGTTTTCTGAAAAGCCTCCAGTAAGTTGGGTCAAGTCGGGTTGGGTTTGTCTCCACTGCTCTTCTGTTTGTCCTTCGCTGCAGTTCAGAGCCGATTTCACAGTTTTTCTTTTGAGTGCCACTAAAAAAGGGGCAGATTCCTTCCTGCCCACAAACTCTCACACCGAACCGCACAGCAATCCTGGGAAAATCCAAACCTTTTGGCATCCCAACAACCACACCGGCCTGGATTCGCACACACAAAGAGCTGGATGAGGGATGGTTTGTAAGTGTGTCCGCTGCCCGGCACGGTCTATGTTTGCTTTCTGCGGTTGGATGTATGCGGTCATTGTTCCCTCTATGAGGCCTGACCCTGCCAGATGATGGAGAAGATAGAGAACCTTCTTTTCTGTTAAAAGACAAGTGGACT
The DNA here is from genome assembly GCA_030578275.1 of Meda fulgida. Lineage (NCBI taxonomy): Eukaryota > Metazoa > Chordata > Actinopteri > Cypriniformes > Leuciscidae > Meda > Meda fulgida. The sequence goes on from CM060633.1 coordinate 8,335,012, forward strand.
CACTAGCACAGGCTGGCGTCCTGCCGGGTATAGCCTGCGAGAGAAAGAAGAGGGCAGCCGTGCCAGGCTGTTTCACCCCCTGTGCCAGCTAAAGCGAGTACCAGCCGCAAACATCCCTAAGAGCTCTGTTGTGTCCAGGACGCTGGAATCCAAGCTCTTCACAATTATATACAGGCTCAGGATGAACTTTATAAAAGCATGGTTTATGAAAGATGAGGCCAAGTTTAACCAAACACAGCACACACACTAATCTGTGGTGTTGACCGTTGGGTAGTTTGGCTCCTATCGGAGAAGTCCTTTCTCTTGTTTGGAGGGTAATCTGATGAAAGGACACAGCTGTGACCCTCGACTGGACCCTGGCATCATTTCTGAGCTGTGGGCATGATATTTTGAATGTTAAGGACAAAAGAATGAGAGTATGAGTGTTGAAAGATCATGCCTTCATGTCATAGGCATATTACACAACAGTCATTTTATCCATCACACAACCTTTTTTTCACTTTTTTGCCCAGGTATATTCCTTATTTCAGTTTAGGTTTATCAAGGAGAATATTGAAGAATATTTCAGCTGTGTTTGTTTATAATTGAAGTAAATCAGCTCCACAACTAAATTGGGCCCCACCGAATGTTTGGACATTTTTGTTTACCAAAATATATATTTTTTTTGTGTGCGTGTTCCATAGAAGAAAGAATTGCATACCGCGACAGTGACTAAATAATGATAGAATTCTCATTTCTGAACTAGATTTTAAGCAGATTTTCCATCTATAGCCGAAGTTATTTTGTGCTTTTTTTTGCACTGCGTGTGGGCCAAACAACATTTATAAGATGTTTTAAGCCAATTACACACTTCTTTATTCCACAAATCTTCCTCCATATTTTATGATGGAGTCCCTCACAAGGGATCTTTTTTATGCGATGTTGACTTGCAATGGCTTTGCTTACAATGAAATGTCTAAAATTGTCAAGATTCTATTTGGCTAAATGGATTTAAAGATTGTAAAATGTGTTACATTAGCCAAGTCTATAATGATATAATAGTATAATATGCACAAAGGGGAAGTGCTTTCTAGAAATTTATAAGAGGTTGTTGTTTCATATCACACTTCAAACCATATATTTTATCAAGTTTGTTTCAGGAAAGTATCAACTTCTCAGATGTTCCTCCTAAAATTACTTAGTATTAATTAAAATAGAAGCAAATTATTGTCAACATACTATAAGAGTACATAGTTATAATATGAATGTGGAGCAGAATATTAATCCTTGTCTGAACTGTTCGCACGTTAAAAAATAAATACGACCTCACGTTGTGTCAATCACGTTTACACACTGCCTCCAAAACTTTCGTCCGTCATAAAAAAAATCGGATCGGGTTACATTTTCTGCGTTTTTCGCATCCCTAGCAAGCATTTTGAGAGGTCTTTTGACAATACAGAGCCAAGGTACAAGCGAATGCCAAAATCCAGAATGGCGTCTGACAAGTTGATCCCCGTAATCGCGTCTCGCGACACAAAGCACTGTATGACAAACAAAGTGCTAAATACAAAGAGATGGAATATAAAGACAGAAGCATTATAAAAATATAAAGCAAAGCATCAAACTGAGCCACTGACATCCTGAAGTAAACTTTGAATCGCTCGGGAGAATCCCGGAGCTCCTTGATATGGAGGTGGAACTCTCCTTCCTCAATCTCAGGATTGGATGGACCCAATATTTCCTCTTTCCTTTCCTTTTTTAAGAAATAAAATCCTCACTGCTTGAAGACTCCATTTTGTATTGTTTTGCGTATATTTTTTGCGGACTCCGTGTGCAAGGTATTTTCGAATATGAAAAAACGCATACGAAAATTTTGGCAGGTGGATGGCAGGTGAATGAAATCAATCTCTTCTGAATCCCCAAGTAAGATTGTTTGGGTCAGAAAAAAAGTATCAGAAAACTTAAGCAAAACTCTCAATTTGCGCTTAGATTAGATCTAGGAGAAAAAAATTATATTAAAGAGGTGATTGGTTTTTCCTCTTAGTTCTAATGTGCCTGAAGACTCCACACTTTATGGTTTCACATGCCAGTCAACAGACCAGCGATTCTCTCTCTCTCTCTCTCTCTCTCTTTCTCTCTCTCTTTGTCTCTTTCTGTGTTTGATTGGGTTCAGGCTCTGTTCTGAATAAAGGCTTAGAGAACTCTGTTTCCCACAAGCGAACAAAAGCAGTGACAGACAGAATGGAGCGGCTCAGAGAGGGAGGAGAACAGAGCGATGAAGAAACGCTCTCAGTCTGTAGGAACTAATCAGACTCTCGTTTAGTAAACAGAGGCATTCCTGTTGATGAAAGGAGAGGAGATGTAAGGCGGGACGGGGTCGGACTGAGCTCTTGCAACTGCAGAACAACAGCAGGCCGACTCCATTATCCACCGTACGGCCTCATTAACCAGAGCTCCACACACACTCAACACACGTAACAAACAACAACTAACACGGACTCAGCCCTCAAACAGATACAATTCACTCTGCTTAGTACACCACTCTCTGGAATACTTGATTCTGATTGGTCAATCATGGCAGAGTGCACTCAAATATTTTGTATAAAGAGCGCTTAACTGTATAATTGACTTTTGTCCCAGTCAGCTGGTAGCAAAATAACCCCCCACCAAGGTCATCAGCACCCCAATGAGAATCAGTTGAACTCTTCTTAATTTATTTGGATTTCCCTGCTTTTGGCTACATAAGTATATATATGCTGATGACCTTGGTGGGGGGTTATTTTGCGACCAGCAAGTATTTTGTCCCGCCCACATTGTCCAAACTAATGCCATCCAAGAGGAAATAAAAAATGAGATTTCTTTAACATCTCAAATGTTCTCCTAGACAACAATGAGGTTACTTTAACATCAGACTTTTGCTTGAGTCTCCTGCTTCTCACACTTGTCTCCTAAAACAAAAAACTCTAACACTCTCACAACCGTCTCTAACATTTTAGAAGAGCTCTCATCATCATCCCACACTGTGCTCATATTTTTCTCCTTAGCAAGAGACTCTGGATCTGTGATATTTGTCTCTTATAAAGTTTAGAAGTGATCTCAGCAACATCACATACTGTGCTCATATTTTTTCTCCTTAGCTAGAGACTCTGGATCGCTCACTTTTGTCTCCTCTAAAATCTAGAAAAGATCTCAACAACTCCTATTTTTCTCGAGCAGTGACTCAAAGATCTGAAATCGGTGTGTCAGACAAAGGAGACGTGCAAAATGTGCTGTGTTGGGGGGCATCCAGGAACATGGTTGGGAACCACTATCTTATACTAAACATCTTACACATTTTTCTAGTGTAGTGCTCAAACCTGTCCTGGAGTACCACCAGCCCTGCACATTTTGTATGTCTCTATCTGACGCACCCATTTCAGGTCTTGCAGTCTCTGCTACTGAGCTCATGAGTTGAATCAGGTGTGATAGATGAGGGAGACATACAAACTGTGCCGGGCTGGTAGTACTCCAGGACAGGTTTGAGAACCACTGTTCTAGTGTGTTTGGGAAATGTGCTGCACAATGCTGGGCACTGAATATACATTTAAATTAGTAATCCTTAAAGGTGCCATAGAATGCATTGATACAATATTTTAAATTTTTCTCTGATGTCTACATAGAAGGCATGTGGCTTAGGTAAAGGCAAAAAATCTCCAGATACGGTTTTACATGTCCATTTACAACCCCTGGATTTATCCCTAGGATGAAATGGGCTGTTATTGGGCACTACTCTGATTGGCTGTTTCACAGCCTACATCATTTGTACGCAGAAGCTGTGATGTGCTCTGAAGTACAAACGTGCAAAACAATCATACAAATTTTTTTTTAAAAACAAATCGATTTTCAAATGACAATCGTTTCAACTTACGTGGCGGAGAAGGTCACGTTAGACAGAAGGTCCGAGTGAGCTATCTGTAAGCAACCAAACTACCTAGTTAGCTCCTGAATTATGTGCTGTTGATGAAATATAGGCTAAATTATAATTCTAACATTACCTGACAAAAGGGATTGACATAGATGTAACAGCAACACACATCACCGCAGATGAGTAGCTGAACGATCTATTCATCAAGCCAACGTGCAAACTATCGCAAATCTAAGTGAAAGTAAGTTGCAGACGCTTAACACACCATCTTCATTAAAAGTAAAGAATCAAAATGGTCTTACCAATGCTGTTGCCACTCTCTCCTACTGTGGGCTTTGATTTTGAATTTAGCTGATGATCAATGAAATGCAGCTAGTATCATTTGCTTTCGGTGACGTGAACTCCATTAAATCTGCAAATAGTGCAGGAATTGAAAATCAGATTTATATCCGTTTTGTGAAAATACAATTATGTGACCAGGTGTAAATGGAATCATAGATAAACATCAACCATGCCTGTTGACAGTTCTGTTCTGTGGGAAGGGTATGAAAAGTGCTAACATCCCCTGCCTGGAACATAACATGTACAGTAGGCTACAGTATATTCATGATCTGCCATTTCGTTATTGTCCTTGCTTGCTTCTTCACAATACATGCAGCACTTCTGATGATTTGGTTGTGCAGGTCCACGTTAATATTGCCTGGCCTAGAACATGGGCTGGTATATGCAACTTTTGGGGGTGTAAATATTAATGATCCTGACTGTAACGTCACATTTTTCAGTGGTGTTTTGCACAATTTACAATTTACATATGAAGGGTTTGAGGCTCACGGTATGTCAGTTCCATGTACAGAACTCTTACTATTCAACTATGCCAAGGTAAATACTGTTATACATTTCAGAATATTAAAGGTGCCATAGAATGGAAAACTGTATTTTTTTCCATAGATAGTTTCTCTTAAGAAATGTTAGGAGAAACATCAGAGACACTGTTGTTACTAAAATGAGAAAGTCTCTTCAGCTTAAAAAGAGCAACTTCTGAGTAATAAAGATAAAATATAAAGACAAATTCTCATGTCTCATTTGTGTCTATTTTTATTTCTCCTCCGAAATTTTAGGAGAAACACCTGAAATGCTATTGATTCAACAATGAGAGATATATAAGGATCACAACTATGCCGAGTTCACACTGCGTGATTTTAGGCCCGATTTTCACTCGATTAAATGTTTTTAGGAAATCGCCTACAAATGCCCGAAATCAAAGGAAAATCGGTACTCATTCACACGAGTAACAACCACACTGTGTGAATTATTAAAGACGTAATTCTGAGACTGTTTCAAAATCCTGCTGTTTGAAATATGTTCTGACTAAAAATTACGTTGCCGATGACCTACAGCCAATGACAGAGCAAGATACAGGGCAGCAGGAAGTTCGGGGAGGAGTTATAGACCAGAATATCAGTATAGAGTGGTGCAGGTATGACATCACTTTGTAGGCCAAAACGTTGAAGTGAGTTAGCATTTTCGGTTCCATCGTCCCGAAGTCAATGGGGTTTTTGAATGTGGTTTTGGTTAAATGGCTGAAATAAGGTATGTGGTGAACACAAGCTCAAGACACTTTCATGTTTTATTCTACGACATAAAATACATCAATATTACCCCCGCTCGTGACAGCTGTAACGTGTCTTAAGGCGGTTGCTAAATGGGACTACAGAGGCAGTCGTGGAGATTCATCACCCTGTAAAGGTAAGCTTTTACAGCATCGTTATGGTTATAATTATGTTTACAAACTATTCTAACTCAAATGTTCTGGGAAAATGTTTTTAGATACAAATTGAAAGAGTTGTCGGAAACTTAGTGATGGTGACATTGAATTCGTGGGGCCGTGGTGTAGTTCGTTTATAGCCTACCTTTAGATTTTTACTTCTGGCGACTGCATTTAGGCTTCAAAATTCATAAAAGTTGTGTTCATCTGTGATAATTAACTTGATGGACAAAAAGTGCAAGCATCATACAGTTGTGTTGATCACATAGCTTGTTTTTAGCGATAATCCAAATCCTATTGGGTTTTTGTCGAGGGAACCAGCGTGATGCTAACTGCTGGTTGGCATGCAAAGTGACGTCAAACCTGCACCACTCTATTTTAATAGATACATTTACAATTATATCAAACAGAAACAAAGCACAAGCATTTGCTTAACCAGCCAAAACAGCAGCACATTGATTGCAAAATGATTTATTTACCTCCAACTTTATTTGCAGAACACACAATTCTTGCTTCCTGCGTCTTCATAATCTTTTTTTAAAAAATTTTCTCCATTTCAGCGCACAGATAATTTGGATCGCAAGCTTCTTGCGGGCTATAATTTTTACTAACAATTCCAGTCTTGCGCAAAAACTCCGGTCTCAAGCAAGGATGATCTTGAGTTGTTTCCTTATCACTTCTCACGTGTGTTTGGATGTGAAACATAGTTTGCGGACCAGACAGAGTTGTCGGCGATTCTTACTGTAAAGTCATGCAATGTGAAACCCCCTGTCACCGATCCATCCCCTCACAACGCCAAAATATATATCAATATTCTTTTTTTCTTTGTAGAATATGTCTTTGTGGGCATAGTCCCATTACAAACTTATGCAAGTAGGTCCATAGCAGCTATTATAAGTGAAACTTGTTACTCAGAATGTCAGAATATCCACATTTCTATCTGGAAAACTGCAATGGAACACAACTTGAAGTTAAACTTTCAATGTGGAAACTTGGAATCAAATCTGATTTCAACAAGGTACTATTGACATCGCATGAACATGGCGGCAGATAGATGTACACAGTAACTAATAAACATTAACTTTTGAGCAAACAAATTGCAACAATTTGTTACATTCATTATGTAATAAAGGATAAATTGTTTGGAGAAACAGGTGCGTAAACCAATAAATAATTGTATTTCCAATCATGCACTCAAAGAACAAACATTAAACATTAGGATAGGATGATTTGTTTTGTAAACACTTTTTGTTAAACTCTCTTCACATCCTGATAGCATTCAATAAGAGAAGTTGTCTAAATATTAAAATATGTACATGTATTCTGTGGTAGTCTCAGGACCAAAAAATTTCCAATCATTGCATGTGGTCCAAATGCAGTGATGCGATGTCCCATACCTGCGTGCCAGCATATATATTTCCATACCTCTCCACTCACCCTGCTCGCACTGACATCACAAATCATCAGCACATTCTGTAATAGGCTATGCATCCGAAATCGCATACTTCCTTACTATATAGTAAAAAATAGCATGTGACAAAAGTAGTTTGTCCAAATTTACAGTACTTATAAAAGAGAAGGCAAAAAGTACCCAGGTGACCTACTACTGCCGGTGAGATCATGAAGTGTGCATACAATGGACACTTTACTATCCCATGAGGCCACGGGAGAGAATTTGTGAATGGCAGTGAATAGCAGTGAATGACAACATGGTGAATGTAGAATGCTACATTCATACTATATGGAACAATCTTTTTTAGTGGTCTTTAAGTAATTACTCATTCAAAATAAGTACCTTCTCAAGAGAGCATGCAATTTCAGACAAAGCCAGACAGTCACAGAGCGCTGCGAACAAATTTATGTTCATTATTATTCTAATGTTCTGTGCTTTGAGACATGAGGTAATTTTACACTGTCTCTCATGACACTTTGGAGACTCTGCTATTTGCGTTCATGTGTTTTAGGCGTGAGGCATGGCTTTGGAGACGCTCTCAAGGGAGGGTGGGATCCGATGCTTTTAGTGCTAGCTTGCTAGTGCGAGCCTCTCCAAAACTGTATACCCTACACAGCATAATTTATCCACTACAATGTTGACAAATAAACCTGCTAAGCTAATAGTAGCGTTGACATTTTGTTTCCACAGATGCCTTTTTTTAAGCATCTTAATGGTTGTAAGTAGGAAGTTCCAACACCCCTACACTTTTGTTAAATGAATCATTATATTTAAAAAGTGCCATTGTGCCTGGTCACAGTGCAATTTTTATTTATTTAATTGGTTTTAGCCAGTCAAAAACATTTGTCATCCAGCAGACTGGTAGATTGGCAATAGACTGAACAAATTCAAAGCAGTAATTCTACTATGGCTAGGACTCATTTAATTGCCTTTCAACAAGTCAAATAAGACTGCTGGGCAAAAGTTATGTCACCTGATTAATATGCATGAAAATAAGCTGATTAAGGTGTTTAACATTTCCTTAAGGAAGCCTACAATACCTGGATAGAGCCATCTATTGTTCATTGTTGTTGCTCAGCTTGCTCATGTAACCTGCTTGCTGCCATCTTTGCTCTCGGGCAGTTTGGTAAAGCTTGATTTTGATTGTCCCTTTTGAACATTCTGTTTACTATAAGTAACTCTACAACTACACATCAACTAACTCTCAGTAGAGTATAAGTAGACTTCTTAATATCTGCTAACTCTTTATTGTGATTGTCTTCCAATAGATATTCTACTGACAAAGTACCTTTTCAGCTACATGTCAGCTCATTCTAACCTTAACCTTACATGTCTACTAATACTCTACTGACACCTAAACTTATGTTAAAATGACATAATGACAACCCTGACTGGCTGATGGCACCACAAATGTGCACTGTTCCAAATGACTGAGCTGTAATGTGAGACCACAGACAGGGAATAATACAAGTCTATCAAGAGCGCCTAATTTAATATAATAAAATATTTCAACTTAATGTTGCAGCATTTAATTTTCACATTTAAATTGCTGTCAAATAAGAAAAAAAGGCTGTTTTTTTTATTTTTATTTAAAGTTACATCATCGATCAGCCGTTACAAACTGTTGTTTCACTTGCCAAGTTTTACTTTTGAAGAGCATGGTTTTGCTGATCCACTTGCTATATCAGAACCCAACCAGCATTAGCTAAAGCCAGCAGAGACATGCATGTCCAAGCTGGATGAGACATTGCTGCTTTCTAAACTTATACCTGAAGTATGTATATATTTTTTTCTTATTTTTGAAGTTTAAAGCACAATCTGTTATTTAGTATCTATTTAAAGGTTTGTTCTAATAAAAGAAAAAAAAAAATATATAGGTCACACATTTCCACATCATTTGGTGCCATTTAAAAATAATGTCAACATTCTGTTGGTATTAACTGGATGTGGAGATGGCCTCGGGCTGTTTTTTCCACTTTGTGGAAATCATTTCTGAAATGTTGTTTGAAATAAAAGCTGCACTACACTGATTTCCTCACACACATCAGTAAAACTTTCTAAACCTCACTGACATTTTCATATCAAATAAATGTGCCTCAATTAATTTAGGAATTAAAAGGTCATTATTTTGATATTTCATCTCTGCAAACCTGCAGTTTCAGATCGTTTCATCATGGAACAACTCTTGATTCTCAGAATAGGAAAAGAAGGATATCATGCTTGTTGGGGACATTCTGCATTTGGATGTTCCTTTGATTTGAGTGATAAAATATGCAAACATACTAAATGCTTCAGAGTGTTTTAAGCAGATGCAAAGCCCTGCAGTCAGAAAACATTAGCCAACAAAGATGATGTCCAGGGTTACTTAGCAGATGCTGACACAGAAATACGTCAAAACCTGACGTAAAGATTGACGCAGGACCTTGGAATGATGCTAGGAGATGAGCTGAACTGAGTTAAGTGCTCCATAACATGCATGTATTCCATGTTCCATCTGTCTTTATGTTCCTCAAATTTTACAAGCTAGATTTGTATTTGTCATGCCATAGAGCACAATAGATTGTGTTAGTTGTGGTTGTTTCTTTTACTGGTCATTTAGTGATGGGTTTTTGCATTTGTACGCTCAGATCACAATAACGGCCCTGAAGGGCAAGGCTTTATATGAATTTATTATATATTTTGCAATAAACTTAAAATATGTTTGTTTTATACTTAATCAGTGACCTGAAGTTATTAATTATGTTTTAGAAGAGAAAAAAGAAAGCCATACAGGTTTGGAACCATACATGAGGGTGAGAAAACAATGACAGAATTTCCATTTTGGCTGAACAAATCCTTTAGGTAAACCAATCTTGCACAATTGTCTTTTTATATTTTGAAATACTTATTCTTAGTATCACATTGTACATGTTTGTGATTCATCTCATTGCTATATTGAAGAGTTATTTGAAAACCCAATGTAGAGAACAAATGGGGAAAAGTGGGCAGAACCAAGGTCACTGAAAAGGTGTGAAGTCACTTTTGCACTCTATTTTGTGTTGTCTGAAGGTTTGGTTTGCTCTATGATTCTTTCAGTGATGGATGTTTTGCATGTGTAAGCTCAGATCACGATTAGGACGCTTGTGGGCGAGCTTTGCACATCTGTAGTTGGTATTGCTGTGAGGTGTGCCTTCATTGTTCCTGAGAGGAACTTGTCGTTATGTCTCCCGCTGTTCTGGGGATCCACCGTCTCATTATGGGCATATGCTACCAGCACATCCAGACACTGTGACATGCATTATACATGTGGATTAATGAAGCCCGGACCCACCCTGCTAGCCAGCTTTGATCTCCACTCTGGATTTCCAGAAATAGACAATACTGACTCATTCATACACTTGCTTTTAGGCATCTTAGGCATCTTAATTTCATTAGATGTGTATATGTACAGTGTTTGCGTATGGAGTATATGCAAAATATGCTTTCCAACTGCGAGTTTCTGATTGATGTCAGGTGTAGGAATATCGTCTTAAGCAGAGGTCTTCAACCCTGCTTCTGGAGACCCACTGTCCTGCAAAGTTTATTTCCAACCTGCTTTAGCATGCCTGCTTGTGATTTTCAAGTGATCCCGAAGAGCTTAAATTGATTAGGTTTGGAGCTAAACTCTGCAGGACAGTGGGTCCAGGGTTGAAGACCCTTACGAAAATAAAATATATTTCCCAGTATATGAATGATAAATATATTATATGATATAACAGAATATTTGAAAGTATACAGAATCATATTACATAATTATTACAATATATTGAATAAAACACAAGGAGTTGCCGCTTTTCATATATTGAAAAATATGTGACAATATATTTACTAATATACCATAATGTATGTAATTTTATATTCAATAATACACTTCATAATATATAGATGTATATGTGATCAGATACGGTACTGCATGTGTAATATATTGCAGATATATTTACTCATACATTATATTTATAATTATTTACATTATAAACGGTTCACATTTTCAAGCAAGTTAACCAAAAGCACAAGCACACCTGCATGTAGTATTTAGCCAAGAGACTATCACTGTGCTGAGGAGTGCACAGCCATTACTTTTAAAATATAGTAATTGTAGTCTTAATTAGTTACCCCAACAACCACTTAGAAATGTGTTTAAAAAACACACACACACACACACACACTAATACCTGCAATCATTTATTACCTTACGCTGACTGGATTCAAACCTGTGCACCTTAGCCCACGTTAGCACCTTGACAGTTTTTGCTTGGATAAAGTGATGGGAAGTTCGGATCATTATACTGACTCTCTCATTCGATCTCGTTCTTCAAAATGAATGAATCTTTATTTGAGTCATTTCGTTCATTAAAGTGGCTTTAAATGTTATACTTTTAACAGCCAAATTCCCCAAATACATCCGTCTATACAATCTTGATCATAATCTGAATTAAGAAATCATTATAATGCAGCCAAAGATAATTTGCAGGGAACATACACATTTACTTTACCTTCTGAGTCTTTCATCCATTTGTCACGTGACAGACACAATGAACAGTTCATCAATGACCCATCACTACTTGGATGCAAGTTTTTCAGTCCGTGAACATGAGCTCAAACAAATAAAACCTTAGGACCAGGAGTCAAGTCCACATCCAGAATCTGACAAAAGTGTGCAGAGGCCCAAACTGCTGCCACACAAATGTTCTCCAAAAACACACTAATAAATAATGTTTGTTTAAGATAACTGCTGTGGCTGCCAAAACAAGCAAACAGCTGATTAGATTTATGCCACTGATTTGTATAGTCAACATAAACTCATAACACCCTGTGCAGAGTATGAAACAACTGTAACATCACAACCTGAGAGAGAAATGAATTAGAATCATTGTAACCAAGCATTGTGTGCAAGATTACCTTCATCAGACTGGAACCAAAATCCATATAGAATGATCTCATCAACAATGCCTGTAAATTCTCTCAAGGGATGCCAAGGCCAACAACAAGACATCGTAAACATCAGAAATCTATCCAAAGCTGACCCAAGCAGCTCAAATAAAAGCCTTGCGAAACCTTCCAAGACTATCGCCGCCACATACACCTTAAGTTGTTCAATTTCCACGATATCTGTGAGGTTTAACCACAGTTGTCCCTTTCGTTGCCACAAACCCTGCCATAGAGCAGTCGATTGCATGAAGCGCAAAATCAGTTGCTTGTCAAAGCTCCTTGACTGCCTCAGGAGTCAAGCCAGCAAACATTTTTTTTGGGGGGGAGATCAGCCTGATATGCGTGCAGTAACATCATTGGCTCATGCCAGTCCAGCTTTAACTTATCCATGGCATGTGAAACCATATCTAAGATTTCGTTATAAGCCAGAGAGAGATGTGGTTCCTAACTGCACCTGGGAAGAGTCATCCTCCTGCCCTAAACTGAACTCCTCAGAGTCTGAAGCGGCAGTGGAGAGAACATCCCCATCATGTCTGAAAGAGATTGCATTGCAAGCTACCTGAATCGGGTACTGCTTATCATGTGCAAATTTCACTAGAGAAACACACTACCGGACAAAGAGTAAGGGAAAAATACGTCTCCATAGCATCAAGCTTAAAGGGATAGTTCACTCAAAAATGAAAATTACCCCATGATTTACTCACCCTCAAGTCATCCTAGGTGTATATGACATTCTTCTTTCTTCATTGCCAATTTCTTCTTATTTTCTAACAACAACACACACAAAAAAAATATTCTCGAAAAGAATGTTCTTAAAAATAATCGTAAAATATTGTCTTAAACCTCCAACCGGTCTTAAATACCCAAATGTAAGTTGCTTAATGAATTTATTGGGTTGTTTCAAATATTAAGCACTGCAACATAACACTAGCTAGCTAAATATGATACATGTTACTACTAGTGCCATATGTGGACGAGTACTCTGAAGTGACACGATCGATCATTTGCGCATATACATGATGCACTCACTCAAGCTAAAACTAGCGATACAGCTCACAGATACATGACACATGCACTGAGAGTGCAAGAAAGACAAGTAAAAGATACAAGGAGAGTACAAAGGAATGAGCATAACCGCTGCATCTTCTTGATACAGGATCTTTTAAAATAACGATTTTCATGGCGTATTCATTAACTCCCACCAAGCTGGTCATACGAAAATAGTCTGTAAGCTAATTATGAGAGCTATGTCATCTGCAGGCAGTGCAAAACAATTTTTTTTTTCGTTTGGCGAGTCTTCAGCAAGGTCCACCTTTGCCGATGATTAAACACCAAAATGTAGATGTTTATAAGAAAATATTTGAGAACTTAAGAATATTTCAAGAATTTCACTTAGGAACACTTTTACAAAGTTCTTAGAATTTTTCTTAAGAAGATTTTCGGGAATCCGGCCCCACGACTCTTGCTCATGCGAAGCCTCAGCAACTGCAGAACTAGAGCAGTGTGGGATTGCCAATTGTCTTCCTTTTTGAGAAAAGAAGGGGAGGCTTGAGTGAAGTGATGAACTCTAATCTTGAAATTATCACAGTGTGAGCAGATCGATAACACTTCAAACACTGATTGTGCATTCAGATAGCCTAAGCACTTAACACACTTATCAGTGTTGCAGGCGTGTCCTTTTTGAGGCACCTAAGAGATGGTGTTCACCTGGATGGTGTTCCCATTGCACCAGCTACTGACACAGCTTCGAGTGAACCTATGACATGGGAACTTTTTTTGTCTGGTTTTGTTATATCTAAATAGTTTTCTTCGGTGTTAGAGTGTATCTCTGAAAAAGACTTTAACATTGAGCTGTTGAACATGCTTGAGAAAGACTGAAATGGATGAGTTGGCCTACAGGAACAGCGACAGCCCAGAGGAGAAGGGCCTTTCTGTTTAATAAAAGCATATTACAGGCTCAGAAAAAAGAATGAAAGAAGAAAAAAAAAAGATTTCTCATTATGCTGCAGTCCCTGTTGATATTAGAGTCTTGGATCAATCCCATCTCTCTCTTTTTGTTCCTCCAGGAAGATTTTATAGAGATTTTAATAATTGATGTTTATATTAACCTCCATATTTGTGCTTTGTATCATGTCAAAAAGAAGAAAGCCAGCAGCGTATGAAGTGTTGTGTTTATCATAAGATCCACTGTCGCAGAGAGACAGAGTCGCCATAGCCCTCTTCATCAATGCAAATCTTGTTGGAGAAAATTAATCTGATTTCCTCTGTTTGTTTATTGAATATTTCATTGGTTCTGTTAGACGGTAATCCAGAATCAGGTAATTTAATCTCCGTCTCTATCATAGCGATCCATGAAAATCAGAGATTCATTAAACATGGATTTGACACGAGATGAAAAGGCTGCTCAGTGTGCTCTATTGATCAGTTTAGATACCTTTGTGAATCTGATGAATAGCACCATCGCGCTGCTGAAGGTCAATGAATCGGAGTTGTATATTGATGCCACATGATGAATATCAACTTTACACATCCACTCTCATCACAAATATTATATGTGTGGATCCACCACACAAGCCATCAGATTATTTATAATGGGGCTATGTGGCTTCAACCAATTAAGTAAACAATGTCAAAATAAATTCATTCAAGTGATTATAAGATTTTTCCAGTGATACCATCTGCATTGTGATCGGTTGAATTAGTTCCATCTTGTCGTTCCATTGCACACACTACAAGTTCAAGTGGTGATAATATCAAACAGGTTTGAAAATATCGGAGTGCTCGTGACTGCTCGAGACAGACTCAGATCATGATGCTGACCTACTCATACTTATCAGCATCAGCAACCGCAACGACCACCCAATTTTTCAGGGGGATTTGTTAAAGACCTTGGAATCTGTCTGTGACAGCAAAATCCAGCCAAAAGTAGTGTAGTGTAAACTTGCCTTAAATCACACAGCACAATGTATCTTTAATTGTATTGCATTAGATACAAAGAATAAAGTCAACTGTCCTATTAACCCAAACAACATAGACAAATTCAAACATTTTCAAGCTTAGGTAACATGATTGGTAAAGACCCATAGTAACATTTCGCTATCTTGATGCATAAGACTAATTGATCTGCAATTTCAACAATATTAAGGGTTAGAGTTAAGACCACTAAAATAAGTCAGATATTCAAAATTTCAAGTTTCCATTAGGCTGCAGTGATTAAATGTTTAGCTGTGCAGTAATATGGCCGTGGGGAATCATGATGAGAAGGGACTAAATAGTTTCTTGTATACATCTAAAAGGTCTTTTAACAAATTACTTTGATCATCTGTTCATTTTGGCAGTGGAGTACCTGCACAGAAGTTCTCTACATCTTCAAGTAGATGAAAACAGTCTTCAAGAACTTCACAAATGTTTAATTAATGCCCGTTAAGTCTTCAAAAAATGCTGTCATCTTTTTCATATGAGTAATATTTGTATGAGTTTCTCAGTGCCAACATTTTCCTTCCCTTTTGCAGAAGTTTAGATTAGCCCTGACAGGGTACACTCTGTTTGAGGAAACATGATTTTGATCTACGCATGTAAACCAAGGGCAGTTACGAGCCGTGACTGACTCCAGTGAGTCAGAATAGTTTGTAGATTTCAGAATAGCTGTAGTGTATTTTTTTTTTTTTGCGAAGTTAAAATGCTTTCTTCTATAGTGGTTTACTGTGCAGAGACAATTATGGGTATTTTGCTATGCTTTCACACTGGCAGCTGAGTTTGAAACGGCATGGTTTTCATAACAGATTGATAAACTGTCATTCGGACCTGGGAGCGGAGGTTTAGATAAAGGGGTTTGAGTGATTAATAATCAGTATCTAACTTGACAAAAATATATTTATTCAATGTTAACACATTCTATTTCATCTGCAACAGCATTGTGAACTTTTATAAAGATTAAAAGATTTGGTCATTAACCTTAAAATGCATCATGCATTGTATTGTAGGAAAACAGTATTACCAGGTTGAGTGTGAAACCAGACCAAACGAGCCCAGTGTGAAAGCATGAAAGCATTTGTAGCATGGAAGCATTTGTAGGATGATATCCTGAAGATTATAAACACTGTGGCTACGAATAAATGACTCAACACATTAACTCGAAAAGTGAAACGAGTTTGGTGCGGAACTATCTGTTTGACAGACCAGTGGCAGATGGGAAGATGAAACTGCGAGTATGTTTGATCTTCAATTTGGTATAATTGACGTCAAGCCTGACTCTGTCTTCAGCCATTACATTTAAATTCCAGGTGTTTTCATAAAGCTATGGTGTTTTATTGTATTTAATGATCATATAGATTAATTTGTGCTGCTTTTTGCGCTCTTTTGCTTTTTTCCTTTTTCTTTTGAAAGGGATTTGAAAGAGAAAAAGAGATTCATGCAGGTTTGGAACGACGTTAGGGTAAGTAAGTGATGATTAAACCTTTAAATACTCTGAATATTGGGATATGCACTCAGCGTTGGTCTGAAATGGTTAATGAGGAGGGAGGTTTCAGGGAGGTTTAGACGCATATGTGGGTGTCTGTATTTATGTGAGTTTACCTGTACACATGGTCCTGTAGTCAAGTATGTGGTCAGTCAGACTTAATGGTTTGTGACAGGCAGTCAGGGAGAACATAACTGTAAGAGTGAGGCTCACACATACACAGTCTGGTCGCTGCATCCTCCAGGCAGCTTGAGTACTATGGAGGTGATTATATGTACTTACTGCACTCATGTAATTATAGCCGCGGTCATCTCCTCTGGATAACAGGGCACACCGCAGCCCGTGTGTGGGAGTGTGTGAGGGTCAGTTGAGCATCAGTGCTAGTCCAGGTCAGGAGGATTTGCAGCAAATAACGATAATTACCTAGAATCAAAGTCTAGGGTCACACACATTTGTAACACACCTGACAGACCTAATATGCGTGTGCTGACATCTGTCCCTCATCTCTTGAAGAACTGACACAGAGGCTATCACTGTGCCATAATTTCAAGATGTTTCAGGTTCTATCTGTCAATGAAAATCAGCTGTGACTATACTGTACTATTACTATACAATATTGTACTATTCCAAATATACAGGTCTGCTCATTGAGGTGGTACAACGTTTTAAACGATATAACAATTGAATAATGGCATGTAAATGTGTTTAATTAAACTATTAATAAATAATAATTACATTAAACTAATACAATGCATTTATTTTTTTATGTAATTTATAATTAATATAATATTTTTAATTCTGAATGAGAATAAGTGATTAATCCAAAGCCATTATATATATATATATATATATATATATATACACACACATAGACAATTTGTGGGGACTCTCCATAGACGTAATGGTTTTTATACGGTTCAAACTGCATATTCTGTCCCCTTACACTAACCCTAAACCTACCCATCACACAAAATTTTCTGCATTTTTACATTTTCAAAAAAAAAAAAACTAATGCTTTATAAGCTTGTGTACCTGTCAGGCTCGTGTAGGTTTGCCGAAGATGAGGACAAGGGAACTTCAAAGTAAGTAATTTATTTACAAACTAGACTTTCAAAAACATATAAGAACACAGGAAAACACTTCAGGACACACAATCATACATAGACAACAACCAACCAACACTGAGGGAAAACACAGGGCTTAAAAGAACTGGGGCTTAACCGGATAATTAACTAGACACAGGTGAAGAAACTGAATACAAACGAGGAGCGGGAAAAACTAACAGGACTAAACCAAAATCACAATAGAAAGGGGGAAACAAGATCACAGAACATAACAGAACACATCAAAACGTGACAGTACCCATGGAGACCTCAATTTAGATGACACGATTGCCATGAGTCTGTGTGCATTCAGGTTTAAGTCCCCACCGGGATAGAAAAACATGTATACATACACACTATATACTAGTTGTAAATTTAGTAGATTAGTATGTGATTTTGAAGTCTGACCCTGGGGATATACTTCATCATGTTGATCTGATTTTACATGATCTGGCCTGTCAGTATTCTGACCAGCTCCTCTCAGAAACCAAAATGACACTTGTGAAGCATGACTCAAACTCATACGACATAGAAACAAACAAAACTTCATATTGGTTCAATATTTCACTTCCCAAATATATCCTCAGTGGCAGAATGTTCCCGCAGAAGAATGGTGTAACCTTTGCTTAAGCGAGCTGCTTGTGTCCCCTGAAGAAATGTGGGTAAATACTCTCTGAATTTGTTTATTTGCTTTTTCAAATCGGCTTGTCCAGTGAGAGTGCTAGAGTGAATGACTATAGCTGTTTGTTCAGGTTAGTCCTCTTGGGTGTGGATTTGTGTCCGTATTTTTGTCTTTGGCTTCAAGATGCCAAAACTGGGTGTGCCACGCAACCATATCCCGACCCTGCACCCTCCCTCCGGACACGCCCAAAAACAGTTACGCCTGCCAGTCTATAAACAGACCAGAGCTGAAGACATTCATTCATTTTCTCTAAATCTTTAGGACATTAGGACATCATTTTTATAACTTTAGGACTTATTAGGACATTGTAAATGGGTCATATTTTCCTGATTGAATTACTGCTATAAAAAGACAATAATCCCTGTGTGATGTGAGTAATCTAGAGTAGGTGAATCTTAAAGTGAGGCTTCACTTTAATGTTGGTGTTTTGGCAGCTTTGGCAGTTCAGATATCTTGACCTGCATGAGATCAGAGGCCTGTTGCATGAAGCTAGTTGAATGAACTCTGAGTTTTTGAGTAGGTTTCGTGTTGACAGATCCATATAAATCCAACCGGGTTTAGATCATGTTCAATGGGTTTACAACGCTCAGTGTAAACATTCTCTGGTTTACGATTAACTCTGAAGCGTGTGCACCTGGAAGTGTGACGTGCAGCAAACAGCCAATCACACGAAACATGGAGGGCGTAAGTTTCACTTCCCGTGAGAGAGCCGGCACAATTCACTTCTCTGTTGAAGATTAAGATATCATTGTTAAAAAAATAGAGCAGGTTAGCCGTGTAGCATAAGTTACCATGGCGATGAAACCCGCTGAAAACCAATCCATTTTCTTGAGCCCATTTGCTCAACCAAATCTCAAACTTACCTGGGTAGCAACTGAAACCTGCTTCATGCAACAGGTCACTGGGCTAGCTAACAAGAAAATATGGATCAGAGTGTCTGAAAGAGCTGATACAGGGCTGAAGTTATTGAGAGAACAACCCCTCTGATACACTGGTGCCTAAATCTTTCCCTTTGTCACGGGTGATCTGGTCTTGTGTTTTAGTTTTGTTTCCTGTGTTTGGGTTAGTTTCTATGGTTTCTCATTGATTTGATATGGATTTGCACCCGTTGTTCATTTTGTTTATTAGTCAGCTTGTGTATTTAAACCCTGTCTTTGTTCAGTTCTTGGTCCTTTCTCATCTTTATACTGTTGGTTGTTCTGTTCCATATTCCTGAGTGTTTTGTTTCAGGTTTGTTAATAAACTGACTTACTGCTGCGACTATATCCAGCTCTTTATTTCATCACTGCTGCAACCTATGCTGACACCCTGATCCTGGCTGCACTATTTCCAGTGTCGACTCATGGATTTTAAATCAAAAGTTATGGCGTTTAGAACCATGGTAGCCTTTTTATCAAAAGAAAAAAAAAGAAAAAAAAAAACTCCAAACAAGTAATCTGAGTGTTCTGAACATAAGAACTACTTAAATGTGTAAATGCCACAAAGCATAAAAACATTTATAATTACATTGATGAGTAGTGATCTTCAGCTTTGTGCTCCTATGGCTCACGGTAAATCAAGACCTGACAATCTGAGCGATCAATCCAATCCAAGCATAATCCAGCTGTAAAAGGTTTTCTATCAAATGAGACATTAGCCATTACTTTTAATTATGCCACTTAAGCCCTTTTCACACAGAAATTTCGGAAAACACACAGATAATTTGTTCCGGGATGGTTTGATTTTGGTTCATTCACACTGCCAATGATTTTCCAGAATCTGTACGCGTGTTCACACACATCCCTTAAAGAAACCGTAAAGACGTGACATCGATGTGACGTGTAATGTCTCCACAGCGTCTTAAGTTTGCTTATGATCTGCGATTTCTCTCTCGAGGAACCACGCTCATGCATTTTTTTTTCTGATTTGATCACAAACTAGCGCATCACGTACCCTTCCACTAAGCTGGCGAACGATCTCAGCTTCAGCATCATCACTACAACACACCCCTTATGGCATTGATTATTATTATTTCCCGTTCCGGGAGTGATACCGGCAATGTTACTATGATGAGATGTTATTGTGACTATAACATGTGACTATTGAATGTTATGATTGGCATCTGTATCAACCGATCATGATGAGAAAGAATTGGTAGTCGTGTCTGCTGCAAAAATCCTGATCGGAGCATCCCTTGAGCATAAATATGTGTCAGCTGTACAGTATGTGTGCACACCCACCCTATAATGATGCAAATCCACCTGCTCTTTTCATATTCCCCATAAATCATAAACAGTTATAAAGAATTAGGCCTTAGTTCAATTAGGACATTTAATTATCTTTTATAAATGTGCCTTATAAAACATTACTGGTATGCATCTTAAGACAAAGCAATGGCATTGACATTTTAAGGTTTGTCAGTGCAAGTTGCTCTCAGTTAAAACAGCTCAAACATGCATTTTAGTCGTTTCAGACTATGCTTAGGTCTGTGAAACCATGGGTAAATGTTCTATTGTTGGCTTTATCAATGAGCACATAACATTTTTTTCCATTCCACTGTCCTACTTTTCCATTGCTTTTCTATGTATTCGTGTTAGACCGACACGTTTTGACCGTTGTGCTCGCATATCGCGTCTTTACAACTTCTCCAACAGGAAACAGCGTTCTAAAAATGCAGGGGCAGGGAGCAGCAGCTCATTTGCATTTTGAGATACACGCACAAAAACATCGTGTTTTTGCTTCCAACCAAAAAAAAAGGCATTTTGGATATGGAATAATAATTGATCTGTGGGATACTTTGAGCTGAAACTTCAAAGACACATTCTGGGGACACTATGGCTGCATTTACACTGGCACAAAAAATCTGATCTTTTACTAACATTTGACACAGTTTGGAATTTGTTGCACACGTTAACACAAAAATCTGCTCAAGAACCGATTTTTTCGCATCCGATCTGAGCCACTGAGATCACAAGCTTCACTATTAGGTTACTCACTGGCGTATTCTCTCTCTCTCTCTCTCTCTCTCTCTCTCTCTCTCTCTCTCTCTCTCTCTCTCTCTCTCTCTCTCTGGTTAATTCATTAGAATTCCTTACAAATATTACAGGGCTACTTTATTTCACTTCAGAATTCTAGATCTGAGCTGTAGATAAACAAGTCATGACATCTTGTTCAAGCTGGAAAATAATCATGACCACCCGACATGAATTATATAAATTATTTTAATAGCACGGCCATTGAAAACCAGGGTCTACCATGTGGATAGTAAAACGATCACAGAACATCAAATTGGGCAGTAATTAATCTAAACACAGATATCGGGTACCATTCCTGTCTAAAGTGAGTTTAAACAGTCGGGCCAAAAAATCCGATCTGGTCAAAAGTTCGGATCTGTTCATTAAGGCTTGCAGTGTAAATGCAGCCTATCTTGTAAAAAGGGACATAATATTTCCCCTTTAAGACTAGAGCATTTGCCATCCCAGACAAGGCTGGCAGAGGAGTGGGCAACAAGATCCTAGTTAGCAGAAGAGTGGGAAATGGGACAAGGTGACAGACACTGTCAGAGGTGTTGGAGTTGAAAATGATGGCCAATGGGCCATGAAGTCCTCAAGCACAGAGTGTGGATGGCAGAGGAGTTGTAAGGACAAAAACCATTTACGTAAATTGGAGATGGAGGTGTTGAACCTCTAATGGAAAAATTGTGTTTACACTGACTTCATGTCAAAGAAAGTACAAACTTGCATTAGAAATGTGTTGAATTAAAGGGGCGAGACTGGTGCTGCAGTGTTCTGGTGCTGGCAGTGGGCTGTTTACTGCTACAGTCTGAAGAAGCAACTTAAAAAAAACAATAAGGTTGGACAAAAAATACAAACTGAAGGTCAACACAATTACTAACCCTACATAATCTTTTTCTCTCTGCTCTCTTGTTGAGGTTGAGTTGTACATATGTATATGTCTACTTATGCAACACACTAAAGTCTCGAAACATACTCCACACAAGTACATGAACACAGGAGCATCTAGCTATTCAAGCTCAATTTCACGCATTTCCACATTTTGAAATAGGCTATGACAAAATGCAATTCATAACACAAAACAAATGTTATATTTCTCAGCATTGCAACTAGGACATCCCATTCATCTCAATGGCACCCCCCGCAAGTACATGATTTGAAATCTGCCATGTGACTAAATACTATGTAGCTGCAAGAAAATGACCTCATGATAAAGCTTGATTGGCTGATGGCTTAAACAAAGATGCGCACAGTCCCAAAACCTTCACTAGTAACCATGGGCTGTGTTTTCCAAAAGGATCGTAAACCTAAGTTGATCGTAGGACAATTGCTACCAATGGTCTCTATGATCAACTTAGGCTTACAATGCTTTGGGGAAACGCTATCTGTGACCACATATACAGCAGAGAGAGAAAATATAAATCCATTTATTGCTTTTAAGAGCCTTCCATGCAAAAGAGTCTGTAGTCCACATTAGAGCAAAAACTGTCTGCAATTAGTTTTCACTTTCAGGTCAACTACTATCATAACAGAGCAACAGGTTGAACATAATCTTGTTAGCAAAGATAGCTTTTAAAACATTTTAGCTAGCTACTTAAATAACACTTCTGGTGTAATTGTCACTGTCTGGTGCACAGGTGTCTAAAGGTAACCCTATAACCCCCCTTGAGTACTGTGGTTTGTTACCACATAACCCGAGAACACACTAGGCTTGTTTACACCACATAGTTTTCAACAAAAAATGGAAAACATTTGAAGTGTTTTGACCATTCATTTACACAACAACAGCGTTTCGAGGGCCTGAAAATGCTAAATTTTGAAACCGGGTTTCAAAGTGCAAGTTTTTGGAAACGATACCGTTATTGTCACAGTGTAAACTACAAAAATACTGCTAGTTATCAGCTACGCTCCTCCAAGTGGTTGCTTTTTAATGTACCCAGGGTTTTGACGGATCTGGGGAAAACTGCATTTTCATACTATGCACCCTGGGCATGGAATAATTTGCAAAAAGATCTTAAACTAGAAACGTGTATATCAATTGATACATTTAAGCATCATAAAGAATGTGGTAAAGGAGACATGTGGTTGTTTTTCTTGAGAGGCCATTGTGTTTGAATGATTTTTGCATGATTGTATGTATGTATGTATAGCATTTTTTACTATGTTGTGTTTATGAATGGCTGCTACTTTGGCCAGGTCTCTCTTGTAAAAGAGATTTTTGGATCTCAGTCCAAACTTCCTGGTAAAATAAAGGTAAATAAATCAATTTAAAAAATGTGATTTTGTGAAAATGGGAAAACATTATGCACATGCATATTACGTGTTCAGGAGTGTAGTTCTTCTTTACAAAGGCATGCATAATACAGCATTTTTTTTATTGCAAATCTTCAAAAATGGGTTGTGTAATAGCACTTACTGTGTATAGCTAACATTAGAGTACAGGATATTATGGGAAACCAAACCAATCTGGTTTTAGATGTTTCACCCCCTCACCCCCTTAAAGAAGATGTTTGTAAATCAGGAAACTAGAGAATACTGAACACACACACACACACACACACACACAAGCACACATTTGTCTCTTGCAGACAGCGGTCGATGCCCCTAAGGGTTCAGATCTTGTTAGCAGAGTAAACAGGCTCCACCTTAGACAGGTTTGGACTCCACCCCATTTGGGAATCAAAGAATCTAACTGCCTGGGTTGTTAGCAATTTGCTTAGTATACTTGGTTGCTTGACACACAGGTCTTTTAACATTACACATTTACAGACAACTTTTTACTTTTTATTCATTAAAAATCTCTCTCTTTCTCAGGCCGCTGGTCATGCTGATCTCGGGATTTTAATCTGTCTCTCTGAGCTCAGCCTGTTCTCTCTGGAGATTAATTAGCTGATAATCAGACAGAACAAGTGTTCCACCACACCGACACTAATTAACATTATGCTTAATTAAAGCTTTACTTTTTGTGTTGTTGAAACCTGCTTTGTTCTTTATGTTCTGTAAAATGGTTTGTCATGCTGCTATTGCTACGGGTGAGAGAAAATGTCTCTCGCTCTAATTTTTTCCCTCTTTAGTTTTGCATGAAATTCTGTTTGACTGTAGTGTATGCCTGTATATGGTTTTACATGCTTTACATCAAGCTACATTGTTACATGTAATACTGTCTAAACCTGCCATGGTAAATTGCATGTGCATGTTTGTCAGTGGCAGGGGTAATGTAACTACTCCATATTGGGGAAAGCTTGCCCGTCTCCAGATGGTACAATGTGGCTCAGTAAATCAAATCCCCCACTGAGTTTCTTTTGAAGATTTTTTTCTTTCCTAGAAGCATTGCCCATATCCAATATTTTTGTTTACAGCTAATAAAATAGCATGCAAGAGCAATGTTCAGTGACATAAATGACAATCACAGTATATGTTGAAATAATTTAATAAACGCCTTATCCTGCAGCTAAATGATTGCTTGTTGAATATTTTGATTGACAGAGAGATAAAACCTGCTCTATGTCAGTTCCTATGTCACTCCTAAATTTGGCTCAACTAATGGCATAATTGTGTCAGACTGCCTGTTTGTTGAGCAATGGCTGACAGGAATTACCTTTGGGGCCCTAGTGGTCCCGAAACTAAACACCACCTTGACATTAAGATGTCCACCTCTTTTTTGTTTACATGTTTTTCGGTGATTTTCTTAATTTCATAATGATAATTATATACAACATGCATTTTATAAGGTCAAACCATGCATTGAACAAAATAATGTTTTCTATAGAAAGCAAGTCCCAGCTTTTAAAAATGTCAAACATTAGAAGAACAATCAAAGGCAAAGGCATCATTTGGTATTCTTTGCTGTAGTCTAGGATGTAAGTGTGTTATCCTGACCAAGAAAAAAACATTTTTAAGGCAAATCTAAGCTAAAGAAATTGATATTACCCTGGGTGTTGGGTGAAATGTTATTAAAACATAGGCTTGTCAAACACTGGTGATTTTTCTGTGCCCTAATTTACGTAGATAAGCTGTACTTGCATTGCTAGAAAAAAGCTGCCTGGGGTGTTTCCAACCCCAAGACTTTGGCTTTACCTCTTTTGCTGCATATCTTTTATGTTTATTTTCTTCCGGTTTCAACAATTTGATTTTATCTGTCAAGACACAGCATATTAAAATACAAGTTGAAAAACCTTTTTCTGTTGTAAAGTAAACTACACGTTTCATGCCCTGCAGAATGATCTGACACAATTAGCAACTATTTCCTTTTAGCATGATGAGGTGATACACCATTTTTCATTGAACTTAAAATGTAATCTAGCCGAAAATATTCTGTTATATTGTGGGTTAATTCTATTGTGTTATGGGCTAATTTTCTTGTGTTTTGAGGTAATTTCCAGGAGCTGTGGGCTAATACTGTTGCGTTGTAGGCTAATTCTGTTTTGCTGTCATTTGTTTGCTTCTCAAATGCAGTTGAGGCTGAACACACACACACACACACACACACACTTTGTGGCCATAAATAATGTGAATTTTATTTTGGCCCTGAGAAGTATAATGGTAAGTTACCTCTTGGATTGGCCGTTCATCTAGCTGTTGAAATGACCGCCCTGCCTAATCTGTTCCACACCATCAGGTTTTCATGGCCTGTGAACTGTGTGTGGTCCATTTTGATCCAGCACATCTGAGCAGTCTCAAAGTAATTTCTGAAGCTGCAATTCTGATATAACATTCCAGCATTTAGACTGCTTAGAAACACAACAGAACAGCAGACGTATTTGTTTCTCTTGTATGTTTTGTTGAACATCAAGGATGATGAACTCCTATCAGCAGATGCAGAAATCAGAACTGACATAAACAGAGGAATACTCTGTATCTGTGCTTTCCCTGTAAACTTAACATCATGACTGAATTATTTAAAAAATTTTGGTATCAAAACGCATTTGTGTGTTCTATTCCCGTCTCTGCCTATAGCATGTTATACACCTGCACTAACAAAGCTAATCTCATCAAATCACACCGACTGATGTCTAAATAGAGCAAGAGAACAAAAAAATGAGGCGTAAACAGCGGAAAAAAAGGGTAAAATGGAATGTTATGACCTAGTACTGAGTCAAATATCTTGCCTTTTGTGATTATTCTATGTGAACAAGATCTCTGATGTCAGTGAATGTAGCTATTTAAATGAAAAATCCTGACAGGTTAGATTAAGTAGTTTAACAGATCCAGAATTGTGGTAGTTTGTATGAAGTCTGAAAAACGTATCATTTATTCTGACCAAGAACTGGCCACTTATACAAGACTGACTGACATGTAAAGGGACCCGATTTTTGTGCCCATTTAGGGACAGGTTTATCTGAAATAGTTAATGCTACACCGGGAAAGCATGGGAGCTGTACACAAATGTTTATTTAAAAATAACATATTTAATGAGAACTACAACTTTTACTACTAAAATATAAAATTTTAAGAGACTTGACACAGTCCGATTGTGGAGATGGATGGATCCAAAAACATCATGTCAGGCTTGGTGCAAATTTCTTTTAACCTTATTATTGAAACTTTCTTGTATGTCTCTTGGTGAAAGCATGTAAATAAGTTGCATCCACTAAGAGCTTCAGCCACATGCAGGACATGTTATCAGCTCTGCTCTAGAGGTACAGAGAAAACAGCCACAGTGTCTGCACTGGCCCACGAGAGGCAGAACAAACGGTCCAATCATGGTACTGGCGGGATGAAAAGAAGTTCTGATTGATGTAGTGCCATAACATTGAGTAGCTAATTACTGCAGCCTCCACGAGAGAGAGCATGGTTCTCCACATCAGCCCCATACAGAGAACCACGGCTTATAACCACTTCAGACTCCAGCCATAGAACATAGCCGACCTAGACCGATCGATCCTTAATGAGATTGGGTTAGTGACAGAGATGGATTGAGGGAGAAACAGAGAGAGAGACATAAAGCTGCCCCTAAAAAAGTGCTTAAGTAAACAATGTGATTAAGAGGTTGGTTAATCAGAGACCATTCATGTGTACTAATAGCTCTGCAGTAAAAAGCAGAATAAAACATGTTGGGTATACAATGAGGACTACTCATATCATCCATTTCAAATGTACAAAACCCTATTTTTTCTAAGAATAAAATAAACTTTTGGACAAGTCTCTTTACATGTCAGTCAGAGTATCTCTTGTCTGACTGGATGGTTCTTGGCCTATATGCAAAGTCTAGACTTTAGAGAGGAGAATAGAGACTCAGCCTAAAGAGACTTTAGGCTGATAGAGACTCTCTGCATGTGCTAATAGTTCTGCAGTAAAAAGCAGAATGAATCATGCTGTGCTTGAGATGAAGACAAGCTCATATCATCCATTTCATATTTACACACCCCTAAACAGCACAAATAAAAAAAAAAGCGATCTTTTTTTGGTTCCATTAAATGTTGTTTTGACAGTTTCATCTTGTGAATTTTAATCCTGTGATTTTAAGACAGAATCAAGAGGTCAGGCTATGGCTGATCACCACTGGTGTGTTAGCCTCTGGTAGATGCCATAGCTACACCTTGTGGTTCCAAAAGCCATCCTTCTTCAACATTTCACAAATATTTTGCAATATTATTGTAGCTTTTTCAGTGCCCAGTTTTAGAATTCAGACATTTCTGCTGTGAGGATAGTAAAGGTTCTTCTAGGGATTAGTTCAAAGGTCTTCACTGTCCTGTAGAGATCTCCAGCCCTAATCAAACACTCTTTATCCAGCTAATCAAGTTCTTCATGGTCACCTGAAAATCACAAACAGGTGTGTTGAAGCAGGTTGGAAGTAAACTTTGCTGGGCAGTGGGTCTCCAGGAGCATAGTTGAAGTCTTCGGGATTAATCGCATGGCATTTATGGCTCAGCTAATTGGCTCAAAATCTTCTATAATTCCCATGAGCAAAGATGGCAGCTTTCAAATTACATACTTCCAAGACCTATACCAGGCAAACAACTGCCATTGAGATAAACAGAAATGTTAACGGATAACTTTATCCAAGTATTATAGACTAAAGCTGAGCTCAGACTGCAGAAGTTTCATGACGATTTATGTATGATTTACCCATCCTGACATTCAGAGAAAAAAATGCGTCCAGGGAATTGGTCTGTTCAGATGTTCGGTCCAGATTATCTGGTAATGTGAGGCATTTACAGATCAAATCTTAAACCTCCGGATCTGCTCACAGACATATCAGGGCTGCCCCGACAATATCAAACATGTTTGATACTTAGGATTCTAAATCGGGATGATACAGCTATGATTACGTCAGTACTTCCACAATAGCCAATGAGAGACAAGTCTACAACTAGATGGAAGTGACAGAACTTTTGAAATGGCAACGCAAAACAAGCAGCTGTACGGGTCCAGTAGACAATGGAGATGGAGGAACGGCAAGTCGAAATCTGACAACAACACGACTGCTTTTATAATGTCTCCTCATATAATGTCAACAGCAAGTTGCTGCGACACAATATCCATTTTGTTTACATAATGTTTCCCCGTGAGGTGATAAATCGTACAGTACTATAGTACTGTTGCAGCCATAAAAATCGTTCAGTTTTGTTTTCAATGGCAACAAAGTTATGTTTCTTTTCATTTCTTTATTAAGTTAATTTAGACAAATGTTCTGAGAAATTTTTGCTTGTTAAAGTTTTTTTTTATTTTTATGACAACCAAGCAGCCGACAGCAAGTTAAACATGTTTGATAAATTTAGCGCAAATTTAGCTCGCAAACGAAATGAGCTATACAATCTAAACAAATAAAATACATTTAATTAAATTAAATTAAAAACAAACATGCAGGTTATCTTACCTCAAAAATCAAGTCTTCACTACAGAACATGGCCTTTCTTATTTCCAATAGCTTCCAACAGTTAGACTTATGAAAATAAAGTCCAATCAAACGAAAAACAAGACAGCCTCCTCCATGGCTAAGAACAGTCGGTAAAACTTTATTTGAAGGGGTGTGCATAAGACTGCCATGACACTGTCATAAACATGACATAACACCTGTCATGAACATGGAGGAGTCTTTATGAATGTTTATGACTGTTGTCATTAAGTGTCATTCGGTAAATTATGACACTTTAATGCAAAGTTGACATTGATTAAACTGTCTTTGTTATGACAACTTGATATTAACAAAGACAAAAATGTCTTATGACAACTTGACATTAACCAAGACAGAAATGTCTTTGTTATGACAACTTGACATTAACCAAGAAATCATAACCTGTCAACCTGTCACAAATATCTCATAACAGGTCTAATTATCAAACTTAAAGAAGTTATTTAGCTTGGCGTTAACATTACATTACCCTGTCATATGTGGTTGGTTTTGACTTTGGCCGTCATGACACCATTATAACTGTGTCATGAATATTTTACTTGTCCTCAAGTAAAGTGGAACACATCGTAATATCTGTCTTTGTTAATGTCAAGTTGTCATAAGACATTTTTGTCTTGGTTAATGTCAAGTTGTCATAAAAAAGACATTTTTGTCTTTTTTTGTCTTTGTTAATGTCAAGTTGTCATAACAATGTCAACTTTGCATTAAAAGTGTAATAATTTACCGAATGACACTTAATGACAACAGTCATAAACATTCATAAAGACTCCTTCATGTTCATGACAGGTGTTATGTCATGTTTATGACAGTGTCATGTCAGTCTTATGCACACCCCTTCAAATAAAGTGTTACCGAACAGTCTCTTAGAGATCATCGTAGAGAAAAAGCACAGCATCCACAGTGGAAGGTTTTAATCCAGTCCTCCTTTCTTCTATAACTCTTCCAGCTGCGCTGAAGACACGCTCGCTACTACTGCTGCTTGCGGGGACACTAAACACAGAGCGAGCCAGTCTTGACAATTGCAGTAGCAGGGTCTCGTGTTGTTTCCACTAGCACAGCACATCTCGTCATATAATGTCTTTCTATGTTTGTTTTTCCATTGTCAACTCCTCATATTTTCTTTTAATTGATGTTTAAAATATAAAAAGAAGCCTATCCGCATGTGAACTATGACGTCAAAATTGGCCCGAAGCCTGGCCCTAGGGGCGTAAATAAGTCGGGGCCCTCGGGCTCTGGCCGAAATTCAGGGCTTTTTATTGTGTGCAGGTTTGAGATTTGAAAGAAGAAATTATGTGAAGATTCTCCTTACTGTATGTGCGTGATGCAACCAGATTTCACAATCGGTTAAGATTTTAAAACTCCTGTAGTCTGAACCCGGCTTAAGCAACAAAGTGGGACAGATTTATGCAGGTTTTCAAAAGCCTAGTTCTGCAAAACTAGGTATGATGCAATGGTTTCCTTTCCTTTATTAAAACTCCCTCATACCTCAGGGAGGGTTTTAGGAGGAAGTGAGGGGTTGGCATAGGCTCGAGTTTGGGGTGGGTTAAGAGATGTTTGGCATTCAAAAAGAAAAAGGGCACTTGCCTAGGGTGGAGAGGTGAATCAACCCACCTCTACCAAGAGCAATCATGCATAAGGGGGCAAACGAAACATTAGAAAGTGTGAATCTGGAAGACATACATGCAAGTCCCTGCAGACAAACAAAACAAACTGTGAATGATAGAGATGAAGAGGATACGGCAGGGTGAAAAAGGCAGGAAGCTTCCTTTCTGTTCAGAGAAAGCGAGTAGGCATTAGAACCTACAGAAACACAGATATACAGCCGCGAGCGATCACGTATGCTAATCACTCACAACTGACAACAGCCAAACTTTGAGTGGGTCAGGATCTTTACCTTCCACACACAAGTAAACAGTCATCTTTTTAACTTTGCTCTGCATTTGCATTGTAAATTAACTGAAATTTCTGCATAAAAAAAACATTCTTCGAGAGAGTGCAAATATGACTCATTTTGTTCCTCAGTTTGTGGCTTAAAATTCACACAGGGAAGAACAAGAAAAAGATGTATATGTTCCACAAATCCGCACATGCTCTCAACAATGGCGGAGAGGTAAAAAAATGGAGCGAGAGAGAAAAAGAGAAAGATACCGAGGGAATAAACATTGACTTCCTTTGAACGTGTTCCTGCTTTATATTTCCCTCAGCTGGGGGAGTCTAGGGACACAAGCTGGATCATTCTGGACTTGCTGATTCACTCAGCCTCTGTAGATACTGACGTGCCTCTTTTATATGGGCTTAAAATGACCCAAATTAGTCCGAACCTGTCGGTGGCTCCTTGAAACGGGTCAACAGAACTGCCCGGCTGCACTCAGCCCAGGCACAATCTCATGTCATGTTTTATTCATCACATGTGAATGTGGTTGGGTGGGGTCTCCGCTCATGGGCAATATGGATGCTGCCTGCTTCAGCCAAGCCCTGGCAACAAAACAAAGACACACACAGACAACACTCACATACACACAGAAAGGATCTCATATGGCACTGAATGGAGAAAACAAAACAAAAGAACTCAACAAGCCAAGGAACAGAACAACAATGGAGACATAGCACCTGTGAAAGAGTTGGGAGACTTGCTAATGCTAACAGCTTTCAGCACGTTTTCAAACCCTCAACAGAATTGTATGGTTGCATTGAACATCTGTAAAAGAGTGTTACAGATAGATCTATCTATCTATCTATCTATCTATCTATCTATCTATCTATCTATCTATCTATCTATCTATCTATCTATCTATCTATCTATCTATCTATCTATCTATCGAATCTCTCAATCAAAAGATGGTTCAAAAAATGCATGCCAATGCACCAAGTTTGACATTGTTGACACAAAAACAGCACTGAATCAACTTGAGCTGATCTGTTCATCACAAAGTTCTTGTACGGCTTCAAAATAATTTCAAAATAAAATAGCATGAATTACAGAATAATTACAGCATTTGCATGAACTCGTCCTTTGTTTCTGCTTATCCCTGTTCTTCTTGTTCTACTTTCTCCATGTTATAGTATTCTCTTGTTCTTGCTACTGTACGTTATTTGTTTTCCATCACAAAACATAATTTGGTCAAACCAATTAAGCACATTCAATTAAATTAAGAGAGATGGAAGATACATCAGCCACTCCACATAGATTAACTAATGAGCAGAAATGGTTATAATATTTCCTACAACATTTCACCTTTAATTCAGTAATTGCTGTTGAGATGAGGGCATGGCTGGCATGCTGTGTCCAGTTTGGAGTGGTAAAGTGCATCCCTGCAGCTAAAGTCTCAAACACATGCTGGGGCTTTATGAGTCTTATTAATTATTCAACATTTAGCATTATTCAGCACTGACTATTACACACAAATTACCATTAAAAGGTGAAACCTCATACAAATATAGCTCTATGCACCCAGAAGTTACGAGCTAATTACTTCCTGTCCCATGCAGAGAGAATCTATCTTGAATTATTTCCTTACCCCACTGTTATATGTTCCTTGTTTAAGGAAGTTTACTCTTTAAACAAGGAAAGTTGCCAATGGGATAAGAAAAAATAAATTTATGGAAGATATATTAACTGAAAAAAAAAAACGATCTACTGTTTCATACAGTTTTGCTCATCGAGTAAATATATCGTTTAAAAAAAAAAGGATTTTGTGCAGTGTTGTCTGTAAGCAGGCAGATTGTAACTCATAAAGTATTTGCAGATTCATTAAATTATCAGGTGTGCGATCAGCCAGTCCTGTAAACACGTGCTTACACCACACCAGAACAAAGCGCACATGAATACAAACCTTTAGCCAATCTTGTAGTTTCTCTGGATGTGACATGCAGAGAGTGACGGATAAGAGTCATCCCCCATAGTTTCCCATTAATAACAGCCCCCCTTATGAAAACCTGACCCAATCACCTTAAACATTTGCTATTATACACCAAACACACATCTAGACAGACTTTCAAACAGCAGAAGGTAGAACTATGAGGGAACGGGGACGTCTGAAGTGTCTCTCACACATGCACAGCTGAAACAAAAGGATCGAAAGACACCAGGGACTTACGTTCAGTCGGGTTTCTGCAGGACACACGCGAGAAGAGATGGAGAGAGCGCACTCCTCTACAAACTGGACAGTCACAGGCTCAGACTGAGAGACAGTGGTCCACATGCACGCTGCTCTCTCTCTGTCATACACGCAGCTGCGAGGCGGAGTGTGTGTGTGCGAGCGCAGAGCGCAGAGAGAGTCAGTGCCACACACACAACACACACACACACCCTTGTCTGTTAAACTCTTGGGAGTTGAGCTCAGCGCACACACACATGCACCCTGCAAAGCCAGACTGCAGCGGTGGTTCTGATAAAGCCAGGTTATGGAAGCAGGTTCGGGATGACAGCCAGAGGGGAAGTTGTGTGGTTGTGGTTGTGGTTGATAAGACCACTCAACTGTGGCAGACAAAAGGAATAATGTGAGGTTAATTGATCACTTGCTCCCTCTGTGCTTTATTTGTTCCTCAGAATAACAGCCACGCGTGGCAGGATATGAATCAATACAGTGTGGCGATATATATATATCGAAGCGATTAGCCAACATAGACAATTTGATTTCTTTTCTCTTTTCCCTTGAGCACCACATTATCACAAGTTATTTTATTTGGGTCCCTTGGCAAGGCACAATAAAGTGTGATGAACGCTTCTGAAAGGAGTTCGTGGCGGCATAATTGGCGTTCTGAATTTGGCACTTTTAATAATCAGAGAATTTTAACAGGAACGTAATGAGTCCAGGTGTGAAATTAGCATTCAGACTTTGCCTCGCGGAGAGATCTGAGAGAATGAAAGCATAGTTCTGGAGTTTTTCTCATTGTCTTCAGGCTGTTCTTGAGCTGTGAAATACAATAAGCCCACGCTGACAGTTTGAAGACAATCAGACACTCGGTCAATACTTGCGGCACAAGCAGGCGACCAGACCGAGATCGCAGACGGCCCTGAGGGTGCTGTCTCGGCTAAATGCGCACACACTCTTGCACACATGCTGTGACCATCCCCCTTTTTACCCCTGCTGGTTTTTGAGAGCATACGCACGCCCCTCTGCACAGTAAGATAAGCTGTCCTGAAAGGTCACTAAAGGTCAGCATGCGGCAGAAATCATTTGTGCAGTACGGCATGGGTCATTAGGAGACCAGGGGTGTCCTATCCTGCTCCTGGAGGGCCACCATCCTGTAGAGTTCATGCTTGCCTGGAAGTTTCTAATAACTGAAGAACCTGAAGAAATTGATTAGCTAATTTAGTTATGTTTAATTGGGGCTGGAGGTAAACTGGATTGTGAGCATTCCAGGAATAGGGTTGGAGACGCTTGTGTTAGGCCTTGTGTTGTTCCTGTTCAGATGAGATGATGCTCCATAAACATCTAATGCAGGGTTGGGCAACTCCAGTCCTGAAAGGCCACTTCCTTAGCTCCATCCCTTATCAAATACACCTGAAAAATCGGACAAATCTTCAGGATCACTTGAAAATTACTGGAAGGTGTGTTTGATTTGAGATGGAAATAAACTCCACTGGACAGTGGCCCTCCAGGACCAAAGTTGCCTATCCCTGATCTAATGCATTCCACAGGTCTGCAATTCAGCTTCTGTTCACATTGTTGTGTTTAAATTCATAACTCTTAACGCAAGTATGTTTCTCATTTCATCATCAGGGATCCAATAGTGGACATTAGCATAAACCAGGACTATTTAATTCCGTTTCTGGAGAGTCTAGTTCCAATCCTAATTAAATACACCTGCCTTTAATAATCCAGTAATCTTTCTAATACCTTAATTAGTTGTGTATGTGTTTAATCAGAATTGGAACTAAACTCTGCAGGTCATGGCCCCTAAAAACGGAATTGAATGCCCAATTCCTGGAATGGACAATATGACTCCCTCTAATTCCACTTGTCACCGACTAGCAATACCAATTGAGGAGCCAGTCATGGTTCACAGCTATGCTCTAAACTGACTAGATTGACAATTGACTATTAATAAAGGGACAAGCCAATAACCCTTTTGATTTGCACCACCTTCCTGATTAAATAGTACATTTGTCAGCAAAATATGCTTGTCAAGCCATTTCTTTTTGGGCTGACAGACATTTGCAGTAACCCTAGCACCCATTCAGTACTAAAGTTTGCTGTGGCCACAGTAAAGTAACAACATACATTACGCGTACGGAGGGACTGATACTTGCGAGGAATTCACGTCTGTGTAGATGTGTTGAGTTTGTAGAGTTTATGGCCTAGAACTCTCCTCTCAGAGTGTCTCTCTCTCACACACCAACACACACACCAACACAAGCACTTTTGCCTTAACGTGGTTGCATTTTAAGTTTGCATGTGTGAATTGAATGGCTCAGCTAACCACATCACTGTACTGAACCACAAACATATTCCCACTGGATGCATAAAACCTCAGCAATCCAGGTCAGATGCTCTCTGCGCACACACACACACACACACACACACACACACACACACACAACCTGCATGAGATCAGTAATGTCAGGCTCTAGCTTCCTGTCACATATGACCTGACAACATGACCTGACAACAAGTTTTAAGATTTTTGAGTGATGTAGATTTTATGCAAACTGAACTAACAGCTCATTATTTCGATGAATTTGTACAAATAAAGAGGATGCAGAAAGTTTCCAGGGTTTTCGAAAACACCATCCGTCAGTGTTTAGGAGATGGGTAGCAACTAGGATACAGCTGGGATGTTTAATCATCCATAAGAACTAAACACATATCACACACTGAGACTTTCAATACCCTCACACTCTACACGTTTATATTATTTAATACATGCTCATCAGACTTTAAGAACTTGAGAATGGTTTAATTAATGGCTGCTCCCAGGCACTGTTCAGGCAGTAGGTTTCAAAAGTGGGTAAATGAGGGCACTGTGTGAAATGGCATAGTGGTTAAAGAAAAGTGGTTAAACAGTTCATTAAAAATGCCAGAAATGAGTGATCTACTAAGCTATAATAATAATAATAATAAAAGTTAATTATATGTAATGATGTAATGAAACGATAAACATGTTTGTGAGGGGTTTTCTTTTCATTGTGACATTATTTTCAAAAAAGTTAAGCATATTATGCATATTTCGCTTATTTCTTATTATTGAAACGGAAAATATTGCATCTGTATTGAAAAGTCAGTTCAGCTCCAATTTCCACACTTATACTACGCACTAAAATTATGTACTATACAGCTGATTGTAAAATATGTATGTTTGAGTAAGCTTTTATGCAAATATAGAGACATGCTATACCGCATTGCAAAACTGCACCTTGAGACCACCGACCCTCTTTGTCTCATAATTGCATGCATTCGCAAGGACTGTCATAAATCCCTCCTCTTTCATTGTGTAAGGGATTGTCTGAATATTATTTCAAAAAACACAATCTGGCATACTACTTTATGTAATTAGGATAGTATGAGAATTTAAATTTTGTGTAAAAATATGAAATCAGTCAGACTGATTTATTCTGCAGTTTGAAATGATTGTTATACTTATAAGCTCATGAATTTGCATTATTATACAGCTGTGAATATGCAGATGCTTATAAATAATATATTTCTGCAGGCTCTACATTCACTGATGAAGTTTTATCCTCTGAACAGGAAATTTGCTGCTTTGCTGCTGTTGATGGCCCATAAAAGTAAACCATTTGCTTGTTTTCCTTCTACTCCCTGTGAAACAACAAAACAATAAAATAGGAAAATATTTCCCAGTGTAGCAGAGAAACAAGAGGCTTTGTTGTCTATCATCTATAGCTAGACCGCATGCTGAGCTTCCGTGTGTATGTGTGTGTTTGTTTGTTAGAATGTTCAGCTTTATTCAGATTTCTTCATGAATATGCAAATTAGCCAGGTCAAGTAGACATCAATGAATCTCCTCCCCCTTTTAGGTACCCTACACCAAATTGGGAGGTGCTTTTCCTACTAATACAGCCATCAAAGGTGTGAGTGTGTGTGTTAAATAAATGATTGTTCTCTCATGACAGAGACAGTATTTAGCATGTGTGATTAATCCATTTTGGCACTCTGGGCATGGTTCTGTGTTTTTTTGGCTGTCAGTAAGAGACGAGAGCTGAATAAATCTGAAAACAATAGATTCTATGACATTTCAAATGCATGCATAATCACATTGTCTTTATCTGTATGCACACACACACTAAAATCTTCATAGTCTTAGAGCTAACATCCAATGGCACTGTACCAAACCATAGTGAGCTTACTTGCTGTCTAGTGCCTACATAGTTAGCTGCCATCTTGGAAAATCAGTAACAAATACAAATAGTTCTCTATGAAGAGCACAGGACAATACGGTCTAAAATGGAAACTGGGGACAGTTGTTTCTTTTCTACAATGCACAGATGACTTCAATTTATTTCACATTCTGTGAAAATACTGTAGGCCTATAATTACAACTGGAACAGGGATGAACTGCATAATATATTGTTCCGATCCAATCTGACCTCTGACCTGTAATGCTGCCTGAATCATAATCATACACTGTTCGCTCACTGGCCAGAGGAGAACTGGCCCCCGACTGAGCCTGGTTTCTCCCAAGGTTTTTTTCTCCATTCTGTCACCTGATGGAGTTTTGGTTTCTTGCCACTGTTGCCTATGGCTTTTGGCTTGCTTAGTTGGGGACATTTCATTTTATATTTAACAATATTATTACAACATTATTACAACACATCTCTTTGACCTAGCATACACATAATATATTATAGACTTCTATAATTCAATGTTAGGCTGCATAGATTAGGTCAGCCGGAACTGGGAACACTTCCCTTAAATCCTGATGTACTCGTTACATCATAAAAAGAATGGCATCTACGCTAATTTGAGTGTCTTTGTTTATCCCGAGGTTTTCCCGCAGCCTACCGGATCCAGGCCGTATCCAGATCTGACTAGGAGCTTTGCCTGGACCCGATGACAACGCAGTGCTGAAGTGCCAACTAGCCTCTCCCTATGGAGGATCCCTTTCCCACTCTACAGATAAAATGTTGTCATTCCGGTTCGCGTTCCCACCCCGAAGTGATAAAATAAAACAAAATTCTGTATCAAATTACAGTTACTGTAAATCCGGCCTCTAGTTCATAAACGCCAGACCCCGACTGAGCCTGGGTTCTCCCAAGGTTTTTTTTTCTCTCCATTAAGTCACCTGATGGAGTTTTAGGACACCAGTAGGTCACTTGACGGAGTTTTTCGGTTCCTTGCCACTGTTGCCTTTGGCTTGCTCAGTTGGGGATATTCAAATTAATTAACCAAGCATCAATACTATTGATCAGCCCTACCAAACGTGGATGTTTTTTTTTCCACTAAGAAACAAACATTGTTATGTTATTTGACTTATACTGTGAAGCTGCTTTGATGCAATTTATATTGTGAAAAGCACTATATAAATACACTTGACTTGACTTGACTTGACATTGTTTTCCTGTTATCTCTGTAAAGCTGCTTTGAAACAATCTGTATTGTAAAAAGCGCTATATAAAAAAAGGTGACTTGACTTAGCTTGACAGGGGGAGGGGAGGGGGAGGGTGTTACTGTGTTGTGATGGCAGAACTTTTTGGAACATTTAAAATTGTGTGTGAAACAATCCTGCACTATTAAGGCCCTGCTGTATAATTTAATATAATTTAACTTAACATTAATATTTAGTATATGACTAACTTGAATGGTAATGGTGTTGCACAGGTTAAGTTCTTCATAAAGTAGCATTGGGTGACCAAGTAATCAGTGTAGTTTGCAGCCCCCTCTGTTGGTGAAAATAATCAAAAATGTTATCTTACAATCCATTACAGTGTACAAAACAATCATTGCGAAATTACAACATCTGCGTTTGGAAGAAACAAGAGATAGGGAGTTTGCGATACTCAAATAACATAATTAAATAATTGTACACAAAATATTGATTTCAGTTTTATAAGCTCACCAAACGCAAAACTTCAAAGAAGAATAAACTTTCCTAGCCAGCATATAGTGCTGACTTAAGTTACCCGGATGAGTTTTCAATCCCGAACCAATGAGAAATCTCCAGATATGTAACAGAGGTTGAGTGTGATAAGATGGCCGACGTGTAGTTGCAAGATATACATGGTGTCTCAATACCACCAGCAATTATGCAGTCAAACTTCTTCTAAGAACATGTAAGAACATATAATTTGATCTGAACATTACTACCTATGACCTAAAACACCAGACCATTATACCAAACGCTCAAACATGCGTAGACCCTCTAAAAGTAAACCAGATGCCTCTGACCCAGCATCTGTTGAAGATTGCGGGGCTCTGACTTTGGCGTCCATCGCAAAACTTCTCGAAGAAAACCGAGAAGCATTAACACTGGACTTTAAAGAAACGCTTGCAAAGCTTGAGCATAAACTGGATCGAATTCATGATACTGTTGCAGCGCATTCAGCGACGATTGGCGAACTCGAGAAAAATGCAACTCAACAAGATTCACACTTGGCAATACTGGAAGCAAACTGTGTCAAATTAAGTGACAGCAATACCAAGCTACTTGCGAAAGTAAGTGACTTGGAATCCCGGCAGCCGACAGTCTAGGCATCTGTGGCAAGTGTGTATGTATTTATTTAGATTTTTTGTTGTACTTAGGATTGAATGCTGAATTGTGTATATGCCTTATCATGGATGTTGGATGTAGGACTAGGTCTATCACTTTTGGATGGGTTTGGATGAATCGGATGATCTCGATGGGGAGGTTCAGCACTGCAGTGACATTGGTGCATATATCACTTGCAAGCAATATGACCTTGAAAATCTTAAATACTTAAGTATGAATAATAACTTTTTGGTGGTCCATATTAATGTCAGAAGCCTAGCTAAACATTGATCAATTAATGTCAATGCTGTCTGCATCAAGTTGTAGTTTTGATGTAATTGCTTGCAATGAAACCTGGTTAAATGATAGGTCATACTGTTAAGGGCTATAAACTTTATTACAAGAACAGATTAGGTAGAATGGGTGGAGGTGTGTGTCTTTATGTTAAATCAAGATTCCAGGCCAATATCTGTGACAATTTGGCCTTGGATGATGAACAAACAGATTAATTGTTTCTCGACACATGCATTAATGCAACCAGTAATCTCATTGTTGGCATAGTGTATCGCCCCCCTGATGTGAACTCTATTATTTTTACTAGTAAATTGGAGGAAACTCTTTTTGATATCAATAGGAAAAATCACAACTGTATAATCCTTGGGGATTTTAATATTGACATCTCCAGGGATGGTCCTATTAAAAATTATTTCATGAACACCCTTCACTCCTCCTCCTTTATACCAACCATTAATAGAAAACTAGAGAAACTCACTCTTCCAAGTCTATCTTTGATAATATTATTACAAACATCCAAAATTCGAGCTCGGAGTCAGGTGTGGTTGTGACTGATATAACTGATCATTACCCAATTGTGTTATCTTTAAACCTGGCATCCAAACCTCCATTTAACCGCCGTAAGATAAAGATCAGTGTCCTGAATGAGAAAAGACTACAGCAGCTCCGTGTTAACTTGGAGAGTAAGGTTTGGACTAGTGTTTATGAAACCCGTGATCCTGAGACTGCCTATGACAGACTGTCCATCCACAATACTATTCCAATGAAGACTGTCATGTGCAGAAATGATGATCATCACCCTTGGCTTACTAAAGGGATTCTCAACTCTATCAAACGTAAAAATAAACTTTATAAGCTCTATATGAAAAATCCCAATGATGACAACAAAAGCAAATATTCTAAGTTTAGAAATAGACTCACTCATATTATGAGGAAGAGTAAACAAATTTACTATACTGAACATATAAATGGACCCCAAGGTGACTCCAAAAGGACCTGGGCTGTGTTGAATAAAGTTCTAAACAGGGGCCAGAAGTCAGCTGTGTTACCCGAATGTTCGAATGACAACTCACCTTTATTAGCTGATAGTTTTAACGATGACTTTGTTTCATTAGGTGAAGATCTTGCCAAAAAAATTAGACCTTCCAACGAATCCTCTTTCAGACAATATCTCTATGGAAATTACATGCAATCTTTCTTCATGAAACCTACTGACAAAATTGAAATTTATAAAATTATAACGGATTTGAAGAGTTCTCATGGAATGTGTAGTAAAATTCTGATAGCTGTTGCAGACATAATAGCACAGCCACTTACGCATTGCATTAACCTATCACTTCTGTATGGCATAGTGCCAAGTATGACAAAAATAGCCAAAATTACTCCAATTTACAAATCAGGAGACAAAAACAATATGGGTAATTATTGTCCAATTTCTATTTTACCATCTCTGTCTAAGGTATTTGTGGCGAACAGGACGGCCGAGGGACGTGAGAGAACGGCGCGAGGCCGGTGATGCGATTGCTAATGAGCAACACCTGTGAGGCACACCGGTCTCGCATCTCTCACGGAGGAGCGGAAGCATAAAGGGGGAGCGACGACGTTGATGGTCGAGAGAGGAACAGGCCTGTATTTTAGTTGTTTTGTTTTTTGTATTTTACTTTAGCCAGCAGTCGTCTGCGAGGGGCTGCTGGCAGTTATATTTATTTTCGGTAGCCAGCAGTCGTCCGCGAGGGGCTGCTGGCGGTATTTTCGTTTGTTTGTTTTATTTAAATAAATTATATTTTGATTGTTCGCCGGTTCCCGCCTCCTTCTTCCCTGAACATTGCTACACTGGTGCCGAAACCCGGGAAGAGGGAGGAACGCGCTGTCAGAGAGTCCTCGCCGGTGTGGGGAATCCGCGGTGCCATCGAGCATGGTGCGCGAGTCGCCGCCGCTCGCCGTGGGCCGGAGCCTGCTGCCATCCGCCGAGCGAGGGGAGGAGCAGGGAGCGGGGGACTCGCGGCCACGGACGCTCGAGGCGGTGCGCTGGAGTGAGTTGCCGGTGGGACGGTCGAGCTCGCTGCCGGCCGCCTGGGTATTGGAGGGGCGGCTGCCATCCGGGAGGGAGAGGAGGAGTCGCCGCCGCTCGCCGTGGGCCGGAGCCTGCTGCCGTCCACCAGTGAAGGGGAGGAGCAGGGAGCAGGGGACTCCTGCCGTCTGCCCAAGGCACCCGAGGAGCCGTCGCCGTCCACCGGGCAGCGGAGGAGCGTCGAGCCGTCCACCGAGGGCTAACCAGCGTCACCGCCAGGCACCGCGGAGGAGATCGCCAGCTGGTGGGGGGACCAGATGGCAGCGCGTTGTGGGAACCGGACCAATTTTTTTTTTCCTCTCTCCCCTCTCTCGATCTGTCGCTCCTCATGCTTCCGTCTCTGTTTCCCTCGGTTTGTCTGTCCATACTCCCCAGGGATCGCCGCCGCCGGGGGGGGAGTAGGCACAGGCTCGTGGGTACCCCCCGGCCTGTGAGGGGCGATGGGGGTATGTGGCGAACAGGACGGCTGAGGGACGTGAGAGAACGGCGCGAGGCCGGTGATGCGATTGCTAATGAGCAACACCTGTGAGGCACACCGGTCTCGCATCTCTCACGGAGGAGCGGAAGCATAAAGGGGGAGCGACGACGTTGATGGTCGAGAGAGGAACAGGCCTGTATTTTAGTTGTTTTGTTTTTTGTATTTTACTTTAGCCGGCAGTCGTCCGCGAGGGGGTGCTGGCAGTTATATTTATTTTCGGTAGCCAGCAGTCGTCCGCGAGGGGCTGCTGGCGGTATTTTCGTTTGTTTGTTTTATTTAAATAAATTATATTTTGATTGTTCGCCGGTTCCCGCCTCCTTCTTCCCTGAACATTGCTACACTATTAGAGAGAGTGGTACACATTAGGTTAAGTCATTATTTGGATAAGCTCCATATTCTAGTAAGATCACAGTATGGTTTCAGGAAAAAGAACTCCACCTTTATGGCTGTTTTAGATCTTGTTGAAAAAAATCAGTGATTCTTTAGACCAGGGT
Organism: Meda fulgida; assembly: GCA_030578275.1. NCBI lineage: Eukaryota > Metazoa > Chordata > Actinopteri > Cypriniformes > Leuciscidae > Meda > Meda fulgida. The sequence continues at coordinate 8,378,139 of CM060633.1, forward strand.
GATTGTGGAATTGGTGTTTTCCTTGATCTATCTAAGGGATTTGACACTATTGATCTTAATATTCTTCTAGAGAAATTACATCATTATGGTGTTAGAGGAGTAGCACTTGACTGGTTTAAAAGTTACCTATATGGTCGGAAAAAATATGTGATGATTAATAACCATATATCTGAAATGAATGAACTTAAATACGGGGTTCCCCAAGGCTCAATATTGGGTCCATTACTTTTCAACATATATATATATATATATATATATGAATGACTTTGTGAATTCCTCTAGAGTATTCAAAAGGTAACGTTTGCAGACAACACCAATTTGTTTTTGTCACATAAAAATCCAATTGATTTACAAATTATTTTAAATAAAGAACTACAAAAAATTGTTATCTGGTTCAAGTGCAATACATTATCCCTCAACATTAAAAAAACGAACTATATAATGTTTCAATCAAACATAAGGGCATCGGCTACAAAACAGTTTTGCCTCATTGTAGATGATGAGGAGATACTACCAACCATTTCTACAAAGTTCTTGGGGGTTCACATTGATAAATGTCTAAACTTTAAATGCCATATTGATCACTTGACACAGAAACTTTCAAAATATGTTGGTCTGTTCTTCAGAATACGGGTAAGAATCTCTTTTTACCCTGTACAAAACCTTGTTCGAACCTCACATTAGTTATTGTAAAGTAATCTTGTGTAAAACCTACCCGAGCCATTTAAATAAATTAATAAGTCTGCAAAAGAAGATAATGCGAGCTATTTCGTGGTCTTGGTACAACACTTCTACAAGACCCCTCTTCCACCGCTTAGGTCTCCTTCGGCTTACTGAGTTGAACATATTCCGTAATGCGTGCATCATGCACCAAGTAGTTAATGTTACAAACAGCAGGCTATCTCAGCTCATTCCAATTAGTGGTCCGCTTCATGCTCATGCCACCAGAAACAAACATCTGATCATTGGTAAAACCAGAAGACTTAAAAGTGAAAATTTGAGCATTACAAGTAGGGGCCCAAAGATTTGGAATGAGGTAGATGCCAGGCTGAAGGTGTTGAAATCTGTATCCATCTTTAAGTAAACACTAAAAAAGGAACTTTTACGTTTATATCTATAACCTTGCCAGTAGCCTACCTAGGCTACAGTTGATTTTAGAGCATTGTCCTGATCTACTTCGATGCGACTGGTGTTTAGTTTAAGTATTTGTATGTAATGCGTTACTTTAATATGCCTCAGGCTCCCTATTATAAGCTTTGGATAGCTTCTCTGGGAGACCTGATTCACACATGACTATATGTGCCAATTGGTTTGTGCCATTTGTCTTGAATTTATGTGTGGAGAAAGAAAGAAAGAAAGAAAGAAAGAAAGAAAGAAAGAAAGAAAGAAAGAAAGAAAGAAAGAAAGAAAGAAAGAAAGAAAGAAAGAAAGAAAGAAAGAAAGAAAGAAAGAAAGAAAGAAGCTGTGTGATCGGTTTTTACCTGTTGTTATCGGGGAATAATGCTGCCTTCACGTGCTATCGTAAATTTCATCATTGCTCAATGCATTAAAATTTTGACTTGAGATGAAGTTCATGTCCATTTTTTTATCTAGGAAATTAGTATTTACGATAATTTGGATAGCACGTGAAGGCAGCATTACATACCGCTGGATGGCGGGATTGACCAATCAGAATCAACACCTCACCTTCTTATTGCTATTTTTCACTATTAAATGTATTATATTTATAATTTACTTTTATTTTGGTTTGTCAGCCATCTATTTCCACTGAGCTTGTAGAAAATGCTAACATGTAATGCTGCTTTTGGAATTTGGCCAAAAGAAGTATCTTAGAAGCAACCTATCTTTGGCAACAGGCTTTTGGTAGCACATCTACAGTGCCATAAAATGCTGTCTATATAGAATAACTTATTAGGCTCACTTTTCAATTTTGGGAGTGATGAAAGGAGAGGACTCAGGTGCAAACATAATGGGCTATGTATTAATAATAAAATAAAACAAACAAAAACTACCCCCAGGGGGAAGACTTGACTTTCAGAAAAGAATAAATAGAGAGCAAACAAGGCAGGTAACGAGGGAGGACAGGTGGAGCAAATTAATAATAATAATCAAGTAACTAGATGGGCGGGGTTAGACAATAGATAGGAGAGCACATGGCACAAGGAAACACACAAGACAAGCCATCCCAGACAGCAACATAGTGTCGGTCCAGATCCGGGACACATCTGGTACATGTGGATTCCACCCGTATGATCAGCAAACGTAATCACAAGTCATGTGCTCAAACAGAACGAGACATGAAAACGCAGCTAATGAGAACACTCATAAGCTGAATGTTCACACAAAACATGACAACTAGCCGTGTGCTACACAGCACAAGAAAAAACATGACATGAAAGTATGCGGCCGATGTAAACAAACCACGTGCCAGACAGAACACAACATCACACGCGAACGAATAGCGTACCGTACGCTCATACAACAAGACGACAGAATACTATTCCTCGGAGCATGAATGTCCGAATCGAAACCAAACTAGACATGAGTGCCGGAATCTGAACACCATGCTCCAAACATGAAACAAGGAGCACAGATAAGTGAGTGCACGGCTCGAGCACGCTCGCACAAAGACAAGACAATACAGGAGTGTCAGGGCTCTGTCACAAAACCAAGAATAAACTAGACTGAATTTTCAGAACCCTGACATCACTAGGAACACACAATATCTCCATCCAGGAAGTCATGTCAGCAGTAGCTGTGATCGATTGATATTCCTCTGTGTATATGTCTCATTTTATAAGCTCATCTGTCATATCAGATCAGAAGCAGGGAAGGGCTTGTCTCTAGTGTCCTGTTGCATGAATACACAATGCCATTTGGATTCACCAATTCCCATGCTGTCCTTTTGAGGGTTTGTGCTGCTGTTTTGGGCTCAAGGCAATTGTATATTCATTTTTTTGTGCTTACAAAGACCCATATGGAATGAAGCGGCTTGAGTGTAGAATCAGATGAAGAAAAATGACCTGGTGTCCTCTCGCAGAACCATTAATATCTGATTATGTTGGGTCTGATTAGTGTTTTAATAATAAATACAGATCAGGGAGATCGTGCAGCATAATCAGGTTTGAAGGCCATCATAATCAAGGAAACAGTATTTGTATTGATTGATGTTCATCTGTTGTAGGGAAGGTTGACATATTGATAAACAATAAAGCAGTTCATTTAAAGGCAAGACTGACCTGAGTTTGCCTGTGTCTTTCCCACCTCTCCCGTAAAACAGAGGTCAGGGTAGGGTCATGCTTCTGTTGTCTTTTCACACATCTACTTACAAATGCACACATATATACAGGGCATCTTCATTTCCCACTTGACACACATGGTTACAGTTTTTAAAATATGGCATTCAGTCCTTTTACGACCCTTCCGCTTCTTCGCCCTTTATTAAGACCGAACTGAATTGAGAAAGTCTTTTAAAGGTAGGGTAGGCAAAACATTTTTTTTTTTTTTAATAAACACTGTTTTGTTATACTGGTTGAAACTCTCTTTGCATCCTGATAGCAATCAATAATAGAAGTGGTCTAATTATTAAAACTACTGTGGAAGTCTCAGGGCCAAAAAAATGCCGGTCCTAATGCAATGATAGCAATGATAGGATGTCATTCTTGCCTGTCAACCTATGTATTAACATACATCCACACACCCTGATTGCTTAGACATCACACAGTCATCAGTGTGTTCCATAAGGCTATTCAGAGTTGTAGGCAGACAGGCACTGCAAACAAACAGCAGCTTTTACAGTTCCTCTTGAACCAAAACAACAAGCTTATGCTGCGTTCATGCCATGTCATAACCGTAATTACAAGATGGCAGCCCGCGCTGTTCTACCTGGAGCTGTTCACGTCCTGAAACTTAGATTTTTGCGTTTCTATGTCAACACTATCAATGTCAAAATTAATCTGCAGCAGTCAGGTGGTACAAGTCAGTGCTCTGTAAGTTGTTTTCATTAATTATTATTGTAATCTTATGTGCTTGAGACATGAAGTAATTTAACACCGTCTCTTGTCTCGTGACGCTTTGCAGACTCTGCTGTGTGAGTTCATGTGTTTTAAAGGAGGTGTGGCTTTGGAAGAGCGGTCTGAAAGGAGGCTGAGATCTCATGCTTTCAAAGCTAGCTTGCTATTGCTAGCCTCTACGAATTTGCCTACACTTCCTTTCAACTTCACTTAAATTCCTGAATATGAATTTAGGAAGAAACAGGACGCATAATTGAAATTTTTAGCAATTAGCATATATATATAATTAAATTAAACTAAATTAAAATGCTATGATGTGAGGCTTAAAAACATTATAGTGTTCATGTTGTATTACAAAAGACATTTTCTGCTATTGAGGTGATAGTTAATTTGAATATTGTTTTTCAGGCAATTCATGCCTCAAAAGTGAACTTATCGGGGAAAACATATTGAGCTTTAACACTAGAAGTGCCACTATTCCATAATTACTAGAACTGCCTCAAGTGGTCATTTTGACCGCTAGATTCCAAACGCTATAGCTTTAATGATAAATACCCAATTGAGATATTAATGCATTTATTTTATTAGGATATCTTTTAAAACAAAACAACACCAAACTGTACATTTAAACAAGTTCAAATAATAACATCATTAGTAGCCTACCGTAATTATGGCATAGTCACAATAGATAGGCTATATTTCCATATCTATTCAACATAACAACAACTAAAAGTATCTTATTTAAATATTCTGTTGACAGTGAGAGAGACAAAGGTCAACCGTGGGAAATGTAACAAAAGAATACCGCAAAGTTCAGCGCGGTCAATATGACCGTCTATAGCCGAAATAGGTACTGTAAATATGTGCATTTGTTTTTTTGCCTTATGTGTAATTTATCTGAAAAACATTTTAAATGAAAATAAAGACACTTTAAAAAAAAAAGTCAGGTACCAGCAGGAACTTTTTTTCAACAAAGTTATTGCAGATATAAAATTCAAAACGGTCAAAATGACCGTGACTGTTCTGGTGTTAAAACATAATAAGGACTACAACGGTTTTATGATTCATCAAGCATGTAACATTGTGGTAGTTGCAGTCCTTATTGAACTCTAAACCCTGATGCGCTAAATAATTGGTTTGAGTAGGGTAAACTTTAAATAAACAAATTAATTATCAATTTTCAGTTCATAAAACTGACACATTTTCAGTAATCTGAATTGTTTCATTGTTTTGAGTTTTATGAACTTGTTTCTTTTAATTTAGACAAACTTAAATTTAACTGAAACTGGGCTGGGATTTCTATTTCCCAGCAAACTTTGCTATGACACTTGAAAGGGAGAGTTTGAGCTATCTTGAACGGTTGAACGCATCGGAACGGTATTCGAGGCTAAGTCTATCCCATCATGCATTAGGTTCGGGAAATCGCGACATAATTGCAACACTATAAGTGTGTCCCATCGGCTTATATAAAGTTCTGCACACACTTGCAGTCTTTATGCCTACTTGAACACTTGGGCCAAATACAGGAAATATGTCATGTAAGTAGACAAGTGGTCAAGTGGAAAGGCCATAAATACTAAAATTAAGTGTTATATAATGCTTTTTGTTGCAAGATCAATGTTAAGTGTGGGATTTACTATTAGTTAAAGCTATAGCCAAGTGTCCACTACTAAAAATATTTAAGTTAAATGTATGAATTACTCTATTTCAAGTTAAGAGCAATAAAAATGTAAAATGAGTACAAAATAAAAATCTTTTGCCAACTTGGCCAATTTGTTTTGCCAAGTTATTCTGGTTAACAAGGAACCCATGGCTTCAAAATGCTAATTGTCTTCTTGGTTTGAACACTGTAATCTGAACAACTGATAACATCTCTTTTGCTAACTGTTAAGTGTGGCCAACAAAAATTCAACTCACAAATTGAGAGACAACCCTGCCTTTTTCTCTCTCTCTCTATGTGTAAAAAAAATGTAAGAGTCAGGGGTCAATAACAAATACAGTCAGCACAGATATTCATTTTGTCAAGCTCATGTTGCAGCAAATGTGCTAAATATACAGAAATGTGCATGCCTTTTCTGTGTGACCTACTCGAAGAGACACCATAGAGAAGACGTTATTCTGAGTCAAATCAATTCTGTCATGGCTGTATCAGCACATGTTAAGACAGGTGTCGTGTCACAGGCCGCTGTGACGTTGTAAATCAAATATGTCAGGTGCAGAGGTGAACGTCAATACAGCATGTGTGCAGGTCTAGGATGACATAACACGAATGACAGCTCCTCGTGTGTTTAATTTAGTTGGACACACTCACCCTGTGACCCTATTATCCCTCTATACAATGACTATATCAGATCAGAACAGACACACTGGAAAAAACAAACCAGCTGATGAAACCAGAACAAAACATACCAGTAGCTATGTGTTTGTTTGCATTAATTTTTCAATTTGTGTCCGTGTGTCACTGTTGGAGAGTAACCCAGCAAACACCTTTACGTTGTGGCAACGTCTGTGGCACGTTGCATTTCTTCTATGGCAACGTCGCTCTCTACGTGCTCACAACATTGTAACAACGTAGAATTGTAAGACGCAACAGGGCTGTATATATATATATATATATATATATATATATATATATATATAGTGACCTCACATATTTGGTGTCTACCATGGTTTAATTTGGTTATTTTTTAAGTTAATTTGATATGTTTTGTTACTTTATTTAAATCCACTTATAAGATAAAAAAAACACAGGACAAGTTAACAAGATAACAGTTTACTAAAGTCTTGAAAGTACAGAGGGGTGCTGTCACTTTTATGTTCAGATTGTTTTTATTAGTCACATGATTTCCTTTGTTCAGTTTTTCCGCCACTCCTTTGTTACCATGGTCACCGTCATTATGAGATCCTATTGGTTCAGCTGTGTTCTATTAATCATCTTGTTTGAGTTCCTATTTAGCTCCTGTGTTTGCACTTCTGATTTGTCTAGTCATGTTAAAACTTATGTGTATGTCCAGCACACATATATTTAAGAAAAAAGAAAAAAAAGTAACATAAATGCCAATGTAGCCAAGAAGCCCTTCTGAACTATCCCTTTAACACAATTACAGTTTCAAGTAACACCGTTGTGTGTGTGTGTGTGTGTGTGTGTGTGTGTGTGTGTGTTCTTGAGTGTTTTTGCACTTTTTGTGGTGTGTTTCCAGACAGCCAATCATACACATGGAGGGGTTTTATTTATATGCATTTTTTTTTAAAATAAGTTCCACACAGCGGATTAAATCTACAAAAACAGACATATCTATAAATGTAGCGTCTCTCAGCCTGGATAAACAATGTTAGATCAGTACAAATTATGGTCTCAAATGTCCGTAATGAAGGAACTGCTGAGCAGAAAAGATTGAGAGAAGCAAAACTAATGAGATGATAGTGTCTGTGTGTGCGTGAGTGAGCGGAAACCTGTGATTGTGTTTCGGCTTTATTAGGACCAGATCAGTCTTATTATGTTTTAATGACTTTGGCCCACCTTGGTTGCTGTGAGATTCTCATTGGTAAATTAGCAGATGTGGTTTATCAGTGTGTGTTTCTGAGGTGTGTGTGAGTATGTATGTGTGTCAAGGGGGCCACAGCGCTCCACTTCATCAGATGAAATAACCTCATTTGGTGGATTTGGCTGGACGGCTGCTGGTGCATGTCTACGCCTAAGACCCATTGCAGCATACAGCTTGATGGGGTCAAGGTCTCTCTCGTTCTCTCTCTCCTAATCATTTTGTTCAGCTTGTCTCCCAGTCATAAGTGGGCATTTGTACAGTCCTTCATCTAGTTAGTTCAAAAGGCCCTCATTAGTACATTACCCTCTGCAGCTCTCTCTCTCTCTCTCTCTCTCTCTCTCTCTCTCTCTCTCTCTCTCTCTCTCTCTCTCTCTCTCTCTCTCTCTCTCTCTCTCTCTCTCTCTCTCTCTCTTTCAGGGATGTGTCAGTAACAAGGATAGATTATGGACCAATGGGGCCAGTGCCCTTGGGCCTCTGACTGCCAGGGGCCTCGAGTTTAGAGGTCAGCCTGACACCTAGTAAAAAGCCACTGCAAATGTACAATTGAGGTAGACAAACACTGATTACTTGATTGTGTGGAAATAATGTATTAAAACACTCATTGAGTTATATAATCTTTAATGCTTCTGGCTTGAAGAAGTGTTTTTGTCTGGAAATTTAAAAAGCCTTGAAGTTTGAAGGTTGTATAGGCCATATGTACTTTGAATAATTCTATAGATAGATAGATAGATAGATAGATAGATAGATAGATAGATAGATAGATAGATAGATAGATAGATAGATGCATTTTATTTTGTTATATCATTAACCTATATAAATTTGGGCTCTAGTTTGTTGGCAAGCCATAAAACAGCAGAAGCATGATGAGACCCCCAGGTCATAATCTGTTCTTGCCAACTTGACTCCTTGGTCAATAAGGTTGATTAATCTGTGGGACGATATTGAATAATAAAGTTCTGGCTATATGTTCTGGTGTGAGGAGGGGTTTGTAAGTCCATTAGAGAGTATTAGAGTTTTTCCATGTGGTGTGCTGGAATAATTAGATGAGGTTTAATATAGTGATTAATATCTGAGTCTGATATCGGACATGCATTGTGTTATATATACGAGCTGGTGGGTGTCTAGCACAAATTATATTAGCCTCAGACTGTCCTCAGGGTGGGTGGAGCGTTTTTGAGGTTGACTGCATGTTGATGGAAAACCAAGGAGGAAAAGGTTTCTTAGACTAAAATCAGATCACATTATTTTCATTATACCATATACACTAGACTAGTGTAATGGTGAGTGACAATCTTTGAAAAACATAGCACTCATGTAGTGATAGGAACAAAATACACTATTTTACAGAATACACAATGCTTACTAACCATGCACAGTATATATATAAAACACAATACACACAATAGCATAATAACGCAGGGGCTAAACTCAGATCAGGAACATGATTAGCCACCCATGAAATACATAATTAGTCATATACTCATTATAGTATTGTGTATAATAAATATATTATACACTGTATTGTATATTCTCACTGTGCAAAATGTACTTTAAACGGTTACAGTTGAAGCGGAATTCGGAATGCTTAAAAATATACACTGACTAAACGATTAACATACATTAGAAGAATTCAGGTAATTTGCTCCACTTTTCGAGATGTATCTGTCTATTTTACTTTGTTCTCAGAGTTATGTCAGATATCCGTTTTAACCATCCCTAAATGTTATTTTATTGTTTTAGTTTTGTTTTCACAGATTTTTTAAACATTTTTTGATTGTTTCCTGTTTTCTTTGTCCCTGTTTTTTTTCCCGCTCATCGTTGGTTACCATTGTTTTTGATCAGTTACTCATACCTTTTTCCTATTTGTTAGGAAATCAATATACCTTATGTATATTGTGTACACTGTTACGTTGATTTCTCCTGTTCGATATTGCTCTTCTGTTTTGTTTGCTGCAAATAGCTTCGGTGTGGACCAGACTTTGAAATGATAATCAAAAGTTTATCTCTGAAAAACTAATCTGTTGGAACAATCTCTGGTCTATAAGAGTAAGTAACGTGTTATATTGTGGTATAAATGGTCTCAGAGATCATCATCATGCTCTCCGGCTCATGGCTAATCATCACTGATAGTCAAGCTGGGGTAACTCACCGATTACGATGGAGATTATGAATGAACAGCATGATTGAAACTGTTTGAAAGTCTGATGACCCTTCAGAAGAACCGCACACTGTCATAAGAAAAAGACACTCCAGCGACTTTATCAATTCCATCACTTTACCCAAGGCATCATTTAAACACTCTCACTGTGAATCTAAGCAAGGATCTATTATCACACACCACTGGATGTTGACTACATAATGTGTTGTGGTCGTATCTAGGCGCAGGTCCACCATCTGATCTGGATATGGCCTGGAATCCAGCTGATTACAGTAAATCTTGGAATAAGCAGAAAGACTAACATTAGCGCAGATGCCATTGTTCTTATTATGTAACGAGTACATCCCGTTATAGGAAGTTTTCCGGGTTCCGGCTGACCTAATTTACGGAGCCTAATAATCATTTAACTGATTTGAATAATAGGAATGTATAATTTTCTGTCTTTGCCAGGTTAAAGAGATGGGTTTTTTTTTTTTTTGCTTCCCGGACAATGTTAGGGAGACTGTTCCAGAGTTAAGGTGCTAAATAGGAAAATGATCTACCACCAACAGTCGATTTTGATATTCTAGGTATTATCAACTGGCCAGAATTTTGAGATCACAATAGACGTGAAAGACTATAAAGCGTTAAGAGCTCGCTCAAGTACTAGGGAGCCAAACCATTTAGTGCTTTGTATAGATTTTTAAATATTGAGCCAATGCAGTGTTGACAGAACCGGGCTAATGTGGTCATACTTCCTGGTTCTAGTAAGAACTCTAGCTGCAGTATTTTGGACCAGCTGTAGTTTGTTTATTATGCGTACAGGGCAACCACCCATACGAACATTACAGTGATCTATTATTGAGGTCATGAATGCATTAACTAACTTTTCCGCATTTTTCATTGAAAGCATATGTTGTAATTTATATATATTTTTAAGATTGAAGAATACGGTTTTATAGATGCTAGAAACGTGGCTTTCAAATGAAAGATTGGTATCAAGGAGCACACCCAGGTTCCTAAAAGACGACGAAGACTTGACAGAGCAGCCATGAATTTTTGTACAGTATTCTAGGTTAGTACGTGCAGAGGTTTTTTGTCCAATTATTAGAAACTCGATTTTTTCAAAGTTAAGTAATAGGAAATTACTAGTCATCCAAATTTTTATATCAGCAATGCATTCCATTAATTTTTTGAATTGGCAAGTTTCGTCGGGGCGTGATGAGATATAGAGCTGAGTATCATCGGCATAACAGTGAAAACTAATCCCATGCTTCCTAATGATATCTCCCAAGGGTAGCATGTACAGGATGAACAGCAACAGTCTTAGTACTGAGCCATGTGGTACTCGAGTAACACTAATAGAGAGATACAACCACATCGGATGATAAGAGCAAATCATTTGTAACTCTAATGAGAGCAGTCTCAGCTCTATGGTACGGTCTAAATACTGAATGGAATACATGCAGATTCCATTTCTTTCTAAAAAAGGAACATAGTTGTGAGGATTTGAGTTTGGCCTGTAATTGACTAATTCTCTAGGATCAAGTTGCGTTTTTTTAATAAGAGGTTTACTAATAGCCAGCTTGAACGTTTTTGGTACATATCCTAGTGACAAATATGAATTAATGATATTAAAAAAAGGATCTATGACCTCTGGAAGTATTTATATTAATAGCAAAGTCGGTATAGGTATACATGTTGTTGATTTTGATGATTTAACGAGTTTAGACAAGTCTTCCTCTCCTATTGAAACAAATGAATGGAATTTTTACTCAGGGAGACTACAATGCACTGGCTGATGCAATACTGTAGTAGACGGTTGCATAGTTATAATCTCGAACATCTATCTAATATTATTAATTTTGTAAGTAAAAAATATCATAAAGTCATTACTGCTATACTCTTTGGAAACTTCAGAAGTAGAAGCTTTATTTCTTGTTAATTTAGCCACTGTATCAAATAATACCTAGGGTTGTGTTTGTTTTCTTCTAAGAGTGTGTAAAATTAGCAGACCTAGCAGTTTTTAAGGCCTTTCTGTTTGCAATCGTGCTCTCTCTCTCTCCATGAAATTCGAAAAAGGACTAGTTTTGTTTTCTTCCAGTTTCGCTCCATTTTTCTGTCTGCTCTCTTAAGGGCCCAAGTGCTCGTTGTACCATGGTGTTGGACTATTTTCTATAATCTCCTTTAAGCACAAAGGAGCAACTGCGTCTAAAGTGCTGGAAAAGAGTGAGTCAAAAGTTTCTGTCACAATATCAAGTTCTTCTAAGCTATCTGGGATGCTGAGGAGATTAAACTGATCAGGAAGATTATTTATCAAACAATTTTTAGTGGCAGAAGTGATAGTTCTAACATATTTGTAACACAGAGTCGGCTTTGCAACCTTGACTAAATTAAGTATACACAAGACTAGATAATGATCTGAGATGTCATTGCTCTGCTGCAGAATTTCAATGGCATTAACATTGATTCCATGTGACAATATTAGATCTAAAGTATGATTATGACAATGAGTGTGTCCTGAAATCTGTTGTCTAACTCCAATAGAGTTCAGAATGTCTCTAAATGTCAATCCCAATGCGTCTTTTTCGTTATCTACATGTATTTTAAAATCACCAACATTTAGGACTTTATCTGCAGCCAGTACTAACTCCGATAAAAAATCAGCAAATTATTTGATAAAGTCTGTATGGTGCTCTGGTGGCCTGTGTACAGTAGCTAGCACAAATGCCAAGCGCGATTTATCATTTACACTAGATAGTGTTACATTACGCACCAACACTCGAAAATAATTATATTTGAAACTAGACCTCTCAGTAATAGATTACAGCAACACCACCTCCTTTTCCTTTCATATATGGCTCATTTTTATATCAGTAATTTTGGGGGGTGGACGTGGACTCAAAGTAATGTAATCGTCTGGTTTTAGCCAGGTTTCTGTCAAACAAAACACGTCTAGGTTATAATCTGTAATACTTTTAATTAACAATAAGTAAGGGATCGAATATTCAGCAAACCAAGCTTTATCATTTGTTCATCTGTATTATATTTGTTTTTTATTTGTTAAAAATTAAATAAAATTAAATAAAAATTTAATTTTTACTCTTAAATGTGTTTGGGAGTTTTTTGTATTTCCTAATTTGGGGAACAGACACCGTCTCTATATGATGATATCTTTGTGAAAGAGTCTCTATGTGATGGGATTTATCTGATATCAGTGATGTGAGACAGCTAGCAGACGGTCGGTTTACCCAGTTTAGCAATTAGCTATTTAAAAAAAGTTAGCAATTTTCCATTTACGTAATATCCAGCTCAAAAGTGGTAGAATTTCAGATTAAATACCCAATAAAACACAGCTCAGTATTGAAGGCTATTGAATGCATGTGCAGGTCTTCTGTATATATTTGTTTTATATTTGTCTAACAAATCAAATACAAATGTTCCATTTCTGAGGATTCGTGGATCTGCTGTGTTCATACAGCAGAGAAAAATCACAATTATTTAGTCACTGCACCAGATACAGGTGCAGGATGGAATGGGCTTGGATCGGTAAGAAAAGCCTAGAAAGTTCTAGAGCTCAAAGAGTCAGAACACATCCACTTATTACACTTACAAGCTGTGACTTGCAAATAGTTATTAGATTTCCTATTTACAGTAGATAATTTACTGTAAATCAACTTTAAATCTTAATTTAGTAATGGTCTCAGTTCTTTCTTTCTTTCTTTCTTTCTTTCTTTCTTTCTTTCTTTCTTTCTTTCTTTCTTTCTTTCTTTCTTTCTTTCTCTTCATTTTAGTCTGTTTTTAATTGTGTGTGTTTGTAACACTCCAGATGTTGGTCTGTATGTTATATGAGCTGTCTGTTGCCATTGGCACAGGGCACTATAGGATTGAAATACTCGCTGACCTATGAAGAAACTCTCCATGCAGTCAGGCACATGTGGAGAGATATGTGTGTGTGTAACTGGCATGCTAATGTGTCAAGCTCTTACCACAATCCTGTGACCTGGTTTTAAAGAAGTCCTAGTGTGAGAGGTTGTATTTGTTCTCTGTGGTCCTGAGATGAAGTGAGGCATCAGAGGCCCTGAGGCAGGGGGAGAGAGGATGTGGATGGGATTCATGTGGTGTGTAAGATGATTTTATTCACAGTAAGAGAGAGTTTCATTAGGTTCACAAGAACACACAAATCCCACTCTGTCCCCATTTAACGTTCTGCATTATATGGTGAATCTCTTGAACCCTATCAATATGTGTGGTATTAACACATATATATTTCAGTTTGGTTTCTATTTGAGGCAGTACCTGACTCTGTCATTGCACATGATGTGGACCCACATGTGGTCCAACTCTTTCCCACATGCAAAGCCTGTAAATCAAGAAACGATTCACACACACACACAAGTTTTTCTTCTGCCCTCTAAGAGACCAGCAATAACTAATGACAGAAGTGAGGAAACACAGCTGAAACTACAAACAACAGACAAAGAGAGATGGGAAACACAGAGAACTCCAGCTGTGAGGCCCAGCATAAATGATAATGAACTCATAAAGCTCATCTGTGCTGGATAAGGAGATAAAGTGTTGTAATCTAACTCTAGCTAAACACCAGAGCAGAATTCAAACTGCCACTTTAATAACAGCATGTGTTTATGAGTGGGAAAAAGAGAGAGTGAAAGAGTGATAATTGTTGAAAAATAATTACATATACCACATATTACCTAGACACACATGCTTACATAAGAACACATACAAACACACACATGGCCTTAATGCACAGGTTAATAATGAAACATTGAGAATATATTGTAGCTCTGTGATGATGGGTTTGTCAGTGTTATGATAGCAGACTAATATCAGCCTGAAGCAATCAGCAAACTCAATATAACCACCGAGCCATCTGACAGCCATTAAACCCTCCATTACAAAACATTGCAGCTTAATAATACATCTGCCCCTCACTGGGGCCTGTGTGTGAGAGATGTGAGAAGGGTAGAGAGTGAATATATGGAGATATGAGCATTTGTGCATGAGTGAATCAATAAGTGTATGCCTGTGTGCTTAAATGTTAAATGTGTATTGATCAGGAATAGATCAGGGCTTATAATTCCAGCAGCAATGTTTATGCTTCAAATGGAATAATCCTCACCTCACAGCATCAAGCACCAGTATTTTTGAATAAATAAAACTACCTAGACTTACATGCAGAGTCATGATCATATACCATCCTGTTCATTCATCCCTTATGTTGTCCCCCAAGGTTCTGTGCTGGGACCAAGACATTTCCTGATATATATACTGTATATACTAGGCTTACAACTAGCTTTTAGCCACACCTGCCGGTGACTTCAGAAAATGTACTCGCCATAAATATTTTTTACCGGTTTTGAAACTGTATTTGCAAAAACAGGCAGTAACGACGCCAAAATTTTAGATGCCAATGAAAATCATCAATTCTATATTCTAATATTGATACCATAGCTAAAACTACTAGCCTAACTAATAGAAATTTAAAAAATGAAATAAAAGTAAACAGTCAGTATTAAAAAAATAAAAAATGATCAAATTACAAGTGATAGCTCAAATGAATACAGTATACAAAGATACAAATTAAATAAACAGTGTTTTTCAGCTTTTTCAAATACGTCTAACAGTAGTTCTCAGGTATAGAAATTGAATAAAATAATAAAATGTAAAATAACACTCTATAGTATTCACTGTATAAATTAAATATAGATTAATCCTTAATAAAGTAACAAAAGTTATTCAATGAGTTTTTTTGTCTTTTGTTGTTTGATTTACATTAAACAACATAGACTGCAGTAGATATATTTGCTGCTGTCACTTTAAGATATAATGCACAGATCCAATATACTTATAGGCCTACCGCACACATGCGTTGTCTTTTTTCACTTGCGATAACCAACTATGTTTATCAGTATGCTCAACAAGGCAGGCATTTTTTTTATATATTTTGTGTGAATTTGCTCATTCAAGCGCAAGAAGAGGTGAAAGAGAGCTCAGTCAGTATATACGGCTGTCTGGCCATGCACTTCGGATGTTTGCGCACAGAAAACTTCCCACACTGCACGCGAGGAATAAAATTAGTTCCATTTCGCAATTTCTTGTGCTTGAATATTTAAATTGGAAAAGGATTAATCTTTCGTGATGATACAGCACTGACCCATCAACTGTCCTGAGCTTCATTCACATTTGTTCACGTTCATGTTTTCACAATATTTCATTGTTAGGATTCATAAAAATGGTACCGACCAACTGGTGATTGAAACAGTTTTATTTACCCGCAACGCCAATTTTTACTTGCATTTGATGCTTGGCGAGTGTTAATTTTATTTCTGTAAAACATGAGCACCTATGAAGCCACACTGGGGATGCCTCTGCCTGTGTGCCGATAAAGGTGCCTGTGTGTTTGAAGAGAGCTGAGGGTGTCTAATCTCTCGCCAGAATGTTTTCTCTTGTACTGTTCACACTTTCCAGCGAATCACAGAGGACATGAGCACTTTCTGGATTCTTAAAAACGTAGTTTCTTTGATCTCTCTCTGTGATTTATTTCACTTTAATTGTTAATTTACAAACATGCAGAAAGAGCAGCATTAAATAAGAATTAACAGGGGAATTGTTTATTTCTCCTCTTATCTTAAAAATTTGAGATTGAAATAGTCACTTGCGGGTTTCTTGGTAGAATACTATGATTAAGGCGCCTCTGTTTTCCATTTTGTTAGGATGGATAACATTATTATTTCTTTTGTGTGTCTCTAGGTTAAAGGGGTGGGGGTTACAAACACAAAAATAGAACACTCCAGAAACACATATACACACATGGCCTATATGCTTGTCGTTGCCGTATATGTGGTTTGGAAATTGAAGAGTGTATACAGACTCTTCCTGCAGAATAATTAAGCTAAAGAGAAATGACCAGACCACTGGGGCCAGCATAACCTTCAAAGTAATACATAAGAGAAATAATTGTAATCTCTTCATGCTTTTGTTTTGTATTTAGGACAATAAATTATGTGATTTTCTTTATGCATCTCTGTTGGTGAGACCCTCATATCACTTTGGGGAAGTTTCCTATTTTCTCTCATATATTGTCTTCAAACACAGCAATTGCTAATTAAATAATCATATCTTACGTCAGATTAGACAATATATTTATAAGTCACATGAATGTTTCTGCACTATGTAATTAAAGATGATTATAACAACATTTAGTACTTGTATTAATCAGCAGCCTAGAACAATGAACTCACATATAAATTCTAACAAAGAGCTAAAATTCCAATTTGTGTATTACATCGTAATAGATGATTATTATTTGTATTAGCATGGCATAACAAACATTATTGACTACTGTCTTCCAAATACTTTTGATTACCATCATTTTTCATCGGTCTGGGGTCTCAGGTAAATTTATCTGAGCTGGTTATTTTTGGCTGGATTTTCAGAGCAGATGAGCTTGTTTGAAACGTAATCTCTACTCTTGTCCTCTGAAAGGCCTTTTCACAATGTTCCCCAATGTCTCAACTTTGACCCAATTTGCCACTGACCTTTTGAACCACATCCAGTGATTACCAGACAATGTATGATGTTTTATTATGTGGTCTGTGCTTAGGTGAAAATCCAATCAAGATAGACGACAAAACATCAAAGGCATATCATGAAATAGAGAAAAACAATTTATGGAAGAAAGTAATTTTTTAGTTTGCTTTCATTGTTTGTACTTTTTTCTGTGAACATTTTTTTTCTTAAAGGTGTCACTTTTTGAGGGTTAGCAAAAACGCACAGTTTTGTGCCTGGCCCTTTAAATGCAAATGAGCTGCTGCAGAGGACGGGTTTCAAGAGCTCGTGTGTGTTAGCAGCTGCCGCAGACACACTAAAATGACATTAACTGTTCTGCCTTAAATGTTAAAACGGAGTCAGACAAAGATGGAGAGACTCAAGAAGAAGTGACAACATGTAGAATGCAACAGGACATCTCTGAATGGTTAGTTGATGAATTTATGTTGCTGATGTGGAGTTAACTATCTTCAATTAGCATATTCTGTCATGATAATCTATAAATATCTCATATAGGAACTGTTGTGAGCACATAAACAGACTAACTCAAGCGTAAGTCCTTTCATTTCCTGCCGCTAAGGTGACCTGCTCCAACTGAACCTCAGTGTCACGCGATCACGGTCAACTTCACGGCAGCACTCATCTATCAAGATAATATTTTTACAGTCCACCAGTGTGCAATGATCAGCCCATGACACAGAGATTGCAGCACATAGCAAAGTTTTTATGACATTTATATTTAACACTGAAGCACAGCGGGAAAAGGAAATGACTGCCCGTATCACCCCATGACACGCAGACAAGAAGAGGCTTTGTTCCAAAACTAAGTAAGCTGCTTTCTGTCTACTAGTCAGATTTTTTCCTTCCTGTCTTCCTAGTCTGAAGAGACCGTCTTTCCAACATGTAAAGTGACCAACCACAGTCTATTTCTTCCAGTCTTTATCTACTCTAATAAGTCATAAAAGACAGATATGGAGAAAAAATAAATAAAACTGTTAATGGCTGTACAGAAAATACTGATAGTTGGCCCAAAATAAAAATTCAGTCACCGTTTTCTCACCCTCTTGTCGTTCCAGACATATATCACTTCATTTCTTCTCTTCTCTTTGTCAAATTCATTCTTGTGTTAACCAAGAATGGATTGGTTTAGCAAAATCGTTTTGATAACTTTTTGCCAGCCAAGTCTGAAGATGATGTGAGACAAATTTAATGAAAATCAGGTAAACCATCTAGGTCCAGTTCAAAAAAGTCGTTTTTTCAGACAAATCAAAATGTTAAAAGTTATTAAACAGTTGGTGGCACTAGAGGGAATGAGTTAGAGACTCCAAATTTGCTGTGGTTGATGTTCAAACTACCCTCCGTCAATCGTCTATATCCTCTATGTCATCTATAACAAATTTCATAATTTCCCAGTAGCGGTTCTATGGGCATCTATAGACATAAGAGCAGAAGAGGAGGGGGAAAAAAGAAAGAATAATAATATGAAGAACAATAACAATAGGTGCCTATGCACCTTCGATGCATGGCCCCCAATTCATTCAATACTGGAAATTTCAGTTAAACAGTTTAATAAATTATTGAATTTAATGGTGTAGGTTGTTAGCTTAGCTACATGCTAAAGTCAAAACAGATTAAGCAACCTTGAAGTTGCCTTGCTTTGAAGTTGCATCTGCCAAACGAATAAATGGTATAGTGTGACAGGGTTTCATTCAGGACTTTTTGTGGTCTTACTTTTTTTTCTCCAAAAACAAAGAAGAAGAAAGGAACAGACAAAACCCACAGAAAATGATTTACTTCTGCAGTAAACCTTTTTGGAATGCTCCACAGATGGTGAAGCTGTCTAGCGTTTAAACAGCCTCAGATTCTGACAGCGTAGCTTATTCCTGTTCGCAGTGTGTAATTAGAGGCATGTTTCGTGGCTTATCGTGGGCAGTAGTGAGTCACTCTGACAGAGGAGTGCCGAGAAATGGAAATCACTACGCGCTAAAAACAAGAGAGACCATGAGGAATGCACTGCAAGGGCTGTGGGGAGTGCTGAAGTGCCCACGGCACTGAAAACACCAGCTGCAGCTGGCAGTTGCCCCCCTGTGCCAATGCAGAGATCCTCTGCCTGGCACAACTCTGACTGACAGCTGGGTCAAGAACACCCACGGTCAAATCACACGCTTCTCTCCCCCCGGATTTTACCCATCACTACAAGATTTCAAGGTGATGTTGTTAATTTTTACTGTTAAAATATGTTCCGCTTTCAATAATTCCAACTTAATATGCAGACAACTATAAGTAAGCTATGGATAACCCCCCTCTGTGGTGCTATAAAATGAATCCTCACTTTATTTGGCTCAATCAATTCTATGTTTTGGGTGGGACAATCGGTTTGTCTAATCTGTGGTGAATAGGGGAAGTGTTCTGGAAACATGTAATAGTCAATAAAGGGATTGTTCACCCTTATGTTTTCCAAAACAGTATGAATTTCTCGGAACATGAAAGAAGATATTTTGAGAAATGTCTGATGTTATTTTGGCCCACAATGGAAAGAAATGGTAATTAACATTAACATTTTCAAAATATCTTATTTTGTGTTCTGCAAGAGAGTGAAAGTCATACAGGTTTGGAACAATATGAGTGTGAGAAAAACTTTTTGGGAAGTGGAAAGTGTCATAGGTAGCATCAAATGCGTTGTGTCACAGAATTAACATGCTATATAAAAAATATCTGGGGGGTATTTTGTGCTAAAACGTCACAAACACACACTCTGGGGACATCAGAGATTTATTTTTCATCTTGTGAAAAGGGCATTTTACCACCCCTTTAACTAATCAGTAATATCAAATGAAGGCGATAGTTCCTTAGGTAATCAATAATTACTTATCTTATCTCATGATTAGCCTCATTAATATTTATTAACTAACTGAAAAATTATAAAGAATATTATTATGTGTTTGAGATGTAATCAGTCATCCTTTTTACTCTGAACATAGTCATAAAATGCATCACAATTACTCAAGTGTTACCTAATCATTATGCAGGAACTACTAGTGACCTGGACCAGTATTTTTAAGTGTAAAATATGTTTTTCACTTTATGGTTTATATGGTCCAGAATAATGGTCTATATGGTCCAAAATAATGGTCCAGATCACCAGTAGTTCCTGCATAGTGATTAGTTAACACTTGAGTGCATTAGTGATGCAGTTTATGACCACGTTGAGAGTAAAACAAGACAATTGCTAACGTCTCAGACACGTTAATGTTGTGATTAGTAATTAATGAGTAATTCTTTATAATTTGTCATTAATACTTATTAGTTCTTAATGATGCCAATCTCATTAAGTAATTATTGATTACCTAATAAGGAACTATCTCAGTCCTAAATTTGATTACTGATTAGTTAAGCTTGTTTCCATATTAGTTAATAGTAGTATTTGAAGTGTTAATGTAGAACTACTCATTAGTCATTCAATACTTTCTGCATAGTTATTTATTAAAGATGGACCATTATTCGATAGTTTTACCCTCAAGTGTTACCTAGTCAATCTGCAGGAACTCATATTTTTGTTCTACTTTCTAAAATAATGGTCCAGATCTCTAGTAGTTCTTGAAGAGTTATTCATTAGTCATGCATTTTATGATCATGTTCAGAGTAAAATTGTCATAGGTTTTACCTCACATTTCCATCTTTTTCCCTTTCATGAGAAAATAGGTCTAGATCAAATACTTCCCGTGCACATGCAGTCTGTAATTAAACATTAACGATTTCAAATGACTCTGCACAGCTAACACACAACAATACACATACATCAAATGATATGTTAATCAGCTGTGTTATGGCTGCAGTCAGACAGAGACACTGTCCCATAACAGACCAATAAAATGATAATACAGATGATGCTTACAGATGATAACAATGATGGATCTGTTCTCTGCAACATAGCACTCTTTTGAGAGAAGCTAGATAAGCACACATGACCTCTAAAAAGTTACACCTTTCTTTGGGTGTTTGGTCTTTCTTCTTAACTGAAAATCTCTCTTTTTAGACTTTCTCTGGTTTTCATAAATCCAGTTTCCCAATCAAACTCAAAGTGTTCAAGGAGTAAAAGTCAAGGGAGGTGTTGCTTTAATTAGGTGAAATAGATTTGAGATAAATGCAGGGTTATTTGTCTTGGGCAGGAGTGCTGGTCGATATCTCAGGCCGTTAATTAGACCTGCTCAGGGGGCTGCCATAGATTGCAGGAAACAGCATTTCCACAAATAGGTGCAATTCGCTGAGCTTTAAATGATTTGTTTTTTGTTTAGTTGAAATTGATTGGTCTGTTTAGTTGCCTCACTTTGTTCTGACACATTCTGAGCTCTAAACACCAGTGTCCAGGTACATAACACATATAACACAGGTATAACACATGTATTGTCCTCAACACCACTTTCTATAATTTTCTTTTATAAGTGTTTCATTTTCAAGTCAGAAGGAGTCACATAGACTAATTTAACAGGGTCAGCAAGTGAACTGGTGCTTCATTCTTGATGGTGTCACCAGGAAACACCCATCCAAATCACTATTTGAAAATTTTTAATGTTAAAGGTTGGGTAAGTGGTTTTTGAAATATGCTGTTTGGAAGTTAGTCAGACCGACAACACAACCAACGTGTAGCCAATCAGCAGTATACGGTGGAGGAGAGAGAACGAGCAAGAGGGAGATTTGAATTGAATGCAGAAATGGATGAGACACAATACAAAGAGAAAAGATCAGAAGAAATCACTGTAAAAAAAAAAGGGGGGGTTATTATTGGGCAAGAGCTTTAGGACCCGCGTTAATATTAGAAAAGCTGTCCAGCGCTAGAGAGAGCTAAGTGGAAAGGCCTAAAAACAAACGCGGACGTTGCTTTGATTTGGGTCCACACGTGAGTAAAGGTCCGAAACTCTCGTCCGAAATTTTAGCTTGGTAAAAAATAAATACGACCTCACGTTGTGTCAATCACGTTTACACACTGTCTCCGAAACTTTCGTCTGTCATAAAAAAATTCGGATCAGGTTTGATTTTCTGCATGTTTCGCATCCGTAGCAAGCATTTTGAGAGGTGTTTTGACAATTCAGAGCCACCGAATGACGAATACGAAAAAACGCATTTGAAAATTTCAGACTCAGTGTGCAAGAACCTTAACACTGGGTTTGAGTGTCACAACTCTTGTTTGTAATTACTATTGTGTACTGTACGTACATTTTTTGTGCTTCCTTGACATTCATTATCTGTGTTTTATTTTTTGTGAAGCATTATTCTGTTGCGCTTCTGCTATGATAAACAAATATCCTCTCTTAATGGCATGTGAATGAGAGACTCATTTGATTGAATATTGAAGTATGATTAGGGTTGGGTATCGAGAACCGGTTTCATTTTAGAACCGGTAACAAATGTTCTATCCATTTCAATTCCGCTTATCGATTGCTGACTTTCTCAGTCATTATCATGCGGGTGAATACAGCTGTATTGATCAACCAGGACCTGGCTCCCACAATGATGAGATTTCATTACGCACATGCGCTGTATGTCACATTGTAACTGACACCAGTATGTTACTTAGTTTAAACTGCAATTACACTCCTCACCACTAGGGGTAGTAGGGAACCTCTGTGCTTAGATAAAGAAGCAGGTGATTAGTAGAAGAAATTAGGTTGAGGAGCCCAGGGCTGAAGTTGGAGGAGCTGAACACCCAGCGCCAGCAGAAGGTGGGTGAGGCATTACATCCACATATAAAAGGAGAGAAGAGGAAATGAATGTAAATATAATAAAATGAATATACAGATGCATCACCCATGTAGGCTGTACAGTAGGTGGCGGTAATACTCCTAAGAAGTGAGAGGCCAGTAACAAGAAGAAGAAGAAGAAGAAGAAGAAGAAGAAGAAGAAGAAATTAGCTTGACTACCAATATGGAAGCATGGCTGACCTCCTTGGTCACACAAAGTCCTGGTTGGGAAAATGGTTGGGTTGTTTCATGCTCATCTATAACTAAGATGATTATGTTCATGTTGATGTTTATTTATTTGTAAAAGATTATCTTTGTGCTTCTTGAAAATATCAGATTTATTATTAGATTACTGGGGGCATTTTGTGTTTTTGTAGAAGGACTTCTCCATATATGCTGAATGCATATTTATGCCAACTTTCATCCTTGTTTTGATGTTGCCACTGATTATTGCTACGGGGTTCATGGTTTGATGTAGCTACATTAGACATCTTGATTACTGCTACGGACACCATTTGATTGGGAATCTATATGTTTGATCACGGTCTTTTACTTCATTGCGTATCATTACCATGAAACATCATCATCACTGGACTCCTTAGAGACAGCAAAGCCTTGCATCTGACTTTCAAAATCACATTAACTTTCTACAACAGTGAACTTTATAAAGACTGAATCATAAATTGCACCATATATTTTTTTTTTTGTGCTGTTTGTTTTGCAATACTGTTTGAATGTTGTTTCTTTGTTTTTATTTTTATTTTGGTGTTTATATAAAATCACAAAAGGTACTTATGTTGCTGTTTTTTACTCATTAGTTTAAACATATGTTGGTGCCTATGACCCTCCCTAAAAACAGATTTATAATTAGTATTTACTCAGAGAAGCACGTGTTGGTTATAACATTCACCATGACTGAACAAGCATTCAAAAGTTTGGTTAAGTGTTTAAAAAAAAAGACGATAATATAGTAAAACGCAACACATGCAACAAGGACATTTCATGCAAGGGAGGAACTAAATAACATGAAGCGTTTGCTTCAACACAGCATTCATTTAAAGAAATGCACCGTGTTTGATTCGATGGAGTCTCCCAGCTGCAACGACGCAACAGCAACATCTCTCACTCAGGTCCAAAACATACAGATGAGCCAACATTCGACTCCTGAGAATCTATTTGGTTTAAAATCGTTTTTGTTTAAAATGGAGATCACGATTACATACATCAGACAACTACACAGAATAACATGTTCTAGTCTATATTTAAAAAAAAAAACATATATATACTAATTTGAATAATTAATTCAAACACTTTTAAAACTAATTAATTCAGTGTCTCATTCATAAATACCTGTTTAATTAATGGATGATTCACCATTTTTTTAATGAATCTCTCGAGTCTTCTTGAATGAATGATTCAATGAAAAAAACGTTTAACAGTCGATTGTTGCCACCTACTGGAGTAATAATGTAATCAATCTTTATTTGAAGAGACTCCTTTCACTTTAGCCATGATGGGGAAGATGAGCAACGAAAAACTGGATGAACACCACAGGGCAGTGGCAAGATTTGTTGTGATAGTTGGCAGTCGGCAGTTTATTGGTGATTGTTTAAAAGTGTGAATGAATGGTAGAAATATTTTTTCTACAAGTATTTGCCCTTTTTTTGTCTCCTAAAAATATTGGAATCGGAAACAAGAATCGATAAGAACCAGATTCGATAAGCAGAACCGGAATCGCTAAAATTGAAACGATACCCAACCCTAAGTATGATAGCTGCAATATTTCAACATTTATTTTAAAGTCTGAGTAATTTTCTCGATGTTACATTTAACAGTAATTATTTAAATAGAAAATGTCTCAACACAACTAAAAGAAAGCTTCACTAACTTTAGTTTAACCCTCAGACATGCCCAAAGATCCAGTCTTGCATTTTTATTTCTGTATTTTAGGTTGAACAAAATAATTAATTTTGATTTAAATTAAACTTTTTGCAGTCACACGGTCATTTGAACATTGAGGGGAGTTTTATATCATTGATTAGCTGAGTGTTAAGTCAGCAGGGTACTGAGTGCTTCCGAGAACAAAAATAGAGGAGACCGGTGCTTGCAGTCACACTTTTACTCCAGTGAATTTCTCAGGGTAGGTTTAATTTTGATAGTCATTGACTTTATAGTCACAAACCCTAAAGTCTTGACTCCAAATATTCCCACCATTATTGTGCTAAAAAATACAGCTCATTGAATGCATATTAACTTTTTGTGACAACATTCCCCATTGAGTAGGGTTTGTTGTTCCATTTGTTATTGCATTTGTTACAGTATTTATTAATCTTTGTTAATGCTAGTACATAAAATACTTACATTTGTTCATTGTTAGTTCATGTTAGCTCAGGTTCATTAAATAATATTAACATATAGCAACAATTAATGTATTAGTACATGTTTAAAATAACAATACAAAAGTTATTATAGTTCAAAAGGGCAGACAGTCAAAGTTATCTTTTTATGTGAGTTGACTCGAGATGCAAAAAAAAATGCAAAACTGCAAAATCGCATTTGTCATCAGTCACCGTGACAGCAAGTGGACTTTTAAAGCTGGAATGAGTGGATTACGCATGCTCTTTCAATCGGCAAGAGCGGAATACCATGGATGGAACTTTCTTGGCAAGGACGATTATGTGCATCACAGTCAGGTACAATGCGGCTACTAACACTAGGTAAGGCAAAAAGTTTTATTTTCGCAACTTGTTTATTGATTTGTTAATAGGAATTTGCTGTGGAATATTATCAGGTCTTCGCGGTCCAGCTTTCAAATAATAGACAGTAATAAAAGACCCGCACCGGTTCCGGGTAGCCTAGTAGATTTGAAGAGTTCAGATGCAAAAGCCTCTAAGTGCCATTTGAAATTTTCTTCTAGAATGATAACTTTTATCAAGCTTGTATATTTAAGTTCAGTAATTTCACTTAAATGGCAATGAAGATTACCTATTAATTGTCATTTAAGTGAAATTACAGAACTTAAATATACAAGCTTGATAAAAAAATATCATTCTAGAAGAACATTTCAAATGGCTACTTTCTACAATGTCTATGTGCCCAAGCAAGCCGTGGACCGGGTGCTACTTAAAGGTTTAAATATTCGAGAACATTTGTAT
Organism: Meda fulgida; assembly: GCA_030578275.1. Lineage (NCBI taxonomy): Eukaryota > Metazoa > Chordata > Actinopteri > Cypriniformes > Leuciscidae > Meda > Meda fulgida. The sequence goes on from CM060633.1 coordinate 8,404,299, forward strand.
ATACGTATGTAAAATACACTCAACATGAAGAGTGTGAACACCATGTGAACAGCTTATAAAAATATTATAATGTTATAAATGTCTATATTAATTATTTATTAGTTACATAAATTGAATCACAATCCATTTGGTGAGGCATGAACGCTGTAGCTCAAGTTCTTTGTCCTCCTGCAGTAGAAAAACTCCCAGAAACCTGAAAAAAACACTGCTTTGAGGAACACTGAACCATATCAAAATGAACACAGAACAAATTGAACATGGATGTAATGACACGTTGATTTGACCCAGAATCACATGAACTGAGATTTTACACAGTTTCTTAATAAATGGACCCTATATCCATACTCATATGATGATAAAATCTGGATTATCCTGTTAGATGAAATTCGTTATTTTCCATTTGCAAAAGGCAAACACAATATCAGTGATGATATAGAGCTCTCTCACAATAAAGGACCTCTTATGCTGTTTTACATGTTTTACTTTATTTTTTGTAATGCTGTTGTTTGTAAATTAAAATGGTCTGCAATGTCACAAAGCACAATATCCACTCCAAAAGGGAGTTAACCATTTATATCAGTAAGCACTGTTTCTGAACTCCCTAAAACGCTACAATTGTAGTCTTGAATTTTCTTCCAGAAAATAACATCACAGTATTCATCTTTTAAATAATGCTTGTCCAAGCCATTCACAAAAAAGTGTTGCTACTTAAGTAATAATTTACTTGAGTACAAGTAGAAGTACTGAAAAATAATATGACTCAAGTAAGAGTAAATAAGTATTTGCTTTAAAACTACTCAAAGACTACAAAGTACTTTAGTATTATTTTTCTATTTTTACCCAAAATGGGGAGATGATAGCGATATTGAGCGCTAAACACACACACACGTCACCTGTTTCATTCATACTGGAAGCCCAGTACTGATTCATCCCTCACGCAGAAATTCCACAAGTGAGATTCATAGAAGTATCTATATAAAGGAAATACCTTTTATAATAACATGCAAATAGGGACGTTTTGACTGAAACATGAAGACAAACACATGATAGCGATACTATCTGTGTTCATCAAGCTATCTCAGGTATTTTCATAAGAATGATGTTTGTCTTTAAAGGGATAGTTCACCCAAAAAGGTGAGCCCATGATTTACTAACCATCAAGCCATCCTAGGTGTATATGACATTCTTCTTTCAGACGAATGCAATCAAGAGTTATATTAAAAAATGTCCTGACTCATCCATGCTTTACAATGGCAGTAAATGGCTGGAGAAAATTTGAAGCCCAAAAAAGTGCATCCATCCGTGATTAAAGCGCTCCACTTTTACTCCTGTGGCGCAAGTCGAATTACGTAGTATGCGTATGGTCGTCTGGCGGAAGCAAGTTATTTTAGATTATAAAGTAATAAATATGGGTATTTTTCTAACAAAAACCCAGGGCTTCGCTTACGAAGGCCTTTAGTATCCCACTGGAGCCGTGCAATTTGTAATTAGTAATTTGTTTTTTTCCAAAAAACTTTCCAGCCATTTACTCCCATTATAAAGCTTGGAAGAGCCAGGACATTTTTGAATATAACTGTGATTGTATTCGTCTGAAATAAGAATGTCATGTATACATAGGAGGAGTTGAGGCGAGTAAATCATGGGGTAATTTTAAATTTTTGGGTGAACTAACCCTTTATAGCAATGCTAATCAACATAGCTTGTATCATAGAATGTAATAAAATAATATACACTCACTCTGTGTTAAGAAGCAACATGAAACAATTTTCATTGTATTTCATGTATTGTGATTTTGAAAAGTAAGTCCAGGTAATATCATTTGAATGTTTCAATTAAATTTCATAATTGAAAGCAAAGAAGAATAAGTGAGAGGTTCCATAAAAACAAGAGAGATTTACAACAGTATGAATAAAAAAAGTGCATGTAAAACAATAAAAATAAGGGGGGTACGGGTTAACATGTTAAATTAAATTCTCCTTTTTTTTCCGTTCTACCGAAAATGTGCTGGGAGCCCACTGTTGCTATAGTAACGAACTACACTTTTACGTTCATCTGATTGACAGATAAATCTTGTGATCTTTTTTTACTGTTGTTGAGTTTTACAGCTTTGTACAAAGTTTGCTTCGTACATTTCGTTTATCTATGTTGTTAAAGAGGGCGAGATTTACCATTTAATTGAACTGTGTGCATGTATGTTAGACACTTACATTGTTCTTGCTCCGTCAGTGCAATAACTGGGTCCATGTTATGAGCCGAGTTCGTTTTTCATCAACTGCTCAGTGCTCTGGTATTATCAATGGGATGACCCATTTCAGGAGTTGCCATAATTTAAAATCAGAATATGAGCATATTCACTGAATTGAAACGAAAGCGATACTGATTCAAAACTCCGCCCCCCAGCCGAACTGGAGGTTTTGATTGGTTTTGCACCTGAGTCAGACCTGTCTGTTATTCGCTGAAGCGCTCCTGATCTGACTGTTATTGGCTGAAGTGCTCCAGATCTGACTCTCATTGGCTGAAGCACAGGTCTCCACCAGTAGTTTGGAAAGTGTCTGTCGTCAGCTTTCCCTGTTGCTCCGTCGGTACCTTTGTCAAAGTAAATGTAAAATAAATGTAGCGTAGTCGAGTACTTTATTTTTATTCTACTCAAGTAAGAGTAAAAGTACCACAATTTAATTATACTCAGGAAAGTAGAAAAATCAAAAAATCTACTCAAGTACTGTTACGAAAGTATTTGTAATTAGTTACTTTCCACCACTGTGTGAAACTCACAGTTGTTAGTAAGGTTTAGGGGCGTGACATTTTGAAACATGCTTGAAGCGGTTGACCAATCACTCCACACATGTCCAGCCGACCAATCAGGGCACATTATGCTTTTCGGAAGGAAAGGCTTCATAGAGACTGGAACTAAACGGGTGCGTTTCCCGAAAGCATCGTTAGCCAACTATGGTCGCAAGTTCCGTCGTTATCAGCATAGTTTAACGACTTGTGTTTCCAGAAAACATAGTTCTAACAAACATTCGCAAACAGCATTGCAAAGTTGTGTGGTTGGAACGACAGCTCTCGAGCTGTGGTTAGAAGCATAGTATCTCATTGTATGACATGTGGACTCAATAAATCTTTATCTTGAGCAAAATAATCAAGCTGGCATTCAGTACAATCTATCTCTCTTTTTTAGAATACATACAAATGACATTTACGTCTTATTTTGTTGAGATTTAAAGCACCGTTTTTGAAGAGTGTGCATGTGCGAACGTGCTCTACTACATAAGAACAAGCCTATGATTGAATCTGTAAATAAAGCAAAATAAAACTAGAAATTAGAAAAAGTCCTCAGATGCCATGTCCGTACTTTATAGCAAAACATCTAGCATTAATTCAATCTCAAACAGATTAATTAAAAGTAGTTATTACTCCTTACCTGCGTGACATCATTAACCAACATTGTTGAACGACCAATTTGCGACAATACAGTTTCAGGAAACAGTTGTGAATAGCTAGTTGGTTTCTTCAATGAGTCAATGACGCATCGTGCTATGGTAGTTAAGCAGCGGGCTACGTCATTGTACGGGAGACGCACCCCAGAGCGTTACTGACAGAATGGGAAGAGAGGTGCTGCAACAATGAAAAATATTTTTTTTTTTTTTTTTTTTTTACATTCGGGCTAAGGTCACAAACAAAAAGGTCAAACACGTTACTAAGAAACTTGGCACTTTCATGAGAGTTCATGAAAGAAGTGAAAAAGTTGTCACTTGATGTCAGTAAAAGTTTAAGATCTGAGGGGGAATCACAAATCACCTGTGTTTTCATGAAACAGAGGCCCAGGCCACTAACAGATACATCTAATGCATTTATAAACTCCATGAGAGTCCAAATCACCATATTTATTCATTTACTATAATCCATTAAATCCTTGAAAATTCCCTTGTGAATCCTGGGCCCTGACATGTGACATTTAGATCAGGTTATGCAAATGACACGAGTCCTCTCATCTGAATATGGAGTCCTGCTATGTCCTCTGTGAGAGAGCAAGGACATGCTGATTGGAAGATTAAGTCTGAATATGCAAATTCCCAAGTGCACTAGTCAACTTTAAAAGCAGATTATGTAAAAGTGGTCATGTGTTCCATGACAGTCCGTCAATAATATGTCTACAGATGTATATGTGGAGAGAAGGATTTTTGAAGGGTAAAATGTTAAGTCTTTCTTTCTTTCTTTCTTTCTTGTGCCTTATGATTGAAAGTTCTATTCTAGAATATATTTTATCAAAGTGATGTGTTTCCTCTTAGGATCCCTTGGGAAAAGCCGATGGCCACAAACCTCAAATAAAAAGCATCTCTGGAGAAAATTCCTCTGGAGAATTACACCTTATAAGACACCTAACACATGCTTTAGCAACGTCCTATATATCCATTGCTATTATTTAGCAGTCGTTCAGAAATAATGATTGCATCTGACCCACATTATAAACACAAATGCAACAGCATACCTCTATGAGACACATATTTCCTCATTTAAAATCAAACAACACATTACTCACAAAAATAATTACTCTGATATTTTCAAACTTGAACAGTCTTAATATTACCATACATCAAATGTGTATAATGATTTAGCTGAATAATTAATGGACAGAGAGAGGCAAGCCATGAGTACATTACCCTAAGGACTGCGAGAGGCATTACAGAGAATGTTATATGCCCGCTTTCATTTGAGAAAACTCTGTGTGGAAAATACAAGCTTACATCACATCCTAATCAATAAGAATTTTGAACAGTAGTCTGTATTACTTCCTCTTATTCATGATTTTGTGATTAATACTGTGAAATGTTGCAATGAAGATCTAAATTAAAGCAAGCCGTGGAAGGCTGTGCATTAAAGTGAGTTTATCATGGTTGAGCAGCGCAAAGCAGATAAAATATAAAATAAGTTTAGTTTTATTTTGTATCGTGTATTTTATGTAGATTTTCTAAATTCACTGATTTCGTTCAAGTCATACAGTGTGTTATTTAGTTATTTAATCCGAATATATATAAATAGATCATGAATATGTTTTGGACTGATTGTTTGAGTGTATTGGCTTACTGGATCAGTGGACTGAAAACCTTCCTGGAGTTTAGCAGCTGAAAATGTTCTGATTGCAAACAGAGAAGCAAAAGCAGGTTAAAGGGTTAAAGAATAGAAATTTCTGCCTACCAGGGTTACAGGTGCTTAACGTTGACAGCCCTAATTTAAATTTTTAATGTTTATATATATATATATATATATATATATATATATATATATATTCAGGTTTACAAGTACAAATTCAGTCAGTCAATAACTAAATTATCCCCACTTTTTTTTTAATTATATCCTTTTTGATCTGTTGACAAAACAATTTAAAACGTATATCTTGAACTTGCCAAACATTTCAATGCATATCAAATCAAATATCAAATCTGACAATCATATGTTATTTATTTAGCTCAGATCAGGGTAAAAACTCTATATTGTCTACTGCTAATGCACTTACATGTTCTAGAATATAAACCAGATGATTGCTATTAATATGGAAATTCAAATTGGTACTTCCTTTTTTGATGCGTCTGGTTTTTTTCCATTTGTTTTTCAAGTGGTCCATCTTCTCCTCATTTTGGTCTCTCTGTTTCAGATTTAGGTATTTTTGTCTTAGATGGAAAACATTAAGTATGAGTAGATTTTTTTTTCTTTCCTTCAGAGAAAAACAGCAGTCCCTAACCACAGAGGGAGCACCGATCTGAAAACAGAAGTAGGAATATTAGACAGGGACTCCGGCGCTGTTGTACTGACTTCAATGTTCCGCATTTCAACTTCTCCACCGAATCATTACAATATCAATGTGAGAGTAAACCGCACTCCACCATGTGAATTTCTGCCCCTGGAACCCTGCATTACGAAAAGTGTTTGTGCATTTGAGCAGAGTGGATGGGCTGTGTATCTTACTACAATACCTTCGACAGACCTGTGGAAGATGTTATATTGACCTCTGTCAGTTGCGCCCGCTCCACTCCAGCAGAAACGCTTTGTGTCCTCTGGGGTGGAACACTTTTAGTGGAACATCTTAATCATGGAACATGTGTCACTGGGAAGGAATTAACCGCAGAGAGGAAATCTCCCCTCAGGACAAACCACTGCTGGTGTCAGCTTCCTGCTCAGAGTGTTACAAAAACAACCGATATATAAAAACAGACACGCTGTAGGGATAAATAACACACGTGCACAGCTCAACTGAGATTTCCATGTATCATTTATGGACGAAGTTTAACCATAAAACATCTGGTAAGTAGCTCTGGAGTGGGGCTAACACTTTACCTAACACTTTACAAATGCTCGCCTTGCTCTGTTCTGTGATGCACGTTCGTGACGTCACGTAATACGCAATTACATTGAAAAGGTCTCACAGAACAGTCATCACAGAAAAGAGCAAGGTGAGCATTTGTGCTTATAAAACGTAAACTTTTTTTTTTTTATGACCGATCGTTTCGCTAGATAAGGCCCTTATTCATCGTCTGGTATCGTTTAAAGCCCTTTGAAGCTGCACTGAAACTGTCATTTGGACCTTGAACCGTTTGGGTCCCATTCAAGTCCTGGAATGTTTTCATCAAAAACCTTAATTTCTTTTCGACTGAAGAAAGAAAGACATGGACATCTTGGATGACATGGGGGTGAGTAAATTATCAGCAAAAGTTTCTTTTTTTTAAATGTGATGAGTGCACACACTTAATCATTATTTTCAAAAAGGTTTCAATTGTAAAATCTCAATTTCTAAATTATTATGTCATTAATTATTCATTCAAAAATATCAAGTTTTTGGGGGAGTCTCACAACATTACATTTTACAACCTGAACTAACCTTTCCTTGTCATTAAAAGATCAGATTTTATGATATTTTAAGACTTTTTTAACCTTGACACACTTTCATAAGGGCCTGCATATCTTTATATGCTCTTTATACAATACTGATTGTTTCAAAGCAGCTTTACAGAGATAAAGAGGAAAATGATTCAATGATGCAAACAGAGTTTAATTCGGCTGTAAAGCAGCCCTAAAAAGAAAGCAGAGTCATTGTTCAGCTGAGGTCAGTTCTGTCACGGTGTGGGTTTGTCTTGTCATGTTTAGTGGTTCCCTGTCTGTCTATTAGTCTTCCCAGGTGTGTCCTGTTAACCACGCCCCCTTGTTATCCAGTTTAGATCGTTTGCCCCAGTATTTAAGCCCTGTGTTTCAGTCCAGTCTTTGTGAGTTCTTGTATTGTTGTAATGCTGTATGCATGCTGTCCTGTTCATGAGTCTGGTTACCTTGTCTTCATTAAAACACTGCTGCATGTGGATCCTGCTTTTGTCTCTGCTTCAGCTGCTACATAACCAGTTCAGTGCTGATTCAGTTCTGTTCAATAGCTGTGTAAAGATCATCAAATATAAAAATGCTATAATGCAGCTCTGGAAAAAAACAGTGATGTCATCCAGATCAATTCAGTTCTCATCTCATAGTCTCAGTCCAGATGCGACATGACAAATTTCCGAGAGTAAAATGATTCCCCGTTCTATTTCTGACTTACTCCAAGCCCTCATGCTACTTCTGATATGAAGGACAAAGGGATTTGCAACAGTCACTTTGTCGCGCGAGTCCAGTGTGGAAAGTGTGGACTTGCACCATGATTATAAGACCCTGTTGCAAGAAGAAGTTAAACAAGTCTTTAGACCCCTGCGTTCCAATGCAGCTGGCTATAGGCAGCGAAGCTCACCAGGTTTGGATCAGAGCTAGTCAGTGAAGAAAACTTGTATCAAGAAGCTGAGCTGTTTGCATCTACCATCAGTCGATCCAAATATAAATTGCCTGAAAAATATCCAGAAGAAAAGTCTCTGTCTACCTCTCATTCTTCCTCAAGTGTTTGCAGTTCTGACGGCCTCACTGAGCTAACAGGTAAACAACACTTCTCATTGTTACGTTGACCACCTAAAGCGAGCCATCTACCTCCGACTGCCTCAACATACTTGAATAAAAGATGAGTTTTTCTTGGTATACCTCACAAATGCCAGACACACTGCTTTTTCTCAGTTTCTCTAGTTTGCCATCAGTTTAATAGGCTCCATCTATGCCCTCTTCTGGATGTTGGGCTTGCAATAGAAAACATGACAAACTAGTGGTGGGAAAATGGTGCAACTGAGTCCAAAACAGGTTGCCATCGTGACAGCCACGTTCCAGTCTTTGGATGTGGAGCAGGATTTTGAGTGCTGAGTTCAGGATATCTATGAGAGAACACACACAAACACGCAGAGAGACCAACCCAGGACACCCCAAAAAACAAGCATAGAATCCTCAGCCTGTATTGAGGTCTGCTGTCCTGCAGGTGACCTGTCCTGGTCGTGTGTTTGTTATCTACACCTTGCCAGCATTGCCTGCTGGTCCTGTGTCCGCCCCTTTGGCCTCCTGGGAGATCGTGTCCTGGCAAACATATCCACAACAGGACGACACTCTGACCTTGAGACAGTCATTCACTCCTCTCTGATCTTTACGTCTTGTGCTGTTTACCTTTCCTCCCCTTCCCTCTCTCTGGGAATATTTGCAATGGCATCCTGCACACGGCACGTTTTTGCAGAATACAATATATTAATACAGTATGCACAGATATCATAGATTCTATAGAATACCCAGATTACCAGATGAAAATTGTTCAGTATAGATATCCATGATATGAGTGCAATTTGTACAATGCAGTGTGCTTGACTTTTATTTCCAATGTGATGAATTTGAAGTGACATCAGCTGCGATTTTTATTCGATTGGACTGCCAAAAAATATTTTTTTTACAAAACTGAAGGAAAAAAAACCCTACAAAATAAACATGGAAAACATATACATATATAAACAACCATTCACATAATGCTTAAAAAAAAGAAGCCGGAATGCACTGTGACAGTCTTGGTGGAAATACATTCTAAAAATGTAAACAATGGTGCCCTCAAATGATTTATTACATTTTTTTGTGTGAAACATTTTTGACACTTACTGTATATATAAATAGATATTGCAAAGTAAATTTGAATAGCTACATTTAGTACCATTACAAATAACATTGAGTGGACCCAACGAGTTAAGGTGACTCAAATATTAGAGGGAAAGAAAAACAATATTAATGAGTAATGTGAACTCATTAAGTATATAATTTTTTGTAAAATACTAATTTCTTTTCATGTAAAAATATTTGTTTTATATAGAATTAAGGTTTTGACTAAATTAACTGTTGGATTTTTTTATTCACTTAAATGATACGCAGAGATTGTATTAAGGTAGCATAGTTGTATATTATTGTATATTTACAAAGCCACTGAATTTTTTTTTAGAGTGTAGAGTTGAAATGTCAATTATTAACATACTTCATGTCAAAACTGAAAAGTATTGGTATAAATTGTTCAACACTAAAAATGTGCTATTTATTTTTATCTTCATTAGATTGTCATCAGCTTAGAAACATTTGACATTTGAATAATTTGTGAGTCATGCTTGCTTAATGCTATTTATGTTGCATGCCTATGTAGGCAGCAAAAAAAAAAAAGACACCAAGGCTTTAGGATAGAGCAACAATATCCAGTTCATAATATACACTGTGCAATTGTAGAGTACGTATAGTATGCTAGTATTCCATTCCAAAAATTGATATATATTCATTTTGTTCCATTTCTGCTGGTGGCCACACCTCTCCTGATGTCTTGGGTCTTTTTATTCTTTTTTCCCCCCATCTACTCCATCTCTTCTCCCCCTCCCTCATCTGGAGACTGTGTCCCGCTTGGCTGACGTTAGTGGCGTGTGTGACAGGGTTCATTCAGCATCGGGATTAGCTGTCAGACCGCATGTGTTCACTGCCACGGTAAACAAATGGACAAGTCTGTTCAGACACGGCAGCGAGTTTTAGATGCCAGCGCCTTCGTAATCAGTATATGACAGTTACTAAATACTCAACTGCAAATCATTTACAGAATGTCCCTACATGCTCTAAGTGTTGTGTCATGAAGATAAAGTTGTGTCTTCTTGACTTATTATAACTGTTTAGTTTGACCTTTTTGACCTAAATGCTTGTAATAAAATATTAGCATGCTGCTTATTGTATAATCCTCAATATATACACTTACCGGACACTTTATTAGGTACACCTTGCCAGCTAGGTACACCTTGGACCCCTTTTTCCTTCAGAACTGCCTGAATTGTTTGTGGCACAGATTTAACAAGGTCCTGGAAACATTTCTCAGATATCTTGGTCTATATTGACATGACAGCATCATGCAGTTGCTGCATATTTGTCGGCTTCACATACATGATGTGAATCAGAAGATGGGTATATTGTGGTCGTAAAGTGATGGACTTGGTCAGCAACAATATTCAGGCTGTGGCGTTTAAACAATGCTGAGCTGGTGCTGAGCAGCCCAAAGTGTGCCAATAACATATCCCTCACACCACTAAACCAGCAGCACTAGCACCCTGAACCGTTGATACAAGGCAGGATGGATCCATGCTTTCATGTCATTTATGTAAAATTCTGACCCTACTATTTGAACCTCGCAGCAGAAATCGAGACTCATGAGACCAAGTTTTTCCAATATTTTATTGTAACAAGTGGTTATTTGAGTTACTGTGTCTTTCTATCAGCTCAAACTAGTCTGGCCATTTTACTTTGACCTCTGGCATCAACAAGGCACTTTCTGCCATTAACTGGATATGTTCTCTTTTTCTGACTATTCTCCGTTAACCCTAAAGATTGGTTGTGCGTTAAAATTCCAGTAGATCAGCATTTTCCGAAATATTCAGACCAGCCCGGCTGGCACCAGCAACCATGCCATGTACAAAGTCACTTAAATCATCTTTCTTCCCCATTCTAATGCTCAGTATGAACTTCAGCAGATTGTCTTGACCATGTCTACATGTCTAAATCATAGGCTGTGAAAAGAATGGACGTAGTGTGCGTGACGTCACCCGTAGGTTTCTGAAGACCGTTTTTGAAGCCTAAAGTAGGACGTAGCCGATCGTCGCCATCTTGGCAGCGTGTCACTCCCGGATAACCGAAAATGGGCAAAAAGGCGGGACGTGGGTGGAGCTGAGGTGCTAATACTATATGCTACTGGCCTCGCGCTAAAGTTACAGCTGATTGAAGTAAAGTTCATGTTTTTGCCCCTTTGAAATACTATAATAGTTAAAAGACGTAACTAAAAGTGAGACTGTGTATCGTGATGCACTATTATTCTGGTAGTTAAAAAGTAATTATCATGCAGTCACTTTAACAATATTGCTCTGAGCTTGTGCGAGTGATTCATGCGCATACATGTCGTCAGCGCGACATCGCACGTCAAGTTCGTAAAGAGCTTTATTCACATATTCAGTCCATTTTGAAATCTGATTTTGTCCACCTCTCAATTTCTCAAATGGATTAAACCAAAGATATTTCCTCAGAAGTTCAAGTAAATGCACTAGAAATCCGCGCTCATTCAAGGGTGTGCATCTATTGCATGGACGGAGAGAAATTAATAGATGAAATTATATTAGATTCACTCACAGAAAAAATGGAGTCCAAGCTTCTTTTTGGACGGTCTGTTAATACAATTAACCCCAGAGCAGGACATTTTAATTGTGAAATAATCCTGAAAAATCACAAACACGGCAGCGATATCAATTCTGGAATTTATTTATTTTAACAGTCGGACAATTAGCTGAGGTAACGTGACGGCTAACAGACAGCAGACAAACGGCTAATGATGACCACGATGATGACTCATGACCTATTTTTTTACAGTCTATGCTCATGACCCTATGCTCATGACGCAGCGGTGGGAATCCACCTGTCACTCAAAAGTGGACACACCCTTAATTATGCAGGAATTTAAGGCTTAATATAATTTAAATGGATGAGTTATAAAAAAATTCACCCCCTCACAGTGAATTTAATCAATACTGAATGTATTTTATTGTCAGGATTATGTTCTGTTCAGTGTGTTTTAGTTCTGTTTTCTTGTGACCTAGTTTCCAGTTTGTTTCCTTGATTAATCATTCAGTTCACCTGCCATTCAATTGATTAGCTCATTAGTTCCATCATTTTGTTCCATCATTATTCTCCCCATTTTGTTCACTTCTTTGTCCTGTCTCGTCAGTATTTTATGTGGTTGTATTCTGTTTCCTGCATCTTCCTTGCCTGTTGGATTTATTGGGTTAAAGAATGTTTTACTGATCTCATTAATCTTTGTGCGATTGTACAGCCAACTGTGACACTTATGTGTTTTGTCTTTAATAAAAAAATATATAGATAAACAACCAACCAACCAAACAAACAAACAAACAAACAAACAGAAACACAGGCTCCTTGGGGCCAATTCAAGTTAAGGTCTGTTTTTGACTTCCACCTCATTATGTAAAATATTATTCATTTTATTAATTTCAGCTCGTGGACTGTCATGCATATGGAAATGTTTTTCTCCAGTTAAAGCTGCATTAGCTGTGTTCATTGCAATGGGGAGAGAGATTGCCTCAGCACACAAATGCTTTATGAGAATTCAGCATCAGTATCTGTCTCTGTCAGAGCACAAATCGCAAAGAGGAGAACACTTTATTGCTTATATCTATCACTGGGTTCAGGGGGTGGGCTGTGTTAATGTTTTGGTGTGATGGTCTTCAATAAAACGAAGCGTATTGAATCGAGGCAAACACGGCAAGTGTCCAGCACTGTTCCTCCTTAATGTTGTGCTTAATTTTTGATGAATTCAGTAATAGAGTTTTGCAGGATGTATCGGGTCTTCTGATGTGGACAGAGCTCACATATAAAATACATTAATCTGCAGAAACCGAGACAGAAAATGAGATGGATTCGGTTAAAATGGCAAGAGGAAGATGGAGGGTTTTCTACAGCACTCTTCTGAGTAATCAAAGAAAGATATTACATATATACCTGTGGTTTCATGCTGTAGCCCAGAGCCACACACGAGTTGCCTAGGGAAGTATCTTTATAGAGACAGAGAAAGAAAGATTAAAGGAAAGTTTTTCAGGAATCTGTAGCAGCCAAAATTATATTTGAACTACACTCCCTCTGAAACCAACCACTGATAGTTTTTCCTGAACAGTAGTCTACAGTATGTCCATTGAATTCAGTATGGAATGAAAATCCCATTTGTTAATGCACGTTATTTTACTTAATATTGTTGAATAATGTTTTAATTTAATTGACATTACTGGCATTTATGTATGTTTTATTTATTTATTTAGTCTCTATGTATTTTGTTTTGTTTTCATTGTTATTCTATTTGATGTGTGCACATTGATGCTTTAACAATTTGTATGCAAAATAAACATGTCAGTAAAGAACTCAAACTTTGAGAAAAAAAGAGACAAATCAAACCATTGAAATCGATGAACAGTGAATTTAAAAAAGAGGCTTGATTAATCTTCATAACTAATTTGGTTTATGGAGGATCAATGCTTTCGCTCTAGTATAAAACCCTCCAGCACAAGTGTGAATTGTATGCCCAGCTGATAAATCCAGAATAAACCAGTATGATTATCCAAGCTGGTTTATGCTGGTTAGAGCTGATCTAGTTAGTGAACCGGCATAGTGATGCTGTTCTCAAGCCAAACTGAGCTGGTAGCTGGACCACCAGCACTCTCGCTTCACCAGCAAACCAGCAAGCAGCATCCCATTCTGGTTCCAGCATGCAAAACATACCATATGCTGGTGACCAGCAATCCTAGATTTTTCAGCAGGATGTATGCTCAGATTTTGCAAGATTTTTGGCACCCAATAAGGACAGTACAACCTGAAATCTAAAATTGTGTAGAACAAGTCAAGTCACCTTTATTTATATAGCACTTTTTACAATACAGATCGTATCAAAGCAGCTTCTCAGTGATAACATGAAAATAATACAACAAAGTTTGTTTCTAGAAGAAAATTGCATCATCGTCCACCTTAAGGCGGATCAATGATATTCTTATAATACAGTGCAGTTATAATACAGTGCAGTAAACAGCACTGAGGAAAGGAGCAAAATAACATAAAATAACAACTTAATGACTTAATGAAAATGTAAGACTGCTTATTGTGTGATGGTTAATTCTTTAGCTCAGTTAAAGCAGAATAAAACAATCACAGAAGTCAATGGAAAGTCACAAACCATGTCATGATCTGCTACTGTATGACCTTTGCTCTAGTTGACCCCTAAAGGCCTGGTCACACCAACACAAATGTTCAGCATGGAAATGCAGTCAGATTGTCGCACTTTCACATTTTTGTCTTTTCAGACCAATGCATAAAAAAAATGGCAGACTGGCGGAATAACAATGCAGGTTCACTCTATAGTAGTCAATACGTGCCACTAATAGCAGCTTGTCATAGAGAAAAATAATATTGGAATAGTATTTACGTGTTGAACAGCCATACAGATGTATATATATATATTTGCTATGGTGTTTATTAAATAACAAATACAGTAAATAACTCTTAAATAACAAAGAGTACAGAGAAAGAGAGTCAGTACCGGATTCAAACTCTGCTACTCTTTTTTCACTTTGCAAAACACTGTTTGAGCGCCACCAAGTCGTGTAACAGCATGTGACCAAAAGCGCGAATCTAATTGTTTGGCCAGTTTTCTAAGCAGTGCGATGTTAAAGCGATTAGAAACCCTCTACGTAAAAAATAAATAAATAAAAATTTGTTTAGTTGACGACATGCAGATGTTCATGTCAGACAGACACATTAACAGCCATTCAGCCGCACCAAATATTCATCTTGATGTGAACAGGCCTTAAGAGGGCATCACGCATACATTCACATATTTACCTTGTCGCCTCTCTTTTTCTTCGCCCCCGTTTGCAATGCCGCTTCTCTGCAGATTATGCTAAACAATAAGGCATGCTAATTTCAGCTCTGCTGCTAACTTCCTTCAGCTGCTAATTACAGCCAATTAAGTAGGAGACTGTCAGAGCCGATGACTCTGCCTTCTGATTGGTATTGTTCCAGTGATTACTAAGAAAAGAGAATGTCACAATCAGAAAGAGAGAAAGGGAGAGAGAGCACGCAATGCTCGACTGTCTGTGCATGATCTCATTTTCAGTTCATTCCTCACTCCTTAGGACACTGACAGCATCTACTAATGAACACACGGCCACCCTTTATGTGACAGAGAGAAAGAAAGAGCAGACGAAAGAGTGGAGGATAATGATCTTACTGCAGAGCCTCTCAGGATGTGCAAAACATTTGTTTCCTGTGGAGGACAATGATGTTGCCCACCCCCCCTCCCCCCTCCAGTAATAAATGTGGTGGGTGTAATTCTATTTCCAGTATAATTCCCCTCTGTGTGTCTTTAATTGCGTTCTTGTGTTCGTTTCGTGCCACTTGCCAGTGTCTTGCCTTTTTACAGATGAGTTTGGGCTTAATGATGTCTGTCCAAAGATTTAGACCAAGATCGTTGAACAACAGTGAATGTAATTGAATGGAAAAAGATAATTAAAGCAGCTGTAAGCATTTTTTTATTTATTTTAAAATACCATGGATAATATATACTATCTGAGATAATCACACTCACCTCTTTGTCAGCCCTATCCACCTTATTCCTGTCGCCCTTACTGTGTTTTGAATCATGGGTGGCACTTCCGGTTTTGGGGAACTTCCATTCAAAAAGGCTTGAAACTAATCATTTCAAATCATAAGCTTGCCCTACAAATAAAGCTGATACGTTAGTTTGACTGGATGAGCTGTCAATTTCCTTCATGATTTATTTTCAGGTATCATGAGAATAATGTTATACTTGGTATTTTAACGTGTTATAACAATGTCTATGGCAAGAGTTCTTTTCAGTCGCTGCTTTCTTTTCCTCATGATTATTTTATTTTATCGCTTTGCAATCCGCTGTTTAAATATGAAAAAGGACAATATACTGCACATTTGTGGTCTGTTCTCCCGAATTTAATTTACGATATATACCATTAATAATTCACTGGAATGCAAGAAAAATCTCTCTTTATTCTCTTCAAATCCTCACGTCTCTTTCCAGGTTTGTTTTCACAGGTAAATGCAATTTATAATCTGTCAAAATGACGGAAAACACTTTGAAATAGTATCACGTAATGCTGAAGTTAATGAACATTTTTGATTAAGGCAACATAAGTTACATAATACAGATATTACTAGAGTGATATTTAACCCGTCCGTTATTGTTGTGAAAAGAATCGCCCATTTGGGGTTATTTGGTATGTTGAAAGTACCTTGTAGATGCTTTTACACTCTTAAATTTCCTTTTAATGTTCGATGGAGGTTGAGTAAATTAATGTCATCTCATTGTGACACTTTTTAAACGTATTGCGTTCATAGAGCGAGCCTTTCTCTGATTGTTTACAGCTTAGCAGAAGTTACACCCATAATTCACGCAAAGCATCATGGGGCGTAGGAATATGGTGGATAGAGTGATGCAGTTATGACCTCAGAACCATTAAAAATGTATGTTTTTACTAGTAACTAGATAAGACAGCTTGGTGTGTGCAGTGTATGTTTTAGAACAAAAAGTCAAAGTATTGTCAGATTATGTTTACCACAGGCTTTATTTTACTTGTAAAATGAAAAACCCCATTATAAATCGTGCTCCCGCAAAAGGGATGTATAGTGTAACGAAATAACCTTAAACCATTTAAGTTTAAAAACTAATATTTATAAACTTATTCAGCAGGCATAAAGAGAATATATCTTATTAATTTAAACAATAAATCCACTTATATGGTTTGTGTAGCTGAAATTAAATTGCACAAAATAATTTCTGTCATGACAACTCTGAGTGTTTGGTATGGTAATGGATATGACAGTGTTAATATGTTTGGTCTTGGCGGATTAGATCTGCTAAGCTGTTGTTACTGCTGTTGCTGTTGATTATTGCTGCTGCTAATACATACACGACACGCTGCTGTGAGCATGTAAGACATGCTGCTGCTTTACAGTATTCATACATGAATTACTTGTAGCAGATCTATACAGGTGGAGCTGGGGGAGGTGGGGAGTTTCTAAAGCATTCTACAAACTGTGACAGCATACACTGACCAAGTTTGAAAGTTGAGCTGCAAGCTCATTGGCTGCTGATGCAACAGGAACCAATCAGCGGAGCCCTGTAGAGAACAATATGATTGATTGCTGGCAGATTGACCGATCAGCCTGCATCGAGAGTTTCATGGCAGAACTTTAAGATCATCAAGATTAGGACCTTTTATTTTGCACTGAACTGTATCTTTTGTAAAATCACTGTAATGAATGGTCATGTGGCATATAGCTTTAATATTCTTATATAAAATGTTTGAAAATATTTGATGTATGTTCAGTGCTGATGCAGGGTTTTCTGACTGATTGAGTTTGAGTGTTTATGGGAGTTAAAGGGTTAGTTCACCCAAAAATGACAATTCTGTCAGTAATTACTCACCCTCATGTTGTTCCAACCCCGTAAGACTTTCGTTCATCTTCGGAACACAAATTAAGATATTTGTGATTAAATCTGAGAGCTGGTTCACTCCTCCATAGGCTTCTAAGGGATCGAAACTGGCCGAACGAAAAGTTATGAAATACATCGTTAAAATAGTCAGAGTGACTACAGTGGCTCAATCTTAAGTTTAACAAGCGACGAGAATACTTTTTGTGCGCAAAAAACAAACAACAACTTTATTCAACTACTCATTTCCTTCCCTGTGGGCCTTGAGATTTCACATAGTGGAACTGCGCAAAGCTTCTGTGTTGTACAGGGAAGGAAAATGAGTAGTTGAATAAAGTCGTTATTTTTGTTTGTTTTTCACGCACAAAAAGTATTCTCGTCGCTTGATAAACTTAAGATTGAGCCACTGTAGTCACTCGGACTATTTTAACGATGTCTTTCATAACTTTTGGGCCAGCCAGTTTCGATCCCTTAAGAAGCCTATGAAGGAGTGATCCAGCTCTCAGATTTAATCAAAAATATCTTAATTTGTGTTCCGAAGATGAACGAAAGTCTTACGGGGTTGGAACGACATGAGGGTGAGTAATTACAGACAGAATTTTCATTTTTGGGTGAACTAACCCTTTAAGCGACCAAATTTGTCATGACAGGGTCCTATAGTGTTTGTTGATCGTATATCTGGATACTTATGTACATGTTTGTGTGTTTCCTGTAGTTTATTCTGAAAAAGCTGCTGGCTAGAGAGAAGCGCAAACACTTTCACTCAAAATCCAACAGGCCAATAGCTTATTTATTAAACTCAAATTCATTTTAAGATGAAAAGAAAATCATTTAATCTATGGTTTCTCTCTCTTACAAGCCTGTGGCAAATCAGATTCAGTGCATCCAGGAGGAAGCGTAGTGTGGTACTGTTGTTTACGGACTGTTTGTTGTTTATTTACAGCAGTGCACAGATGTTTGTTGATGAGGAGAATGCTCCAGAGACTTCTGGAATACACAGCACATGCGTTACCACTCCTGCCCCTTCATGGACTTAATAAGGTATAATAAGAGGGAAAACAATATGTTATTTTCAATGCATCTCTCTCTCTCTCTCTCTCTCTCTCTCTCTCTCTCTCTCTCTCACACTCACACACACACACAATCTCTCTCTCTCTCTCTCTCACACACACACACACACACACACACACACACTCTCACGCACACATGTACACACACACACACAGCGTGTGGGTTACTGTCATTCCCTCTAAACTCTGCAAAGGTTTTTGAAATTACAGTGCTCTCCAAAAACTCCTGATAAGGTTGGTTACTGTGATCCTAAAATAGACACACAGCAGATAATATCAGATTTTGGTTTACACTCCATCACATACTATTCAATCTATTCAGGCTGACATAGTTGAAATTTCTGGCACAGGTATGAAATAATGTTCAGAAAGCCTCAGGTTGCGTATATAAATATATTCAATGCAGGCTCGCATATACAAATATATCCAATGCAGGCTCATTAGAAAAACATTTCTGTAAAATTATATTTAATTGCTTGCTGCAGGTTTTGTGGCACTTTCAAATTGAAACATGAAGCTAAAAACACATTTTTATCCGAAACAGAGGAACGTGAATCTGGCAACTTTTTATCACGTTGTTTGTTGTACAAATGCTAATGTTAACCAAAGCAAATGTGAAATAAAAATGCATTTTCTGAAGGTACCTTGTCATTTAAGCTTGCATTTTAGTTTTTGAGCTCTTTTAACATGACATGTTATACAGGACTCATAACCCAACACTCTGAACTGCAAGTACAATGTTGTACCAGGTGAGCTACCTGGCAAGTTTACTACATCACAAAATGCATCACATATGTAGATGGTTATGTGATGCAAACCAAAAAAAAAAAAAAAATTTACAGATCATGCACAATGGTAAACGTGCTTTGATGTCATACGTGTTTTGACGTCATAATCTTAAAATTTACAAGTTTGAGAGTTTGAGTTACAATAACTTGTAACAGTACGAATATAAAAACAAAGAGGTCATAAGTGTGAACTACTGAGTAGGTGAGTTTTGTTTGCCTACTTGGCGTGATGATGTTTTATGCCCCCAACAATTCAATATAATTATTGTTCCATATACTCATTAACTTATGGGTAAAGCCCAGCCCACTTCTGGTTTATCCGAATACAGATTTATTCGTATTTTTTGAGAGTGCTACAGATACAAATACAGATATTGGCTCTGCTGCACATCCCCTAGTAGTTTGTTAATGCTATGCATAGATATAAGGACAGGCTGTTATCTTGCTAATTGCAAAGCCTAACCGAAAACACAAAAAAATGGAAATTTTTAGGATATTATATTCACACTAGCATTTCATTTTAGACAGCTTTTGTAATTTAAGAAATCAAAAACTTCAAATGGCTCCATGGACAGTCGCAGTATGACTTCTGCTATAGATAATCATTCAAGTAACAAGCTGAATTTGGAACTGAATACTATTACTATGTTTAACATATATTTCAATGGGAGAAATAGTAAAGAGTATGATGCTAGTATGTGGTTCCGAATTTGGCAAAGGTCAGCAG
The DNA here is from genome assembly GCA_030578275.1 of Meda fulgida. Taxonomy (NCBI): domain Eukaryota; kingdom Metazoa; phylum Chordata; class Actinopteri; order Cypriniformes; family Leuciscidae; genus Meda; species Meda fulgida. The sequence goes on from CM060633.1 coordinate 8,424,339, forward strand.
CAACAGTGAAGGGGAGAATAGCTGTTAAACACAACCAAGGATCCTGAGGCTGTTGTTAAAGATGGTTTTAGATGTACAAAAACAGTAAAAGATTCAATTTTCATGAAGAACTGAATCCACACCGAACTGCAATTGGTATTAATGTTGCTCTTACTGTAGGTAAGCAAAAGCTTACGGCAGGGGCAAAATTGCTTTTGTGGGTGTTCTATCCTCTATCCAATATATCTTGCATGACAGGGGTTAGCAATTCAAGGACACACAGATGTGGAGTCCAATTTTAAGTTACTTAACTTGTGTGCTCAAACTGACCCAAAGTCGTGGAGAGCAAGTGACCTTTTTGGATATTTTAAATGAGATGACTGAAATGATGGCGCATGGTGTATTGTGAAACTAATAAAAAAAAATAAAGTGAATTAAGTTTTTTTTTTTTCATTATGAATGAGTCGGCTGGCAATACCATCTAGAAGCAGATACGCATGAAGATCAGAGGCCAGAGGACCTCATCATTTGACTTTACAAGATATCTCATCAAGATGTCTCAGATTCTCACTACTGACAATCAAAGCAAACATTTTTGGGAGTCAAAGAGGTCTAAACGTTTAGAGGATCTGTACATCCACAGTCTTACGCAACTTGTTCATTTTATGTTGAAAGATATCTCAGCATGTCACAACTTCATGATATGTATTCTTTACTTGATAATGTACAGTAAAAATGAAAGATTATTGAGGCACCATGGGTTCCACAGATACCCCTTTTCCACCAAAAAGGTGTGTTTTGCGATGACAGACCCCGTTCTCGGCCAGTGCTTGGTCGGACAAAGCACCCGGTGTTTCTACAGACTGACGTAATGAACAGTGATGTAAAGGGTTACATTGCAACATGGTGCTTACTTGAAAAGTAAGAGCTTGGTGACTTCAGCTGAAAAGGAAATTCATTTCAAGGGTAGAGCAAGACATAAAATGTTGATAAAAGATTATGATGACAAACTTTTTCTTTCTTTCTTGATATATGGTCTGATATATTGTGCACTGAAATAGGATAAATTTTGACCATTAAGACAGAACCCCATTTTGTGTTTCATATAGTTTTGAAAATTCAGGAGTGAAGCAACTGATATTTTTTTCCTTCTTCGACGTGCAAAAAGGCCAGCATGGCTGCAACCTGGTTAGTTTGGGGATAATGAAAGGTCTTGGGAGGGATACAGCTGAAAACACACCTCAACCCCATATTTGCTATGCTAGTTTTATATGGTAGGCTAGTCACAGCTAGTAGCAGACAAGTGGTTGCAGATGTATGGCTATTTTCTCCACCAAACAGCGTCATGATGATTTCTCTTGAAACTAAAAATTTCAGACTAGAGCAAGTTATTTTTAAAAAAAAAGACTAATTCTGACTTTAATATCATGTTTATGTTAAAAGCTTGTCACAGTGAAAATGTGTGCTCTGTGTAAAGCTTTTATGCTTAAACTAGGAGTGATGTTCCTGCCACACAGGATGCGTTTAAGCTGACGAGACCCCTCGGTTATTATCTGTCTATCCTTCCTCTCTCAAGCGTTCATTTGTCAAACTCTTTTTCACTTTGATTCTTTTCTATTTCCTCTCTCTCTTTCTTTGTTTGTAGTGAAGGTGTGGTGATCCTGGCCCCTGATAGCATCCTTTGTGCTTTTCTGCTTGACTAAGACAAACGGTCCTGCTCTATGCACACACACAGACACTTGAAGGTTGACTAAGATTTATCTGTTGTGCTGTTGTGCATTCAGCAGGCACAAACATGTCCGACAGTCGGTCAATCAAACAGTGATGAGATTAAATCAGATCAATTAGCTGCCTTTCTCCTCACACTTTCTAACGAGCAGCTTACCTGTCTGCGTTTGCATTTCTACAGATAAGGATTATTCCTCCCTCTATCCAAACAACAGCACTTCAGCACATCCTGCTCACTCTCCTTGTGTCTGTCTCTCACTGAGGAACACTGAATTGATCAGAGCAGTGTTGTAGAGGGGATGTGAGAGACCTGGACCATCAACACAGATACACATGATCCTCCCTTGCTCATTCTTACACAGCAAGCAAATGTTTCAACAAAACTAAAATGCTTCCATTATGATACACAAAGGTTTCTACATAAGCATGCAACTTTGAAAGTGTGTGATGTCAACATGGAAGTCACATTATTTCCATGGTGAAGCATAGTGGGTGCCGCCATGTTAGTTTGCCCTGCAATTCAGAGAATCAGATCTGTTAGATTTACGACACATAAATTCACCCATTCCTCCCTATATACATGAAAGTAAGTGGCGGGTGAATGCAACGAGTAAATGTTCTAGTTACCCACACAATGTGTATCTGATATGAATAAAACACCTCTTCAATATATATTTTAAAGGATTGTTATTGCCACTTCCATAGACATCAGTGTGTATTGTACAAACTATAGATGTATTGTTTTGCTGGTACTTGTGTGTATTTGAATGTCTGAAACCCAAAATACACATTATGTGGTTGAAAACACTGAAGTTGTGATGTATGACAAGCACTGCGCGTCAGTCTCTGGATCAGCGCCAGCCAACTGTCACGGGTGTTGTGCGGGTAGAAGAAGGCAGGCTGAGGCAAAAGCTCTAATTCCAATATTTACTCAAAAAAATAATGAAGAGAATAAACAGATACAGGCAGGTTGGTTATTATCTATAACATATAGCTTGACTTGATTTGAATCACAATAAAACTATATTTATAATGATACTTTTTTCACCTTAGTAAACAAGGGCACTAATTTTATTAAAAAAATAATTATTAGGGGCAAAATTGTTTGTTGTGGTGAAAATTATGCCACAACTTGGAGACCATCAATGTCGCTTTCACACAATGATTGATTTTTATTTTACTTTTTGGTTTACATTATCATAGCTTTAAACGTGTGCTTATTCAATTATGAATCATTCATGTTCATAGTTTAATAGATTGAATGTCTGGGTCAAGAGTAAAACAATAAAATCTATACATAAATGGCATTAGAAGCAAAATTAGTAGCAAAATTAAATGCTAAAGGGATGATCAAAAGTTATAATGTGACCTTCATCTGACAAAAAGAAAAAAAAAGTTAGTATGAGATGTTATTAAGCAACAATGCAAAATACAAATACAATTTGGTTTGGTCAAGAGATTCAGTTTTGACCAACTATTGACATTCTGTATTCATTGTTGTCAATACAGAGCTCTGTTGCCCTCTGCTTTTATTCGCTGTTGTGTTGACTAATTGCTAAGTTTATTTGCCTCAGTAATCTCTCTTGTCTCTACAGAGTTAATCTTGCCTGTCTGTTCTCTAAAGGGGCCTGTGAACAGTTTTATATTTTCATGCAGCCACCTGGTTTTGCGCTTAGCTACAGACAGGCACAAATGTGGGCACTCTGACTTCCTGGACCTCATATGGCTGGCCAACCCTCATACACACATCTTAAAAAACTCCATTCAGATATTAATTAAAGTCTCCTTGTGTGTTTGACTGTACAGGGCTTTCCAACACACCAGGAGGGCACTGGTCTCCTCTATCTGCATTCTGCACACATACGGGCATGCACACTTGGTATGCTTGCAGCAGGCTCAACAGATGGAGTTTAGTGATTGTAAAGCAGAAGAATATGATAATAAAACCCACAGACAGACCGGATAATGCCGCGGCAACACAAGAGGAGAAAAATCATCTCCAAATATTAGAACAAGCATGTGGCGTGAGAAAGGGAAAGAAGAGCAGAAGAGAGTTTTGTGCTAGAGCCAAATGAAGCTGCCCCTGTATGTACTTTATCTTATATTAAATGAGTTACAATGCCTAAATACTGTCCTGACCTCATAAAACAATTCTGTTGTGTTTCCACAAGCTCTTGATCAGACTATTCTGTCCAAATAATTTGTGGTCAGATTCTGTCATGCCATGAACTCATAATCAGACTGTTCTATCTGACAAAATTGTTGATCATACTGTTCTTTCATGCCCTGTATATATGACCAGACTGTCTGTATTAAGTCATAATCAGACATATGATTTGACTGTTTTGTCTGAATTAACTTGTAATCAAACTTTTTGGTAAAACTTTATTTTGATGGTCCCCTTTGAATATCATGTTGACTATGAGCAGCTTTGCAACTACAACTAACTCTCATTAGAATATTAGTAGACTGTCTGCTTAATATCTGCTAACTCTTTATTGTGTTACTCCTCCAACGGACAATCTACTGACTATAAGTAACTTGCAACTATGTCAACTCATTCTAACCCTACCAGTCTACTAATACTCTACTAACACTCGAATGAAAGTTAGTAGACATGTAGGTGCAACGTTACTTCAACATAATGTGAATTTTCAGAATTACCTCATTATCAGCAATTCTTTCACATCATAAACTCATGATCAGACTTTTCTGTCAACCACAAAATCGAACTGTTCTGTCTCAATGGATTCATGATCAGATCTGTGTATAAAAACACTATCAAACTCGTGATCAGACTGTCCTGTGTGAATTAATTTATTATCAGACTGTTTTGTGTGAATTAACTTGGAATTGCTCCATTTATTATCTGATTGTACTGCATAATTAATTGTCAGACTTTATTAACTGATGATCAGACTGTTTCACAACAAAAATCCATAATCAAACTGTTATGTCAAGTAACAACTTGAAGATCGGACTTTTCTGTTTGATTCATGATCAGAATTTTCTGTGCATATACTGTTGGACTATTCTTATGATTTGAATTTATTATTAGACTTCCAACTTGTTCTCAGTCCACAATCTGACTGTTCGTTTTGAATGAACACATGATATCAGCTCAATAGAAAATAATTTTAAAATGATTGATGCCCATTAGTTGAAATCCACATTAAACTCTATTTAGAAGTAAATTATTCAGATGTTTTTGCACCGCACAAAATACTTATTCTGCAGATTACTGTTTGGAGTCTGTATTGCCAGGTGCATGCTCTCAAATGTCCAGAGCAAGCAAATTGTGACTCCATTTGCAAAGTTAATATTTATGCAGTAAGGACTCCGAGCAGATGTCAGATCTCACCCTTTATATTTCTTTTCAAAGTTATTTCTCTGCTGTCTGTAAGCGCAGAAGAATAATGAATGAATGCAGGGAACATTACTGCAGCGTGCAGCTGCGGCTGATTGATTACGGAAGTGCGGAGCTCTGCGTACAATCACTAATGACATTATAATGCCGCTTCCAGGAACAATAGAAGAGATGGAGAAATGTGACAATTATGCTGGATGAATGTGAAATATTTTTAGATATGCCGAACATTTGTAAAGCGGAAATTGCATTAGCATTTATATCTGTATGAACTTTTTGGTTGTACATTTAGGCTCATTTGTACAGACCCATCATGTGCTTAATGCAGTTCTGATTTTGCTCAAAATGGTTTGAAGGTCAACAGAAAAGACAAAACCAACACACTGATTGCATTTCTAGTGAGCCTAAGTTCTGTCACCCTAAATTCTAGTAATAACTCTTTGCCCACTACATGTATGTTTTCCAAACTGTTTTCTTCTACCTTAATTTGTGGAATAGAGTAAAGCCTAAAGTAGAGCCTCAGGAGAGGCTGTAGATGTCCATGAACACAGTCCAAATGCAGCCCAATTTTTGTGTCCACTAGGATCGTACGCGTATACAACAGTGCACATATATATGACTTAAGCAACAAAGTTGACTAGATAGAGAGCACACGCCCAATGCCTTTTAATGCGCTCACAGCCAAAGGAGTATCCTTTGGAAGGAGACGGAGCAGATCGGGGAAAATGAAGAATACCCGGGCCTTAATCCAATGCATCAAACTATTAAAATGCGGAGAGTTGTATTGATCAAAGCAAGGCGGCAGACAGCAAGGCCAATATGGGCAGGAGGAGAGATGCAGGAGGCAGGCAGACAGACAGGCAGTGTGTGTGATTCTGTATGACTGTGGGCAGTCTACTCAGAGGGTTTATGGGAGTCTCTCTATATTGTCCGTCTCTTGCTTGGTTGGTTGTGTGATTCAGCAACTGTGGGAGAGAGAATAAAGCCTCCAGCACATCAAAGATGTCTCTCTGTCTTGCTCTCTCTCTCTCTCTCTCTCTCTCTCTCTCTCTCTCTCTCTCTCTCTCTCTCTCAGTCCGATCCGGTTATCTCTCTCTCTGACAGATATGTCAGATTGCCCTTCAGATTGGGTAATGAATCTACTTTATCAAAGCCCTTTATGGCCACTTGCCTCTTGCCAAATCCACTGCTGTAGAGAGAGAAAGATTTGGCTGCCACTACTCCAAACTCCATCCTGTTTACAGTATTTGTTTATTTTTCCATGTCCATGTCCTTTTCAATCATATACTGTACACCAACAAAAGGCCATGGTATTGTCATTGTTTTACGACATGTAGCCTACAACAGCTAAAGTTTGGGAACAAGTATAAATTATTTATTTATTTACTTTATTTAATTGTAAATACCATGGTGCGTGATTATAGCAATCGTTTGTCAAATAAAGTTGCAAATAAAGTATTTAGATACTTAAAGTAAATGTGAATTATGCACTTTAAAAATGTAGGAAGGACTATTCCTTTGAGAATTGATTGAATTGTGTAAATTGGCAGTTACAGTACATACCAGAATAGATCCAGATTGAATTTGAGTTTGCTAAATCAATGTCCTAATAGTTATTTGTCTTCTTTACTGGCCATTTGTCCTGCACTGACACAGGGTCCACTTTTCGGAATGAGATGCACTTCTATGACTGAGGACACTTCCAGGACTTTCCGCATGTTCACACGTCTCCTCGTTCATGACCTGGTCCATTTGGGTCAGCCCAAGTAACCATCGGAGCATACACATCTCCATGGTGTGGAGGGCCTGCTGGTGTTTGGTAGATGCAGGGTAACACTCTGATCGGTAGTATGTGACTGGCAGCACAACTGTCTTGTAGATCTTAGCCTTCACCAATTGCATAGGACTCCTGTGACTTGGCACCACTTTTCCAGGCAGCTTTGACATGCGCACGTGTCTGGGAGGCTGTCGCTGTCTGCCGAGAGAGTGGAGCTGAGGTATTTGAAGCAGTCCACTTTCTTCAGGTCTTGACCATCTACGATGATGGTGCTGGTTTGTGGGCCGCATTCCATATATTCGGTTTTTGTGAGAATGAGCCAAAGTCCATTCTCGTTCAGCTGATCTTTCCAATGTTGCACTTGGTCATTGAGAGTCTGGCACTCTTCGTTGGTGAGTAGAACATCATCAGCTTACAAGAGCATCCATGGGTGTGGCGACTGGATGTCCGCCATTGCAGTATCCATGCAATGAATAGAAGGGGCGAGAGGGCCGATCCTTGGTGAATTCCAATGCTAATGCTGAAAGCTGACGAAATTCCCACAGGGCAGCGCTGCTAGTATCCTGGTAGAGGAGTTGGGTCCCTCGGACTTAGGCCTCAGGGACCTGGTGTGATTGAAGGGCACTCCAGATCAGTTGATAGGGGACCTGGTCAAACGCCTTCTCCAATCCAGGAACGGCATGTGGACCTTCTTGTTTTTCTCTCTATGTTTCTCCATGAATAGCTGAGCAGCGTGGATAGCATCAGATTCTGCATCCCTTGGCAAAGCCGCATTGATTTAGGGAGGTGCTGGCGGTGCTTGTCGAGAATCCTTTCAAAAATCTTCATTGTATGGCACAGTAGACGGAAGGGTCTGTAGTTGGTACATTCACTGACATCAACCTTTCCCTTCCAGATTGGCACAGTGAAACTGGTCGTCCAGACTTGGGGTGGCTAAATAGTCTATTTGGTTAATATAAAATAGCCTGCTCACCTTAAGTGACAACAACATAAAAAGAAAGTATTTTCAGACGAAGAGCAAGTTATAAAAATTAGAGTACAAAATGTGAAAATACTTCTTTTGAAATATATCTTTTTTTTATTGGAATGTGAGATTCATTCTAGTGAACAAGTTAATTTTGGACAGTCTTTTAAATTCTCTCCAAATTATGATTGGTGTAAATGTATCTGTATAAGTTTGAAGTTGTTACCCTATTGTGTTTATTCAAAAAATATCAAGTAGCTTGCAGTACCGCTGTTTCTTTTTCACTAGGCCCACATTCAAAATTGCATACTGTCTGGGTTTGCACTACAATTCACAAGGAACACACAACCAGTAAAATAATAGTATGCATGTGTGCATGTGTGTAGTTTGAATGCTCTCCATATGTATCACATCGGCCATGTTGGCATTGTCATGCTTCACTGCCATTCACAACTCCTCTCCCGTGGACTCATGGAATAATCAATTGGATCCGCACTTCAGAATCTTCATTCTTACTTTCCATCAACTGTTCTATGATTGTGAATTTGGACATACTACTCATACTACTACTTTTATCATTTTAAACTTAACAAAAGTTTTGTTAGAAAACTAAATTTTCTTATATAGGCAAATGACATAAGATGACTTATTTTACTCTCTCTCTCTCTCTCTCTCTCTCTCTCTCTCTCTCTCTCTCTCTCTCTCTCTCTCTCTCTCTCTCTCTATATATATATATATATATATATATATATCCCCTCCTATTTTGCTGTATTAATGTGAGGAATATCTCACATATGTTTTGGCATATGGATTTCTGGAGGGAATCATACATAAATATATAATCCATTATTACAATGGATGACAATCACTGATTGTTTCTTTTAGACAGTGTATATGTCTTTGAATTGAAAGGTTTATACCAGCAAGGTACCTTACAGTTCTCACAATGCAAATGACAGAAAAAAAATATTCACAAAAGGCAATGTGTTTCTTACATTTGGCACTAGGTGAATGTGATTTTTGGTTACTTTTTACCTTAAGAGGGTTTAGAACACATACATTTTTAAATACATTGACATGAATAAAACGTTGCTTATTATCCATAACATTGTTCAGTTTCTTTCAGCTGTTTTAACAGGGGTAGCTTAATACTGAACTATTAATTGTGACCAATGGGGAGTCCTCAACCTCATGACTGACACCTGGGGGGAGGCGAGCCATATGGCCTCTGGGCACAGTGGCACACACTGGCAGAGCCAATACAGAGCACAGCACTGGCATTGGCTGATCATGCCACATATGGGTTCTGAGGTGAGGTCTTCACACAAATACACATGCATATTTTTTTTCTGTTAATTAACCTGCTATATTCTCTCATTAAAGTGTGCGCTCTAACGGAGGGAGGGTTGAGAGGTTTTGTGACAACTGCTGTCCCTGCAAGAACAGATTTTTGAAACACTTCCTCATTCCGCACCCTCCCTCGATCCTCCTGTCACATTTCCCCCTACGCTCCTCCATTTCTATCTCTCTCACACCCTGAAGTTGTCAAGTAATTAATTTTCTCCATATACCATATTAACGAAGACCTGCAAATAAGCTTTAATTATGGTTAAAAGGAAGTGACAGGAAATGATAGATTGTAAAGTGGCTTAACCATATTGAGGCTTGCAAATAGTTTTCATTTCACGATTCCCAATATAGATACCACAGGAAAAATAATAATTTAATATTAATATAAATAAAGAAAAAAAATAATCAAATGGCTGGGATGTTGCTGTCAATTATTTTCTTTCAACATTCAAGTAAACAGTCAGTAATAAATGACATAGTCTAGAGTTTTCATTTTACCTTGTTAATATTGTTGCTTCATTAGTATTAAGGACATAGCAGTAAGTCTGTTAGGCTGCATTTATAATGATTAGCCTATTAGCCAGACAAAACTTGTTTACTGAGTTGAGTCAGAACTGAAGAACTGATACTTTTGACACCTCTTCTAAAAGTAGTACATGAACGCATGCTGAGCTCACAGAGAATAATTTTTGCTATGAGAGGTCTTTCTGATTGCTGAAATAATTCTATCTTCAAGGCCTCAGGGGGTCTAGAATGATGGACAATCAAACCAAAAGGGAAAGGAATTCACACTAAAACACACTGCTATTCTGTTGTTTCTGATTGTCCATCTGACTAATACTGCCCCACAGAATCTTCGTTTTACTGCCAGTCAACATACCTTTTTGGTAGCATAACTCAAATGAAACCTCAAGTCCCTAATTTGAAATGCTCTACATGTGCAGCCTTTCATACAAAATATAGCGCTGCTCACAAAACGATACAATATGTTGATATAAGCATATCGCTACGCTAAAAATACAATATAAGCATAAAACGTGCTTAGTCTAAATGTTTAGTAAAATCTAATCAACAATTCTATCTAGAAATATGTTGTGTATTTATTGTATTTAGTGTTTATATTCTACATTTACATCTTGGATAGATTTTTTTTTTTTTTAGCTCATAGCAATGCACTGGGCTTATCCTACTCTGTGAAGCATACTTGATATTATGATTTGGACTTAGGCCACAAATTAGGCATCTTAGATAATTAGATGGACAATAATTATGCTACCTAACTTTTGGAACTGTCTTCACATTTGCTGTGTGCCTGTGATGCCTTCAAATGGGCACCTAACTAGGTTTTGGAAGAGAGATTAACTTACAAATTTAGAGACTTCAGAACCTTTCTATATAATGGGTGTGCTAGCAAGTGCCAACATTTGAGATCCACTTCATCTACTGTAGACATTCTATGCCAAAATATGACACTTCTCGCAAAATATAAATGGAAACCCAATTGGGTAAATTCTCCTGTGAAACAAATAACAATGGTAACACTATTTTGTTTGTCCACTTTAGACACTCTATTAACTATAAGTAACTTTGCAACTACATGTCAACTAACTCTCATTTAGAATAGTAGTAGATTTTCTGCTTAATATTTGCTACCACTTTATTTTAACAGACATTCAACTGACTATAAGGTACTCTGTAAGTAATGTATTCTACTTACACAAACTGTAACATGTACTGTATGCCCCAATTTTTAGTAATTCATCCTAATCGGTTATTTTCAATTAATTGCTTGAACTGGTTCACAAACCAGTCTAAATAATTCATGATCAAATTAAAGAATAACTGTGAATCTTACTATGGCTGGCATCTATAGCTGACATTCAGTAAACATAATTTATAACTACTGTGCAGTACATCATTTAATTAATATTAATAAGCTTCCCCCACATACACCTTTCAGACTTTTCCTACACACCTGATAGAGATGTTTTTAAAAATAACTATTTTGGGTACCATTATATTTAGTAGCACAGAGACCTATGGCATTTTCAGAAGAATGAGGTGAAACACCCATTGAGGTTTGGTTTCACAACTATTCTCAATTTTCTGTTGAGCCACACACCCCCATAATTCTTCACCAGGGGAGCTGAAGCGGTACGGTATTGCTTTTATTCTTTTTTTTAGAAGCACTTCCTGGTGGGAATGGCTCAAAGTGGCGGTTGCTCATTTTGTTGTTCACTACACTGGGAGTTATGGATGAGGAAGCATTCTCACAGCATATGCTAACGCCACTTTTCTTTCCATCGCATGTCAGATGCCTCAGAGACACACCAGCTTCGCTTTGCTTGGACACGGTGCCGCTCTACCAGCTTTCTCTTTGTCTCAATGTTTCAAACAGACACGGTTCTGTCAGCTGAGGTTTCCATATTTCTCACCCTCTCAGATGTTTCCTTGGCTTTGGCAGAGGAGCAGACAGATTGCAGGGTATGATTTGTGTTGAAAATGGATACGTGACGAGGAAGAGGAGGAAGGGAGCAGATGGTGATGATGAGGAAGAGTGATTCATGATAACATGGGCCTACAGTGGGGTCTTCTCCTGCCACTACCGGTGCCTGCAGCTCCTGCTGTCTCTGGGAACACTGGCAGGCTGGCTGGGGGCATCATCTATCATATATTTTCATCTTCCTTTCATTTTTTACAGTACCTCACACATCCCCCATTCTCAAAGACTCCAGCCCTTGCCATGATCCATGCCCCCTCATTCATCAGCATCTTCTCTGGCTGCTCCTCTGGGCTCTGACAGATCTCCATTAGTATAGTGAGACCTGGCAAAGAGCCAAACGGGCCCTACAGGCACTTTCTCTGTTCATGGAGTCCACTATCCCTCTGCACAGGGAGGGGAGGAAGTTTTCTTCCCCTTTTCTTCTGATTTCTTTCAGCCTTGTGTGTTTTCGTGTGTGTGTCTTGATGAAGTTTCTTTCCACCCTGTGGTAACAGTGAGGTTAGCGTTACATCACTCTGATCCCTCCTCACAACGGGCTCTTTACAAATGCTTAAAGGAATAGTTCACCCAAAAATAAAAGTTCTTTCATGATTTAGTCACTTTTATGTTGTTCCAAATAGTGTGTGAATTATTCAATGACTTTCAGGGAGGTCGACTTTTAAACCAGTTTCTGTCAGTCATTTTCAGGGCACAATCTGTTGAGGTTTGTCTTATGCAACCTTATTGTCTTTTGGCACCTCTAGCACAGTAAGCCAAACGCCTTTTTAAACAAGAAACATTTTTTAGTTTGTACATAGGATATACTACCATTCAATAGTTTTGGGGCAGTAAAATAAAGGTTTTGAAAGTAGTCTCCTATACTCACCAAGGCTGCATTTATTAGGTCAAATGCAGTAAAAGAAAAAAAAAAAAAAAAAAAAAATTAATGTGAAATATTATTAAAATTTAAAATAACTGTTTTATATTTGACTATATTTTAAAATATATTTTATTCGCCAGCAGCCATCACTCCAGTTTACAGTGTCACATGATCCTTTGTGAAGGATTGTGTGACACCGAAGCCTGGAATAATTATGAAAGTTATTTTAAATTCTAATATTACAGATTTACAATATTTTTGGTCAAATAAATCAAGCCTTGGTGAGCATGAGATACTTCTTTCAAAACCATTAAAAAAATCTTAATTTTTCCAAACTTTTGAACAGTAGTGTACCACTTTAAAAAAAAAAATTAATCATATCTAAGCAAGCATCTAACAGTCACCTGCAACAGCTTGATGCAGGTTTTTCCACTGAGGTGGAATGGTGTTAAGACCCTCCACATCTGTGAGTGGCAGTTAATCAAGCTAGCAGGGTTAGTGTTAGTGCTTCTATTCCGACCCCCCCCCACCTCATACACCTGTGCTGCCTACAGCGACGCAGCATCAGCCCAGCGAGCTGAGAAGCAGAGATAGAGAGAGAGATCTTATCTTATAGCAGAGATTTGTGCATCCTTAATAAGTATTCAAATGTGTTCAATTTTTCAAAAACGAAGGATGTCTTAAATTTCTTGCAAATTGTTGGCACCAGTCTTGAATTTAACGGAAAAATAAGAGACTCACAGAATCTAAGACAGAAACTAAGACAGTATCAACAAAAATATGCCATGGTGGTTGAGGCAAAGATACTGTGCCGCATATATCCAAACGAAATGGCACATTGCACCAGAGCTAACCGTTTGCTAGTGTCGTACATCAGATGATGTGATGTTTTACTATTTAATGACTTAAAGACCCCATGAAATTGCTTGATGAGCACAGTTGTCCATTAATTATGCATTGTCCATCACTTCAGTCACTTGAGTCACTTGCAGTTCTACATGCAATCCTTGACTGCAGAAAAGTGTATTGATTTCCTCAGAATTGGAAATTTATGCACATCTCCCACCCCTTGTGCATATGCTTGGTTAAGTCAGTAAATTGTATTGCTTAATCTGACATACTGTATTTTACAAGTGAAACAAGATATTCACTGAGAAAAAATATTTTATTTTGAAAAGTGGGCATTATACACCAGGCTGTAACCAAAAAGAAAGCAAGTTTGCTAAAATAAAGTCTAAACTATTTGACTATTGTTTAACATAGCCTGTGTGGGTGATGTTTGTTAATGATTTGGACTACACTGGCTGTTTTTGATTCACTAAAAAAAAAGAACCAGCTCATAAGAGTATTTTGTTCACGCATCAAGCTAGAATGGGCAGGCAGTATGTTTCCGATTCACTGAAAGAAGAGTCAGTCGTTTCTGAATTATTGCATAATTATATGTTTAGTTTTGCATGCAGCCCATGAAAACAATTCAATATAGCACCATATCTCACCATTATTTACAAATTTAATTTCTTTACCTGAGGATTCAGCATTTGGTGGCATAGATTCAGCAGTGGGAAGCATTGCTTTTGAAAATCAGTTAAAGAAACACTAATACTAGAATATATATTTCTTGAACTGCTACCAACAATTAGTTTAGCAAAAAAAAAAAGGACTGGAATGAAGTAAATTATTTTTATCTTGGGTTTTTCACAAAAAAGGGGGAAACAATTGGGTCAATGTTGATTTCATGTTGACTATTGATATTTTAGTCAATTTTAACCAATTACAACATGATCTCAGCTCCACTTAACACATTTGACCATGTTTATATCAATTCTGCAGAATTCCACAGATTATCCCCCAAACAGCAGTTCATTATGCATTACATAAAACTGTAGTAGTGAGTGAACTCTAACCTCACTCCTGATAAACAACCCAGCAGTCAGCAAGTAGACAAACCCATTAGTTCACTTACTTCCATGGCCAGGACACAGGACGCTAATGGCTTATTACTGAAATAAATGTGGTTATTCCCTTTTCTATTAGTGCAGTACAAGCGTACCCTCTCTGACACACTAGATTAATGTGTGTGTTAAAGCAGCACAATTAGATAAAGGCTACGTCCTCCAGCCTCCACTACAGAGGCAGTCAGCTAATATCTGTGCTGTGTAGAGGCATGTTTTCCCCGTTTCCTGTAAAAAAGACATATCTGGTTCCTAAATAGATTTTACCCTGCCAAATGACTCCAGAAAGCAATTACTGCAGGTTTGCGTCGGCTGAGTCATTTTGAGCATTTTAGCGTACTATATTTAACCTGTCTTTTCCACTGGTCTTTACAAGCCCACAGTTCATTCGAAGAGGGGGCAGGCAGTATGAATGGGCACCCAATTACCTATTACTTACCTGGTCTTAAAATGACAGGAAAATTGCAGAGCCTGTCCAATGCTCTATTGTAGAATGAGTGGCCTAATCCAGATGTAGTCGCTCAGTCACCCTCGGGAGCTTTCAACCACACACGTCAAGTCTGCCTTTACCCAAACATTTCCTCTTGTGTCGTTTTAACTCTTTCCCTGCCATTGACAGATTTTACAATGCTTCTCCGCTATTAGCTATGTTTCCATCCAAATTGCGAATTTAATTTATACGCAAAATTGGAATATCGCACAAAACATTTCTGAATTTGTGAGAACAAAATTGTAATTTCCTGATAAACTGGCGATAAATATCCAAGGAAATATGGAAGTTGATGCAATACATCATGCGCCATTCACCGGTGAGAATACTATACTGTACAGTGAGTACAAGGAACTACCATAATTAGATGCAGCAAGTTTTCGGTTCGTTTAGCTAGCTAAACTTGTAAGTGTGTGATAAAATTTCTTGCATGACAGGGTTTCCACGCTGAGAGTCTGCTTGGCTCCGATGAAGATATATAGATCGTAGATCATTTGCCAGTGTCACTTGTTGTTTATTCAGAAGGAAAGCTAGGTTGTTGCTGCTTGCCTGCCATTCTCGCTTTGTCTGCACAGCATACGTGAACGCGCTGATGACTTGTGTCTGCGTGAACAGCCAGCGCAGTGGTATGCAAACACACATTGACCGACAGGGAACACATACTATAGAACCGTTCGGACCGAATGCAATGATTGAACAAACATTTTATGGTCCTACGCCTTCCACAGACGACATATATTTATAAAAAATATATTTGGACCGCTTAACAGAGTGATTGCTATCAGGATCTGAGGAGACTTTCAACCAGCATAACAAAAAATGTTTCTGCAGAGAATCACCTCAGACTTAAATGTATCCAATGTTGTTTTTTATTGTTGGTTGTATTAAAGTGAGTCACAGTGTAGCTACTTCAAGTCAATAAAGTACAGTACAGTACTTGTCACGGGCTGGTTGCAGCAGAGATACAACTGGATCTAAATGCAGCTGTCTTATTGATAACAAAAACGAACAGAAATACTCCGGTTTCTCAGGAATTCAGTAATCCTGTTCAGTTGTCTGTCGTCGTCACTATTTAAACACAGGGCATAAATACTCTGAAAACTAAGGGAGAAACTAACTAGACAAACCTAAACTAAGGACTCTAATCAAATCTGTAACCAAGGAGACAAACAGGAAGGGGACGGACTAAAGTAATTAACAAACTGACAGAAAATCTCAATGAAAACTGAATGAAAAACAGAACATACATGTAACATTACCTCTCACCTCCCAGAAGGTGTGTACTCGCGCCATATAAGTCCACAAGGTTGGGAGGGTGGGCGCCCTGGAGGCTGATGAGGGGTTGGCTTAGAATAGAATAGAATAGAATAGAATAGAATATACTTTATTGTCCCCTAGGGGAAATTTGTCATGGACTCAAGAGTGCGTAGTGCATAGTAGTAGCTGCACTTACAGACAATTAAATGCAAATAACAGCTAAAGACGTACACATAGACCACATAAACACACATGACACACCCAAGAAAAGATTAAACAAACAAATAAAATTGGAAACAAATTACAACAAGAAGAACACCAAGTTATTGCACACTTCCCAGGCCTCAGAGTACAAGTCTATTTCAAATTTTGATAGAGGTAGGTACGAAAGAGTGTTTAAAACGGTTCAATTTAGTTTTGGGGATTCTGTACCTTCTGCCAGAAGGCAAGAGCTCATAATCCGTTTGAAGGATGTGGGACGGGTCCAACAGTACTCTCCGCACCTGCCTGAGTACAGACTGCTCATTGATGGACTGAAGGGAGACCTTTTCAATCCTCCCCATCACCTTCATAGCAGTCTGTATCAGTCGCTGTATTTTTTATTTAGACTGTGTGGGGTATGCACACATAGTGGTGCATACCCACTATGTAGGTGGGTATGTTCTGTCCTGTTCTTAGTAGAACAGGAAGCCTCCAGGGCGGCGCCAGCAGCTCAGGGACGGCCTCCATGAACGTGTCAGGGAGTCTCAAATACGTGATTTGAAATCGCTGGTGTTTCTGACGTCACATATGTATGTATATATAACCAAGTTATATTTAAGCTATTTTAAGGCATGAAGATTTTTTTTTTAAGGAAAACATTTTTAAAGATGTTTTTGGTAATCAAAGATGAGTTTTAAGGGATAAAATGATTGAATACAGGGGGACTTTAATGCAGCATCCAGAAATGCACATGTAACATACAGTATTCACTTTTCAGAAGTTGTGATTGTTCATATTTTGCAAGGAAGAACATTTCTGTTGAAGTTTTATACAGTGAACATATGTTACAAAATCCCTGTTTTATAAAAAAAGACTGTCTGTTCCACAAGTCTTCCTGTGAAGTGTGGGAGTTTTGATTGAGGAAGAATAAGAACTTAGTTCTCCACATGTATTCGCACCTATTTTAAAAAAAAGAACAAAAAAAACAGTACCTTACAACACTGCATACCAATTAGTTCTCTCAACCTTTCTCTGATTCAGCTGTTTTCTAGAAACGAGGGCACGTTTAATTAGCTAGAAAGCAGACAGGTTTATGTGGGTGTAATATTGTTAGAACATTCTGATTATTCAAATTTCTAATTTTAATTCATTTTTATTTTTTTTCCTGATGGTTTCTGTGATGTATGGGTATATTTAACTGGTCCTTTAATTATAACTGCAGCCCAGGTTTTTACAATGCAGGGGTTGTGATGGATTAATTAAATTCAAATTCAACGAAACTTAAAGAGCATGGTTCAGTTTGCCCCTGCAGGTAGATGCTATACCACTATTGTTCTCCATTGACATCCACTGAAATGTTAATTATTTTGGGGATTTTTTCCACCAGCAACATACAGTATAAATCACAAATATGTGAAGTATATACAGCTAAGGTGAATGACTCCAAAAAAAAAAAAAAAAGATTTAGAACTGAGTGCCCTTGCCATGAGTAAAGATTGTAGCTAAGCAAATGACAATGAGAGGAATAGGAATAGACAAACATACCACAAGATCCATTGGGTATTTGTAGTTAAGAGGCTGAATCCACAAATACCTTAAATGGTTGAAGTGCAATATAGAACCCTCAATGCTATCGATCCTGCGTGTGACACGTTTGCATATTCCGGCAGACGACATAATGCCTTGTTTGCATGTGCTAGAGGTAAGAGTGACAGCGCCACAAACGCTAATCCAGGCCTGTTAGCGCTGCCACCCTTAAGGATTTCTCTATCAATTTCCCTCTCTGTGACCTTGTGGATTAGGTTTCAAGGTCACAGCAATATTGATCTGGGCTCAGGTCAGCTCAATGGGCAGGTAGAGCTTAGGTTAGCAGAGAGGTCTCTGATGAGGCGGATTTGTCCCTCATGCAGATCGAAAGGACGTGGTTGACGGTGGGCAATCACAGGATAATCATTGTGTTTAGAATTAGCAACACTAGAGACATGTTTACCTTTCTGTACAGAGGTCATGAAACTAATTTTCCTTGATATTTTGACATATTTGACTCATTCTACTATGAGAACATCCTGCAAGTTCCATAGCTTCAACGTCCTATTCAGAGGATTTATTTAACAATGCTGCAAAAATGGCTCATTTGTATATTGTGGAATTTGTGACATTACACAAGTAAATACATTTGCATATGACCACCTCTAGAGTGAGACATCAATAAATACTTTCACATCATCGCATTATTCTATAGTTTCTTCCCACACTCATTCAGCCTATGGATAAATGTTTTCAAAACACTTATGTGCAGTAGCAAGGGGGTGTTGATACTTTTTCCTATGCAATGACGTTTTCCGATCATAACAGTGGCCATTTACTATGTGTACTAAGTGTACTAAGTGTTAATGGAGCAATCCCTTAAAACAGATCAGGCTTTATTCGTCAAGTTTGCCAAAAAGAAAGTAATTTTATAAGACATTTCCACTGTAATGTATGATATGTAAATTAAATGATCAAGTCATGACAACATATGCTTTTACATTACTTTAACTCATCAATAAAATGTAACCAATTTCAACTTCATTTTTAAATGATACAAGATTCAACTAGGCAGGATTTAAAAACAAAATGAGTTGAAATGACATGTACAGCCAATTTGATTGCACTTAAACACTTAAGGCAGCAGCTGAACTTGTTTTTAAATTGAATTAGGGGAAACATTTTAGTGTTGTCACAGTGTTGATGAAGAATTGTTTTATTATATTTATTATATAATATAATATTTATTATATTATTATATATATTTATATATATATATATATATATATATATATATATATATATATATATATATATATATATATATATATATATATATAATGTGCAACAATGAATTGTCCACAATAAGACCAGAAATGTATAGTCAGTTTTGAGTTCATGCTGACTTTGCTGACTGTTGACATTTTGACTATACATTTTGATTTGCTTATTGTCTTAAAATCATTTGTATAAAAATGATCATGTTAAATGTGGCATAGTCAGAAAAACATGTTAGCTGTTCCGTGTGTTAGCCATGCGATGGACTGGTCATCTATCCAGAGTGTTCCCTGCCTTGCGGGCAAGTGGGAAAATGGATGGATGAATTTTTACAGAATTCTGATGCCAAATGGCCACTGTAC
The DNA here is from genome assembly GCA_030578275.1 of Meda fulgida. Lineage (NCBI taxonomy): Eukaryota > Metazoa > Chordata > Actinopteri > Cypriniformes > Leuciscidae > Meda > Meda fulgida. The sequence goes on from CM060633.1 coordinate 8,443,933, forward strand.
CAAATGTTCTTGTGTGAAAGTATCCTAAGTAAAGAACTTTGAAATCTGAAGAGACATTTGACATCAGTCAGTTTGAAAGAAGACTAAAGCTCAGCTCTTGAGCCGTTGTGCAGGTCAGCCAAAGCTCAGGCCTTTGTAGAGAGTGAGCAAACTAGCTACATCAACTGAACCTTAGAATGAAGGGTGGGAAATATGTATAGCTAGAGGGCTTAAGGCACAAGTTCAGTGTCTTCTGTTTTCTTATGTGGATCATTTTCTGTGTTTTATCCTGGTCCTGGGTTTAGGCCAGAACTCCTGTACATGTGAATTGAATTAAAAATATTTTTTATTGCGCAGTCATTTTTCTAAATGAAGGTTTGGATTCTGCAACACTGTTAATTTAAAAAGGGTTTGCTGTCGTTTACTTCTTTTTGTTATTCACATTTACTATTTCAAGTTTAAAAAGGTTTAAAATTGATGTGAAGTTTTAAAAAATAAACTGCATTATGTGTTTATTTGTGTTTGTGTTTAACCAATGAGGTGTTTATAGGATGACCCCTGAAGTTCAAGGGAGACGTATCATTTGTGATGGGACGTTCGGATCATTTTACTGACTCAGATCTTTGAATCTCGTTCATCAAAATAAACTAATCTTTTTTCAAGTCATTTCATTCGTTTCATTCGATTCAGCAGAATATAATTAAAAATGTTACATGTTAAAAGCCAAATTTCCCAACACATCTACTTAAGCGACATTGTAGCTGCCCCTTGGTTTCCAAAAAACATAACCATCACTTTACTTTAAGTCGTTGAAGCACTGTGCAACTACACAAAGAAATAACAAAAATAATTAATACAATGAATATGCAAACAAAAAAGACATGATGAAAGAAATACATACTAATGAATATACATATACACAAAAAAGGACATGAAATAAATAAGAAAACCTAAATCAATCAACAAACAGAGCCCAATGACCCACAACACCATGCAACAAACAAACACATTTCACTCAGAAATAAACACACAAAAATATTAACACTACCTTCTCTGCTTGCCAAAGGGGTACAAAGCTTAATTAACCAAAACTTCATCTCCACGCCATGAGAAGAAACACAAGTTGCTCTTCCCTCCGCTGCAACGTGACTAGTGACTACAATACGCAACGTCCTTTTAAAGTAGGTACGCAATGTTGTGTGAAAAAAATTTAAAGTGACCCACTTGCAGTATATTTAGGCGGTCATTTACAGACATTGATCACTAGTCTTCGGTTTGAGTCTTTTCTTATTTTGACACGTAACTGTATGTTGTTATTATATACACTCACCTAAAGGATTATTAGGAACACCATACTAATACTGTGTTTGACCCCCTTTCGCCTTCAGAACTGCCTTAATTCTATGTGGCATTGATTAAACAAGGTGCTGAAAGCATTCTTTAGAAATGTTGGCCCATATTGATAGGATAGCATCTTGCAGTTGATGGAGATTTGTGGGATGCACATCCAGGGCACGAAGCTCCTGTTCCACCACATCCCAAAGATGCTCTATTGGGTTGAGATCTGGTGACTGTGGGGGCCATTTTAGTACGGTGAACTCATTGTCATGTTCAAGAAACCAATTTGAAATGAGCTTTATGACATGGTGCATTATCCTGCTGGAAGTAGCCATCAGAGGATGGGTACATGGTGGCCATAAAGGGATGGACATTGTCAGAAATAATGCTCAGGTAGGCCGTGGCATTTAAACGATGCCCAATTGGCACCAAGGGGCCTAAAGTGTGCCAAGAAAACATCCCCCACACCATTACACCACCACCACCACCAGCCTGCACAGTGGTAACAAGGCATGATGGATCCATTTTCTCATTCTGTTTACTCCAAATTCTGATTCTACCATCTGAATGTCTCAACAGAAATCAAGACTCATCAGACCAGGCAACATTTTTCCAGTCTTCAACTGTCCAATTTTGGTGAGCTCTTGCAAATTGTAGCCTCTTTTTCATATTTGTAGTGGAGATGAGTGGTACCCGGTGGGGTCTTCTGCTGTTGTAGCCCAACCGCCTCAAGGTTGTGCGTGTTGTGGCTTCACACATGCTTTGCTGCATACCTCGGTTGTAACGAGTGGTTATTTCAGTCAAAGTTGCTCTTCTATCAGCTTGAATCAGTCGGCCCATTCTCCTCTGATCTCTAGCATCAACAAGGCATTTTCGCCCACAGGACTGCTGCATACTGGATGTTTTTCCCTTTTCACACCATTCTTTGTAAACCCTCAAAATGGTTGTGCGTGAAAATCCCAGTAACTGAGCAGATTGTGAAATGCTCAGACCGGCCCGTCTGGCACCAACAACCATGCCACGCTCAAAATTGCTTAAATCACCTTTCTTTCCCATTCTGACATTCAGTTTGGAGTTCAGGAGATTGTCTTGACCAGGACAACACCCCTAAATGCATTGAAGCAACTGCCATGTGATTGATTGATTAGATAATTGCATTAATGAGAAATTGAACAAGTGTTCCTAATAATCCTTTAGGTGATTGTAGGTATTTTTGCTTTATCAAAGTGATTTTTACCCATCATACGGATAAAGTTTAAATAAACTCTTTATTACCACATTCAATGTTATGGAAAAGAACCATCATGACAGAAATTACGTAACTGTAAGAGTTAAAGATCTGACTATTGTTTGTAAGGAAGTTTGGGAATTATTAACTAATTTCTGTACACAATATGACTACAACCCAGACCCGAAGAATCGGGAACTAATAATTTATCTTACCGGTACAGACTACATAGCCTAGCCTATGAGCCAGTCACGGGATGAACGAACGATATGAACGATACGATTATAGTGTCCCCAAAATTACTTTACAAAAAGCATCTCTGTAACTCTGTCATATGATGTTTTAGAGAGAGAGACGGAAAATAATAGCAGAGAGAGATCATTAAAATAGACTGAATTTGATGTGCCTGAGGTGTTGGAACATTTTTGACATTCAACTAAGAAAAGATAAACCAGCATAAGAGAAATATCAGACATCAGCTGTCCACCCTGAAGATGTGTGAATTGATGCAAAAACCCCAGAGAGTAAGTTCTAGTTCGATCCCTTTACCATTTGTTACTCTAGCAAGCCTCAAGTCTAAGAAAGAATGGAGGTAAAGCTGCAGGGTCCTCATTGTAAAAACTCATCTTGATTCATGAGTATATTTGTCCATATGTTGTGGTACTCGCTTTCCTTCTGCATAGATTGTCTGTTTTATTCTGTGTTTGTTTTTGTGAACTGGATACATATGTCAGATGATGATCTGTTAGGGTTAGGTTTAGGTTTAGGGTCATAACATCATATGGTAGACATCAAGGCATGCCCAAATACAATATTTGCATTTAACTGATCAGTTTTTAAAGGGAACATAGACGTCTCATTTGTTCTCTTTGATATCCCACAATTATGTGGGAGTTGGTGGAAAGAAAAAAAAATAGTTTTGAAGTCACTTTTTTCAACTTTTAAAAACATTTCTAACTTTGTAGTTGTGCCAAGCAGTATGGGGCCGAGAGCCGTGGGAAAGGAGTGAGGCCGGTCGTACGAGTGCTAATGAGTGCATTATACGAGTGCAAGTGGCAAGGCCACACCGGTCTTGAGTCTCACGGAGAAGCTCCGGAAGGATAAAAGAAGGAGTGATTATGGTGAAGGAGGAGAGAGAACCAGGCATGGGACATTAACAACATATAGGCTCATTGAAAAAAATTGACCTATGGCAACATTTTGCCTACGTTGCCTACTAGAGGCAGTAAAACAGCAAGCACTTTTAATCGTTTTCACACAAAATTGTGATTAGAGTGGCAGATTATGTATTGGCCTAACAAAGACCAGTTTACACATGGCTCCTTGCACAATTATGTTATGACCTCAAAACACCTTTTACCATAGTGCTTGATTTATAAACAAATACATTTTGGAGTTTGCATCACTTAACCAGCTCCATATGTTTGGTTTTACTGACGTTCTTAGCTTACTCTGTAGCTCAGCTGGTACAGAATTGTACAGTGATGCAGAGAGCTTGGGTATGAATCCTGTGAAAGACGAGACACGATAAAAGAGCTCAAAAACAAGAGTTCAAAAACAAGCTAAAATGCCGTGGTTACGATTGGGTTTTTATTTCACATTTGCTTTTAATAACACTATCGAGTAAGTTTAGGGTTTAGTGTAGGTGTACGTTATTTTAAAATGGAGCATTAAGCTTTTAGCGCCACTCACCGGACATTTCAACTCAGAACTAAAGTGATACGTACAAACATAATAAAACGTTGCCATATTCACGTTCATCTGTTCCGGAAAAAACAAAACACTCTTTTAGCGCATCTCACAACTAGGGAGCTGATTGAGGAGAAGTTCATGTAGCAGCAGAATACAGTTTAGTATTTTTTTCTGAAGTGCATTTTCATGTTTGATTTACCAAGGAATGATTTGTCTTTTTAGAATGTCATGTAAACACTTTAGTCTGTTTTTTGTAAAGTCATACTAAAAGACCTAGATAATGCAACTGTAGCTTTGTCTATCATGTATTAACGTTAATCAGGCTACAATTGGTATTTGTGTTGTGCACATGCTCTGAAAGAAAGAATGCAATGTGTAAAGCTCTGTTCACAGCAAGGCTGCATCCGAAATCGCATACTTCCCTAATATATTGTAGGCAAAAAACAATGTGACAAAAGAAGTATGTCCGAATTCACAGTACACAGTACTATAAAAGAGTAGGCAAAAAGAACCTGGATGACCTACTACTTCCGCCAACATTCCAACCCGATCTCACGGGAATTCGTACGAATTCTACGAGGTAGCTAATTCGTACGAATTCATACAACCTCACTCGTACGAATTAGTACGATTTGGGCTAAAACGTACATATTTGACGATTTGGCCAATTCGTATGAATTCGTACGAATGACCTATCCCTGACCCCGCCCCTAAACCTACCCATCACGTGGGTTTAGACAATTTGTACGAATTCGTACGAGTGAGGTCGTACGAATTTGTACGAATTACCCACTTTTTAATCACTCGTACGAATTCGTACGAATTGGTCATGAGATAGCGTTGAACATTCTGAAGTGTGCATGTGATGGACACTTTACTATCCCATGAGGCCACAGGAGAGGATATGTGAATGGCAGTGAAGCAACGCAACTGACACTGGTAGGTCACATGATAATGACAAAATGGCAGTGTAGTACGTCCAGATTACATTCATACTATATAGAAAATCCTTTTTTAGCTGTCGTGAAGTAATGATTTACTCAGAAACCTACTCAAGAGAGTATGCGATTTGGGACGCAGCCCTGAAATGATAACTAAAGATAACTACAGTATAATGCTACTATATTAGCATCTACATCAATGCACAAATCTTTGTTTATTATAATATATATGTTTTGTCATCTGTTTTTATCTCTCATCAGCTGGAAAGAAATAATTGCGCCGTGCAGAAGGAAGATGTGAAGGGGAAAAAATATATGTGTACAAATGAATATGGTCACACTTTAGTTTAGGGTCCAATTTTCACATTTAACTAACTAACTATGACTTTTGCCTCATTAAACTCCTAATTACTGCTTATTAATAGCTAGTAAGGTAGTTGTTAAATTTAGGAATTTGGTAGGATTTAAAGGATGTACAATATGGTAATGCAGAATAAGGCATGAATATGTGCTTTATAACTAGTAATAAACAGTCAATATCCTAGTAATATGCATGCTAATAAGGAGCAAGTCAATAGTGAGAATTGGACCCTAAACTAAAGTGTTACCGTGAATATACTGTATGTATATATATATATATATATATATATATGAAAAAGAGGAAAATATGTTAAAGAACTGAATACCCTAAAACACTTTACTCCCCAAATTACTTTCTGATTATAAGGTTGTTGTTGTAGGTTTTTTTTTGTATTGTTGTTTTATGTTAATTGTATTGTTGTTGTTGTTAATTGTACAATCTTTGTATGTATACCACTTATTCTTGCAATAAAAAGATCATATATACTTGTATAGACAGATAAAGACTGTCACTCATGTATGCAAAAACATGTCGACTATAACTGCGCATATACACTTACTGTAAAGATACTTACCAGTTTTTGAAGTTTGAAAGCTCTAGTCCGCCTTTACAGTTATTACATGGAAAAGAACAACCGGCACAGTCCTCAGAATCTCCCCTTTTCTCTTCCACAGAAGAAAGAAAAAAAAGTCATACAGGTTTGGAATGACATGAGGGTAAGTAAATGACTTTTTTTCTTTAGCGTTTCGTCAAAGCTGAAGCAGAGATTTTCTGAGCACCTATCTGAGAGGATGAAAGCAGCAGGAGGGTCCTGAAATGACTGTGCAGAGCTGACAGAGCAGAGCATCCCAGCAGAGAGACACATCTCTGCTCATTTGGCCAGTAATGTGCTCACACACAACACAAAACTAATGCTCTTCAACATCAGTGGAGGAGATGAAAGACAACGAACTTTAGACACACAGAGAGATATCAGACTGTGAATGAAAAGAGAGTTTCAGTGCTCTCTCTCTCTCTCTCTCTCTCTCTCTCTCTCCACATACTTGTATATGTGGTTACTGGGACTCTCCATAGACATAATGATTTGTATAATGTACAAACTGTATATTCTATCCCCTTACACGAAACCTACCCCTAAACCTTTACCCATCACAGAAAACTCTTGGCATTTTTTTTATTAATAAACACTACTTAGTATGTTTTTAAGCCCTTTGGTTTACATTGTCATTATACACATTTGTATCCTCATAAACCATATATACTGTACTAGAACGCACACACACACGCACACACGCACACACACACACACACACACACACACACACACACACACACACACACACACACACACACACACACACACAGAGCGAGAGAGATTCTCTGTCAGCTCTTCTTATTCATCAATATTTTTTTCCTTGATCTTTTGTGATAAACGATGTTATACTGTGAAAACATACTGACCTCAAAGCTTCCTTCCTAGTCAAAAAGTCAAAAATTGTATTGAATGTGCACTTGTAATATATTTATAATAATGTGCATCCAGATAATTTAATATTAATTCAATAAAGAGGCCACTTAAAGGGATAGTTCACCCAAAAATTTAAATTCTGTCATCATTTACTCACACTGGAGTTGTTCCAAACCTGTTTTTTTGGATGAACCTCTTTAAGAGTTATACTTTATTCTAAGGTGCTCTTGTTACAGTTTAATTATACAAATAACTACATGTATAATTAACAACATATTCTTACTATATAATTAAGGTTAGGGTTTGATTTAGGGTTAGTTGCTTAATACATAATTTACTGATAATACTATAGTGAGTATATGTAAGATGTGTAACAGCAACACTGTAAAATAGTGTTCCGAGAACTTGAATGTTTTTTTAATGTTTTTTTAACACTGTTAAGAACTTAAAGGATACTTTGTAAAAAATATCAAAATGTTTTACTTTAAAGTACTTTTTAAATCATTGTTTTAATATTCTTTTGTTTTAACTAACTCACATATAAATAGCTTGATTATAGTTTTAACTGTATTATTTGATGTGATATTAAAGTTAATATATTTTAAATGTACTAAACTGCTTAATCATTACGAATGTCTAATTACAAATATTTGAATACATGGCATACAAGTTTCAATAGAAATTACATTTACAAGTATATTAGTGTGATGGGGGGGGGCGTGGTTTCGCGGAGTTTGCAGTGGGGGAGCGAGGGAGGAGCCGAGCGGTAAGTAAGTAGGTCAAGTGCAAAATGACGAACACCTGTGTCTGATTGCAGTAATTGGCGTGGGGAGACCGCATATAAACCGCCTGGTGCAGAGGAGAGGGAGAGAGAGAAGGACTGGGGCTCTTAACAGCCGACGTGCAACCTACTGCCTGAAAAAAGGACTATCTGTTATTGTTTGAGGAAACACCTTTTCTTTGCTTTTCTTTTACTTTAATCAATTGTTCGAGCCCCTTTACGCCGACCCTTGTCTTCTTTCATCCCCCACAAAGAACCATCATTACACTGGTGCCGAAACCCGGGATGGAAGAAGAAGCCGCTGCCAGACACCCTCCGTCCCCATTTGCGGATGTCATCCACGCGCTCGCGGGTCTACATCAAGAACAACATCGTGCCCTGCTGGCCGTGAAGGAGGAACAGGAGCGTCGGTTCGAGGCGCTCCTCCGAGCCCAGCAGGAGGACCGCGAGCTGTTCCGGAGCTGGATGGACCGGGAGGGACGGGCCAGACCATCAACGCCAGCTTCAGCCTCGGCCCAGGCCGTTCCACTGCATAAAATGGGCCCGCAGGACGACCCGGAAGCCTTCCTTGAGCTCTTCGAGAGGACGGCCGAGGCCTGGAGCTGGCCGCCCGGGGACTGGCCGGTGCGGTTGATCCCGCTGTTGTCCGGAGAGGCACAGATCGCCGCCCAGCAGTTGCCAGTCCCGAACCTCCTGGTCTATCAAGACCTCAAGCGCGCCATCCTGCAGCGGGTCGGCCGGACCCCCGAGCAAAGCAGGCAGCGATTCCGGACCCTGGAGCTAGGGGAGTCCGGTCGGTGCTTCGTCTTCGCGCAACAGCTCCGGGACGCGTGCCGCAAATGGTTGATGGCCGAGGAACGTGACGTCGAGGCAATCATCGACCAGGTGGTACTGGAGCAGTTCGTGGCGCGGTTACCCCGGAGGACCGCGCAGTGGGTCCAGTGCCACCGCCCGACGTCGCTGAACCAGGCCATCCAGTTGGCGGAGGACCAGATGGTGGCGTGCCCAGGGGTCGGCGAAGCCCTGCCAGCAGCTTCTCTCTCTCTCTCCCCCTCTCTTTCCCCTTCCTCTGTTTTGTCTCGTCCTGTCCCTCTCCCTAGGTCCCGTGGCAGTTTCCCTCCTAGACCGGCGCCCCGGTGGAGGACCAGCGTCGGGACAGAGCCTGCTCCCGCGCCCAGAGCACCGCCTAGGGGAGCCGCCTCCGCGTCTGGGTTCTCTTCCCTCCCGGCACCCGCGCTCTCCCCACGCCAACCACTTGACCCACTTGGGTGGCGGGAAGGTCTGGGCTGGCCTGCTCGCGTTGCGGGGACCCGGGTCATTTTATCGACCACTGTCCAGTGATGGAGGTGGGGGCTCTGGTAAGGGTCCCTGACACACCGCAGGCCGCCCCGATCAGGCTGGGTTGTACCAAATACCAGTGAGTATAAAGGGGGGTACTTTTCAGGCTTTGGTGGATTCAGGCTGTAACCAAACCTCCATCCACCAAAATCTGATTCAACATGGGGCATTGGATAATAGCCGCATGGTTAAGGTAAGGTGTGTACACGGGGAAGTGGTCGAATATCCCTTAGTGCCGGTCACATTCCAATTTAGGGGCCAAAAACATAGTGTAGAGGTAGCCGTAAGTCAGCACCTCCGACACCCGCTAATTTTGGGAACCAATTGGCCGGGGTTTAAAGCGTTATTGGGACATTTATGTGCGGGTGTTTCTGGGATTAAAAGGAAGCGAGGGAAGGGAGCGGTCGCTCAGGTAGGAGAGGCTGTTCCGGGACCATCGGGACCTGCACCAGAGGATCGGAACGCTGTTGAAAGACAGGATCTTTCGGAGCGTGATGACTTTCCTCTGGAGCAGTCCCGAGATGAAACGCTTAAAAATGCATTTGATCAGGTCAGCACAATCGACGAACAGCCTCTCCATCCCGACCGACCTCTTTCATATCCTTATTTTACAATTATAAAAGATAAGTTGTATCGGGTGACCCAGGACGCCCAGACAAAGCAAGATACAACACAGTTGTTAGTTCCGTTGGTAAACCCACTGGCCAACCCAAAAGCACCATTGTGCCCCCTTCCTTTAGTGGAGGCCCCCTTCGAAAGAATTGGCATGGACCTCATCGGGCCATTAGAACGATCCGCACGAGGGCATCGTTTTGCATTAGTCCTAGTGGATTATGCAACACGATACCCGGAAGCAGTGCCGCTTCGCAACATTTCAGCCAAGAGTGTAGCGAGCGCACTGTTTCAGTTAATCTCCCGGGTGGGAATCCCAAAGGAGATTCTCACAGACCAAGGCACGGCGTTTATGTCACGTACTATTCGCGAGCTTTACGAATTATTGGGCATTAAATCGGTCCGCACCAGCGTCTATCACCCACAAACAGACGGACTGGTCGAACGCTTTAATCGCACGTTGAAGTCAATGATTCGAAAGTTCGTACAGGAAGACGCCAAAAATTAGGATAAGTGGCTAGAATCCCTCTTGTTCGCTGTACGCGAGGTCCCCCAAGCCTCCACGGGGTTTTCCCCCTTCGAGCTTCTTTATGGACGTCAGCCCCGCGGGGTGCTGGACGTACTTAGGGAAACTTGTGAGGACGGACCTTCGAATAGCAAAAATGAAATTCAATATGTCATGGACCTGAGAACAAAACTCCACACTTTGGGGCGGCTGTCTATGGAGAATTTGTTACAGGCTCAGGACAAACAAAGTCGGCTGTACAACAGGGGGGCTAGACTACGCAAATTTGCACCGGGAGATAAAGTACTTGTGTTACTCCCCACGTCCAGTTCGAAATTACTCGCAAAGTGGCAAGGACCCTTTGAGGTCACACGGCGAATTGGGGATCTCAACTATGAAGTCGTTCGTACAGATAGGGGTGGGGCACATCAGGTTTACCACCTCAATCTCCTTAAACAATGGATTGAGGCGGAGTCAGTGATGTTGGTAACGGTAGTGAGTAGGGAAAGGGATCTTGGTCCAGAGGCGAATTCAAAATCTCAATCACTCGCTCTGGCAGCTGGTGGAGACCACCTCTCACCGTTCCAAGTCACTGATGTACGCAATTTACAAACGGAGTTTGCTGATGTGTTCTCGCTCCTGCCCGGCCGAACCGACCTTATTCAGCACCACGTTGAGACCGAGCCGGGTGTAATAGTGCGCAACCAGCCTTATCGCTTACCTGAACATAAAAAGAAAGTAGTTCAGGAAGAATTGAAGGCTATGCTAGACATGGGGGTAATAGAAGAATCCAACAGTGACTGGGCAAGCCCGATAGTTTTGGTACCAAAACCTGACGGCTCCGTCCGGTTCTGTGTGGATTATCGCAAGGTGAATGCTGTGTCGAAGTTCGACGCGTATCCAATGCCTCGGGTTGACGAGTTGCTTGATCGGCTCGGCACCGCTCGATTTTATTCGACGCTGGATTTAACGAAGGGATACTGGCAGATCCCCTTATCTCCAATGTCTAAAGAAAAAATTGCCTTCACAACGCCGTTTGGATTACACCAATTTGTCACTCTTCCTTTCGGCTTGTTCGGGGCTCCGGCAACCTTTCAGCGCCTGATGGACAGAATTCTCCAGCCGTATGCTGCATATGCCGCTGCTTACTTGGATGATATTATCATTTATAGTAATGATTGGCAGCGTCATATGCAGCATTTGCGGGCTGTCCTCAGGACGCTGCGAGGGGCCGGGCTCACGGCCAACCCGAAGAAATGTGCGATTGGGCGTGTGGAGGTTAGGTATCTGGGCTTCCACTTGGGTCATGGACAGGTGCGTCCCCAAATTGATAAGACTGCAGCAATTGCTACCTGTCCGAGACCTACCACTTTCAAGCCCCAGAAAGGTTGCAAAGCCATCATAAAAGTAATCCATGTGACTCCAATGGTTTAACCTCAATTTTATGAAACGACATGAGTGCTTTGTATGTGCAAAAACAAACAATTTGTTACTTTATTTACAAAGTATTAATCACCAACGCGTGTTCACGAGAGCCCCATGACGCATGCGTGTTGTGTTGACCTGAGGACAGACGTTGTTGCGTGAACGTGCATTGGAGATTAATATTTTTTTATTAAAGTGGTAAATTATTATTATTTGTATTTTTTTGTCCAAACAAAGATGAATGAATGTGTCTTACAGTTTTGGAACAATACAGGGTGAGCAATGAATGACAAAATTGTCTTTTTTGGAAAAGAAAAGGTTTTCCCCGACATTATTTTCATGATAAGACTTTATGTTAATGTGTGCTTCTTACTTTTTTTTAAGCTTTTGCAGCTTAAAATATGCTGCAAAAGCATTCTGACATCAGAACATATGACCACGTGACCATTCACATGGACATCAATAATGCCAATTGGCTATTCAGAACATGGCCCATTCACAGGAAGTAGGAGAAGAGGATTTAATTCCAAAGAGTAAAAATTCTAAAGTAAAATGTCACCCACGCTGTTCGTTATGGAAGTCTGTTTCTACCTCAGAAAAAAAAGATAAAATAAAAAGGTAATTGGGATTTTAAATCTCCCAAAATTGACTTTATATATCTCTCAATATCACATTGTATATCACAATGTGACTTTTTTCCTCATAATTGCACCTCTCAGTTGCAATGTTATTTCTCACAGTGTGACATTTTAAACTTCAAACTTTAATCTCACATTTACCTTTTTTGAGGCGGAAATGGGTTTTCATAGTTTTTAGCTGTGTATAGCTTTTGAAAACCTTAACAACTTGAGTGGCACACTTCACCACAAATTGTTTTTGGAATCTATCTTATGTAATTTAGGCTTTGCAAAGATCCTTTTATGAAAGGATGAGGCCATTATATACTATATTGGACTTGATAGTAAAGCTGCTGCTTGTTTGTAAGTGCAGCAAAGCACTGTCTCATTCAGATGTGAAGAGGCACATAAAAGGCACAGAAGCAAGAAAAAAAAACTTACCAATAATATAAATGGAACTTGATTTGGTCCCTTTAAATATATTTAATGTGTCATTAGTCTCTCAATTTCTGAGTAGACACTGTATTTAAACTCCTCCCCCCTTTGTATGAGCTGTGAATTACATATTTTTATGATGGTCATTATGTTTGTTTCAGCTACATTAACAGTGTTTTGCATTGCAAACGCAGCATGCAACTATGAGCAGTCATTACCAGCTGAACATATGGCTGCTAATATGATTAATCTTTGCTTCAAGAGAAAGGGGATTTTTACATGTTTCTGAGAATAAAACATATGCATTTATTTAAAAGTGGTGCCATATGGACATTTCTTTAAGCCATTTCAGAGTAGATGCATAAATATTAATATCAGGGGGTTAAGGTTGAGAAATGAAAGCTTTAGCATAAGTTCTGCCAGGAAGACTCAATTGTTACGTCACTCATTACCTTCTCATCTATCCAATCGCGTTCTAATACTTGTGGTATAAAAGATGGGTACTTACACATGTCTGAGTTCGCAGATGCTGACGCTTTCATTCACCTTCACCCTCCCCATCACCAAGATGGTCCCTTCCCCTCCACCACCACCAGGATGGTCCCTTCCCATACCTCACAGGGGGTCGGCTGCGCCCCTGCCTTCGTCTTCAGGCAGGAAATACAGAGTCCGAACCCCAGGATTGCGAGCTACGGACAGGGCCTATGCCAAAGATCTTTATCATAATATTGCTTGCCGAGCTGTTAGTAAATGGTTAATTGTTACAGTATTATTCTCCAAAGTCTTTCTGGTAGAACAAAGGCTATCATCAAAAGGCTGAGCATGACATAGTGGTTTTAACTATAACCAGACTTTAATATATACATTTGAAATAACCAGCCAAGATGGCGGTGCGTTCCGACGCAGCGGCTCAGTGCTCAGCAAATAGTCACACTTACTTTCATTTTATTTATTTTTGGTGTATTGTGCTTTTACTTGCAAGTAATGCAGCGAATGTATGTTGCAATGTCACATACAGCCGTGACATATTATTAGGCATTGGAAGGAGCTGCAGTGTTCTGTTCACAAACAATTCTAGTGACTTTAACAGTATACCCGTAGAGCTAGCCAGACCATTGGAGGCTCCATGGATCACTATACCGTCTGGAAGGAGACACAGGCTGTGCTGTGAGAGAAAGCAAAAGCATGGATGCCGGGCCAGAGTTCGGGCCGGGCTACAGAGTGCTCCGTGTAGACCAGAGTTTTCCTGGTCAATGTCCGGTCATTAACAAAAAAAAAATGGATGAAGTACGGCTGTGGATAAACACACAGAGGACAATGAGGGACTGTTGTGCTTTGATTCTTACTGAGATGTGGCTGAATGCGCAAATCCCCAATGAACTAGCCGGATGCTATACCGCGCCGACCGCACTCAAAACTCAAGAAAGAGGGGAGGGGGACTCTGTGTTTATATTAATAATGACTGGTGTACCAACCACACTGCTGCATTAATAACAGTGGTGACGTTCTGCAATGTTGTGTGTTGATGTTGTACGTAGTCATGTCATCGGAAATTGAATAATGTGTAACGAACCAGGGTCCTTACCAGTGCACGTGTATCGTTTGTTACCATGGTTTCTAATTAGTTTCACACCTGTTCCCTCTTCTGATGATTACTATCATCGGTGTAGTCTTAGTTCTAGTTTTGTGTCTTGTGTTAAAGTTTATGGTTACTGTGTAATAGTTATAGCATGTGCTCATTAAAGCCTCTTGTAACTAGTTTATTCTAAATCACGCATCTCCTTCTTGTTGGATTATCTAGATGCTTACCATGATTGTTTCTTTACCAAAGTTTGGCACAAAACATCCATCCATCCATCCATCCATCCATCCATCCATCCATCCATCCATCCATCTATCCATCTTGTCCTAAATAGGGTTGCCAGGTTGCTGGAGCCTATCCCAGCGTTCCAGGCCATTGGGTAGGGCCTGAAACTACCGTAGTATGATGCATCGTTGAAGAAATCAACTAGATAGTCACGACTGTTTCCTGAAACCGCATTGTCACAAATTGGTTGTTCAACCACGTCGGTTAATGATGTCGCGCACGTGGTGGATATATAACTTATTTTAATGAATCTGTTTGAGATCGAATTTGTGCTAGATGTTTTGCTATAAATTAGGACATGGCATCAGAGGACTATTTCTACTTTTTCTCAGTTATTTTGATTTATTTCCAGATTCAATCATAGGCTTGTTCTTAAATACTAGAGCACTTACGCACATGAGCACTCTTCAAAAACGGTGCTTTAAATCTCTTGACAAACTAAACGACATAAATGACATTTGTATGTATTCCAAATAAAAGATGCAGATTGTATGGAATGTCAGCTTGATTATTTTGCTCAAGATAAAGATTTATTGAGTCCATATGTCATACAAACAAGAAACTATGTTTTTAACAACAGGTTGAGAGCTGTCGTTCCAACCACACAACTTTGCGATGCTGTTTGCGAATGTTAGAATTATGGTTTAGGAAAACACTGACTCGTTGAACTATGCTGAAAATGACGGAACTTGCAACCATAGTTGGCTAACGATGCTTTTGGGAAATGCACCCCTGGATGAATGACCCAACACAAAACAATTAATTAAAAGTCTGAAATTCATGCACCAAACTCATGACCATCTTAACAAAAATACAAACTAATTTTCTGCATTTCGCTAAGTTTGCATTTAAAAATCCTACTTGCAAATCAAAAAACCACGCAAAACATGTTCCAAACACGGTTCTCATTTACATATTTGACCCCATCCATAGCTTGAGCTTGAAGGAAGGTCAGAGACTTCAGCCCAATCTGAAAATCAAAATATGTAGATATGGGAACAGGTAAGTAACCTCTGAACCCCTTCACTTACTGTACTGTAACACTAGTATTTGGGTGGTGACAACAAAACAGACCATATAGTTTACACTAATGCCAACCGTGGAAACACTGCGACAACTTTATTGGGTTTTGAATTGCATTCTGTCTAAGGGTGTGAATCTTAACAGCAAATTGATTTGAATTTGCGATTCAGTGGTTTTCGATTAGATTCAAAACCAATTTGAATTATTTTGAAAGAACACCTGAAAGAATATAAGAACAATGCTATAAATATGTGCAAGTATGCTATCCTAATCAGTATATATTTAACTGTAATTCACTTTATAGTGCTACTTTTTTTCTTGGTCCGTTGCAGATGCAGTATTGTTATTTTCTGTTTCAGAGAGTCTTGAGCAAGAGACTGCATAAGTTCACAATAAATACATTTTACAGAATATTTCAGATTCATTTTTTTTTTTTTTTTTTTTAAACAGAGGTCATTATTGGCCTCTGTGCTATTGTGAATGTCCCTGTTTTTTTTTTTTTCATTCAGAACAATGTGACGCTCCTCTGGGCCTGCAACTTATTAATGGACCACATGCAATTTATGTTATATTATATGTCGTGACAGATCTCTTTTATTTGTATTCCATTCATTCTCATTTTATTTCTGTGGCCTATTGTACTGTGGTAGATGTGCAACTGCAGTGTTTCGAAGAAGAAAATTAGATGTTTTGTTCAGGCATAACAGTACATTTGCAAGCTCGTTTATTTTTGAATATTTGTAATATATGTTTCAGATCAACTCATGACTTAGAAGGAATTGTAATAATTTAAGCAAAACCTCTGCACTGGACCTTTTCTAAAAGATCTGAAGCAGGATTTATTGCATCACATGTTACAATAGATTTTAATATTTCCATTATGAATATGATCTTTTAGTTTTTGTCCTATTTTTGATATTTTGTTTGTTAATGTTACGATGCATGTGTGTGTGTGTGTGTGTGTGTGTCTACTTAACCATATTTTGGGGACAAATTTGTACCCAGAAGTGACGAAAACCTGACAAAATCTGCAAAAAAATCCCTTTAGGGACGTCCTCATTTGTAAATCAGGTTTAAAAATAAAGTAATATTTTTTTTTTTAAAT
This sequence comes from Meda fulgida, assembly GCA_030578275.1. NCBI lineage: Eukaryota > Metazoa > Chordata > Actinopteri > Cypriniformes > Leuciscidae > Meda > Meda fulgida. The sequence goes on from CM060633.1 coordinate 8,460,648, forward strand.
ATGTAAAAATGCACAATGTCTCCTGTGATTCGTAGGTTTAGGGATAGGGTTAGTGTAATGGGACAGAATATACAGTTTATACAGTATAAAAACCATTACGTCTATGGAATGTCCCCATTTAGATAGCTAAGTAAACGTTTGTGTGTGTGTGTGTGTGACCATAATGAACAGTCAGCTATCTGTACGATTCTTTTGTGCTATCAGACTTTGCACCTCTCTGTGGGATCGATTCTGAGCCGTGTAGGTCAGAAGCCATGAATGGGACGTGTAGAAGATGCTATTGGTGTAAAGTGGATCTCTGACAGGGTCTTTAATCACGACCCAGGAAAAAAAAAAACAGCCAAGCACGATTCTCTCATATGCGAACCCCTGACCCTTGCGTTACATTGCTGTCCTGCTGTACATGCCAAGCACAACTCTATTTTATTGGCTAAATTGGATTTTTTGAGGGTAATGAAGACAAAAGTGTCTGTCATTGGCTTGAACTGCTGACTAATTAATATATGTGTGCTTGGGGTGGTGGTAAATTAAATTAGTTTTTTACTGTTGTTTTGTGGTTTATACATTTAAGTATTTCATGATTAATTTCATAAATCAGAAAGAATGTGGACATGGACACTATTAAATAGCAGGAGTTAATGGAAGAAACAAATGATGCTTGTGTCAGAGAAACATCTCAAATATAAACAGGAGGGCTGGTCGAGTAGATTTGGTTATGCTGTGTCCTATAACACTTCCATGCTGGCAGAGTCCGAGACCCATCTGTTTTAATGAAAAGCACACACGTGAACACACAGATACACACACTTTTGTAAACGCCAAAGGTCAGATGAGTTTCCAGTGTGAAATATTTGCTCTCCGTTGTGAGAAAATAGAGCTAATATTTGCCTGTCAGTTTCCACCTGTCAACTCAGAGTGTGAACACTACCAAAGCCCAAAAATAAATATTTGCTGTTAATTGAAAACATGACCAGCTGATTAGTAACTTAAGTGTTTGTAGAAATTGGTATCCAATCACTTCTAACTAAATATGTGATGCGTAAGGAATTTGATTATTCAAATTATTTAACAATAGTTCACCCAAAAATGAAAATGTATTTACTCACCCACATGTTGTTTCGAAACATTTGATCCGTGGTTCCCAAACATTTTCTGTCCCAAACATTCCCCCCTTTTGTAGAGATGCACCCACATGAAGACACTCTCAGACATGACCTTATTGCAAAACTTTATTTATTTATATTACTTTATAATATTTATATGAAATATTGTAATACAGTACTACAACTTCTCAACTTTAACAGGCTTCTCTGTGTTTGTGATGTGAAGTCTTTAAGTGGTGTCAGAAATAGCATGAGGCATCAATTTACTGTTGAAATTTGTCATGCTGCATCCAGTGTAGACAGCATAACTGAATGGGTTATATTTGCTTGTGCCGTGCCACTCTTCTATGGTGTAGACTCATTGTTTTGGTAGTTGAGGTTTTGAAGTAGATACATTGTTTGCTTTATGTTTCCTTTCACAAACTTGTCCATGCTTATAGAGAAGAACCATGAATCATTCATTTACATTTTTACACTTCTTCTGCAATACTCAATTCTGATTATTCAATTGTGCCATTTAGTAGTCTGTTATTCCATGACAACAACCACTACAACTGATAAGGTGTGTAAAATAAATATTTTGTGGTCAATTATTTACTGAAATGGCAAACAGTCACACAATAAGCCGGATAATTTTGCAGTGGGGTTTTTACTTCCCTGAAGAGGATTATTTTGCAAAACAGTCTACCGGTTGTACACTTTCCCTTAGTTTTGCCGTGCCCGCCTTTTTATAACCTCCCAGTTTGGGAACCAAAACTAAAAATGTAGGCTTACTGCCTTAACTGACTGAAGAGTTGCAAGAAAAGTTCAAAGAAAAAGTAAAAGGATTAATATTGCATGGAGAAAAGAATCATTCCGAAAAACTGTTAAATGGTGACTTGCAGGTAGTATAGAATTACTTTCAAGAGTACCACAGGTGCAAATGGAAGCACATTCTGAACTGGAAAGGTCATTATCAGTGCATGAATTGTACTCAGTACAGTACAAGACATGGCTAATGGTCTTGCCCCAGGAATTGATGGGATCCCTATGGACTTTTATAAATCATTTTGAAGTGCAATAGGGGCTAACCTGCTGGCAGTACCCAATGAAAGCCTTGCTGAAGGGCAGCTACCAATGAACTGCAGGACGGCGTTTTTTACATTATTGGCAAAAAGGGGATCTAAGAAAATCATGAAGACCTGTTGCTGTGCTCTGAGCTGATTCCAAAGCCTTCTTAAAAGCTAAAAAGATGGTTAAGAATATAACATCTTCAAATGGATATTTTATGCACATCTCTGGTCGTCTTGGCACCAAGAATAGGATGCACGTGGTCCACAGACAAAAGAAAGGCATGCCGGTTTAGAACAACGTTTTTTTTTGTTGTTGTTTTTTTGTACTATTTAATGTGGCTTAAAATTATAGATGAGCTTCATCCAGACCACATCAGCATGCATTTGGGGTTAAAGTTAAAGAAGATGAAGATGGTCACAGTAATTGAAGGAATGGAACATTTTCATCAGTGAGAGTAAAAAAAAAAAAAAAGAGAAAGCTTTGGGTTACTGATAGATGAATTGAACATCAGAGTCGTTTAAATTGAGAAAACAGTGTTGGTACATTTAGGTAATGATTTTAGTGGTAAAACTAACTGAGAAGGATTATTAGAGATGGATGTCAGGGTAGGACATTGGTAGTGGCTTCTACCTCGTTTGTCTTCTAAAAACACTCATTATAAACAGATTGGTTGGTTCAGCCCTATGGTGCAAATGGCAGTACTAGAACCTCCTGTGGATATTTCAGGGAAAGTACAAACAGCAATTGTTGATTTTTGGGGGGATAAATACATTGGTTACCACAGTAGGGATTAGTTAGGATAACTTTTTAACTTATGTTTTAGACTTATGAGCAGAATGATTTTTTTCTTCATTTTATTAGTTATTTCCGTGTTTTAGAACAGCCAATTAGAAAAAAAAATTGTTTGGAAGGACCGACCAATGAGAGTTAAGGATGTTGTGTAGCGCATTTTTTTAAATTTGAGTCTTTATTTTAACTAATTGGAAAGAAATGATTAGAATTAAACTTATATGTGTCCAGAAACGATGTAGCATAAGAGGAGAAGTGAAGTGAAGACTAAAAAAAGTTTAAAACAAATTGATTTTTAATGTGTGACGCATTTGCAGAGAAGCAGCCTTTTAATGCATAGCGCGTTCACATGTCAAAGATGTTTATTGAAGAAACAGAGATCTATAATTAGAATAAATTTTTGCGAGAGGGATGACCAAAGGATCGAGTTGAAACAAAGTTCTTCAGATCTAAAAAGGATTAGGCTATATGTTCAAGTTCATCGGGTCTTGGTCAGGTTTTTTTTTCTTTTCCCTGTTTTTCTTTTCTTTGTCTTTTCCTGGTTTTATTTCATCATCATCCTGTCGAGTGCTTGCTGTGAATCGTTGAGTCGGTGCTGCATTGAAATCGATGCTTTCCGGATCGGAGTTCCTGGATTCCTGGTTTTCACTCTGACTCTCGTGTTCGCGGAGGGAGTGCGACTGGCGATCGGTACAGACCTAACAGCGAGTCGTGATTGTATGAAACTGACATTAGCGTTGCCAATTTGGATGGTATGGAAATATAACTAACGTACAGCACTTAAACTTTTCACTGTTCATTTGGAAGGATTCAATCACAGAGGAGAGACTGAGTAACGAACAATTGTTGTTTAACGATTTCAGCCATATTCACAAGGTTGTGAATATAACTTGAGAGACTGTGATACTGAACTAATTTTGAAAGCTGAGGAATTATATCCCAGTGAAGGGAATTAAATGTGAATTTATTTGTGGGTGCTTGCCAAAGGAAAAGCCCCAACTATTACTATTGCGTTTTTTATTTTGCAATTTTTATATTGGTTTATATCATTCATGCTGACAAGCAGCCTTTGGAGTTTCATCATTGGTAGCTGCCAAGCCACTCCCTAGCAACCAAACAGAGTACCCTAGCAACCATTTTGCAAGACCTACGTATATCTCTGCATCAGAACATCATATAGAGATGAGGGATGGTTTACATTATTCACACTGACAAGCAGCCTTTGGAGTTTTATGATTGGCAGCTGCCAAGCCACTCCCTTGCAACTAAACAGAGTACCCTAGCAACTGTTTAGCAAGACCTGTATCTCTGCATCAGAACATCGTAGAGACATGGGGGTTGGCTCTTTTGACTCATGAAAAGGACTTAACATTGCGACAAACTTTGACGAGTCGTAGCTCCGAGTGAGGATTTCGCAGAAACGTGTAATTTGCCACATTTGAAGAGGCTGACAGGCTCTGTAAGAAGATACCTTACAATGGGGTAGAAGTTGCACCCCTGGGGGGCAGGAGCTGCCCAAAGTTTCCCCATTGACTTACTATGGCGAAGGTCAGCCCATGAAACGTATCGGTTTCTCCTACTATGGTAAATTGCAAAGGGATTTTGTATTGAACATAGCTCTGGATCACAGTGTCATAGAGACAAGGGGGCGGGCTCATTTTACTCAGACGACCAATCAGTCTCTCAGGGTCATTGTGAAGCTATCAATCCACGCCCTAGCAACCTTTTAGAGCACCCTAGTAACAAGTTCAATAGACTTACATTGAAAGAGATCAGAGGGATATATTTGGATAGAAGTGTCATAGAAACATGAGGGTGGTCTCGTTTGACTCGAGGCAGCAAACAGCCAATCCTGAATCAGCTCAACACTTACTGGCCACGCCATAGCAACCATTGTCGAGCACCCTAGCAACCAAAATCCAAAGAGGGATATCTTCCATTCTGAATGTCACAGAGTCATTGGAGTTTGTTTATATCATTCATACTGACAAGCAGCCTTTGGAGCTTCATCTTTGGCAGATCCATAGCAACCAAACAGAGTACCATAGCAACCATTTATCTAGACCTATATCTCTGCTTCAAAACATCGTAAAAAGATGGGGGTTGGCTTGCTTGTTTCGGTTGGGAAACAGTCTGTATATATCAGCATGGTAACACTGTTTTCACACCCTAGCAACCGTTTAGAGCAACCTGGCAACCATATTGCAACATTGAGAACACATATTTCAACTCCACAACATCGTACAGACATGGTTGTTGGCTCGTATGCAAACATGTACAACACCCACTCACATTTTCTTCAGGAAATGTACATTCTAGTTGTTATTATTATTTTACTGTGTTGATTGACCAAATATATCTTTTTTTTTTTTTTAATTAGAAACCAGGAGAAGAAACCTTTTCAACAACAATTTCAAAAGGTATCAAATAAGGAATTTAACTTTAATTGATTATATCCTAACTTAAAATTAAGTCATAAGGTGAATTCATTGTTACTGGTGGTGACTATTTTATTTTGTTATTTTTTTCAAAGGATCTGAATGAAAATGAATGAAACCTAGGAGGGAACAAACAAGAGGTTAATGCATTAATTTACTTAAATGGGGTTTAAAATACAAGTGATTATACTGAGTCCTTAAGAGTATTTGAAGTAATTGAAACCCATAAGAAAAAAAAAAATAATTTATTTTATTTGTTTGAGAAGTAGTCTACACATTGTATTTTATAATTTTTTTCTTTCCTGTATTTTCTTTTATTTATTTTTCTCTTATACATTCCAGTTATTGAATTCAAGTTATAAATTCAACACAAACAAAACATTCAGTTAAACCTTATACCTTGTGTGAGTGGCGAATTTAGTCTTCTGATTGAACTGGTGCATACTCAGACTTTATGTCTATACCAAATTGAGTGAAGGTTACAATAAGGATTCAGAAAGAGCACGTTTTTTTAGTGCTCTAGAGTATATGAAATAGGTCCATAAAAACTTGAAACGTGCTTGATCTGGTCCGTAAATTAACTATATGATCCTAGTTGAGGACGTTGTTAAACTCATCGTAGTGTTCCAACACGATCTCATAAAAGTGCGTATCTATACCACGAATTTAATTTCTCGTACCATTTATATGGCAAAAATGTTTTTTGCGTGCATATGCTACGCGCTGTAAACCGCTTGGGTAGGATTAGGGTGTGGAGTGCGTGTGTATTACACGCCATAAAGTGCGTATCATATGCACACGAAAACTGCGTATCAAATACGCGCAAAAACAATTTGCAGCGTATAAATGGCACAATAAATTAAATTCGTGGTATAGATACACAGTTTCATGAGACCGGGCTAGGTGTTCCGCACAGAAACCGCTCTCATGAACGCTCCACATGTTGTTTGAAGTCTCCGCTGTAATACGATCTTATGGGTAATACAACGCAGTGATTGGGTTAAAAGAGTTCATTCGCATGAATAATGCAGATTCACATGCAGATGCACATTGCCATATCCATTACCATGCCAATCTCTTACCAAACCAATCTCCAAACAAGCAACCTTTTAAAGAGTGAATCACCCTTAACGTTATCTCTTCAATGCAGTCACAATGCAAAGGGAATAATAATAGGGACATAGACCATAAATCGAGTTAAGAAAAATCTCATACAAGAAAATAGTAAAAAAAATACTTGATATAAAAGAACACAAACAAGCAGCCTCTTAAAGAGTGAATCGCCCTTAACGTCGCCCCCTCCTGCTCATACAATATAGATTAATTAAGATTATCAGGAGCCAAGTGAATACCCTACCTCTTCAATGCAGTCACAATGCAAAGGGAAGAGGAGGATACAGAACAGGAAATTATGTTGACTCATGATGGCATCACAACAACTAAAGCATTCACTTCAATCAGGCAGCCACATCAGGTATATGAAAATGAACAATTTTGTGTTCATTCTACTTCACAATAAATAAATTTAACAGTATACTTTCTGTACCTGTTACATAAACACTCATTACATCTAAAAAGACTAATTATTAGACTACCAATAATGATGTGACTGAATTATGTAATAATGAAGATGTTCAGCATCTGCAGCAGTAAGTCATGAGGACACAAATGACACCGTGTCCTGAGAAGAACCCAGCTACATATTTTTCTTTGGGATTTTAAGTATTTGGATTGTCATATTGAGAACACATTATATAAATATGTAAACTATTCTGTAGTGATATAAACTGCAGTATAAGGAGTTCAGATAAGGTTGTGTGCAGCCGCACACACGCGCACACACACACACACACACAATCCTCTCAGTGAGTGAGGTTTAATGCAAATGAATAATGACCTTACTGTTGGGTTACAGAAAATGTGCAGATGTGAAACTGCATCAATAAATCTACTATAGCTGACAGCAGCTTTATTTCATGTGTTTTTTTTTTCTGTTTCTCTAATTCCAAATACTGAAAGGTTGTTGTGTAGCCTATACATTTTTAATGCTTTGCACTCATTGTTTTTTCTCTTTCTGTCTTTCCGTTGATCAGTCATGTACGTGGCTGCCATGTGCTCCAGAGATGCTGTCGCCATGACGACATAATCAAACTATCTGCTGATTGAATCTGACTCTCTCCCTGATGATTAAATCTGCTCTTGAGGGATCAGTGTGTCAGCAGAACAACGGACAGCAGGCTTCATAAAGACTGCCATCTCTGGGTCTGAGACAACACCACATCCTTCAGAAAAGTCTCCCTTTTTCTTAATAAATATATTTTAAAATATATTTAAAATTTTAAAATGAACATTTCACTATTTAAATACATTTACAGTTATTTAAAGTCGGCATGAAACAGAAGTTGTAATAGCCTTTTCTTCGCTATTGTGATATCTGAGTGAAACAGATACATGTCACATATTTTTTTTTTAGGTTGGGACTTAATTTTGTTCAATGGGAACAATCGTTGGATCAATGTGGTTTGCTACTGCTGTGATCTCATGTGAGTGATAAAAAAAATATTTATGTGCACTCATAAATCATTTATAATAAATACTTAAATATTCCACACACACACACACACACACACACAGACGCACACATGCAAAAAAAAAGAAAAAAGAAAAGTGGTCAATTTTGCTTTTATTGTGACGTTAATTCAGGGTTTCCATAACAGGGGTTAGTGGGTGTAGTGTGTTCAGTGTGGTTGGAGGAAGAAGAAGACAGGGTCGGCGAAGTTTGGGACTCGCACTTTATTAAAATCCTTCAACAGCGAGGAAAAACAAAAGGGTGCGCTCGTGCGCGGCCGCCGTGACACTCTCACGGCACACAGGCAATAAACAATAAACGGTCAAACACTCAGTCTTTAAGTGCTACACGCGTCGGCAGTCGAAGTGCGAGTCCCAGCTCTCTCTCCTCTTCACTCTCACCGCCGGCAGCTTATATGCAGTCTCCACACCAATTACTGCAATCAGACACAGGTGTTCGTTATCTGCACTTGACCCACTTACTCACCGCGCGGCTCGCTGACTTCTCTCCTGCTACAGACTTCCTGGAACCACGCCCCCCTCGCCACATACCCCCACCGCCCGTCTCAGGCCGGGGAGCCGTCCGGCCTGCAGCCCCCCCCCCCCCCCCCCCCCCCCCCCTCCTGGAGAGGAAGTCAGCCACAACCATTTGTGCACCCGGCCTGTGGATCACCTGGAACTTAAAAGGTTGTAAAGCAAGATACCAACGAGTGATCCGCGCGTTGGTATCCTTCATGCGGTGGAGCTACTGCAGGGGAGTGTGGTCCGAACAGAGGGTGAACTCCCGCCCCAGGAGGTAGTAGCGGAGGGTGAGAACAGCCCACCTGATGGCCAAGCACTCTTTTTCAATGGTGCTGTACATCGTCTCTCTCTTAGAGAGCTTACGACTGATGTACAGCACCGGCCGCTCTACACCCTCCACCTCCTGGGACAGGACCGCGCCCAGCCCCCTGTCCGATGCATCCGTCTGTAGGATAAAAGGAAGAGAGAAGTCAGGAGCATGCAAAAGCGGGCCGCCACACAGAGCAGCCTTTATCTGGGTAAAGGCCTGCTGGCAGTGCTCCGTCCACTGGACCGTATCTGGCGCTTCCTTTTTAGTTAGATCAGTCAGCGGGCTAGCGAGGTCCGAATAATTAGGCACAAACCTCCTGTAATATCCCGCTAGCCCCAGGAACTGTCTAACTTCCTTCTTGGTCTTAGGTCTCGGGCAGGTCGCAACTGCTGCCGTATTATCAATTTGGGGACGCACCTGTCCGTGACCCAAGTGGAAACCCAGATACCTTACTTCCACGCGCCCAACTGCACACTTCTTCGGGTTGGCCGTGAGGCCCGCCCTTCTCAGCGTCTTCAGGACAGCCCGCAAATGCTGCATATGACGCTGCCAATCGGTACTATAGATGATAATATCATCCAAGTAGGCAGCGGCATATGCAGCATGCGGCCGGAGAATCTTGTCCATCAGACGCTGGAAGGTCGCTGGAGCCCCGAACAACCCGAAAGGAAGGGTAACAAATTGGTGTAATCCAAACGGCGTCGTGAAAGCTGTTTTTTCTTTGGACATTGGAGACAAGGGGATCTGCCAATAACCCTTTGTTAAGTCCAATGTCGAATAAAAACGAGCCGTGCCCAGCCGATCAAGCAATTCGTCAACCCTCGGCATTGGATAAGCATCAAATTTGGACACCGCGTTCACCTTTCTATAGTCGACACAGAAGCGGATCGAGCCGTCAGTTTTAGGAACTAAGACTATCGGGCTCGCCCAGTCACTGCTCGACTCTTCTATTACCCCCATCTCCAACATAGATTCTAATTCAGTCTGAACTACCTTTTTCTTGTGTTCAGGCAAACGATACGGGCGGCAATGTACCACTACCCCAGGTTCCGTCTCAACATGGTGCTGAATGAGGTTCGTCCGACCAGGCAGAGGAGAAAACACATCCGCAAACTCGGCTTGAATGTTTTTCACGTCAGTGAGCTGGGAGGGCGAGAGGTGATCTCCACCAAGAGCCAGCGCGAGAGATTGCGATTTTGAGCTCGCCTCAGGCCCGAGATCCTCCTCTCCACTCACCACCGTCGCCAGCATCACTGACTCTGCCTCAACCCACTTTTTGAGGAGGTTGAGGTGATAGATTTGATGTGCCCCACCTCTGTCTGTACGGGCTACCTCATAGTTAAGATCATTAACTCGCCGTGTGACCTCAAAGGGCCCTTGCCACTTTGCGAGTAATTTAGAGCTGGACGTAGGGAGTAATACAAGTACCTTATCTCCTGGTGCAAATTGGCGGAGTCTAGTTCCCCTGTTGTAAAGCTGACTCTGTCTGCCCTGGGCCTGTAACAAATTCTCCATTGATAGCCGCCCCAAAGTGTGGAGTTTTGTTCTCAGGTCCAGGACATACTGAGTTTCGTTCTTAGCAGCGGTCGGTCCGTCCTCCCAAGTCTCTCTAAGAACGTCAAGCACCCCGCGGGGTTGCCGTCCGTAGAGGAGCTCGAAGGGGGAAAACCCCGTGGAGGCTTGTGGGACCTCGCGTACAGCGAACAAGAGGGGTTCTAGCCATTTATCCCAATTTTTGGCGTCCTCGTGAACGAACTTACGAATCATGGCCTTCAAAGTGCGATTAAATCTTTCCACTAAGCCGTCTGTCTGTGGGTGGTAGACGCTAGTGCGAATCGATTTAATGCCCAACAATTCGTAGAGTTCGCGAATCGTTCGTGACATGAACGCCGTGCCCTGATCAGTGAGAATCTCCTTGGGGATTCCCACTCGGGAGATTAGGGAGAAGAGTGTGCTCGCAACACTTTTAGCCGAAATGTTGCGAAGCGGAACTGCTTCTGGGTATCGCGTTGCGTAGTCTACCATAACCAACGCAAAGCGATGCCCTCGTGCCGACCGCTCTAATGGTCCGATGAGGTCCATACCAATTCTCTCAAAGGGGACCTGCATTAACGGAAGGGGGCACAATGGTGCTTTTGGATTGGCCGGTGGATTCACCAACTGACATTCACGACAAGACGCGCACCACCTGCGCACGTTCTCGTGAATGCCCGGCCAGAAGAACCGGGCCATGAGACGGTTTAGTGTCGCCGCCTGCCCTAAATGCCCGGCCATTGGGTTAGAGTGAGCCGCCTGAAAAAGCATTTCCCGGCGGCTTTTAGGAACCAACAACTGTGTTGTATCTTCTTTTGTCTGTGCGTCTTGGGTCACCCGATACAACCTATCTTTTAAAACAGCAAAATAGGGATAAGAGAGCGGTTGGTCTGGGTGGAGGAGCTGGCCGTCGATGGAGCGGACCTGATTGAAGGCGTTCTTTAGAGTCTCATCCTGGGACTGCTCCAGGGGAAAATCATCGCGCTCGGAGAGAACCGTTCTCTCCAGAGCCCTCTGTTCCCCTGCAGCAGGACCCGTTGGTCCCGGCTCAGCATCCCCTAGCTGAACAACCGCTGTCTTTCCCCTGTTTTGTTTTTTCCAAGAGGCACCCGCTGATAATACCCCCAATAATTCGTTAAAGGCCGGCCAATTCGTTCCCAGAATGAGCGGATGCCGGAGGTGCGGGTTAACGGCCACCTCCACACTATGCTTTTGCCCCCTGAATTGAACTACGACCGACATTAACGGGTATCTCACCACCACCCCGTGCACACACCGCACCTTAACCATGCGGCTGCTATCCAATGCCCCCGGTTGTATCAGACTTTGATGTATAGAGGTTTGGTTACAGCCTGAATCCACCAAAGCCTGATAAGTACCCCCCTTGATACTCACTGGTATCTGGTACAGGCCAGTTTGATCGGGGGCAGCCTGCGGCGCGTCGGGGACTCGGATCAGCGTCCCCACCTCCATAACCGGACACCGATCTACAAAGTGACCCGGGTCCCCGCAGCGCCAACAGGCCGGCCCAGGCCTCCCCGCCGCTCCAGTGGCGGGAAGCGGGTCAAGGAATTGGCGTGGAGAGTGCAGGGCTGCCGGACTCGGGACGGGGTAGTCGGTTGAAGCGGGCCCCCTGGGTGGGGCCCGGGACGCAGGGACGGGCTCCGCCGGTGTCCCTGTCCTCCACCTTGGCGCCGGCCGGGGCACCAGCCCCCCGCGAGACCTGGGAAGGGGCACAGGTTTGGGGAGAGAAGGGGTAGAGAGAGAGTGAGAGAGAGATGGAGAGAGAGAAGCCGATGGAAGGGGCTCGCCGACCCCTGAGCACGCCACCATGTGGTCTTCCGCCAGGTGGATGGCCTGGTCCAGCGACGTCGGGCGGTGGCACTGGACCCACTGAGCAGTTTTCCTCGGTAGCGTGGTGACGAACTGCTCCAGTACCACCTTGTTGATGACATCCTCGACGTCGCCTCCGTCGGCCATCAGCCATCTGCGGCAGGAGTCCCGGAGCTGTTGCGCCAGCACGAAGGGCCGGCCAGACTCCCCCAGGCTCAAGGACCGGAACCGCTGGCGATGTTGTTCGGGGGTCCGGCCGACCCGCTGCAGAATGGCGCGCCTCAGGTCTTCGTAGACCAGGAGGTTCTGGACTGGCAGCTGGTTGGCGGCGATCTGGGACTCACCCGACAACAGTGGGATGAGTCGCATGGGCCAGTCCGCTTGGGGCCATCCCCGGGCCTCGGCCGACCTCTCAAAGAGGTCCAGGAACGCCTCCGGATCGTCCTGGGGACCCATTTTGTTGAGAGGCAGGGGCGGGGCCGAGGCCGTAGCTGTAGCGGGGACGGCCCGAACCTCCCGGTCGAGCCAGCTCCGGAACAGCTTGCGGTCTTCTTGCTGGCCTTGGAGGAACATCTGGAACCGTTGATCCTGCTCCTCTTTTACGGCCAGCAGGGCGTGGTGTTGCTCCCGGTGAAGACCCGCGAGCGTTTGGATGAGCTCCGCAAATGGCGTTCCCGGCGGGGTCTGCATGGCGGCGGCAGTCTTCTTCTTCCCGGGTTTCGGCACCAGTGTAGTGTGTTCAGTGTGGTTGGAGGAAGAAGAAGACAGGGTCGGCGAAGTTTGGGACTCGCACTTTATTAAAATCCTTCAACAGCGAGGAAAAACAAAAGGGTGCGCTCGTGCGCGGCCGCCGTGACACTCTCACGGCACACAGGCAATAAACAATAAACGGTCAAACACTCAGTCTTTAAGTGCTACACGCGTCGGCAGTCGAAGTGCGAGTCCCAGCTCTCTCTCCTCTTCACTCTCACCGCCGGCAGCTTATATGCAGTCTCCACACCAATTACTGCAATCAGACACAGGTGTTCGTTATCTGCACTTGACCCACTTACTCACCGCGCGGCTCGCTGACTTCTCTCCCGCTACAGACTTCGCGGAACCACGCCCCCCTCGCCACAGTGGGGAAACTTCAGGGGGTTCGTCAATTGATAATAAAAAATAAAAATAAAAAAGGGTAATTAAATCAAATGTCATGACAACTCTGGTTCATTTCTCCTGTTCAGTCCGTTGAGGTCAGACGCCCGTGAGTGAAAATATGAACACATTGGAGAGCTACTTTATAGTAGAAAATGGAGTTGTACTTCTGATGAAACGAGACACTGCATGTTTTTTTCATGTTTAATACAGTAAAGTTGCTTGATTAAGCAATCAATCGTAAAGTGCTACATAAATAAACGTGACATGACTTAACTAGAGTGCCGAATTGCAGAGATCCTGCAAACATGTACACAATGTTATGATGTCATATGCTTTTCTTATGCTTTATTGTTATTTATATATATTTATAAAAATGCTGTTTTCTCAATTTTGTTATTGAGAGATGAGAGTGTGCAGCACACATTTACATATTCATCTAAACACCGCTCTCAGAAGTGTGGGCGACATTAGCTGTTCGATAACAGTATATCATTGGTCACTTCGTTTTACCCCTAATGCCTGGCTCACACTACAGGACTTTTAAAATCCTAACCGACTGTGAAATCTGTTTGCAGCACACACTTAAGGAGATGTTTGCAGATTTTCTTCACTCAAATATTAAACATGCAGACACTACACGATTTGAAAATCGTGGCGCATCACACAGTACAAAATGTTATTAAGATTGTCATGCCAGAGTAAGCGCCTCACGTGATCTCACACAGCAGATTGAAAGAGGAAAGCGTATGTAAACAGACTCATTCATAATGGCAGATACTTGTTGCCACCTACTGGCATGTTGATGTAAACTGCAGAAAGAATAACTGGACATCCCTGACATTTCTAAGAACATTTTAAACTGGATTTGCCTTTTAATCATCTTGAATATTTGTATTTGTGATTGATATTGTAATCCTATTTGCCATACTGAAATATCACATGGCAAATAAACACACTTTAAATAAAAAAAAAATGTTCAATGGAGAAATATGCAATGATGGTAAAAAACAAAGTGATGCTTTAAAATATTAAATTTAAACTGCCAGAAGGTGGCGGCAAGTCACTGTCTTTGAGTGAGTCATCTAGTCATTCATTCATTCATTCATTCATTCATTCATTCATTCATTCAGTAACAAAGCAAGTGGCTGTATTTATGAATGAATCATTGACTCTCACGATTTGTTCAAAGCTGCAGATTCATTCAAAAACACTGCTGTGTGCTGCAGTTCTGCTGTGGCTTTAGTTGGAGATATTGTGTTGTTGCAAAAAATACTGTTTCAAATGAACATCACTTAATATTACTACCTTTCGTTTGTTGAACTGTTGTATAAAATCAATGTCACTGTAGTGTATTCAGTGTGGTTGGAGGAAGAAGAAGACGAGGTCGGCGAAATTTGGGACTCGCACTTTATTATACACTTGAAATAAAGAGGCAATGGAAAGGGTGCGCTCGTGCGCGGCCGCCGTGTCACTCTCACGGCAAGCAGGAAACAGGCAATAAAATCAAACACTCAGTCTCGGGTTACAGCTTTACGCGTCCACAAATGTAGTGCGAGTCCCAGGTCTCTCTCAGCTTCTCTCTCACCGCCGGCAGCTTATATGCAGTCTCCACGCCAATTACTGCAATCAGACACAGGTGTTCGTTATCTGCACTTGACCCACTTACTCACCGCGCGGCTCGCTGACTTCTCTCCCGCTACAGACTTCGCGGAACCACGCCCCCCTCGCCACATACCCCCACCGCCCGTCTCAGGCCGGGGAGCCGTCCGGCCTGCAGCCTCCCCCCCCCCCCTCCTGGAGAGGAAGTCAGCCACAACCATCTGTGCACCCGGCCTGTGGATCACCTGGAACTTAAAAGGCTGTAAAGCTAGATACCAACGGGTGATCCGCGCGTTGGTATCTTTCATGCGGTGGAGCCACTGCAGGGGAGCGTGGTCCGAACAGAGGGTGAACTCCCGCCCCAGGAGGTAGTAGCGGAGGGTGAGAACAGCCCACCTGATGGCCAAGCACTCTTTTTCAATGGTGCTGTACATCGTCTCTCTCTTAGAGAGCTTACGACTGATGTACAGCACCGGCCGCTCTACACCCTCCACCTCCTGGGACAGGACCGCGCCCAGCCCCCTGTCCGATGCATCCGTCTGTAGGATAAAAGGAAGAGAGAAGTCAGGAGCATGCAAAAGCGGGCCGCCACACAGAGCAGCCTTTATCTGGGTAAAGGCCTGCTGGCAGTGCTCCGTCCACTGGACCGTATCTGGCGCTTCCTTTTTAGTTAAATCAGTCAGCGGGCTAGCGAGGTCCGAATAATTAGGCACAAACCTCCTGTAATATCCCGCTAGCCCCAGGAACTGTCTAACCTCCTTCTTGGTCTTGGGTCTCGGGCAGGTCGCAACTGCTGCCGTCTTATCAATTTGGGGACGCACCTGTCCGTGACCCAAGTGGAAACCCAGATACCTCACTTCCACACGCCCAATTGCACACTTCTTCGGGTTGGCCGTGAGCCCCGCCCTTCTCAGCGTCTTTAGGACAGCCCGCAAATGCTGCATATGACGCTGCCAATCGGTACTATAGATGATAATATCATCCAAGTAGGCAGCAGCATATGCAGCATGCGGCCGGAGAATCTTGTCCATCAGACGCTGGAAGGTCGCTGGAGCCCCGAACAACCCGAAAGGAAGGGTAACAAATTGGTGTAATCCAAACGGCGTCGTGAAAGCTGTTTTTTCTTTGGACATTGGAGACAAGGGGATCTGCCAATAACCCTTTGTTAAGTCCAATGTCGAATAAAAACGAGCAGTACCCAGCCGATCAAGCAATTCGTCAACCCTCGGCATTGGATAAGCATCAAATTTGGACACCGCATTCACCTTTCTATAGTCGACACAGAAGCGGATCGAGCCGTCAGTTTTAGGAACTAAGACTATCGGGCTCGCCCAGTCACTGCTCGACTCTTCTATTACCCCCATTTCCAACATAGTCTCTAATTCAGTCTGAACTACTTTTTTTTTATGTTCAGGCAAACGATACGGGCGGCAGCGTACCACTACCCCAGGTTCTGTCTCAACGTGGTGCTGAATGAGGTTCGTCCGACCAGGCAGGGGAGAAAACACATCCGCAAACTCAGCTTGAATATTTTTCACGTCAGTGAGCTGGGAGGGCGAGAGGTGATCTCCACCAAGAGCCAGCGCGAGAGATTGCGATTTTGAACTCGCCTCAGGCCCGAGATCCTCCTCTCCGCTCACCACCGTCGCCAGCATCACTGACTCTGCCTCAACCCACTTTTTGAGGAGGTTGAGGTGATAAACTTGATGTGCTCCACCTCTGTCTGTACGGGCTACCTCATAGTTAAGATCATTAACTCGCCGTGTGACCTCAAAGGGCCCTTGCCACTTTGCGAGTAATTTAGAGCTGGAAGTAGGGAGTAATACAAGTACCTTATCTCCCGGTGCAAATTGGCGGAGTCTAGTTCCCCTGTTGTAAAGCTGACTCTGTCTGCCCTGGGCCTGTAACAAATTCTCCATTGATAGCCGCCCCAAAGTGTGGAGTTTTGTTCTCAGGTCCAGGACATACTGAATTTCATTCTTAGCAGCGGACGGTCCGTCCTCCCAAGTCTCTCTAAGAACGTCAAGCACCCCGCGGGGCTGCCGTCCGTAGAGGAGCTCGAAGGGGGAAAACCCCGTGGAGGCTTGTGGGACCTCGCGTACAGCGAACAAGAGGGGTTCTAGCCATTTATCCCAATTTTTGGCGTCCTCGTGAACGAACTTACGAATCATGGCTTTCAAAGTGCGATTAAATCGTTCCACTAAGCCGTCCGTCTGTGGGTGGTAGACGCTAGTGCAGTCGATTTAATGCCCAACAATTCGTAGAGTTCGCGAATCGTTCGTGACATGAACGCCGTGCCCTGATCAGTGAGAATCTCCTTGGGGATTCCCACTCGGGAGATTAACGAGAAGAGTGCGCTCGCAACACTTTTAGCCGAAATGTTACGAAGCGGGACTGCTTCTGGGTATCGCGTTGCGTAGTCCACCAGAACCAACGCAAAGCGATGCCCTCGTGCCGACCGCTCTAATGGCCCGATGAGGTCCATACCAATTCGCTCGAAGGGGACCTGCATTAACGGAAGGGGGCACAATGGTGCTTTTGGATCGGCCGGTGGATTCACCAACTGACATTCACGACAAGACGCGCACCACCTGCGCACGTTCTCGTGAATGCCCGGCCAGAAGAACCGGGCCATGAGACGGTTTAGTGTCGCCGCCTGCCCTAAATGCCCGGCCATTGGGTTAGAGTGAGCCGCCTGAAAAAGCATTTTCCGGCGGCTCTTAGGAACCAATAACTGTGTTGTATCTTCCTTTGTCTGGGTGTCTTGGGTCACCCGATACAACCTATCTTTCAAAACAGCAAAATAGGGATAAGAGAGCGGTTGGTCTGGGTGGAGGAGCTGGCCGTCGATGGAGCGGACCTGATTAAAGGCATTTTTTAGCGTCTCATCCTGGGACTGCTCCAGGGGAAAATCATCACGCTCGGAGAGAACCGTTCTCGCCAGAGCCCTCTGTTCCCCTGCAGCAGGACCCAGTGGTCCCGGCTCAGCATCCCCCAGCTGAACAACCGCTGTCTTTCGCCTATTTTGCTTTTTCCAAGAGGCACCCGCTGATAATACCCCCAATAATTCATTAAAGGCCGGCCAATTCGTTCCCAGAATGAGCGGATGCCGGAGGTGCGGGTTAACGGCCACCTCCACACTATGCTTTTGCCCCCTAAATTGAATTACGACCGGCATTAACGGGTATCTCACCACCACCCCGTGCACACACCGCACCTTAACCATGCGGCTGTTATCCAATGCCCCCGGTTGTATCAGACTTTGATGTATAGAGGTTTGGTTACAGCCTGAATCCACCAAAGCCTGATAAGTACCCCCCTTGATACTCACTGGTATCTGGTACAGGCCAGTTTGATCGGGGGCAGCCTGCGGCGCGTCGGGGACCCGGATCAGCGTCCCCACCTCCATAACCGGACACCGATCTACAAAGTGACCCGGGTCCCCGCAGCGCCAACAGGCCGGCCCAGGCCTCCCCGCCGCTCCAGTGGCGGGAAGCGGGTCAAGGAATTGGCGTGGAGAGTGCAGGGCCGCCGGACTCGGAACGGGGTGGTCGGTCGAAGCGGGCCCCCTGGGTGGGGCCCGGGACGCAGGGACGGGCTCCGCCGGGGTCCCTGTCCTCCACCTTGGCGCCGGCCGGGGCACCAGCCCCCCACGAGACCTGGGAAGGGGCACAGGTTTGGGGAGAGAAGGGGTAGTGAGAGAGAGAGAGAGAGATGGAGAGAGAGAGGCCGATGGAAGGGGTTCGCCGACCCCTGAGCACGCCACCATGTGATCTTCCGCCAGGTGGATGGCCTGGTCCAGCGACGTCGGGCGGTGGCACTGGACCCACTGAGCGGTTTTCTTCGGCAGCTTAGTGACGAACTGCTCCAGTACCACCTTGCTGATGACATCCTCGACGCCGCCTCCGTCGGCCATCAGCCATCTGCGGCAGGAGTCCCGGAGCTGTTGCGCCAGCACGAAGGGTCGGCCAGACTCCTCCAGGCTCAAGGACCGGAACCGCTGACGATGTTGTTCGGGGGTCCGGCCGACCCGCTGCAGAATGGCGCGCCTCAGATCTTCGTAGACCAGGAGGTTCTGGACTGGCAGCTGGTTGGCGGCGATCTGGGACTCACCCGATAACAGTGGGATGAGCCGCATGGGCCAGTCCGCTTGGGGCCATCCCCGGGCCTCGGCCGACCTCTCAAATAAGTCCAGGAACGCCTCCGGATCGTCCTGGGGACCCATTTTGTTGAGAGGCAGGGGCGGGGCCGAGGCCGTAGCTGTAGCGGGGACGGCCCGAACCTCCCGGTCGAGCCAGCTCCGGAACAGCTCGCGGTCTTCTTGCTGGCCTTGGAGCAGCAACTGGAATCGCTGATCCTGCTCCTCTTTTACGGCCAGCAGGGCGTGATGTTGCTCCCGGTGAAGACCCGCGAGCGTCTGGATGAGCTCCGCAAACGGCGTTCCCGGCGGGGTCTGCATGGCGGCGGCAGTCTTCTTCTTCCCGGGTTTCGGCACCAGTGTAGTGTATTCAGTGTGGTTGGAGGAAGAAGAAGACGAGGTCGGCGAAATTTGGGACTCGCACTTTATTATACACTTCAAATAAAGAGGCAATGGAAAGGGTGCGCTCGTGCGCGGCCGCCGTGTCACTCTCACGGCAAGCAGGAAACAGGCAATAAAATCAAACACTCAGTCTCGGGTTACAGCTTTACGCGTCCACAAATGTAGTGCGAGTCCCAGGTCTCTCTCAGCTTCTCTCTCACCGCCGGCAGCTTATATGCAGTCTCCACGCCAATTACTGCAATCAGACACAGGTGTTCGTTATCTGCACTTGACCCACTTACTCACCGCGCGGCTCGCTGACTTCTCTCCCGCTACAGACTTCGCGGAACCACGCCCCCCTCGCCACAGTCACATTTGCAATCGTGTGGATATTCGTATAATGTGATCAATATTAAACACAGGAACTCTCAAAGGGTATGTTTTTGTATCAAAGAGAGTTTGAATCTTAAATCAATGTCTATATTTGTTCTTTGTGCTAGTAAGTGCTAAATACCAACTTTTACAACACATTGTAAACATTGTCGAGAACGGCAGTATAACGCGAAACCTGTGACGTTATACTCAGAGCGGTTCATGACTCGAATTTATGCGTTTCAATGGCAGCGCTATCAACGGCGAAATGAAACTGCAGCAGTCAGGTGGTACAGGTCAGTACTCTTTAAGTTGTTTATGTTCATTATTATTGTAATGTTATCTGCTTTGAGACATGAGGTAGTTTAACGCTGTCTCTCGTGAAGCTTGTGTTTGCTCCTTGCTGAACGCGTGTGTTTTGGAGAAGGCGTAACTTTGTAGAGTGCTTGGATGGGATCTTATGGTTTCAAAGCTAGCTTGCTATTGCTGGCCTGTCCAAAAATTACCTACCTACCTTTAATTCAAATGTTTTGTGTGAACAGGTTTTTTATCCTCAACACCACTCGCTCTGTATGTCACTAGCTGCATTTACATGGACCCTTATAATTGGATTGACGGCTCAATCGGACTGAAAAACCTTCATGTAAACACCTTGATCGATCCGACTGAGCTCAATCCGATTGGAATTTCGATTGGACTGAAAGGGGTGGTTTATCCCTTTTGTAATCCGATCGAGAGAACATGTAAACACTTGATCGGACTGAAAACCAAAACTGAAAGGACTGCGCATGTAACAGCTTTAATGCTGTTTCCTTAGTGGTCATATTTTTTTTGTATGATGTAAACATTGAGATTTTGGGTTGGTGAATACATTATAAGCGTAAAGCTTGTGTCTAATTCTTCAGAAATATAGCTGTGTAAGCCAAAGCAAAGTAGTTTTTTTTTCTATACCTAAGCTAATATCAAGTCTTGCCATCCCTCCTCTGATATATAACAAAAGGGGTAGCGGTTACACACATATCCAGTGAATGGCGTAATGACGCACGGTAGTTGTTGAAGGGAAGATGGCGTGCGGTAAGCATAATTGGTCTGTACCGGAACCCACGTTGTTACTAAATATTGACAAGGAAGAAAAAGTAGTTGAAAGACTTGACGTAAACTCGCACATCAACCCCGATTACTTTGATTTATCGTTCATGTAAACACAGTGTTCGGATTCATCAATTGGATTGATTTCATTCCGATTGAACCAAAATGTTTCCCCGTAAACGTAGCTATATGGTAAATCACTACAGCAACAGGAGGAAGACATTTGGTATAAATGTGTGTGTGAATTTCTTTATGAAGTTTGATGTAAGTGTGAGGGTGTATGTAAGCACATGTAAATTTGTGAGTGAATATAATAGTGAGTATTGGTGCAGCAGATGGGGCAGCAGCAGGTGGTGTGGTGTGCTGGGACCTATGCAGTCTTCATGAGCGCTCTGCTGTGATGCTGCATGACAGCGCCGGGAATTCATGTGTCTGACAAAGACTTTCAATCCATTTGCAAACTCCCTCACAACCCACACAATTACCCTTCATTAAAACAGAGGCTCAAGACCTGCACAGCCACAGCAAGACAAACACTCCCTCACATTGACCACTCTTCCAGATTAGATTCCATCTTTTTGGATTTTTGGTTTGGTGTCCGTCAGGGTAAGCACATTATCCAGAGGGTATTAGATTTATGAATAGAAATTCCTCATTCAAATTAGTGCAGACAAACAGGCGTGAGGTGTGTGTCTGTGCTGATAATTTGAGCAGGATTTGGGCCAAAGATGAGGAGCCTCACTTGAGCTCACAGACAGGAAACCTGACTAATCTTTCTATAAGCTCATCTCAACGCTGTTGCCAAAGGTTCATTTAGTCCAGTACGGTCTGTCCGCAGCTGACTGCAAAAACATGGGCAGGGCATAGGGCGGGACTTTTGTCCATCAGAATTGATTGGATGGTTTTGGTTTGCTATTGCTGTAATGTGATGATTGACATCGTGTCCCACCCTCACGGCGTAAAACACGTCATCAAAGAACAGAAGGGATGTCGCTGCAAAGGTAGAGAAATGCGTAGATACTTGGTGGGGCACACATCATTCCTTAAAAAAATAACATGATCTGGTGACCAACAGTGTTAATCTTGTCAATGAAATTACTGACAAAACAAATGGGGTTTTGATTTTTTTTTAATTATTTTTATAACAAATAATTACTGTTCATGAAAATGTTCTTTTGACGAAAAGTTGACACACACAAACTTAACTTTTAAGTTAAGCCTAATTGGTGTAAGATTGTTAACACAATCACTTTTTCTCTGCAGATGCTTAGTTTCAGAAAATAACTGATTTTGATAAATTTCCATTAAATTGAATCAGCATTTTGTCAAATGACAGAAATTACTACTACTAGTAAAAAAAAGAAAAAAAGTGTTCTAGTTCACATATTCAAAATGTGTTTCAAACTGTAACAAACCAAATGTTAACCAAAGATTACATTAATTTAAAAAAAAAAAAAAAATAGTTAACATTAATAAACTGAACATGCATGGTCATGTGCATGGCTTAAATGGTGTTGCAGGGAAAAGTCACAAAATGTAAAGAATAACTCAATCCACACACCAGCTTTTTAAACATTTATTGGAGTTCTATGAGTTTTTTTTCAATGTGTGCATATGTATTAGGTGTTGACTTTAAATCCATTAACATTCAATTCTCTCTATATACAGTATCCAGTCCAATCCAACTTTATTTGTTAAGCACTTTTAAACAACCAATGTGCTATTCAGAAAAATAATCACATGAGGCGCAAAATTACATATAAAATACAACAATAATATAAAATGAAACGACATAAACATACACATAAACATGAGTACAAATAGCCACGCAATAAAGGAAATCAAAATAAGAAATAAAAACAAGTAAATATCGACATCTTTCTAGGTGTCAAAGGCCACAGAGTAAAGATGGGTTTTAAGTCGGATTTTTAAAAAAGACAAAGAAGAGTCCTGCTTGACGTGCAGAGGCAGATCATTCCATAGATTTGGAGCAGACACAGCAAAGGCCCGGTCCGCTCTGAGCTTCCTCTTAGTTTTAGGCACACTCAGGAGCAGCTGATCATCGGACCTGAGAGAGCGGACCGGTTTATAAGAGTGTAGAAGCTCAGAGAGGTATAGCGGGGAAAGACCATTCAGGGATTTAAAAACAAATAACAGAATTTTTAAATAGATCCTAAATTTAAGGATCCATACATACAGTATATATATATATATATATATATATACACATACAGGTCCTTCTAAAAAAATTAGCATATTGTGATAAAGTTCATTATTTTCCACAATGTAATGATAAAAAATAAACTTTCATATATTTTAGATTCATTGCACACCAACTGAAATATTTCAGGTCTTTTATTGTTTTAATACTGATGATTTTGGCATACAGCTCATGAAAACCCCAAATTCCTGTCTCAAAAAATTAGCATATTTCATCTGACCAATAAAATAAGTGTTTTTGATACAAAAAAAAAGTCAACCTTCAAATAATTATGTTTAGTTATGCACTCAATACTTGGTCGGGAATCCTTTTGCAGAAATGACTGCTTCAATGCGGCGTGGCATGGAGGCAATCCGCCTGTGGCACTGCTGAGGTGTTATGGAGGCCCAGGATGCTTCGATAGCGGCCTTAAGCTCATCCAGAGTGTTGGGTCTTGCGTCTCTCAACTTTCTCTTCACAATATCCCACAGATTCTCTATGGGGTTCAGGTCAGGAGAGTTGGCAGGCCAATTAGGCACAGTAATACCATGGTCAGTAAACCATTTACCAGTGGTTTTGGCACTGTGAGCAGGTGCCAGGTCGTGCTGAAAAATGAAATCTTCATCTCCATAAAGCTTTTCAGCAGATGGAGGCATGAAGTGCTCCAAAATCTCCTGATAGCTAGCTGCATTGACCCTGCCCTTGATAAAACACAGTGGGCCAACACCAGCAGCTGACATGGCACCCCAGACCATCACTTACTGAGGGTACTTGACACTGGACTTCAGGCATTTTGGCATTTCCTTCTCCCCAGTCTTCCTCCAGACTCTGGCACCTTGATTTCCGAATGACATGCAACCACTGAGCAACAGTACAGTGCTGCTTCTCTGTAGCCCAGGTCAGGCGCTTCTGCTGCTGTTTCTAGTTCAAAAGTGTCTTGACCTGGGGAATGCGGCACCTGTAGCCCATTTCCTGCACACGCCTGTGCACGATGGCTCTGGATGTTTCTACTCCAGACTCAGTCCACTGCTTCCGCAGGTCCCCCAAGGTCTGGAATCGGTCCTTCTCCACAATCTTCCTCAGGGTCCGGTCACCTCTTCTCGTTGTGCAGCGTTTTTTGCCACACTTTTTCCTTCCCACAGACTTCCCACTGAGGTGCCTTGATACAGCACTCTGGGAACAGCCTATTTGTTCAGAAATTTCTTTCTGTGTCTTACCCTCTTGCTTGAGGGTGTCAATGATGGCCTTCTGGACAGCAGTCAGGTCGGCAGTCTTACCCATGATTGCGGTTCTGAGTAATGAAAGAGGCTGGGAGTTTTTAAAAGCCTCAGGAATCTTTTGCAGGTGTTTAGAGTTAATTAGTTGATTCAGATGATTAGGTTAATAACTCATTTAGAGAACCTTTTCATGATATGCTAATTTTTTGAGACAGGAATTTTGGGTTTTCATGAGCTGTATGCCAAAATCATCAGTATTAAAACAATAAAACACCTGAAATATTTCAGTTGGTGTGCAATGAATCTAAAACATATGAAAGTTTGATTTTTATCATTACATTATGGAAAATAATGAACTTTATCACAATATGCTAATTTTTTGAGAAGGACCTGTATATATATATATATGTATATATATAAATGGAGAAGCAAAATAATACTTGTTTTCAGAGAATATATGTTATTAAAATGTATTTTATTCCATTGGCATTTTGCTTAGTTTTAAGCATTTTAAACCTCATTATTTTAGTTTAATTTAGTTTAGTTTATTGTTGCTTACAAAATTACCAATGGGGTAAAAAAAATAGTTTTCTCTGAAAACAAGTCCAATATCTTCTTCAATATTGCTCCAAAAGTAAATTTAAGTTATTATGAAGTCCTTAGATGCTTTACTGGGAATGAACAAGGCTATCAGCAGGCAAAATTCATTGTTAATGAATTCCCCCTTCTCGGGTGAACTTCTCAGAGACAGTGTGAGTATCACATCAGCTCAGCTCCTAATGAATTATAGAGAAATCAGAAGTCAGTTTGGCTGCATGACTGACCACTGTGACACGATCCAGCTCTCTTATTTAACACCCTGCTTTATTTAATAAACTGGATTGCTGGACTGTGTCCATCATTAATAAGTTCTTATAACCCCACACACACACGCACACACGCACGCACACACGCACGCACGCACGCACGCACGCACGCACGCACGCACACACACAGACACACACACACACACACACACACACACACACACAGGGTGTGATATCTCATGACCCCATATGGAGATGTTTACAATAGACAGTACTGAGTTAAATGACAACCCCATTAAACTGAGCAGGTTTTAGAAAAGAACTCATGGAGTGAGGTGAAGCTTGAGATTGCTGTGATTTGTGGGACTGTATCGAATATAAACTATTAAACAAAAATAAGCCTACATTTCGGTGAATGGATTTAAACGATTTGGGATGAGAAGATTTTTATTTTTTTGCAGCTTAAATAGTATTTTAATTCTTTAAATTATATTAATAATAACAAATTGTTCTAACTTTATTCTAATTCTGTCACGGGCACAAGGTAGCCTACCTAAACATTTGTAAATAGAAACAGATGCTCATTAATCGTCACATGCTGGTGTATCCTACATAAATACAGTAATGAAGTCTAAAGTTTATTGGGATGATCAGGCATTTACAAACTGAACTTGATATAGAATGTTAATTAGGTAAAGAGATACATGAAACGAAGAGGGAAATAAAGCTAATACACTACAATGAATAACAATAATAATGATAATAATAATAATAATAATAATAGTTTACAAATATTAAATAAAGAAACAATCAGTGAATGGGTTTAAAAGACTCTGGGATGGGATATTTAATATTCTTACATATTCTTTTAACATTTATTGATAATAAACTTAATTCAGAATCTGCCAAGAGCGCCCGCAATGTAATGTAATATAATAGTAGTACTAATATAGTTTAATATAATCATTTATTAATCCCGCACTTTTTTTGTCATTCTTAATTCAAAATAATTAATTTATTAATAATATAAATTTAGATAATCCCAGGTTGCTAATGTCACGCAGGTTTTTACGCATTAAACTTGTGTTTCGAATATTAAACTGAATTTATTGGGAATTGTCCTGTGAATGTTATTATCATGTGAATGGTGCTATAACAGTAACTATTTTGGATAATAACACTCTATCTGAAGTGTGATGCTATAAAAAAAAAAAAAACAGTGGTGCGTTTTGTTGACTCATTCATGAATTCAGAATTTATGAATTCTGATATCAGTCTGACTCTCTTAGTAATAGTTGTGTCATGACTTAGAGTACAACAGGAAACAAATGCAGGTAACGTTGGTTTATTTAGGCAGAAGACAACACAGAAGAAACACTGGCGTGGAAGGGCGACACAGGGACCTGATGATCAGCGTGCGAAGTCCGTGAAGTGACAATCCGTGAAGTGAAGAATCCTTGTGGTGAAAGTCCGTGAGGTGATGAATCCATGACGTGAAGACACAAAACGATAATCCACACCAAGGCAACGAACCCACAGTAACACGACGACAGGAAAGGCAGGCAGGACTGAACAGGAACACCGAACAGGACATCAACCAAACGATCTGACAAAGAGGATGAGAAAGTGGTGAGTATATATAGGGAGATGAGATCGGCTGCAGCTGGTGATGAGATGATGAACAGCTGGAGCAGATCAAGGAACGTCACTCAGTCACACCCACTGCACACGTGCTTTCATACAACAACATAAACACGAGACGAGAAGGAATCAATGGATTTGTATACCGTGACAGTACCCCCTCTCCTAGGAACGCCTCCTGGCGTTCCCAGACTCCCCTACCTGTCGATTGTAATCATCGATGAGAGAGTGATCCAGGATGTCTCTAGCAGGTACCCAACTTCTCTCCTCCGGACCGTAACCCTCCCAGTCCACCAAGTACTGAAATCCGCGCCCCCTCCGCCTAGAGTCCAGAATACGATTTACCGAATAGGTGGTATCCCCATCTACGAGACGCGGCGGGGGGGGGGGGACCGGGACTGGCGGATTAATGCGAGCATGAAACACGGGATGAACCCTCCTGTACGCCGGAGGTAAACTAAGACGGACTGCCACCGGACTAATGATCTTGGTGACAGTGAACGGGCCAAGTTTATTGGAAACGGATCGGAGAGGAATGTTCCTGGTAGAAAGCCACACTTTTTGACCAACGACGTATACGGGAGGCTTTGACCGGTGGCGATCGGCCTTAGCCTTGGTGCGCGCCCCCACCTGGAGTAGAGTCTCACGGGCTCTAGTCCAAGTGCGGTGACACCTCTGGATCAGGGCGTGGGCAGAGGGGACCGCGACCTCGGATTCCAGACTGGGAAAAATGGGTGGCTGGTAACCTAAGCTACACTCAAACGAAGATAGGCCCGTAGCCGACACTGGCAATGTGTTGTGGGCGTACTCCACCATAGACAGTTGTTGGCTCCATGAGGAAGGATTCTTGGAAACCAAACATCGCAACACTCTCTCCAGATCTTGGTTGGCTCTCTCGGTTTGACCATTGCTCTGGGGATGAAACCCTGAGGATAGACTAACAGTCGCTCCCAGTAACTTCCAAAACTCTTTCCAAAATTTGGACACAAACTGAGGTCCTCTGTCGGAGACCACGTCCATCGGGAGGCCATGTAAGCGAAACACGTGGTCAACGACTGCCAACGCTGTCTCCTTAGCTGAGGGTAATTTGGGTAAGGGAATAAAGTGAGCCGCCTTCGAGAACCGGTCCACCACGGTCAAAACGACTGTGTTACCCTGGGAGGGTGGGAGGGCGGTGACAAAATCTAGAGCGATATGGGACCAGGGTCTCGAAGGGACAGGCAGCGGTTGAAGGAGCCCATCTGGGGGTCGATTATAAGTCTTACCAGTGGCACAAACCGAGCAAGCCAAAACAAAACTGTGAATGTCACGAGCCATAAGTGGCCACCAAAATCGTTGCTTAACTAAAAACTTAGTGCGATTAACTCCTGGATGACAAGCCACGTTGGAGCCATGACCCCATTGAATCACGTCAGACCGTAATCCCTCCGGCACAAATAACCGATTCGGTGGGCAACCGGGCGGAGGCATTACCCCTTCTAAGGCCGTTTTGACCCTCGATTCGACCTCCCATACGAGTGTGGAAACAAATAGGGTCTCCGGTAAAATGCACTCGGGAGTAGACGGGCGTTCGGAACGATCAAAAATGCGAGAGTCAGGTTTGATGTTCTTGGAACCTAGGCGGTACGAGAGGGAAAATCAAAACGACCGAAAAAAGTGCCCACCGAGCCTGCCTGGAGTTCAGTCTTTTAGCGGTTCTGATGTATTCAAGATTCTTATGATCGGTCCAGACGATAAAAGGTACCCCCGAACCCTCCAACCAATGACGCCATTCCTCCAACGCTAACTTGACTGCCAACAACTCCCTATTACCAATGTCGTAATTGCGTTCAGCTGGGGACAAACGATGAGAAAAAAACGCGCAAGGATGCATCTTGTCATCTGTGGAAGAACGCTGGGACAGAACTGCTCCTACCCCCACCTCTGACGCGTCGACCTCCACCACAAACTGACGTGAAGAATCAGGGGCAACGAGGATGGGAGCAGAAACGAAGCGGCTCTTAAGTTTGGCAAACACAGCCTCGGCTGTATCTGACCACCTGAACGGAGTTCTGGGGGAGGTCAAGGCAGTCAGAGGCGCGGCTAGTTGGCTGAAATTGCGAATAAAACGCCGATAGAAGTTGGCGAACCCCAGAAACCTCTGCAGGGCCTTACGGGAATCTGGACTTGGCCACTCTACCACAGCCTTAACCTTCTCAGGGTCCACCCGCATTCCCTCAGACGAAATGATGTATCCTAGGAAAGGAACAGACTGTGCATGAAAATCGCATTTCTCCGCCTTGACAAAAAGCCCATTCTCCAACAACCTCTGAAGCACTCGTCGAATGTGTTGCACGTGTTGCTGGAGAGACGAAGAAAATATCAATATATCATCCAGGTAGACATATATGAACTTATCAATCATGTCTCGCAACACGTCATTGATGAGTGCCTGGAAGACTGCTGGGGAGTTGGACAGCCCGAAAGGCATGACCAAGTATTCAAAGTGCCCCCTGGGGGTGTTAAAAGCAGTCTTCCATTCATCCCCCTCCCTGATGTGAACCAAATGATAAGCGTTACGCAAGTCCAATTTCGTGAAGATGGATGCTCCCTGCAACCTCTCGAAGGCTGAAGACATCAACGGCAAAGGATAAGTATTCTTTACCGTGATGTTATTCAGCCCCCGGTAATCAATACAAGGTCGCAGAGACCCATCCTTCTTCCCCACAAAAAAGAACCCCGCCCCCGCTGGAGAAGAGGAAGGACGGATGAACTTGGTTGCTAGAGAATCAGAAATATATTTCTCCATGGCCTCCCTCTCTGGGACAGAAAGCGAGTATAACTTGCCCTTAGGCGGAGACTTACCTGGCAGTAAATCTATAGCACAGTCATAGGGACGATGCGGAGGAAGAGAAGCAGCCCGAGACTTACTGAACACTTCCTTCAGGTCGTGGTACTCCTCGGGCACGTTAGACAAATCCCCTACCTCCTCCTGTAACACAAAAACAGGCACAGACGGACAAGCAGACATCAGACAAGACTTATGACATTCCTTGCTCCACTCCAACACAGCTTTCTGGTGCCAGTCCACTCGGGGGTTGTGACGGATGAGCCAGGGGTGTCCAAGAACGATGGGTGCCAGGGGTGAATCCAATATGTAAAAAAAAAATAGTCTCTGAGTGATTGCCTGAAGTAATGAGAGTGATGTTTTCGGTGATGAATGAAATGGTGGGAAGTTCCTGACCGTTTAGAGCGTGTACTGCAATCTTCTGTGTGAGGGGTTTGAGGGGAATCTGAAATCTGTGTGCAAAAGTGTTGTCCATAAAATTACCCTCCGCCCCAGAATCCAGAAGTGCGTGACAGTCGTGCTGTTGAACTGACCATCTAAGTCTTACCGGGAGGAGGGTAGATGTGGATGAGGACTTCTCGGCGGAGATCCCACCCGATAGTAGCCTCATACTTACTAACGGGCTTGGCCCTTTTACCGGGCAGTTGTAAGAATAGTGTCCCGCGCCTCCACAGTATAGGCAAAGACCCTGGGATCTCCGCCTCTCCCTCTCCTCCCGGGAAAGCCGAGCTCGACCCACCTGCATGGGTTCGTGATCGAAGATTGGGCTGACCGCGTCCCTGCCGCTGGACCGTTGGTTCTCTCCTCCTCCTGAAGGACGGCTAGACCAGGCTCTTCCTCCTGCTCTAATGAGTCGAGCGTCCACCCTCAGTGCCAGCTCGATTAACCCATTCAATGACGTGGGGAGGTCCAGGGCGTAGATCTCTCTCTGGACGCGGTCAGCCAACCCATGCAGGAACATGTCCCACTGCGCCTCCTCGTTCCAATGACATTCGGCCGCCAGGGTTCGAAACTCGATGGAATAGTCCGAGACCGACCTCTCACCTTGACGGAGGTCGGCCAACACCCTAGCAGCCTCTCTCCCCGCCACGGCTCGGTCGAAGACCCGTTTCATCTCCGTGGAGAGTGTCTGGAACGAGGCACAGCATGGATCTTGATTCTCCCACACTGCCGTTCCCCATAATGCCGCTTTTCCCGTCAACAGGGTTATGACGAATGCCACCTTGGCTCGTTCATTGTTGATTGTTCTGGGTTGCAACGCGAAGTGCATGGAACACCGAGTTAGAAATGTGCGGCAATAAGCCGGCTCACCTGCATACGGTTCCGGAACCGGAAGACGTGGTTCGGCGGCTGAAGAATTATCTGGTGGAGTGGGGGGAACGACAGGTGTGGGGGGCGCAATGGGAACTTGAAGGCGTTGGAATTGCTGGGTGAGCTCGGACACCTGTGTCGCCAAGGCTTGTATCGCACGACCCGTGTCACCTAAAATCCTCTCCTGAGAGTCCATCCTTCTCACACTATGGTGAACGAACTCCTCCAAAGATGTAGAGGCACCCCCTGCTGCTTCCATGGTACGGTCAGATCGTTCTGTCATGACTTAAGAGTACAACAGGAAACAAATGAAGGTAACGTTGGTTTATTTAGGCAGAAGACAACACAGAAGGAAAACACTGGCGTGGACGGGCGACACAGGGACCTGATGATCAGCGTGCGAAGTCCGTGAAGTGACAATCCGTGAAGTGAAGAATCCTTGTGGTGAAAGTCCGTGAGGTGATGAATCTGTGACGTGAAGACACAAAACGATAATCCACACCAAGACAACGAACCCACAGTAACGCGACGACAGGAAAGGCAGGCAGGACTGAACAGGAACACCGAACAGGACATCAACCAAACGATCTGACAAAGAGGATGAGAAAGTGGTGAGTATATATAGGGAGATGAGATCGGCTGCAGCTGGTGATGAGATGATGAACAGCTGGAGCAGATCAAGGAACGTCACTCAGTCACACCCACTGCACACGTGCTTTCATACAACAACATAAACACGAGACGAGAAGGAATCAATGGATTTGTATACCGTGACAAGTTGTGGTTTCACTTCATTTGGATGGTCCCTTTAACACATTCTGTTGACTATAAGTAACGTTGCACCTACATGTCTACTAACTCTCATTAGAGTGTTAGTAGAGTATTAGTAGACTGGTAGGGTTAGGGTTAGAATAAGTTGACATGTAGTTGCATAGTTACTTATAGTCAGTAGACTGTCTGTTGGAGGACCATCACAATAAAGAGTTATCAGATATTTAGCAGACAGTACACTAATACTCTAATGAGAGTTAGTTGACATGTAGTTGCAAAGTTACTTATAGTCACCAGAATGTTCAAAAGGGACCATCAAAATAAAGTGTTACTGTAGTTGTTGCCACTAGCAGTTTAAAGAGCAAAATTAGCAAACTACGGGTGTGTTCACACGATGTACTAAAAACAGAAAAGACAGTGTAGTAAAAAATATCCAGATTCACAAAGATCTGTGAAAATGACTAAAATGCTGTGTTATGCATGCCAGGCCAGTTGGCGATGTCACTTTGTAAAGAAACACTATGCACCTATGTCACTGTTTTCACAAATTTGCGTAATATGCATGCGCTTGACGTCACCGTTTTCACAAATTTGCGTAATATGCATGCACTTGACGACACAGTTTTCACAAATTTGCGTAATATGCATACGCTTAACGTCCCTGTTTTCACAAGTTTGCGTTTTTGTAGTTTACACAGAGACAATTACGGTATCATTTTCAAAAGCTTGCATTTTCAGGCCCCCAAATGCCATTGTCGTGTAAATAAACGGCCAAAATACAGAAAGTTTTTAGTTGAAAACGGTATAATAGGCATGCAACGTAGTATCATTTTGCAGAAAATGTCACCACAGGTAACTTTTTCCAATGAAAAATGGGTTTTGTTATTTTGATTTGTTGCAAATTTAAATTAATTCATACAACATCGTTTTTTTTTTCATTTTAATCTGATTTTGCTCTACTGTAGGGATGGAGCTCCATAATTTTTGTTTATACAAAAAGGTTTTGTACTACACAAAATGACAAATATCTTCTATTACTAATTGTAAATCAAACCAATAAATAAAATTATGAAATACATTTTCAAGGATGGTAACATTTAAATGTACTTGTGTGAGATTTCAATTAAATTACCAGGAGTTCTTGTTGAGTTATTCAGAGAGAGCAATGAGAGTGACATGATCTCTAGCCATGTACATTATTTTTACTTTATCAAGAAAGATAACAAAATGAAGCTAATTAGAGAACTGATGAGGGCAGAGAAAAAGGCCTTGCCCCAGGAGAGGGAATTCTCTATCTCTCTCTCACTAATTCACAGATAGATGCCACGTTCCACCCCTTTCAAATTAAAAACCTTCAAAAACTTAATAGCTATGCCTTGAGCAGTCATCCAGTCAGAGAGATAGCCGAGTGCATTAGGGCAGGCTAATTATTTTGCTGTCACACTGGCCTTGTAATGAGAGAGGGGGATGGGGGGCTCACAATTCAGCTCTGTGTGTAACAGTTAATGTGACCCATGCATGATGTTAAGTATGGATCAGGGAATGAAAAATTTTAATGTGACGCGTGTGCATATGTGTGTAGCAGCAGCACAGTATGAATGACAATGAGTCATCTACCCTATTACAAAACGTATGCTAATTATTCCAATTTTGCTGATTGGTATACTAAAATAACTGAAATAACCATTAATTAAAACTAAAACAAAATAAATAATTAAAATAACATTTTCAATACTTGAAATAAAATAAATGTTAACTGAAATTAAACTTTAAATAATAAGCTCATTTTATTTCAGCTAGTTAACAACATTTCTCATTTAAATATAATAAAACTAAAAGTGAAATATATATTTTTTCAAACCTATATAGACATAATAAAAGCAAAAAATATAATTTTTATATTGATGGGACATGATGGGATGTGTGGGAAAAAAAAAAAACATGTATTTTGATCAAAACTATATGCACTGAGAAATGGTTCGGTTCAGGCTTACTACATCTGCGGATGCTTACGCATGTCCTTGTTTGCCATACAGCTCCCCTCTGACATATCATCCTCCAACTCGTACTTTATATGCATCTTGGTGTTCAGCAAAATCAATAAGAACTTTAATATTTAGAAAGAGAGTAGAGAGAGAGAGAGAGAGAGAGAGAGAGAGAGAGAAATGGGCTAAATTACACTTATGTTGTGTTGTGAGAGTGAAGAATTAGGGGACCAGAACGCCCACTTTTGCACGCACACACACACACACACACACACACACACACACACACAGAGAGAGAGAGACTGAACAGTGCCCTGTTGTGCTTGATTGATTCTGTCACCTTGCATTGTTGTTCTCTAGGACACTTGCATTACAAAACCCTAAAGATTGAATGTGGAATTATGGGATAGACAGATGTGCAGATGTCATAGAGACAGGGAATAAGGGAAGTGTGTAAATGGTTGGAAATATGAAGCAGAAAATGATGAAGGATAAACGACTAGTGGACATCTGCCGTGGGTTCTCCCTCTCTCTGTTTATTATATTCTGTGTTCTCTGAGCCTGTGCTGTATACTGGATCTGATGAATGTTAATAAAACAATACATATACTGTTAATACTTGAATTAAATGCTAAAATATACTTAGAATGAAGACAGAAAAATGCATGCCTTAAAGTTGTCAAATATTAATGTGTTTATA
Source organism: Meda fulgida (assembly GCA_030578275.1). Taxonomy (NCBI): domain Eukaryota; kingdom Metazoa; phylum Chordata; class Actinopteri; order Cypriniformes; family Leuciscidae; genus Meda; species Meda fulgida. The sequence continues at coordinate 8,494,971 of CM060633.1, forward strand.
GTCAGTTTGAAGGATGAGGGAGAGCTGATGTGACCCAGAGTAATAGTTCTTGCCTTGAATGTGAGAGGTAAGTGTGTAGTTTTGGTTTCAACAATATTTGTTTGTTTGTTTCTTTATTATTGCAAAATTGTCTTTTACAGGGAAGTGCCAGAAGCTGAGGGAGCCAAGGAGGTGCTGGACTCTGGAACGGACTCTGGAGCTGGTACGGACCGAGCTGTCACCGGGTCCGTGCTGTTTGAAACATCTTTCCTTGCCCGAGGAAAAACTGGAGCATTTGCCGTGATGGTATTATAGGCCGCTGCTGCAGAGTCAGGTGTGGGGGTGGGCATCATCCGCAACAACAGTTAGCGAAGAACCACTTTGCCACAGCACATAATCAATATACAGGTCCTTCTCAAAAAATTAACATATTGTGATAAAGTTCATTATTTTCCATAATTTAATGATAAAAATTAAATACTTTTATATTCATATATTTTAGATTCATTGCACACCAACTGATGTATTTCAGGTGTTTTATTGTTTTAATACTGATGATTTTGGCATACAGCTCATGAAAACCCAAAATTCATGTCTCAACAAATTATTATATCATGAAAAGGTTCTCTAAACAAGCTATTAACCTTATCATCTGAATCAGCTACTCTAAACACCTGCAAAAGATTCCTGAGGCTTTTAAAAACTCCCAGCCTGTTTCATTACTCAAAACCGCAATTATGGGTAAGACTGCCGACCTGACTGCTGTCCAGAAGGCCATAATTGACACCCTCAAGCAAGAGAACAAATAGGCTGTTCCCAGAGTGCTGTATCAAGGCACCTCAGTGGGAAGACTGTGGGAAGGAAAAAGTGTGGCAAAAAACGCTGCACAACGAGAAGAGGTGACCGGACCCTGAGGAAGATTGTGGAGAAGGACCGATTCCAGACCTTGGGGGACCTGCGGAAGCAGTGGACTGAGGCTACAGGTGCCGCATTCCCCAGGTCAAGCCACTTTTGAACCAGAAACAGCGGCAGAAGCGACTGACCTGGGCTGCAGAGAAACAGCACTGGACTGTTGCTCAGTGGTTGCATGTCATTTGGAAATCAAGGTGCCAGAGTCTGGAGGAAGACTGGGGAGAAGGAAATGCCAAAATGCCTGAAGTCCAGTGTCAAGTACCCACAGTCAGTGATGGTCTGGGGTGCCATGTCAGCTGCTGGTGTTGGCCCACTGTGTTTTATCAAGGGCAGGGTCAATGCAGCTAGCTATCAGGAGATTTTGGAGCACTTCATGCTTCCACCTGCTGAAAAGCTTTATGGAGATGAAGATTTCATTTTTTCAGCACGACCTGGCACCTGCTCACAGTGCCAAAACCACTGGTAAATGGTTTACTGACCATGGTATTACTGTGCCTAATTGGCCTGCCAACTCTCCTGACCTGAACCCCATAGAGAATCTGTGGGATATTGTGAAGAGAAAGTTGAGAGACGCAAGACCCAACACTCTGGATGAGCTTAAGGCCGCTATCGAAGCATCCTGGGCCTCCATAACACCTCAGCAGTGCCACAGGCGGATTGCCTCCATGCCACGCCGCATTGAAGCAGTCATTTCTGCAAAAGGATTCCCGACCAAGTATTGAGTGCATAACTAAACATAATTATTTGAAGGTTGACTTTTTTTTGTATCAAAAACACTTATTTTATTGGTCAGATGAAATATGCTAATTTTTTGAGACAGGAATTTGGGGTTTTCATGAGCTGTATGCCAAAATCATCAGTATTAAAACAATAAAACACCTAAAATATGTCAGTTGTTGTGCAATGAATCTAAAATATATGAAAGTTAAATTTTTATTATTACATTATGGAAAATAATTAACTTTATCACAAAATGCTAATTTTTTGAGAAGGACCTGTAGCTCTCCAGGGAACAAGTGGTAGCTGATGCCTCTATATAATTTTAGTTGTAAATTCTCAATAAAATCCAAATGGGTCACATTTTTATCACTGGTATCACGATAGGAACAGTTAGCACAGTTAAAGTAAGAGCGATTGAGCCCAGCCAGCTAATGACTGGCAAATCTTGTGGCAACGATTTAGAAAATAGGAACCTTTTCAAAACCAAAAGCAACATCCTTTGGCCTCTGTGAAACACAGTCCTGCAAAAAACTATACGGAGAGTGGAAGGAAGGATCAACAGTTGCATTCGGAATTGGGGAAGGAATAAGGAGTGCAGGAGGAACTGGATTAATTATGTTGAGAGAATGGGCAAAGCACATCGACCACTTAGATGTGTCCAAGCCCACATATTGGCATCCTGACAAACGGTTTCCTGCATAAGGTAAATATCTCTTCTAATGTTACACCTGTATGCCAGAAACTTAGACGCTAACTGTTAAACTTAGACGTCTTTTCAAAAAGCTGCCAAAAAAGCCATCATCTTGTCTTGGGTGTCACTTAGAAAGTGGATGCATCGCCTTGGGTTTCACCAATTGTAGTGGTACTGAAAGAAACCAGGAGGAATTTGCATGTGCGTAGCTCTATGACAACCAAACAAAGCTGTTATTACAGACAGTTATCCTCTGTCAGACCTTGATGAATTGTTGTCTAAGCTATGTGGAGCAACGGTCTTCTCTACAATTGACTTTCAGAGTGCTACTGTAACTTTCATCTTCCATTACATGAAGAAAGCCATGACATGACTGGATTTATCACTCATGAAGGCCAATTCAGGTTTTGTCAAGTATTTTTTGGCATAAGTTTAGCACCTTCTGTATTCCAGAAAATGATATCAACTGTGCTGCAGGGATTGCCAAATATAGCCAACCACCTGGATGATATTATTGTTTGGGGTCGTACACAGAGTGAACATGACTGCATGCTCAACAAAGTTGTTCAACATATCCCACTGACAGGGATGTCAGGGCCTGTCATCACCAAATAGAAAATCTTTTCACGTCAAATAACTTCATGAGAATCATCAACAAATTATATAGGCATGACATAATTTTATCACGGTACATTGCATGTGTGATATACAAGATATTTTAATGATTAACGAAAACACAGACACTGATTATTCTGGAAGTAGGCTGCTGTTTTGATTTGTAAAACTGCAAACAGCTAAAGTCTTTATTGGAGCAAGTCTTTTCACTTGGCAGTCATTTGACTTAGACATGATATTGACTTAGCTACAGATATTTTCTGATTTGTCTTTTTCTTTCTCTTTTTTCATGTATACAATTTTTATTGCAATGGTAATATTTACATAATATGAAAATTGCAGTAACATAACATCCCATCCACACTGAAAGAAAGTGAAAAACAAATTTAATTGTATTGGGAACTGCAGGCTCAAAATGTTATGTGAAGGGCCATGGTGGACTCCTATGTGGCTCACGGGATGATTTGAGGAACAAATTTGTATTATGTATTGAAAACTATTGCCTTTTACTGAGTGTCAATTTACACTAACTCAGACCACCACTGTCTGATTGAGCCAGACAATATTGCTAAAGCTATTCTGCTGATAACATGAGCAGTGATACGGCACCACACACAGCGGAGAGTAAGGGAGTGGTGTTTGAATTTGGTGCTACCAACTTGAGATCAAATCCACCTTTTTTTCTGAGCTCATTCTTCTCCCTTTTCCCATTGCATATTAGTATTAATTATTTATTCAAAACAAAAATGAAAAAAGTGAAAATAAAGTGACTAATGGGTATTTTATTGGCATCCAATAAATAATTGAATAATTGGTTATTCAATTATTACTAATTGAGCAAATAAAGTGTTTAACGGGTAGGATTAGGAGTAGATTCACACTACTGCAGAAGTGGACAGTAACAAAGTACATTTACTTGAGTACTGTACTTAAGTACACTTTTTGAGTATCTGTACTGTACTTGAGTATTATGTTTTCTGGAAACTTTTTACTTTAACTTCACTACATTTGAAAGTCAAATATCGTGGTTTTTACTCAACTACTTTCTACTCAAGGACTTTGACAGAAATGTAGTGATGTTAGTCAGGGCATGATTTTTTCCGTCTCTAAAACATGAATGTTTGCGGGTGACAGACAGCCTATCAGTAATCACTCCGGTTGGGTCACGTGTCGTGAAGTTTGACGATTAGTGCGATTTCTCTTTACTAGTGATCTGTGAGAGACAGTATCATTGTCACAAGTAATGGTTTGAAATGTTTTTTTTTGTTGGTTTTTTTGTATTTACAGACCACTTGATTCAAATGTGCATGAATGGATACACATAGATGTGTACTTATTTTGTTGGGGTGGTAGGAGTGTTAAATAAATATGATTTACACAAAAAAAATGAAGATGATTATGGCTGTCTTTATTTATCAATTCAGTTGTTTAATTTCTATAGGTTTTGTGACATTCTAAAATCGCCACACTACAAACTGGTCAGTGTATAGATTGCTTCACAGGCATACGGTCCTGTAAAAATGCAACAATAATATAACAATGCATTGACATTTGCTTTACACTTTTGATACTCAAATAATGAGGCTAAGTTTGATCCTTGCATGTCTTGCCCATTTGAATAAAACTGTCCTGATGCAATTTGTTGAGGCTACAGTGTATCTTCGCTGTCTTGATGAGAGAGAACCAGTTGGAGTCAGAGGATCTTTGGTAAATGGAAAGACAATGCCACTGCCTGGCACAAACTTAGGGGTCTCTATAAAGGCTTCTAGCTCAGCTTCATCTTCACATAAAGAATTTCTCAGAATCCACATGATCTTGTGATCAGTGTTCTTTTAATGTGTGAAGATGTCACACCCTCTGGAGGTGAATGAGCCAATTAGGAGTTGTTCCCTTTGGAGGGGAACTTTACAATCCTTTGTTCTCTATAAGGGGGAATTTGCATATGAAATTGGATTGGGTGTTTAAGAACCTTCAAGATACTTATAATACTGATGTGTCACAGAGCTAGAAAAATGTAATGTAAATTAAGAAATAGGGAACAAAAAAATGGAGTTCAAAGATACCATAATGCACACATTAACCATAGTATGCAATTCTGAAACAATCCAAAGAGTTTGAATTAATGCATATGCAAAACCCTATAAAAGGAAAATCATGAGATGGGAAAATTACATATTTATACATTTCTCAAGTAGTTACATAGAATATATCGGATTAAAGGGTTTATTTGTCCTTTTCAACAAAAATCTGTCAAAACTCTCTGTAAATTATTTTGGGTCGTAAACCTTATCTTTTTTCAGAGATGGGAAGTACAAATACCTCAATACTGTTCTTAAGAAGATGTTTCTGGTATCAGTACTTTACTTCACTTTTTATTCTTCTGACATCTTTTTACTTTCACTCCTTACATTTTTACACAAAATCTGTACTTTCGACTTCTTACTTTTTCAAACCAGGCTTGTTACTTTAGCTTTAATCTGTATTTGGTGGCCTCTCTAATAAATCATGAATCGGTAAGTCTTGACTGGCAAACACCATTTCGGGAAATGTTAGTTATTTTGTATTAATGTATTAATATGATGTGTGGTCCAGTTACCAGCGTGACACTAAAACTGGTTGTAGTAATGGTTATTTTTTTACTTAAGAACATGTCAGAGCCCATACTTCTTTACTTTAACTTGATTAAAAAAAAAAAGTGTAGTCTGTACTTCAACGTTTACCAGAGTCTCTTTAAACATGAGTATATCTACTTCTACTTGAGAGAAGGATGTGTGTACTTTTGCCATATCTTTCTTTGTTATCGCAGTCACCAGAGGCACGTGGTTAGCTGCATTTGGGATGTAAGTTGCAGTTTCGGAGGATGGTTCACAGAACTTTGTTGGCAGAGTGATTTTGCTGGATTATTATATAAATATAATAATAATTGTGTGAGGGGAGGAGGAGAATTTCTTTAACTAACATCAACTTTTATTCACTAAAAAAACAAAACAAACAACTAAATAGCCTGACCCTATGTAAATACAAAACCAAATAAAGGCATATACACAGTTATATACTAATAACGACCAGTTACCATGACAGCAACTGAGAAAATGCCTCATTCTGTGATAAGAAGCCACTTCAGATCCCAAATGGAGGTTATTTCAAACACTTGACTGATGTTATGAAGTGATTTTGGAGTAAAAACGTGCGGTTTGCTTTTCAAATGCACATCATAGGGGACTCAATCTCACAGCGCTTGCAGAGATGGAGCAGCATTTACTGAATCGATCGAGTCGCTCTGATTACACTGCCGCTTCTCACTTCGAAATATAAACATCTATGTTTGAGCAGATATTCAAGAACATGGTATTTATCTGTAAAACCCGGACTAAACATTCTAATATTCATCATGTGTAAAGTGTAAACAATCATATTACATTTATATCATATAACTTTTTATATAATAGAGCATAAAAACACACTAGTGTTGTATAACATTTTGATTTATTTAAACATTTAGCATTGAAAGGTTTCTTCCTATACATTTCATATTTCAACATGTTTCCGTCGACTCACTCATTTTAGGATGGCAATAGTAAATTAGTAAAACGTGTAAAAGTTTATGTAACAATAACACGTTAACTAATGTAAGAGAGAATATGACTTACTGGCAGAAATTATATCCTCCACTGGATCAATTGCGTAGTTCTTCTGAGGTAAATTGAAGGCTTATTCCTCACAGAACGTATTCTTCCAAACTTGATATACGCAAAGGAATCTGATGAAGCTTGATGCTTTGTTTATCAAGGTGATGGGGGCATGTACATGTTCTCATGCCTCACATGGATGATGAATAGCCTGCGCTGCGCGCGGTTGTGGTCAAATTACAGGTAATGAGCTCAGGTGGGAAAGACCTCTTGTGGTTTCATAAGGATTACATAATCTGAGAATTTTTGTTTTCAATGTGATTTACTTAATTAAAAGTAGACACTTCAAGCTTTCTAAAGACTCTCATCTCTCATTGACACGTTGGCTTGGGTTTTGGTTTATGGTTTCGTGCATTTTATTTTGTTGTTATTTTGCTTCCTGTTTGTCATGTGCTTCCCTTGCTCCGCATGGTATCCTGCCATGTGCTCCCCTTGTGGATGTGTCATGTTCTGATTGGTTGTTTCAGGTCATGTGTTTTTCAGTTCTGTTTTGTCATTGGTTCATTGTCTTGATCATGCTCAGGTGTTTCTTGTTACTCATTAGTCTTTGTGTAGAAATAACACTCATGATTCATTGTTTCTTTAGTTTTAGCTCCTTCCAGCTTTGTTTATGTATCCGCTGTTTGGGAAGTATGTTTCTCAAGCCATGTTAGTTTAGCCTTTGTTTTGCTCATGTTTAGGAAATAAAGCAGCATTTGGGTTCTATCAACTTTCCTGCAGTGGACTCATTACTATTGGTGGTGAGATGAAGCCTCATGAAGCATTGAAGCTTTTGAGCCAAGTTGTTCACAAAAGGGTTAATTTTTCGAGGCTTAATTTGCTCACAATACCACCTGGTGGTTAAAGAGTGTTAAACGAGCAGATACAAGCCTCGATGCGCACTTCACTGAAGTTTCCGAGATTTTTCGACACGCTCCAAAGCCTCGGCACAGAACGTAACGTCACTACTCCTTACACTCATCTATGTGTAGCAAGTATTCGCTGAGTTTCGATTCATATTTGATGCGTTTCAGAAAGAAGTTCACAGAGACTGAGATGGCAGAGAGTGCACTCTGTTTGTATTTTACAAAAGCACAACGTTTTTTTTCATATAGCTAGTTGCTGTATGACAAGTTATTTTCGCCGTTATCAGGAAAGAAGTGATCGCGCCGGTGCCTCCGCTGACCCAAGAGGGTTAAAGCTGCAGTCGGCAAGTCTGGCAGATTGAGTGGACTTAGGCAAAATTTTGAATGTTTACAACTCTCATGCCCCTCCCCCACTATCAACAAATACCCTCCCGCCGAGTTTGTGCTCGTCAGTGCGTGTGCACCACAAACATGCCCAACAAGTGCTAACGTTAGCTATCCATACCAACACATTTGGGCAAACATACTTAGATTACTAACATAACACTAAGAAATAAAGTAACTGGTTGATGAAGCACAATTACCTGTCGAGAAGAAATGTTGTAAGCTCTGCATCCAGCTTGAACCCAATTAAATCACGTAAATCTCTCCACCTTTCAATTGCCGATCCGATGTTGATCCTGGTTTTATTATGGGCACGGTCGCTTTCTTTCTTTACTTCTTTCTTTTCAGCAGGTGTTCTCTTTTCCTGTGTTGTTTTTGACCTCCTAGCTCTTGAGGTTAACTGAGGAATTGGAATCTTTTCCGCCATCACTCTTCGTTACTGTGCGAACTTCAAGCGTGTGCATGTGATTGTAACGTGTGCGAAGGGTGGCGTGTGCACGACCTGTGATTGACAGTCGGATATCACACCCCCCTGCGCTGATTGGACACAATGAACCAGGAGCGGTGGATTTTTTGCAAAACAAATAACACGCTCCAGGTGGAGTTAGAAGCTCAGGTTTTTTTCTAAAACCACTTTATTTATGTTGTTCTGTCGGATTATAATGTCGATTTCACTGAATATGATCAAAAAAATGTTGCAGACGGCAGCTTTAATAAAAAGCATTTAAGTAGCCAGGTCACAGTGCCAGAAAGTCTGTCCAAGGAACTAAAGTTTAGGTGTTTTTATCCTGCATGTTCCGATATTAGCAACACACCGATATAAGATGACTGTCAATCCTTTGCTGTGTCCCAATTCAGAGGCTGCATTCTTCGAAGGGCGCATTCGAAGGCCGATTGCTTCACCACTGCGCGTCCCAATGCGAAAGCCCCTTTAAATGTGGCCTCCACATGCATCCTTAATTTCCTGTGAAATGAAAGATGCAACAGATGGAACCTCCGCGGCCTTGTCTACCCCAGAATTCCTTGATTCCTTCCTTTTTTTGAGAGAGAGAGAGAAATTAACGGATTACACTTTTAATCTTAAGTATTGGGTTTTAACTTACTCCAATACCTAATGAGACAAATGCAAAAATAATAATAATAAAAAAAAAACTTTAAAGCGGTTCTAATGTTGGCATACTGTATCTTACTAAAATGCAAAATTACACTTTATTATATATAGAAATGGACCATGGTGAACATATTTAGACAGTTTGTGAACCCTTTTTTGTTTTCAGAAAGTTTAATATAACTTGTATAATACGAACGTTACTGTCACTCATCAACGGCAGCGGTCACAGTTGCTAGGCAACAAGAAAAATCCTCAGGCTAGATCGTCCCATTTAACAATGCTCAGTCTGGCCTTCGAAGGTGTGTCCTTTTGAATTGGAACGCAGCTCTTGTTTATGATGCTGTTTTATTTATTAGTATGTTGTGCCTGTGATTGGTAATTTCCAATGTTTATATGTTTGCCTTAATTTGCCGAACTAATCTGCTGAGTCATCACCAATCACACTAGCGTTTTTTTTTTTCTGATACAGCAGGAGTGTTTGTTTATACAATTGCTTACAGCAACATACTATCCAGTGTACTACTGTGTTTTCGGTACCTTCATGGTGATTATTAATACTGTCAAATATATTCTTGTATTATGTTATGTCATATTCATCTGCCTCAAGCAGCTCAAATCTTGATTGAAGAAACCTTTTTCTCCAGCTAAATCTTGGGTTCAGCCATAGGCGGAAATCGCAGGGGGGTCGGGGGGGTCAGGACCCCCCCATCTGAGGGTTGTCCCCCCTAAAATATCAATAGAATATGTGTATTGTAAATAATACAATTGCTATTGAGATATGTTATCCCCCCCACATTTACATTTTCATCATTGAGTATGTGTGATGATGCTTTATTATGTCCTGTTGTTTTCTCTGGTGACCACCAACATGAGGACTTTTCTTTCTTCTTCTTTTTTTTTTTTTTAAATGTATAACACGAGTTCGATTTTTTTAGTGGATTTGCATTCACCAAACATATAGCCTATTCCTTTTTCTTGCAACCGTGACATGTGTGACAGAGTTCATTATATATTTTATTATGTGTGAAAGCTTAGATTCATTGTTCTCGAGAGGCTGTAAAAAAAAAAAAAAAAAAAAAAACCTGTCTCTATTAATACAATATATTACACTGACCTTTTCCAGTACAGAACATTCACCGTTAACTTATGAGATATTTCATACAGGTCAGAATGTAACTGTTTTTTAAAAGTCATCTAAATATTTCAAATTCAAGCTCATGGGGGGGTCAGTATTAAATGCATGTATGCGTGTAAATGTGTGTACGCATGGCATTTTTTACCACACACAGCAGTTGAGGCCAATGATTCTTGTAAATTAGGACAACAAAAAGAGAATGCCAAGCACACACACAAACAAACCAATTTCATAGATTTTCATATACTCCAGAGACATAAATTTCAGACTGTGATCAAACACAATTAGATAATTGCATTAGCAGCTCACCAAATCAAATCAATCATGCTCAGAGACCGAGACAAAGAAAGACAGACAAAGACAAGTGCTCTCTTCCCAAACTCTAGTGAGCTGCCTCATTGTCTTCGGTCCACATAGGCAGCTATCTTCTTAGGCGCCATGCTAACAAAAATGGAACCTCATTAGTGACTGATTTGAAACACTAGCAATTAACTACATTAGGACTCACTGACCAACACCAACTGAAAATATTCAACATGGTTGACATAGATGAGAGGATTTTTTGATTCAATTATTGTTAAAAAGGTTTCAATCTAAATAAAATCAAACATTTTAGCAAGTATTTGTGTTTTTTTTTGTAGTAGCCTAGTATTGTGACAATAGCATTATGCTAAGATCAAACTCTAATGGAATACATTGTGAGTTGAGTCTTCAGTGCATTTTTTGGGTGGAATTACATATGTATGATGCTTACAGTTGCTTCCTTTTTTGCTTCCTTTGCTTTCCAGTTACAATGTCACCTTTGAAAGGTAGCTGGCTATATACCAAGCTAACAAAAATGTGCGTAGCACACGACTTAATTTTGTCTTCAGGGAAATCCAGGAAAACTTGAAAAACGCAATGTATGCAGTTCTGTCCTACCCAATCAGAAAACTCTTTTCCTCACAACTCTCACAACTCTTTTTACTTTGTTTCCAGGTACGAAACGATGGGATCGCTCGCCAGTCCAAACCAGGGATAAGAATCCACAGTCAGTACAGGTCACAGTAGCAATTTTTCCGACGATCACAAAAGAGAAAAATGAAACATGAGAAGAAAAAAAATGGCCAAGGAGAAATATGAATCAGAGACAACTAAAAAAAAAAACTAGTTTCTCAAAGAAAAAGAATTTTGTTCAGATCCTATCACGTCAGTGTCTTTTCTTCTCATTGCTTTCAGATTCACAATGCACTCTTCTCAAAGTGTGAGTTTTTTAAAGAATTAATACCTCATAAATCTACTTCTCAACTTGTTAATAATCTATTGCTGGATTATTAAACAGTTTGTTCTCACTCAAATCACTTAATTGCATCTGCTCTCGCTCTCGTGTCGTTCGAAATCTCTTGTGTCTCTCATACATTTCTGCTTTTACACAATCTTCTGAATGCGCTCTCCTCACCAATCAGGAATCATTTCAGGAACTTTTTCTTTCTTTTGGGATTATTTATAATAAAATAAATACATTTTTACTTCATGTTCTTTTTTTACTGTTAGTTGTATAGCGATATAAATAAATAATACTAATTATTAATTTTGGTGACCCGAGTTAATGGCCTGGGATACACTCTCCCCTACTGAATGTATGCAGGTTCCTCTGCATGCTCTGGGTTAGATGGCTTCATTAGGAGAGTCATTTCTAGGGGGATTCAGGTCTTCTAAAGAGGTAGTAATCGCAGTACTCAGACTTAACAGCAGGGATTGGATAACTAAACTAAGAGGGTTACCCAGTTGCGGGTACTGAAGTATTTTGGGGTGTTCACGTTGTCTCCTTGAACGTTCAAGACCTCCTCCAGTTTCAGTTAATTCACTCTGCTTATCTTGATAGTCACAAGGAGTGGCACTTTCTCTTTGAGAGGAAAGGATACTTTCTTCTCTGTGCGAATTTCCAGACAATTGTCCACCCTCAGCATCTAATTTCTCACAATTCCTCATCGGTTAATTTTCTTTTTCAGATTCATCAACTGAACTTTCATCAAGAACTTCAACTTCAGGCAGATCTGATGGGCTCCCTTCTACTGATTCCTCTGAAGTAGGATGATCAGCCTTCTGCACGTTGGAGGATTCCACATCAGGCAAGTTCCCATTTTCAGCGGTTTCTTTCGGGCTAGGATATCCTTTATCCCTTTTTCATCACAGGTTCAGCACCAGGTAAGTGGACTGTTCTTCTACTTTCAGTGGAAGAAACAGGTTTTGGGTTTGACAGAATTCTGGTTTCAATCTTGAAGGACCTTTCAGGGGCATAATGGTCAACTGGATCATAGTCTTACTCTGAACACTCACTCACACTTTCAGACTCCTCAGGTTCCTCAGCACATCTGGCTCTGGTTCTGGGTTTACAAATCACTTTTCTTTCAACAGACTAATCAGCTATCCACAGGAATCCACAGGGCAGCAGTAGATCCCTATGGAGAGTTCTCAGAGGTCCATTCTTTCTGTCTGGTTTTACCGTGTAAACGGGTAAATCTCCTGCCTTCTTGATTACAATTGATTGATTATTGATTATTGACTTCTTGATTATTCGCAGTTGTCTCCCGAACATTAGTTTGTTTGGGGAGAATCCAGTCACATCACTCTTAGTGCAATTGTATGTATGCACCAGTGGTTTGACATAATCCTTCCATCTTGATTTTTCCTTGTTGTTTAGGTGATACTTTGATGACAGCAACTCAAACAAAATCAGTCCAACTCGATTTAGAGATGGTAGTGTTAAAAGAACAATTCAACATCTGCAGAAGTGTTCGATTGAAGCGTTCAACTGGATTGCCTCTCGAAAGGTATGGAGTAGTTCTGGTCTTGGATATTCCAGCACATTTGCACAGTTCTTTAATCATGCGAGACTCAAAGTCGGTACCTTGGTCACTATGGAGTTTTTCTGGGAATCTGTAGTGGACCAGAAAATTGTCCAATAGACACTTGGCTACTGTCTTGGCTTTCTGATTCCGTGTCGGTACAGCAACAGCGTACTTGGTGAAATGGTCGGTTATCACCCCTATGTCCTTGGTGTTACTTAGGTCAGGCTCTAATTACAGGAAATCCATACAAACTAGCTCTAGTGGTCTGCAGGTTCTGATGTTCACCAATGGAGCGGCTTTCGTCAAACACAACGCTCGCAGGTTTTGACCTTTTCCACTGCTGAGACCATCTTAGGCATGAAGAATCTTGATCAAACAAGGTCGTGATCCCGTTCGATGCCCATGTGACCCATTTCATTATGGAGCTCCCTTAAGACCGTAGAACGAAGATAAGCAGGCAATGCCAGCTGGTATGACGGTCTTGAAACAGGGCTTGTCATTTAATTCCAATTTCTTGATCCATTTTTGGTCTTTCCTGCAGGTCCTCTTCAGACCACTAGGGAATCTCTGTGAACTGGTAAGTATTCGCTTGTTGGAAGGCTTGTGGTAAAGCATCCACATCAATAGCAAGGGATTCCACTAAAGTCACTGGGAGATGTAACGAACCAGGATTACCACACAACTGACCAAGGTGGTGATGTTCACAGATAGCTTCCACGGCTTTTGCTGAAACAACCATCGATGAGTCTTCTGTCAGGTGATGGTGAGTGAACTGTCTAATTATTTTCATCTCTTTTTGTGTCTCCAGGTCATTTGGAACTCTTTTGGCCTTCTAGACATCTTAATTTCTATTCCCAGCTCGGTATTGTATCTTCAAGGTGAAAGTTGACAAAGTTGACAACCACTTATAGCTGGTGGCATCTAGTTTTGCAGAGGACAAGATGAAGGTCAACGGGTTACTGTCAGTTATCACAGTGAAATCGGTCCTTGCAAAGGCGATGACTCTCATCTGTCTGTCTTGCTCTTGCTATAATGCTACACCAAGCCCAGAGGTACTGGCATCTTTGTGCAACACACACAGGAGTTTGGGATTAGAAAATCCCAATTCTGGAGCAGAGGTGAGTTTTGCAATGACAGTATCAAATGCCCTTTCTCCGAACTGTTCTTTTGGGTTGATGTACTGCTTTGTCTCGTCTGTCTTTTTCTTGTGACCTTTCTGCAGTGGAGGGTAAACAGCAGTGAGATCATTAAGATGCTTCACAATTTTCTAATAGTCTTGTACAAACCTTTGATAGTAGCCAGAGAATCCAAGGAAAGTCTGAGCTCCTTAGGCGTTTTCAGCCTTGGCCAGGTTTTGAGATCTTCCACTTTCCCTGGGTCAGTTTCAACTCCACTCTGGGATACCATGTGGGATACATAATAGCACATAATTGTTACTTTTTCGCACCTCAACTATAGGAGATGAGAATGGAGATTCTGACTCTTTGATAACTCCAGCTTCAAAAAGCTCTTGGAGATTCTTCCTGACTGCATCCACATCTTGGGGGTGAATTGGTCGGCTCTGTGCTTGAATGGTGTCTCATCACTGAGCTTTATCCGGTGTTTCACTTGGTCAGTGTCGCCATAGTCCAGATCATGTAACACATCAGGCATGGAATTCAACAGTGATGTTATTCTCTCTTTCTTTGAAGGTAGACTGTGGAGACAGCTTGCCACCAAAAGACCACCAGGTAAGGAAGACATTGTAGATGGCTCGTCTGACACCCATTTGCCAGTACAACCTCTTGTTGGTTCCCCTTCACTTTTACACATCCCGCAATTCTTCCAAAGCTTCCCATTTCCTCTACTGCAGTACATTTATCTCAGCTTGATAGCTGTCACATAGTGACTTGAAAGTAGTTGTGTTCCCTTGAGTGCAGTTGGTATATAACACATCAAGCGAATTGGTACCAATTAGGATCTGTGGTATGTTTGTCAAGTCAGGGACTACCAGAGCTAGGGTTGGGACTTCTGCTTCCACCCCAAGGACATTTTTGGGGAACTTCAGGTTAAGCTCGACATAACCCAAATAAGGTACGGCTTGACCATTGGCTCCCTCAACTTCTAGAAAATGCTCCAAGGATTTCATGGGGTGCTTGCACAATTACTAATCATGGTAGGACTTAGAAATGGTGTCACCTGCGATCCGGTGTCTAGAAGGCAGTTCACCTCTCTCCCTTGAATTTGGATTCCGGCGGTGCACCTGGTCCCTATCCGGAAGGTAATTCACAACATGGAGATTCATGAGCATGCTGGTGTAACAGATACTCATTCTTCTTAGGGCAACGTTCTCTTCTTCCCGTTTCTGTCCGCCCCGCAACTGAGACGGATTTCAAATGCTTAGAGATGGAGACGCTCTGCAGATCCCATCTGGCCTGTAGCTCTCTTAACTCACGGCGCTTCTCTTCAACCTTGCAAGGGTTTGGGTCATTTTCACAGTTAACAGCAAGATGTCCATCCTCTCCACAATGGAAACAATGGAAACAATAGCCAGGTCTGCTGTGGGTCTGCTGTGCGATTGCCAGGTGGGTCTTAAATTCTTTTTCATCTCAGGTTCCATAGGCATGGGTCAGTATGTTGCAGGGAAGGTGCTCAAAGCTGAAGACTCTCGATATTCCCCTTGAACTCTTGGGACGAGATGAGCTTGAAGCTCAGCTATCTTCTGCCTCAATTCAGAGAATTATTCTACAGTATGACTGCTCTTTTCTTTACGAACTGATTCTGTCTTCATCACAGTGATCTGGGGTTAGAGTTTTGCAACTTCCACTTCAGACTTTTCAGTTTTGCTTTTGGACTTGGCTGATTTCTGCTTTGCACTTAACTGACCTGGTATTTCATCAGTGGATTCCTCAGGTGCATCGCTGCAGTACACAAACTGTTGGTGAGTTGCTGTCCTTGACTTAAGTGGAACAGGAGCATGTCTGTTTAACCCTCTGCGGTCTGAGGTGTTTTCTGGGTCCTGGAGGTGTTCTGACATGCGCTTATTTCTGTTACTTGTGACATTTTTATGGCTATTTTAAGTCTTATTACACTGTATTCAGAACAAACTCTGCTACAATAATATGTCAGCAGCATGTATGTGAAAGTTTTGTAGTTTTGAGATAATGACGTTTTTGCGTGGTTTGTGAAAAAACTAGGACTGGGCAAGTTAACGCGTTATCGTGTTAACGCATTAATTAATGAACGCCTACAATTATTTTACCTCACATTAAAGCAGTTTTTATTATACACATAAATACACATACAGAGAATACCATGGGTCACAAGGTGGGGTAGGATGTTGATCACTACTGGCTTGGAATGAGCGTCCTCACACGTCTCAAAAAATTAGATCATTTGGGGTGGGCCTAAAGGAGGTCGCACATCGAATGAGAAGCGTAGTGGCGCCTCTTGGACAACTCAAGGTATCGCACACCGGACACGCACATTCTCAGTTTATGGCCAGCAATATTGTTTAAGGACATTATGAAATTAAGATCATTTCTGTACTATGTTTTGATTGTACTGTACAATTAAATACAATTGTTGCTGAGTCTGAAGTCTGAACACTTAACCTCGGAGCGTCCGATAACATCAGCAATTTTCATCCACGCAGCTGATTTATGTAAATGAATCTAACAACTAAATGTATCTTGGAGCACAGGTTGAAGTCAGTAGGCTACATTAACAACAATTTGAGACAAATATAATTAAAATTTTATTTAAAACTATGTAAATGGCACAGCAGGACTTTGAAAAGAGTAGCTGGGCTTTTCAGACAGTCGCCGAATGGCGCTGCCGGTGTGTGTACACTGTATAAAAATAATGTGCTCGAATTTTAAAGACGCAGCGCTGCGCTGCGCCTCTCGTCCGGTGTGCGACCCCCTTAACATGGACATTTTCATATAAAATATCTTCCTGATGGCGGAGTTGATAGAACCAAAGTTATTTTTAGCCACTACAAAGTTGACTTCACAGACCAAAAATTCCCCTGGCCTGCACACTGAATCCCAGCTGTGTACTTTTTTTTGTGCTCGACCACTTCACCTCACTCTAACAGGGACACTTCCTACTGGACACAGACAATTTATGTTTCTCCATGATAAAAGAAAAATGTTTCTGCTGGTACCTGTTCAGAAAAAAGAAAGAAAAGAAAACCGATCGATAAATGTTACCTTGCTGTTGCTCGGAAGGTGCCTGTTATGATCGTGACTCTGAGGGTAACTTTTTTTTATTTTATTTTTTTTATATCAAACTAGATAAAATAATAATGCCCTGGCAGTGTCAAATAGCTTTGGTTTTATATTTGATTTGATTCCATTCATGTTTGAGTTGAGATTTACAATAAATATTTCAACTGCTACAGTGTTAAGGGAATATTGCTGTTAAAAAGCACCTTATTTGAATAAAGTGTTTGCAAACACTGCGATTAATCGCAGAAAATCATGCGATTAAGCGTGATTTTAAAAAAATTTAATCGTTGCCCAGCACTAGAAAAATAAAAAAAATTGTCACTGAAATAATGTCATGAAACCCATACTGATTATTTCTTCCCAAGACTTTTGAAAATTGTATCACGTAGCCTAGAATATTTGCTTCAAAACTATGTGAAAATCATCCTGAATACTCATTCAGATAAAACAATATATTGATTTAAAATTTGTAAGACACGTTTTGTATAAGAAAGCTGTATGCGAGTTAGTCGTGAACCATCCATGAATATTTAGTGTTTCACACCTGAGAAAGACAAAGACCCTCCTATAATGGCCCTATTAGGTGCTATCAGGTACTATCATTGAGAAGCCTTGCACAAAGAATGAGTGAATTTAAAAAAAAAATGGCTTTTTGATTTTTTATTTAACACAACATAATCCAAAGATACACAACAAAGGACACAAAAACACATTATTGAACACACTGATCACACCTTTGTGCCATTCCTGAAACAGAGTACATACATAAAAAAAGTTATATTCCTTAGACGTTATGAAATGAGATTGGAGTACAAACATGACGCCTAATGTTTGGCACGTTTTGCTTTTCAAAGCCACAGCGCGAGTGACTCAAACTCACAGCGCGTGCAGAGAACAATAATTGAAGCGATCGAACCGCTCCAAACTATGAAACATTATTGTTAGCACATTATAAACATCCAAGTTTGAGCAGATATCAATGAACACAACATTTAACAGTAAACACTAGACTAAACGTTATAATATGGATTATTATCCATTACTCTTAATTCATTCGTCGCGAAGACACTTGAACTAGTTGTTTTCAACCAGATCTCTTCCTTTCTTACACAGAACAACCTCTTGGACAACAATCAGTCTGGTTTCAAAAGTGGACACTCAACTGAGACTGCTCTGCTGTCAGTAATTGAAGCTCTGAGACTGGCAAGAGCAGCTTCCAAATCCTCAGTTCTCATCCTGCTGGATCTGTCTGCTGCCTTTGACACAGTTAACCACCAGATCCTCCTGTCAATCCTAAAGATGAGGGGCATCTCGGGAACAGCACTCCAATGGTTCAAGTCTTACCTCTCAGGAGGAGTGAGGTGTCAAAGTCACAACATCTAGCTACTGGAGTGCCTCAGGGCTCCGTGCTTGGACCACTTCTCTTATCCATCTACATGACATCACTAGGAACTGTGATTCAGAAACATGGCTTTTCCTATCACTGCTACGCTGATGACACACAACTTTACCTCTCATTCCAGCCTGATGATCCGATGGTTGCTGTTCGCATCTCAGCCCGCCTGATAGACACCACCTTCAACTTAACCTTGCGAAGACAGAGCTACTTGTGGTCCCGGCCAATCCAACACTTCATCAGAACTTCACTATTCAGCTAGGCCTGTCATCCATAACTCCATCCATGAACCTTGGAGTTGTTATTGATGATCAATTAAACTTCACAGACCACATTACTAGAACTGCCCCGTCCTGCAGATTTGCCTTGTACAACATTAGGAGGATCAGGCGATTCCTATCAGAGCATGCTACACAACTCCTTGTTCAAGCGCTTGTTCTATCTAGACTGGACTATTGTAATGCTCTCATGGCTGGTATTCCAGCTTGCTCAATCAAACCTCTGCAGCTGATCCAAAATGCTGCAGCTAGAGTGGTCTTTAACGAGCCGAAGAGAACACGTAACTCCTCTCCTCACAAAATTGCACTGGTTGCCAGTTGCAGCTCGCATTAAATTCAAGTCTCTGACGCTTGCCTACAGAACAACCACTGGCTCTGCTCCCTTTTACCTAAACTCATTAGTTCAGACTTAAGTGCCATCCAGAAACTTGTGCTCTGCAAGCAAAAGTCGTCTTGTGGTGCCATGTCAAAGAGGCACAGAATCTCTCTCAGACCTTTACCATGACTGTTCCCCGCTGGTGGAATGACCTAACCAACTCAACCAGAGCATCTGAGTTCGTAACCATTTTTAAGAAACGGTTGAAGATGCATCTCTTTCAGCAGCACTTGTTCCAGTAATACTAACACTTTCTCTTCCTTTCTATTAAAAAAAAAAAAAACGTTACGGGTTCTGCGTTAGATTAAACTGAGAAAGGTTATATCACTTACATTTTGTTGTCCTACTGTTAGTTTAACTGCTTCTATTGTTCTCATTTATAAGTCGCTTTGAATAAAAGTGTCTGTTAAATGAATAAATGTAAATGTAAATCACACACCTACAGCGCGGTCTCCTCGTGGAAAGGTGAAGTAGGCTCAGATGTAGATGACAATTTTTCTCCATCTCACTCATCTTTCTGTGATTTCTTGAAAAAGTGCAATATTGAACTTTGTGCATCTGCCATTGTCACCGCATGTTAATGTACTCTCACGTGTAGAGAAAATGACAGTCTAGGCTACTGACATTAATCAAACCAATACGTTTGAAAACAGCCAATTGCCTGAAAATAAATAAACTATTAGCAATACATTTATCTCAAAATGTATTTGGTAATTTTACTGATTCTAATTTGCTACATACATTTTTAAAAACATTACATATAGATACAATTTGCATTGCTGCCTGCAATCAAGTCAAGGATCAACCCAATTTTTTGGAGGGATTTTCAAAATGGAGACTGCTGCTGCGGCGTGGGAGCGAGGGCAGTGGCAGGAGGATGCCCTCGGCGGCGAGTAGACTGAGGAGACACTGGCGGTTGGGTGGAGGCAGCAGCTGACCGCCGTGGCAGGATGTGCTTGATCGCCTCAGTCTGCTTCTGTACAGCCATGAACTGCTGGACGAAGTTCTCAACCGCGTCGCCGAAGAGGCCGGTCTGGGACCGGTCTTTGTCGGTCTCTCTCATGTCAGCCACACACAGCCAGAGATGGCATTCCTGGACCACCATATTGCAGTCACCTTCGTTGCACATAGCGCGAGGTCCATCATGGCACGAAGTTCTTGGAGAACTTGGGTATCATGACCACCCACGGCAGATCCTTCAGTGCTTAGGCCGGATGGACCTGCAACAACGCCGTGGCGTGTATGGCAGAGGTGGCTTCCCCACAGGCCTTGTAAGCTTTACCGGTTAAGTCCGATGAGTGCCCACAGGCTCGGGAAAGGAGACATGGCTCTCCGCGCCAGGTGGAGTTCAGGCACAGTTGCATAGCAACAGTAAGCTCTTTTAGGGACTGCTCTCCTTGGTGCTGAAGCACGTAGAAGAAAATTAAGAAAAATAAAAAAATAAATAAAGAAATAAATTAGTGGTGGGCCGCTATCGGCGTTAACGTGAGACTCTTATCGGACGATAAAAAAAAAACATCGCCATTAATCTATTCTCAAAGTTGGGTTGGGAGCTGGGTCTATACTACGCAAGCTATGATGACTTTCATCTTGATATTTTAGCGCGGATGTATACCTAGCCGAATTGACCTATGGCTAAGCCACGCCCCCAAACGCGATGAGCCAATCACAGTGCGCATAGCTAATGCAATGCACTCGGACATTCTCTGCTTCCACGTCCATTGAAATGCATTGCAGTTAGTCAGTTTTCATTCATTTTTATGTTTTTTCTTGTCATTTCAAGTTTAAAATGGTAAAACGGTGTGCATGTGGTACATACAACACCGACACTAGGTATCCCGAGAGGCTGGGCGACTGTGTGTATTTTTTACCCGCATATTTTTTTATTTTTTTTAAATGAATATTGAAATTTTACCTTTCACTAGCCACATCTCAACCGAGATAAGTGTCTGCTCTGGATTTAGTTATGCGGTAGACCACAACACCAACTAAACGTGGATAAATTAAACAAGGATGTCTACATCTGTTCTAAGATTCATATTTGAACGTTAGCTTTAACATCTCTAACGTAATGTTAGCCTAACATTAGAAAATGTTAACGTTCGTTTCTACCTGTGTTGTACATCATGTCACTTAGCTTCATTAACGTATCTGTAAATAACTGAGATAACAAACTTTAGCAATGTTGTGCTGAATGATTCATGTAAATACTGTAGCACTAAACTAACGGAGAGGTACTCTTGGTGAAGATAGTAAAAGGCTTGTCCTGGAAACATATGCAACTTAGCAGAGCTGACAACTCTCACGCATTGGCCGTGAGACACCCGCATTTGATTGGTTTCACACGCTCACACGCCACACCCCCGATTTCTCATGCTGAAATGTCAACCCTGTCGGAGTTTATCTATAGATCTGCCTGTTGAGCCACTCGTGATCGACTAGTTATGCCACAAATGAGTTAAAATCTCCCGGAATCTAGAGCGAGCGCACATGCAAGACATGCGCACAGCAGAGAGGGAAAGCGAGCAAGAACCCCTGTTGGAGAATGCAAAAATTCACATGTGAAAAGAGCGAGAAAGGATGTAGCAAAATATCAAGAAACGTGGGAATAAGGACGACGGAAGTCTAGACTTCCTGAATCAGTACCTTGTCTGTTGTGGATACCATTGTTTTGTTTTTTTGGATCTTTGTTTTTATTCTTTATAAGTTACAAATCTCTGCCCACATAGAGTTAACCAAGAAGCTTCCTATAGGTTGGTGATGCAAATTTGTGTCAATGTTTACCTAACTTGTACCTGATGCAATTTTCACAAAGGGAACATTTTCATCAGGCCAAATTCTTTATTGCATTGATTCTCTTTGAAACTAATGGATTTAATCCATGAACTGAACTTTAAGACATTAACTTTTTATAAAGCCACACATTTTTGTTGCATACTTTTTGGAAAAGTAGATTAATGTGTGTAATGTCCTAAACCTGCCTGTTGTGGCTAAAACGCAGCCCAGGCGGGCAGCTCAAGGGTTTGGTAGAGAGCAAAGGTGTGTGAGGCTGGAAATGTCAGCCCCAGTGAGTCATAGACGGAAACAGGAAATATGGATAATTTGAACAGAGGAGGAATGGAGAGACAAACAGAGAGCTAATGAGTATGTCAGAGATGAGGTCGAGCTGGAATCGATACAGAACATTTCATATTCTCACCATTTGGAGTGTGCAGTGTGTGTGCAGGTGGACGTCCCCTCTTGACCTTAAAGTAATGCTATTCCGTCCCACTAAATGTCATCTTACTGATGGGGGTCAGTTGGGTATTACGAGCAAAGGACAAAGTGTGTGTGTCTGTCTCTTTGCGGAGTGAATGTTCCATTATGGTTGATTATTCAGAATGTATCTCCTGGCAAACAGGAAGTTGGAGTCCACCCACAACCCAGCGGCAAAACACTCTTTCACACAGCTCAATCAAATACAGTCCCCAGGGAACATAGAGAATCAGTGTGTGTGTCTGTGTGTGTGTGTGTGTGTGTGTGTGTGTGTGTGTGTGTGTGTGTGTGTGTGTGTGTGTGTGTGTGTGTGTGTGTGTGTGTGTGTGTGTGTGTGTGTCTGTGTGTGTGTGTGTGTGTGTGTGTCTGTCTGTGTGTGGTCAACAGTGAAGGTAAACTGGGATCTCTGTAAATTTGTGGACATTTTATTGACCACTTATGACTTACAGGAATAACAACCAACATGTCCATTCATGAGAACATCATTAAATGCATGATATAGATTAGGTCTAAAATCTAGAATGACACAAGTAAAAAAGAGAACCAATTATTGGAAATCAATGGCTTTTCTTTCTCTCTGGAGAAGAGCATGATGGGTAATGCATTAATGGACTATGATCATCAGATAGAGGCCATGACGTCAGCCACGCTGAGATTGAGTTGAATGGTGTCTCCAAACTTGGGTCTCTTGCACTCAGTGATTTGAAATGCCAGAACTGACACCAATTATTGATTAAAGTGTAAACTGTATACAACAACCAGATTAATGATTGCTTACAGTAATTTTTCCTGTTATGTATTAAGAAAAAGCTGTGATTTTGTGAGCTGCCCATATAACTATGAATTAGAGCGAGATGAAGAAAACAATTTGTGGCCATGTGCACAAAGGTAGGCCTATATCTGATCGAATTTAAAGTTGATTAGATATGTAATTCACACATATTTGCATTATGAATTTGTTGTGGCTGTTGTAAAAAATTGCTGTTTGTGAAAATACTGAAAATATTGAATAAGTATGACAAAATCGTAACCAAAAAATGAGCCATATTGTTTTGCAAGTGTCATCAATGTTGCTGACAGTCCTGGGTCTTTTTTCTCTATATGTGAAGTGCAAAGTGAAAAATAAGGAGGAGCAGTTTGTGTGATGAGTGAGTGTGTAGTGTGTGAAGTGTTATGAGTATTCATTTGTGTTGCATGCTTAGTTGTGCATAACACACATTCCATAAATAAAACTACTCCATGACCTGTCAAAATCCTAAATTTATCTGCCATCATGCAAACTAGAGACTGTATAGTGGTGCGTTTCCCAAAAGCATTGTCATCCAATTATGGTCGCAAGTTTTGTTGTTGCTATATATTATTCAACAATTCGCCATTTCCCAAAACCATAGTTCCAATGAAGAAATTTTGTGGTTGGAACTACATGAAGTGATGTTTGTGATATGCGAAAAATATCACAATCAGTAAATGAGCTATTGCTCCGCTACAGTATATAAATCTATTGTTTATGCCTCATGGTTGTGTGTGGATTGCTGTTGGTCTTGGTGTGCCTTCAGGGCCCCCATCTGTGTGGTACCACAGTGTAAAACAGCCAGGTCGGAGCACCATCTGTTGCTGTTATAGCCACTAAAGAAGCTACTCTATGATCACTGTTTATGCCGTCGTGAGCATTACGTCATTGATTCATGGTCCTCTGTGCATGCGTTAGGGCAGGCTGAGTGAGAGCAGTAATCTTAATATAGATCTCCTCGTATCCCCCGCTCCGAGCCACGCTACTGCTTTTGGGGTCGAGTCACCTACTTGTTGAATGCCCAAATTGGCTTGAAAGTTCCTTTTTGGTTTTGTTTGGATTATTTATTTGTTTGTGGATTTGAGTACTGCCACTGACCTGTTTAATTATTCCGACTGTTTTGCAACAGTCTCTATCCATTATATTGATTACCACCCTGTGGTTTTAAATGTTTCAGTCATTTTTGCTAACCTATGACCTGTAATTAGCTCTGAGTCTGGTGTGAGCTTTATACTTGTGTGACAGTATAAATTCTTGTTTTGTCTTTAATGTGTATGGTTCTGTAACATTTATCCTTTCTTTTGTTTAGTTTGAGTGCTTTTCTTGATTTTTCTATTTATTTCATTCCTTTCTTTGTAGGAGCTGAGTGCTTCCTGAAGTGGACTGGTTCTTTACTGCACAGGCTTTACTTCACCAAGGATTGTCATTATTGCTGTGTCATTATTTGCAGTGAATCGGGTGAATGTGATTCTGATTGGCGTGGTGTCTTTTCTGTGTACCTTGTGCTGTCATACCAGCCCGTTCTTCAAATAGGAAGCCTCAGCCCCCCTGCAATTATTATTGTTAATTTGTTTTGTTGTTGTTTCTTTCAACCATTGGCAATGGTGCCGATTACTGGTCTTACATGGCCAACCACTTTAACTTTAATAAAAGCAACTATTTTTATACGGAAACTCACGCCTCTTGCCGTTTCTAAGTGGAACGTACTTGTGTGTCCCTTTTTATTTGGGTTGTTTTTCCCCGTTAATCCGGGGTGGCGTAGTCGCTACGAAAGCACGCCACGATATGCTACATACAACTCTCGACCTGTGATTAGAAGCATAGTTTCTTGTCAGTATGATGTGGACTTTAATAGATCACACTTATGAGCACAATAAGCAAGTTAACATGCAATTCATTCTATCGTTCATTCCATTTAATCTATATATTTTGGCGTGCCAACAATTAGCAGTGTGCCCTGGAGTATGACATGAGAAGGAACCCAAGATGATTCAAACACCAAATAAAGCAAAACCAATAAGAATCAAAAAAGTGAAGTGGTCCTCATATGTTATTTGAATGAACCGCATGTAATCGTAAATAAAGTGTATGCCAGTTACATACTGGGTCACGCTTTATATTATGTGGCCTTAACTATGTAGGGCTGAGTGAATATGGGAATAACTCTTTACTGCCCTATACTTCAGAAATCCCTTTAAATATATACATGTGAATTAAACGTGGCACAATGGCCTTCATCATCACAGTATCCTAATGCCTATTTAGTCCAAGGGATTCATCAATATACTGACTGAGGACTGTTGGGACACTCCTGGCATAGGAGGGTTCTGTCTGGGGAGACAGAGTTGTTTAAACCTCAATGACACATCTGTAGAATTTGCTTCACAGGAAATATGCTTTCAACTACATACTTTGTATCTACATGTGTGTTCTAACATGTAACTATATCATGTTTGGTCTCATCTGACAGCTTATTAGCTGAATTGAATGGTGGTGAACTTAAGTACTGCTGCTTAAACATGCATTGCGGAGAATATGTTAATGTTATTCTCCTCCCCTTGATCACCACCCATTTGCCATATAGCATTTGATTTCCTGTGAGCTGGTTTTAGTGTTGTATCCCACTCATTTTTAACAACTCTTTGCTCAAGGTATAAGAAGGAAATATAATAGTTGATCTGGGGGAAAGGCTTTATGCCACTCCTGCACACTGGTGCGTAACCTCGTACTACAAGAAAGGCTTTTACAGCCTCTTCTGCACAGCCAGGGCCGTCGCTAGTGGGGTGAAAGGTGGTGACAATTACTGTCACAAAATCCAGCAGTTATACTATAGGCCACTATTGCATGAATAATTCTAATATTTATATTAGTTGTAAGCCTGAGATTTGAAATGAAAACCACAAAAACATGCAATTTGGTTAAATAATTTTTCCAAATATCTGCTTCTCTTACCTCCCTAAAAATGGTTTAGTCTGATCCATTTAATAATTATTCCGTCAGTGACAAACATCAGATGGACCCAATAAAATTGTAAGTCCCACCCCAGAACCAATCAGAGTTGAGGCGGCATTGCCTCAAGACGTTAAACTGGTGGAACTGACTGACTGAAAAATGTAGGGAAAAAGAAACTATAAATCAGGTTATCAGAAACACCATGCAAAGAAGGTGAGGGAGGCCAGGAGAGTTGTTGGATCCCAGTCGATAAAGACGTTCTTTAATACAGGTTAGCGTATTGTTATTTAGATGGAAAAAGACTCCTACCGTCTACACTACAGCCTGTCGGGTTTCTGTCACTTTTTATTATTGGTGCGCAGTGCACACAACAATCGACTGAATGATTACGCGGTCAAAATCCCTGTCTTTTTCACTATTGTAAATAGTTCAAAAATTGGCACAAGTCACGACGCACTGCATTATGCATATGACCTGGGAGAGAAGGGTCGAAACACGGTTAACAGTCCAAGGTCCAGGTAGCCAGAGAGTGAATGATGATATCAGCAAACGATCCGTGATCTAAACCAGAGAGTAAACACGTAGAATATCGCTCAGTAAGTAAGCCTGGGCTAAACAATACTTCGCACTGAATGAGGGTTTGAGAGCTGGTTATATACACGAGCACATAGGATACAGGTATGAGAGCAATCGGTGGTGAACAGGTGTGTGTGTTTAGTCCAGATGGGCTGCATGATGGGTTAAGTAGTCGTTAATACTCAGGAGACAGCTCCCTACGTGGGTGTGAAGGAGGTGATGTAGGAAACTCCTGCGTTACAGAGCCCCCTCCCTGCAAGCGACTCCTGGCGCGAGAAGGTAAGGAGCGACGAGGTCTTCCAAGAGGTCAAGGAGCGGGTTTGCTGGGGTGTCTTTGTAGGAATTCCTTGGTGAGCGTGGGGTCCAAGATGTACTTAGCCTTGATCCAGCATTGTTTCTCTGGACCGAACCCCTCCCAGTCGACTAGGTACTGAAGGACATTACCTCGGCGCCTGGAATCCAGCAGTTCCTTTACCCTATACGCTTCCTCTCCTTCTACCAGGACTGGAGGAGGGGTTTGTGTTGTGGATCCCTCTCTTGTCTCTCTCTCTGGACGGGCAGCAGGTTTCAGCAGGGAAACATGGAATGTCGGGGCGTACTCTAGAGGTGAACTGCGACCCTCGATCTGACACGATGTCGTCCGGCAGACTGTAGAAGCGGAACACCTGGTTGCAAAGGATCTCGGCCGTGGTGAGTGCTGTGGGCAGTTTGGGTAGTGCCACGAGTCTGCATGCCTTGGAGAAGTGGTCGACTATGGTCAGTATTGTGGTGTTACCCTGGGATTCCGGGAGGTCGGTGATGAAATCTATGGTAATGTGGGACCAATGTTGTTGGGGAATGGGCAATGGAGTGAGGAGTCCAGCGAGTAGCTGACGAGGTGTCTTGGAAGTGTTGCAACTGGTACAGCTTTGGATGTAGTTGGTGGTGTCTGTGAGTAAAGTGGACCACCAGAACCGGTTGCGGAGCAGGTGAACGGAAGCAGTGATACCAGGATGACCGGAACTGGGCGTCGTGTGAACCTGGTCCATGAGGCGAGTTCGTAAGGAAGCAGGCACATATAGGCGATCAGGAGGACAGTTCGTAGGTGGGGGTTCCTGCTGAATAAACTGTTCGATCTCTGTGGTGATGTCCCATTGCACCGGAGCGACGAGTAGACTCTCGGGAAGGATATGCTCGGTACCTGTTGTTTGGGTTGTCTCCTCGGTCTGACGAGAGAGGGCGTCGGCCTTAGTGTTCTTGGAACCCTGGTCGATATGTGATGGTGAACTGGAACCTGGTAAAGAACAGGGCCCACCGAGCCTGGCTGGGATTCAAGCGTTAGGCTGAACGAAGGAACTCGAGATTTCTATGGTCAGTAAGTAAGGATGATGAATGATTCCTGTGCTCCTTCCAACCAGTGCCTCCACTCCTCTAATGGCAATTTCATGGCCAATAACTCACCGTTGCCCACATCATAGTTGCGCTCCGCGGAGGTGAGCTTACGGGAGAAAAAGGCACAAGGATACATCTGAGAGAGAACTGCTCCTACTTCAGTGTTGGAAGCATCTACCTCGATGATGAGCTGACGGATATGGTCGGGGTGCCGCAAAATGGGAGCAGAGGGGAAGCGGCCTCGGAGATCATCAAAGGATTTAGAGGACTCGTGTGACCAGCTCAGGCGATGGTTGTGGCGTTTCGTCATGGCAGTCAGAGGAGCGGCAACTGTACTGTAATTCCTGATAAATTGACGATAGAAGTTTGCAAATCCTAGGAATCGCTGTAACTGCTTGACGGTTTGGGGAACTGGCCAACTCAGGACTGCCTGAACCTTCTTTTCGTCCATAGCCACACCCTCTGAACTGATGACGTAACCCAGGAAAGACGTGCTTGTGCGATGGAATTCACATTTTTCGGCCTTGGCAAAGAGCTGGTGGTGGAGCAGTCGTTGGAGAACGGATCTGACGTGCTTTACGTGTTCCTCCATGGTTGAGGAGTAGACCAAAATGTCGTCGATGTAGACGATCACCCACTTCTCCAGCATATCACGAAAGACATCGTTCATGAACGTTTGGAAGACCGAAGGACTGTTGTACAAACCGAACGGCATGATGAGGTACTCATAGTGCCCACTAGTGGTGGAGAAGGCCGTCTTCCACTCGTCTCCTTCGCGAATTCGAATCAAGTTGTAGGCATTATGGAGATTCAACTTGGTATAATACCTGGCCTGGCGAAGCTGTTCGAGGGCGGCTGGTACCAGCGGCAGAGGATACCTGAACCTGACTGTAACTTTATTCAACCCACGGTAGTCAATGCATGGACGCAGAGTGCCATCCTTCTTGACGAAGAAGAATCCAGCAGCGGCGGGTGAGGTCGACGGCCGTATTAACCCCTTGGCTAGTTCCTCCTCGATGTACCTCCTCATGGCTTCGGACTCAGGCTGTGACAAGGGAAAAACTCTGCCCTTAGGTGGTGTGGCGCCGGGTAACAGCTCGATGGCACAATCACTTGAACGATGCTCAGGATGTTGTGCAGCCCTCCATTTGCTGAAGGCGTCGGCCAAATTAGAGTATTCGGCAGGCAGATCAGGATCACTGAACCCGAGCGAGGGAACCTGGGATGAGTGGTTTGGAATACGCTTGACCTTGGTCAGGCATGTTCTGTGACAGGTGTGGTCCCATTGGACGATCTGGTTTTCGCGCCAGGAGATTTAGGGATTGTGTGTACGCAACCATGTAAGGCCCAGGACTATGTGGTGTTTGGAGCCCCGGATAACATAAAACCTGATAGACTCGGAGTGAAGTGTTCCGATGTGTAGGATTACCTCTTCGGTGAGATGGTGAATCCTCCCCTCTCCTAAGGGACGACCATCTAGCGCCTCCACTGTTAAGGGAAAGTCACAGGGATTAGCTTGGAGCTTGTGCTGAACTATGAATTCGTGAGACATAAAATTTCCTGCACCTCCTGAGTCTAGCAGTGCTGTAGCATCAATCTCCCTGCCCTGAAGAGAGAGACGAACAGGTAGAATGAAACCGGACCTCTGGTGGTCTGAAACACTCGATGCACTCACCGGTTGAACTTGGGAAGGTGGACGAACCGGGCAGGTGAGTCTACGATGACCAGACTGACCGCAGTAGAGACAAAGGTGCTGCTGTATACGTCGCTCACGTTCCTCGGGAGTGAGACTAGTGGATCCCAGCTGCATGGGCTCTGCTCCAAGCATGTCGTTGGAACGTGCACTGTAGGAGGTTCGAGGAGTGCGGCGAGAGCGAATCAGGTTGTCGATCTCGATGGCCAGGTTGATGTATTCGTTTAACGACCTTCCCTCGTCGCGACACGCCAACTCAGATTGCAATTCGTTGGTAAGGCCCTTTCTGAAGAGAGTCTTTAAAGTGTCCTCAACCCCATTTGTATATGCAGCGAGGGTACGGAACGTGAGAGCATAATCAGCAGTTGTTGTTCTCCCCTGTGTGTGACTGAGAAGGCGTTCCCCGGGATCACCTTGTTCTGAGGGGTGCTCAAAAACGCAGTGGAATTCCCAGGTAAATGACGCGAACGTGGTAAAGGGGAATCCCTCCGTCCTCCAGATGGTAGTCACCCATTCCAGCGCCTTCCCGGTGAGAAGCGAACACACAAACGCTATTTTCCTGGAGTCTGTGGGATGTCATGTTGGCTGTTGGTCAAAGTAGAGGCGGCATTGGAGCAGAAGACCCTTACATCTCGCTAAAGCGCCGTAGAATTTCTCTGGAAGAGCGAGGCGGGGATTGACAGAGGCGCTCGCAGTGGGCGGGGAAGCCTCGGAAGGCTGATCGGCGGTGGCACTGCTCGCTGATACTTACAGAGCTCGTATGGCATGCACGAGATCATCGGTGAGCGTTGTTAGGTGCTCCAACTGACGCTTGTGCTGTACTAGCGCGGCAGCCTGTGCAGTCACTTCGGTGGACAACTGTAAGACAGCTGCTGGACCTGGGTCTGGCGAAGTATTCTGTAAGGATTGCTCAGAGTCGGTAAGATCCATTTGCAGCTTTTATTTGGTACCAACAGACAACAGTAGAAGGGCAAAGCAAAGAGTACTCAGATAAACAGGCGTAGAAGTCCAGGCCAGGCAGAGAAGGGTCGAAACACGGTTAACAGTCCAGGGTCGAGGAATCCAGAGAATAATCGAAAGCCAGGAAACAGTCCAAGGTCCAGGTAGCCAGAGAGTGAATGATGATATCAGCAAACGATCCGTGATCTAAACCAGAGAGTAAACACGTAGAATATCGCTCAGCAAGTAAGCCAGGGCTAAACAATACTTCGTACTGAATGAGGGTTTGAGAGCTGGTTATATACACGAGCACATAGGATACAGGTGTGAGTGTGGTGAACAGGTGGTGAACAGGTGTGTGTGTTTAGTCCAGTTGGGGTGCATGACGGGATAAGTAGTCTTTAATACTCAGGAGACGGCTCCCTATGTGGGTGTGAAGGAGGTGATGTAGGAAACTCCTGCGTTACAACGGCGAGAGTGAAGGAGTTTTTTTTTGACAACTGATCCAGGACTACGGCCAGAGAGGTTAACAGATTGTGAGGAGATCGTTAGAAAGCTAGCCACTACCAGTCAGACAGACCTGAAAACTATTATGCCCAAGGATTCAGAAGGCAAGACATTTCCAGAGTACTGTATTTCCAGTTAAGTCAGCAAATGGGCGAGAAAAACAGAATAGAGACTGGTTGATGTACAGTCCAAACATGGATTCATTGTATTGTGTGCCATGCATAATCTTTTCACAGGATAACCTCAGAAAAACATCTAGTGCGCTAAACAATAAAGAAGGGTACAACACAGTAGATCTAAAATGGCGGAGAATGTACAACAAATTCCCTGACCATGAAGCAAGTAAGGGACACAAAGCATGCCACCTCAAATGGAAAAATCTGAAATATTCTATGATAGAAGCAAAATGAATAGATAGCAGCTTGCAAAAACAATTATTGAAATAATATTAGATGTCCCATTTTTTTTGGCATCAAGAAACTTGCCATTCAGAGGGACCACAGACAATTTAGGTGATGTTCACAATGGTCACTTCCTTGGCACATTAGAGCTATTGGCTCGTCATGATCCTCTGCTCAATGATCATTTGCAAAAAGTGTCAGATAGGAAGACAGGTGCAAGAATGACACATCACCTTAGTCCAGAATTACAAAATTAATGTATTTAGATCTGTGGAGAAAAGGTCTTGAAAGAAACATTGAAGGAAAGGGAGCATGCAATTTATTATTCTGTGGTCTGTGATGCAACTCCTGACATTTCTCATATGGAGCAGAATGTGATTCTGTTAAGATATGTAGCAAAGAAAGAGAACGATCGGTGGGAGATAGGCTTTCAATGGAAAGACTGGCCGCATAATATCAGAAATTATATTGAAGACTTTGGAGGAGCATTGCATTGATATTTCAGATTGCAGGGGATAAGGATTTGACAATGGGGCAAATTTGTCAATGGGGCAAAGTGAAAGGGGT
Source organism: Meda fulgida (assembly GCA_030578275.1). Classification (NCBI taxonomy): domain Eukaryota; kingdom Metazoa; phylum Chordata; class Actinopteri; order Cypriniformes; family Leuciscidae; genus Meda; species Meda fulgida. The sequence continues at coordinate 8,527,195 of CM060633.1, forward strand.
TCAGGCTGAAATAAAGAAAAAAAAACCCTCTTGCTACAAAGTCTCCATGTCCCACACACTTTCTGAATCTTGTTGGTGTACAAGCAGCAGAGTCATGTCCTGAAGTGTCCACATTTTTTGGCTGTTTGAACCGCTTATACAATCTCTTTAGTGCAAGTCCAGAGCGGTGGGCAATCCTTAAAAGTCAGACTGGCTGCTCCCTTCAACGCTTGTCAGAGACCAGGTGGAGTGCCCACATAGCTGCAGTTAAACCTGTTGCAAACCACTTGCAATTTTAGAAGCTCTGGACACCATCTGTGCTAAGTGCAGTTTAACAAATGAAGCTAGGTCAGAGGCCAGTGGTCTAAAACAATACTTAAAAGCCATGGTTCTTCTCACTGTATGGAAGAAAATCCTGCAGTCTATTGAAGACCGAAACCTAATTCTGCAGTCAGGGAAATTTTCTATGGAAGTTTAAATAGACAACATATAGGCACTGAAAGAAGAGATGGGAGTTTTCCAAAACTCGTTGGATAATCTTTTTGCAGAAGCCTCCGTCATTGCAAAAGCTATGGATGTGCACAGGGGGTTTCCAGTCCGCCACAAGAGAAGGAGAGAAAGAAGTTTGCAGATGAGAGTCAGAGTTCAGAGGATGCAAACCAACAGGAGATAGAAGAAATTGTTTCGGAACAATGTGTTCCTTGTCGCATTGAATAATATAATCTCTGCCTTGGATACCTACTTCCAAACTACTGCAAATATATATGAAGAGTTTTCTGCAATCTTAAATTTAAAAGACTTAGAGGATGATCAGATTCACCCAGCTTGCCACTCATTAGTGAGCAAATATACAGAGGATCTTACAGCAGGCTTTGAGAATGAAGTGAGGCTGTGTATAATGCCACATTTGCAGACTGTCAATCTCCTCTCGACCTCCTGAATTCAGTCTACAGGATGCAGCTCCAGATCATTTTTGGAGAAGTGTGCGTTGCAGTGCGCATCTTCTGCACTCTACCTGTCTCTGTTTCTGGTGCAGAAAGGGCTTTCAGCAAGTTGAAACTTGTCAAAAACTATCTCAGGTCTACCCAAACTCAAGAGAGGTTTAATAGCCTTGCCCGACTTTCAATTGGGTGGTTTCACGTGACGTCACGCTGCTGCATCGCGAGAGCGCGAAATTCAGATGGAGGGCAGGAAGTGAAATAGCTGAGGATCTGCCATCTGACAAAATGCCAATGTTTTGTGTAGTTTACGGTTGCTCCAATCATTCTAATCGAGAAAAGGGAAAGGGTTTTTATAGAGTACTGAAGATTGTCACTCATAAAGGTGAGAAATGTAAAAAGCTCACAGAATAACGCCGTAAAAAAGTGGATTTTTAACGTACGTCTGCGGTCGGGAGGAGCAGAGTCTGTTAATGCCCGTGTCTGCAGCGACCACTTCGTTGGAGGTATGTTAGCTAGCCAACGTGTTCTTTTGTCTGTTTATATGGCAATAGGTTGTCGTTAAATGCTCATTTACTTAGTAATGATTATTGAGTTACTGGTAGTCTAATATGGACTTCATTGGGGCTTTTTAGGCTACCCTAGTGCTTTGGGTGACGTTGAGTCGGTAGATTGGGCTCCGACGGTCAACCTAGGTTACCAAAAAACTAAGCCCAAATCAGAGGCCCACCCGCTGACAAAAAAGTTGTACGCCTCCAGACTTTTATGTCTTCATTTGCTGTCTGGTGTAGTACGATGTCTGAAGGACCAGATAGTTGGTGATGTCAACAGGCTCCACTGTCGGCAAATCTTCAAGTTCAACCGAAAACTCACTCATCTTCATGAGGAACGAGTCACGTCCAACATATGTGTTTACTAACTCCTTGTATCTATTTATTGAAACTGGTTCTAAATTCGTACAATACGGACTCTCCTCAATGGTTTCCTCCATAGACGTATTCTCCATGTTTACTTCCCGCCCTCCATCTGAAATCACCCCGCCTTCGCGCGTCATCATAATCACATGACAGAAACCCTGCTATTGAAAGCCAGCTAAGCAGACAGCTGGATTTCAAAGACATAATCAGTGACTTTGCCAACAAAAAGGTCCGACAATGGGATTTTGGTTTATCCTAGGTGACGTGACGTGTAAGGTCATCAAAGGTTAAAGATCAAGCAAACCGATATACATTTAATAATGATTTGTATAATCTTCGTAATTATTTCAATGTTCATTACTGAAGGAAAATTTGTTTTGGGGTTTGCTATTTATTTGCTTTTGTATTTAATATTATATTCATGTATTTTGCTTTTGCTGATGTTCATTAAAAACCTTTATTTACATTTATTTGTTATCTGCTTTGTTATTTTGTAAGAAAACCCTATAAAGTTACATGTGGGCCTCCATGCTCATATATTGTACAGTACGCATACAATATATGAGTACGCATACAATATATTGGTGGAGGGTGGTGGGCGGTCAATATTTTTTCAGGGGGCCCCGGATCCTCTAGCTACGGCCCTGTGCACAGCAGTGCATTATTTGTTACAGCTAAGTTTTTCTATATATTATGTTATTCCATTCTACTGTCTGTATTTGTTACAGCTAAGTTTTTCTATACAGTATGTTATTCCATTCTACTGTCTGTATATTTAAACATGTAACCAAATACATATATTTGCCTGCTTTAAAGGGTTTGAGAATCTTTCCTTTTACACTAGTAATGTTGAAAGCTAAAGTGATTGTTTCGTCATAAGCATAAAAGTTAAATCCTATGTTTTCCTATCAGTTCCAAGAAAGACTTTTACCTTTAAAGAATAAGAGGTTAAATAATAACAACAAATTTAATGGAGTCAGATTAATTATATTGAAGTCAGATAAATAACTGAATAATGCACGTCAACCGTCAACTTATTTATTTCGATTATTGGTTCAAAATAACAGTGTAAGCTTCTAGCCTTACAGCTACTGTGTACTAAACAATTTGAATTCAATATACTTATGTATATACTGATGGATTGCTATTACATTTAAAGTAGGCTACTTGTGTTTACTTAACATCTGTATTTATACTGTTAACCTTACCCCTAACGGTAACCCAACCGTAACCCCGATACCTAAATCTAAACCCTATAATCCTAACCCTACCTTTACTCCTAAACTAACCATACCTCAAACTCTAGCAGAAAAGTGGAAAATTTCAAGAACAGCATGGAGTTACACAGTAAAACCATAGTCTTGTAAAGATGACCTAATATCCAAAATTCACTTCTACATGGTGTTTGAACATAAATGTGTGTCGGCATCGTGTGAACACAACCACCCTATAATGGTAAAAATCTACCCACTCCCTTTGTTTTAATACCCATAAATCATAAGCAGTGTATCACAAAAAGCCATTTGCCATTTCTATGCAATGTGATGTCACATTGCACAGGTCCCACCCACGACTGCTGACAGTCTCTGCCTTGAGTGAGCTGTACACAGTCCGCCACATTTATCTCATCACCAGAACATTTAACAGCAGCATTCAAGAAATGTGTTCTTATTAAAGTTATTGAATCAAGAGCAGTGAGTGATTTTCTGTTTTCTTTTGTTGTTTGATACATATTAACAGCATATATAGCAGTAGATACTGTATACCATGACTGTTCCCCGCTGGTGGAATGACCTACCCAACTCAACCAGAGCTGCGAAGTCCGTAGCCATTTTCAAGAAACGGTTCAAGACGCATCTCTTTCGGCAGCTTGTTCTAGTTATACTAACACTTTTCTCTTCCTTTCTATTTAAAAACAAAACAAACAAAAAAAACACCTTTATGGGTTCTGTGTTAGATTAGACTGAGAATGGTTATAGCACTTACATTTTGTGGTCCTACTGTTGCTTCTATTGTTCTAATTTGTAAGTCGCTTTGGATAAAAGCGTCTGCTAAATGAATAAATGTAAATGTAAATATTACACTGATTTCAATTTCTTTACTTGCTGTTTACTTGCATGCAGATAATAAACTTTCATGATGATGAACTGCAATGTCACGTGAGCGTGACTGTGATAGAGATGATAATCAAAACCAGTTTTTGGCAGAGCATCCAAGGCACAAGCTGTAAAGGCTCTGCCCTCTTTTGGAAAGTGGGGACGGGGAGCAGCAGCTCATTTGTATTTAAAGATTAATGTACTAAAACAGCATGTATTCCCTTCCACTCAAATTGGTACAAGTTACAATTATTTTGTAAAAAGGGGCATAATAGGTCACCTTTAATAGTACATAGTAGTTTAGGCCACCTAATATTATTATTGCCTGATTTCACAGACAGGGCTTGGATTAAGACAGGATTAGGTCTAAGGTTAAATTAGGACATTTAAGTAATTCAAACATAGCCTGGTCCTACCAGACTCTAGTACATTTCATTTGTACAGTCTGGCCACTCCCCATTCACAAGCGTTAACTTCCTTGAAGCCGGGTACTCTATTGAAGTTTAAAACTACTGGATCTGCCTAGAGCCACTTTTTATCTGCCATAACCAATCGCTAGCATTTGGTCGTAACTAAACTAGCGCACGACCTCAACATCATCGTTCTCAGCCACTTCCTCTGTTCGATGACTGGACAGGTAAAAATTGGCCGGAGAAAATCCATGAATATATCGCAAACCCAGACGACGTCCTGAAGGAAAATGAAAATAGACCGGAAGTACGTAGGAGGGGGGAGCCAGGCTAACTTAAACATGTCTTAGAAAAAAAAAAAAACATTACTGGTGTGCATCTTGAGACAAAACAATGGCACTGACATATTTTACATTTTAGTCTAAGACTAGGCTTGTGCATGTTAATATGATTTAAAAAAAAAGCTTTATAGTTTGTGTAAATAATAATCTTATGCTGATTACAATCTTAAATCGATTCATTAGCAGACGTTAACACGCTACCACCTGTAATTGACATCATTAAATGCTATAGCGTTTAAATGAGATCTGGGGTTCGAGCCTTCTAACACCCAAAGCGAAACACGCACATGATTGGACAGAAAGTGAGGCTTCATTTGTCATCAATCATGTGACTCTGGGAAACCGATACACACCCCGATACGGGGCTTCAATAGAAATTGCGTCGCATTTGCAATACGCACATCAAAGCTTCAGTGTCATACATAACATCACTACAGTCAAGTCAAGTCAGTCTTTTTAATTACTTTTGGAGCTTGACAGTCTGTAGTCACTTTATCTTTTTTTAATGTACATAAAAAGGCATTCTAAATATTCTTCCCCAGATCTCACTTGGTGTTCCAGTGCAGAAAGAAAATCATACAGGTTTGGCACAACATGTGTGAGTATTCTTTTTTTTTTAGTTTCATTAAATGTTCCTCTCCAGAAATTTTCCAAAAATTAAAATGGGATGCATTGAAAATTTCAATAACTGTATTTGCTTTAGGGCTATTGTGCTGGTTACTCTGATCGTGTGAGCTCTCCTGCCTAACATGAATTTTCCGCCATTTCTGAAAATATTGATTCTTCCCTCTCTACAGAAGGAGAAATTAGCATTTTGTAACTATAAACTGGCAGAGCTCTCTCACACAACCACACAGCGGTTTTCCCACACACTGAAGTTGAGAGATTGGCTCAGGGGAGAGTGGTGAAGCCATGAAGCAACACGGTGAATCGATAGGTCTTTCCATGGCAGGGTTTTGAAATCGATGTCCATGGGAAATAAGCTGTAGTCTCTGAATAAATTGAAGACACCCAAGCAACAACTACCAGAAGCTACGAATCTGTGTTAGAATCTGTGAATTCTCTGTGGTTTTCTCTGGGTATCATAAGTAGTTTAAGAACAAGGAAACAGGGACTCATAAATTCTTTTGTTTTTGCGAGTGTCTATTTTGTTAAAGATAGAAACAGCAGATAGCTGGACTGACATTTCTGCATCTGTGATGTGACAACATTCCTGGCTGGTGTTTCACAGTGGTCCTGTTTACACCTGGTTTAAACATCTGTCTTGGGTGATCTGATCACAGGTGGTCAACTGAGACATGAAATTATTTACACCTGGCAGGAACATGCATTTTAAATACTTCTCCTCTGATGATATTAGTTAAAATGGTAAAAAACCATTTTTGTTTTATGAAAATTAAATATGCTGACAGAATCCTCCCAATATTTCTGAGCTTGGGACCAGCACTAAGAATGCACAAGCTCATGCAACCCCAGTGGCTGGGACATTCACACTCACTCCTAGAGGCAATTTAGTGTCTCCAATTCCAATGTTTGGATTGTGGGGGAAATCAGAGGACCCGTAAGACTGCAAACTCAACACAGAAAGGCCTCCTTTGGCAATAGTGCTACCCACTGAGCAGCCTCTGTGTCAGAAACTGACTTTAAAAAAAAGCTTCTCTTCCGCTCTGATGTAGATGGCGTGGAATGTTTGGACAGAATACAAAACTGAGTTCTTTATTAAATTCATAAAAGACAAAAAAGGAATACTGGATTCTAAACCTCAAAGAAATGGCACAGTCAAAACCTTGAAGCAGATATGAAGGAGAAACATCCAGAAAAACCTCATATGTGCCGCTCAAGTATAAGGGTATTTCCTTGCCATTAATGATCGGATAACACTCATACGTCTCCTTTGATTCTTAATAATGTCCAGTGTGGTGGCTGGGATATACATAAACCTACCAACGTCCGTTGTCATGATTTTTGGAATGACTTATCGCGAGAGGAAAAGTTTTTGTCGCATAACATTGGTTAATGAAAATGTATGTATAATAAATATTACTTCTTTCATTATAGCATCTCGGAAGCAAATGGTTGATGAGGAATTGGTCAACATGGTCATAAAAGACTCGCATCCATTTACTGTGGTTGAGGATGAGGGTTTCAAGGGCCTCATCCATGCCATTGATCCTTCCTATATAATCCCAACCAGACAGGTGAGTATAGCAGAGGTTGATTTTGATGTATAATCTATATACGTAATAAATCTGTATCTATAATAATAAAATTTTACTATAACTGTTTTTTGAACTCACAAAGGCTTTAAAGAAAATGGTGGCTTCAAAATATGAAGAAGCAAAGAGGAAGGCCAAGGCAAACATGGAAAAAGCAACTGCTGTGTCTATAACATTGGATATGTGGACTTCTATCAACACGGATGCATATCTGGCAATAACCTGCCACTACATTGATGACAGTTATAAGCTGAATACAGTGTTGTTGGATGTTGAAAAGTTCCCAAACAGGCACACAGCAGAAAATATGGCCCTGGTGAAAACGAATGTCATGATGGAGTGGGCAATCAAGGACAAAGTGAAGTGTCTTGTCACAGATGCAGCAGCAAACATGATTGCTTGTGCAAGAATTCTGCAAGTGAGACATTCAGTTTGCATTGCACATGCACTTAACACCATGGTTTAAAAGTCTTTTGATCAGGTACCAGCTCTGTGTGACATTCGGAGCAAAGCAAAAAAAGTAGTCACCTATTTTCGGAGCAGCACCTCTGCCAAAGAAATGTTGACCCAGGTGGAGCAAGAGATGAGCAGGCCAGTTCTGAAACTAGTGAATGAAGTGGAAACATGCTGGAACAGCACTTTTCACATGCTTCAACGGCTGCATGGGGAAAGGCAAACTATGGGAGCATCCCTTGCCTCACTTAAAACTAATATAGCTCCACTTCATGCACAGGACTATGAAGCCATACAGCAAATTCTGTGTGTTCTCGGCCCATTCCACCTGGCCACAGTAGAGCTGTCCGAGGAAAGACGAGTGTCTGGCTCCAAAGTAATTCCTTTGCTAAAAATGATTCACCATTCATTACAGGTTGAACAACTAAGGTATTTATTTTTATTTGTGTTGAATACTCATTAGCAAATTTTGATGTCTTTTTTATTAATTTTGTATTTTTGCACAGAGTAAATCATTTTGTATTTCATAGATTAACCATGCCAAACACAAAGGAATTAACTGAAAACCTCATCAGGCGTCTGAGGGAGCATATTTGGAATATGGAGTCGCTCAGCATAATGACCATGGCAACTCTACTGGACCCAAGGTTTAAAAAGTTAGGTTTCCTTCACCAAACTAAAATGACAGAGGCTGTCAAACGTCTAAAAGCAGAATGTGGTAATGTCATCAGGGCCGAAGATGAAAGACCATCCACATCATCCAGCACATAAAAAAAAAAAAAATTATCCTCACACTTCTTAGGTGGAAAACTTTGGCTTCTGTTGGACAGTGCTGTGGAGCAAAGCTCAAATGCCACTTCTGATGCGATCGTAGAAGTGGATAATTACCTTACAGCGACAAACATACAAAGAGCTGAAGATCCACTTGAATACTGGAGAATGCAGAAACATGTCTACCCCTACCTATATACATTGGCATTACAGTTTCTTTGTACCCCGGCCTCCTCTGTACCATCTGAAAGAGTGTTCTCTAAGGCTGGGGAAATACTGTCTAAGAGGAGAAATAGACTCAGGCCAAACACTCTGAAACAGCTTTATTTCTTAATAAAAATAATTAAAAACTTGATCACCTTTCTGTCATTCATACAGTTACGTAAGCACTATCACTGCCAAGGGTCTTAAGCACATTTAATAACAGATGATCCTATTAGACAATGTCCTTATTCATTATGTGTGTGTGTGTGTGTACAGAGAGAGAGAGTGAGTGGGCCTACATTAAATCTTATTGAATCGTATAAGCTTATATTTTATTGTCTGACTTGACTAGACCTTGACCTTGACTTTGACTTTGACTTTGACCTTGACCTTGACCTTGACCTTGACCTTGACCTTGACTGCAAGGAAACACAGGGTGTACATGCAATGACGAACCAGCACAGGACTGAAAACACAAGGAGAATAAATAGGGAGAGCAAACAAAGCAGGTAACGAGGGAGGACAGGTGGGGCATATGAATCAATAATCCGGTAACAAGATGGGCGGGGCAAGACAAATTGACAGGTAAGCACATGGCACAAGGAAACACATGACAAGCCATGTGCTCACACCAAACATGACAAAAACACAAGCACATGTCCAGTAAAACAAATCACAAGCCATGTGCTCACACAAAACGAGATATGAACACGCAGCTAATGAGAATACTCATAAGCCACGTGTTCACACAGAACATGACAACATGAAAGCAGCTAGTGTAAAACAGAAGCTGTGTACTACACAGCACAAGACAAAACATGACATGAAAGCACATGAAACAAGGCACACAGACAAGACAAACCAGGAGTGTCAGGGCTCTGTCACAAAATCAAGAAATAGACTTGACAGAAGTGACAGAACTCTGACAATATGAATCATGGGCTATAGTTGAGAACCAGGTCAGAAATATGGACAGGGGTCTTATACTGTCAGGGACCTCCAAACCTTTTTAAAGAAAACTGACCACTTGAAGCTATCAACACAAGCTAACCACAAGGGCACCCCAGGCCCCTATGTGTATTCAGTACAAGCTAACCACTAGGACTCCCGATCTCCACAGCACAAATAAAGCAAGTTCACCACTAAGCCCCCCAGGACCCTCAGTGCATATACTTCAAGCTGACCACTTGTAGCCCTATGGCCCTCTGTGCATATAGTTCAGGCTGACCACTAGGGCCTCTGGGCCATGAGCTGGCCACTAGAACTCCAAAATGCAGAAAAATTAATTCATGCTTTCATGACCTCAAGGCTAGATATCATAGACTGTAAAAAAAAAAAAAAAAGATGTAAGACGCCCCTTCACTCTCTTCCATTAGTGAAAAGTGAAGCCGGGAAAGTCCTAATATAGCGCTGACATCTTGCTCTGATTTGGGACCTGATTCTGCGCAGTAATGAACCACGACCTGAGTCTGCGCAGTAGTGAGCGTGAAATGGAGGCGCGATATCAAGGTCCCGCCCCCCACTCCCGCAGAAACGGTAAGAACAAAGTTTACTGCAGAGCAACTCATTGTGTCCATGACGACTAGACTGACTCCCTGTGAAGACCTCGTCGACACGACAGCCATCGGCACCGGTCCTCAAGGACCACAAGAACCAGTCAAGTCCTCTGCACAAAAACCCTATGGCCAGCTTCAACTCCTCCCACCATATGCATGATGTATTCTCCTCAAGCAAAATGAAGTGGATGAAATATTCTGAATGATACCAGTCAACAATCTGACTTGGGATACAGCCTGGAATCATAACCACACCATATTGACTTGTTTGGCCAGAGGAGAACTGGTCCCCAGCAGAGCCTGGTTTCTCCCAAGGTTTTTTTCTCTATTTCTCCCACCAATGAAGTTTGGGTTGGCTTGCTGAATCGGGGACACATGGTATTTAGCGATTTTGTTGATTTGGCTGTACTGACTCGATTGGATGACAACTGAACTGAGCAGGTTGATGACATCACCTTTTTCTACAAAGCTGCTTTATATCTTAATTGAACTAATTTCATATTTGATTAATTGACCTCAAGCTGAACAAGGACACCATTTTCTTTTTAGAGCTGCTTTAGAGCAGAATTGAAACCGGTTTGCATCACTGAATCGTTATTTTCCTGTTTATCGCTGTACAGCTGCTCTGTGCACATAGTTCAAGTTGACTATTATGACTCCTAATCGCCACAGCACAAATAGAGCAAGCTCACCACTAGGCTCCCAGAACCCCTCAGTGCATACAGTGCAGGCTAAATACTTGAGGAGCCATGACCCTCTTTGCATATAGTTCAGGGTAACCACTATGGACCCTAGACCCTTCTGTGCATTCAGCACAAGCTGACCACTAGGGCTCATGGTCTCCACACAAGCAAGTTCACCACTAGGACCCCAGGCCTGTGCACACAGTTCAAGCTGACCACTAGGAGCCAGGGTCCTTTATACACACAACAGGAGCAGACCACAAGGGCACCTCATCACATATATTGCAAGCTTATAACTAGGGCCCACAGCTAATTTTTTAGTTGTTAATTGTTAGCCAACACATTCAAATTAACGTCAAACCTAGACCCAAAGCATCTTGAAACAAAAAAAATATTAATTTGGGGTTAACTTATGCTTTGAGAGGTGGTACATTTGCATGCTCTCAGTATAAGAGAGCTTTGCTGTCTATGTCTGAGTGTGTAATCATTATTTAATTACCCAGCACCAGCACAGACAAGCTCTTGGGTGAATCGTCTGTCTGGTGGAAGTCCTCGGGTGCAGACAGACGGCTCAGGTCTGTTGGGGTACATGCCCCCCTGGGTCAGATATGTGTCCTGTAGAAGGTCAATAATGCCATTATGTCAGTTTAAATTCAGAGACAAAGACACATCAGCTGTATAAGACAAGCACTCGCTTTATCAAACGTCTGATGTTCAGACATCTGATCTGCTTCTAAAAGAGCCCTATTAAACCTTCCTGTGATAACAAGCTCTTAGTTTTCTTTCTGTCTCTCTCTCCCTCACACTGGTGTGTTACAGACGCCGACCTTCTTCTGCTGCTAATTACCCTCTCCAAACATAAAGCCCCCTGTGACAAGCAGAAGCAAACCAAAGCTACAATTCCCCAACAAGTACTCTCCACCTTCTCTATACACCTTGACAGTTCTTTTCTTTCTTTCTTTCTTTCTTTCTTTCTTTCTTTCTTTCTTTCTTTCTTAGCAAAGATGCACACTGCAAACCATTAACCAGTAGAAGCAATGTATCAAGATTTTTTTTTTTTTTTACTAAGTTTATTTTTATTTTTTGGCATTTTGTTTTGTTTTTGTTTTAAACATACTGTAACCCCATATTAGATTTAGGCTTAAAACTAATTTTATCAAAAATAAAACAATATATTTTCTCCTTATCTCAAAAAATTTAATCTGATTTGTCTTGTTTTTGATGTTTTTCTTATTATTTATGAGAGTACTGGTTTGGTACTGGTGAATGGTGGAATATACAGTCGAGTCTAGACCATCATTTAGCTGAACTCTCTCTCACTAGCTACTGTAGCTGGCCAATCAGTATGGTCATTCTGGTGACTGGTGAAAAAGTGTTGCTGGTTGAGTAGTCTTGAGCTAAAAACGTTTTTCATATGAATTAGGGGATGAACGACTTCAGATTTTTTAAAGTCGACATTTATGTGATTAAAGTCGTGTAGACGTCGACTAGCCGCTGATGACGTCATTAATAATAATAACAAATAAGCCTGAACCTCGACCTGAGCTGTCCGGTGCACAGCTATGGCATATGACAGCAATGCCCACCATTGCTCCTACATAACAGCTTATTTTTATCAGTTCTTTTGTCTTTGGGTCGTTATATTTCTCACAGATTTATGCTCGTTCTAAATTAGATACAGATAAAGTAGCACAGCAAAGATTACATTTATGAATGTATTAGTTAGAGATTGAATGCATGTGAATGAATTCTACCTGACAGTGTCTCTCTACTAATAGTAAAGCTGTGTATTTTAGTTACTAAGAAATATGTTCTAGAACTTGTCCGTTTCTAAGCTATTTTATTGCAAAATCACAGAACAGTGTTGACAATACATTTCTGCGCTACCGAATGTTACTATGTGATTGCGATTTGCAGGTGATGTGCGAGCTACTGTCTGTATGTGTGCGCTACAATGCATCAGCGCATTAGTTTAGAACGACGATTAACTCGCATGTGCAATAAGCAGTTTAAAAAGTCCATTTATTTGTCTCTTGGACTGTTGGAACCTGAGCGTAAAAGCAGACCTCAAAGATTTATTGTTCAGTTGCGCCCTCTATAGGCAATGATCAGCGACTAGACAACGTCAAGCTCAAAGCATCATGGCAGAGCGTCTGTGCAACCCCTAATATGAATGCAAATGTTTAAGTTGGACAAAGACATTATGCTGGAGACCAACATTTCATGTAAGTCTTTATGACTGCTATTTTGTTTCTATGATGATTTGTCATGCAACTCTCTTTGTACAGCCATGTTAACACCCATCCTTGCTCAAATTGCTCTCACCGTGGATACTTTTTCTCTTTTAAAGCAGGTCACCAAGATCAGGTAGCTTGTCATGACAGAATGTTGAACAATATATGTTTCTTTTTACATTTTATTGATCAAAGGGTTTTCACTTTCTATATCTATGACTGTTAAAATGCTCTCTCTTTCAGTCTTTCATCCTGTGTTTCATTCTGTCCTGCTGGGGACAGATTTTGCACGTTACAGAATATATTATAGTGCGTTAGCATATTGTTCTGGTGACCCTGGGTGACTGTCATGGAGAGAAATGTCACAGTACTGTATCACGGTCCTCCTTTCACTGTATATACACAGCCAATATCACAGAGTGCTGACAGAGGTATATCACACACAATATACATTCATTCAAGCAATGTATGTCAGTGTCAGCTGAAAAGATCAGTGTAGACATAGAGGCACGATGAATTGAGCCATGATTCCAGATTGTTTTATCTATCTATCTATCTATCTATCTATCTATCTATCTATCTATCTATCTATCTATCTATCTATCTATCTATCTATCTATGGCAATCTATTTGCATTTATTCTGATTAGATCTAGCAGGCGCTGCCTAAATGTCCAGACAGAATTTTTGTATTTTTTGTTGTTCAGATGCTTGGTAATTCTGTGATAATAAGTGACGTTTGCGTGGCCTGAAGGATAATACTTATTTTATGATGCTAATACATCAGTGATTCAGTGCAGCGACATTTACCACAGTAAAAGTTATCAATTAAAACATGCATTAAACATATGCCGCATTAGCATATTTTAGGGCAATTTAGAATGTGAAATGATAGATGAATAAACAGAAAGCACAAACATTCACACCCAGATGTGTTTTTAATCGTCTGAAGTTGGATAAGCAGTCTGCTCATATTCATTAGCACTCTTGGGAGTTTAGTTGTTTTCTCATGCTTGATTCGTTTGAAGGATGAGATGCAACCTAATTATCATACTGTCCATCCTAGGATTAGTGTGTCCTAAATTGCAGTGCATTAAAAATAGTATGTTGAGATGGTCTACTAATTCTGGTGGAGTTTTCATTTATGCATATTCCACTTTGCACTTTTGGATTTAGAAGTAAAAAGATAGCAACAAATAAAAGCCTGACAAAGACTCATTTTTTATTTCCTAATTAAAAACAGTGAGCATGATGGAACAGTTGCATTGCAACTATCATGATTATAGGTAAATATGAAAGACACATTTATTAAAACTTAATTACATGCATTTTCGCATTACACATTGCAACGTGTATCACTTAGTTTAGCGCTTTCAAATATGACAATACATTAATTAAATGAATAATAAATTGATATCAAAACATGGATGTATTATATGTGTATTGCACAAATGATTCACTGTAAAAAAAAAAAAGCAGTTATTTCTACCTGATCTTACCATTAAATTTAGTTTTGTTGGTGTAACCTATATTTAGTATTCAGTAATGTTAAAAAAAAAAAAAAAAAAAAAAAAACCTTATCTTACCATAATATAATCTTTGCTGGTGGAATGACCTGTAGCTAAAGAAATGGCTTTTTGATATTTTTTCGTCAACAACTGACCTGTTAATGCTAACACTTACTATTCTATGTTATTCTATTCTATTCAATTCTATTCTATTCTATTCTATTCATTTATAAAAAATAAAAAAAAGTGTTGCTATGTGTTCTGTGACTAACTGGGACAGCACTTTCATATTGTTGCCCTGTTGTTGATTTGATTTCTTCTATTGTTCTCCTTATTTGTAAGTCGCTTTGGATAAAAGCAGCTGCTAAATGATAAATGTAAATGCAAAGACAGCAGACGGCATACATGAGTTCTGTTGTCACACCTACCTTATCACTGTGCATGTGAGTGGTGTCCAGTTATCACCTCAGAAATAAAATGGTTATTTTGAATACAGTTTTGTGTAAAATAAAAAGTCAAATGCCTTGCCAAAATAATGACTCAGAGAGGGTTAAATTTGTAGCTGGCAGTTCTTTAATCTATTGAAAATCGAAGGTCAAGTAAATGCATTGCGTGCTACAGCATTCTATTTAGAGTGCTTTGTAGTATAGGCCTACTGTACATTTGAGCAAAAAGAGTTATAATAGCTATAGTCTTGAATTCGTAAATCAGGTGACTGATCATTCATAATAAGTATGCAGGTGTACAGGTCTTTTATGTGTGCGTTTGAATAGGAATGTGAGATTAGGTGAGGTGAGACATATGTGTATGTGAGAGTGAGATAATTCAGCGTGAGGATATAAATGGTGTGTGTGGAGCAGTTATATGGGACAGTGAGAGCTCTAGATGATCTCTGAGTGCCACTCAGCACATTAAACACCACGGTAAGCGTCTCCTCTCCTGTCTGCACATTGCTCTCGTCTCCAGATGAGCTCGGAGTCAGGTTTGAGCTCTTCACCTTCAGATGTTTCCGATACACAAAGCCGCAGGGCTGGCTGATATAAAGCTTCATTCACCACTCACAGGACTCCGCCACCAGCCTGGAAAATGTGCCCTGAATTATTTAGTTGTCCTTTAATGCCTTTGTGACCCACACAGATTTCTTCCTCTCTCATTCTCTCTGTTTTTTTCCTCATACTGTTTTTTTCTCTCCAGAGGGGGACCCCGGCCTGGACAGGCAAGTGCATCTGTGTGTGTGATTGGTTGGATTTTTGAGGTATGTACGATAATAAATTTATCTCAGCAGCGCAGGCCTATGAATGACACAGGCTCATTGGATTAAATTCATTCACATTTATGAACTCCATATGAAATCATATCACCAAAGCCTCACTTTTTGGATCTCTTTGAGGTTTTTCATATTTCCTCCTGTAGCTATCTATAACGGGACTAAAATATATGTGTATCTGGGGCACTTTCTTTGAAGAGGCAGTGTCTGAAAAGAAAAACCTGACAATAAAGCAAAAAATGCATAAGAAAACACCAGTGAAAGACACCAGGGAATATAGGTTCAGGGGGAGGCAACGTCTCTTTTGCCTTTCTTGAGCTCATTGCATTTGCACTGATCCTTTTCCACCAAAATAGTGGTATTCCTAAAACTTAATTCTGTGAGAATAGAGAAGTTCACACCACAACTATAATGATAATGACACAGAGGAATGATAATGTTCACTTTCAGAATTATTTTTTCCCCAGCTAAAAACATTGACAACCAATCAGAATCCACCTGTCTTTAAAGAGTTTGGGCATTTAGAGAGGCAGATGACGTATCTGCAGGGCTCACTAATTGATAAAGTCATCATGAAATCAAATTGGACAATTCTTGGAATTTTATTTTTATTACAGCAATATTGCAGTATTTATTATAAATGATTTATTCGTGCATATATATTTTTAATTCATGGGCCCTCAATCTTTTCAAAAGATATCAAAATAACTGCCATTCACATGAGATCACAGCAAACCACAATGATTCAATCAATTCCCTTTGGATCAAATTAAGTCCCATCCTAATTTTTTTTTCTTGTTCGAGAAGCGACCTTGGATATGTGGAAAAAAAAATAATTTATGGAAAAAAAGTCACAACTTCCATTTAATGCCAACTTTCAAGGGATTTTTTTTAACCCAAAAATAAAAATTCTGTCAGTAATTACTTACCCTCATGTTGGTCCAAACCCCGTAAGACTTTCGTTCATCTTCGGAACACAAATTAAGATCTTTTTTTGATTAAATCTGAGAGCTGGATCACTCCTCCATAGGCTTCTAGGCAATTCCATTCTGCCGGTCCAGAAAAGTTAGTAAAAACATAATTAAAATAGTCCAAGTAAACTACAGTGGCTCAACCTTAAGTTTGTCAAGCGACGAGAATACTTTTTGTGCGCAAAAAAAATAAAAAAAATAACGACTTTATTCACTATTCATCTTCTCGCGCATGCGTCGTGAGGCTCTCGTGAATTCACATCAGAGGCCCACATAGAAGAAAATTAATAGTTGAATAAAGACTTTTTTTTTTTTTGGCGCACAAAAAGTATTATCGTCGCTTGATAAACTTAAGTTTGAGCCCTTGTTGTCACTTGGACTATTTTAACAATGTTTTTACAAGCTTTTCTGGACCGGCAGAATGGAATTGCCTAGAAGCCTATGAAGAAGTGATCCAGCTCTCAGATTTAATATATACAAAAATATCTCAATTTGTGTTCCGAAGATGAGCTAAAGTCTTATGGGGTTAGAACAACATGAGGGTGAGTAATTACTGACAGAATTTTCATTTTTGGGTGAACTAACCCTTTAAAGGTGAATTACTGTATGTAGTTTCTGCAACACTAGTGGCTCCTAGCGGAATAACAAAAATAAAGCATATTTTGAAAACGCTCCTTTTGTGCCTACCCCAACAACTGCCCCAACTGAAAAATTACAAATACAATGTTGGGCTCAATGTTTACACTTTTGGGGGAGATAAACCCATAAATGACATACTAATAGTAGTCAAATGAACAATTAACTGGGTTGAGAGAATGTATTTTAACATTAATAATCTTACATCACCTTTAATGAGCGGTCACACTGCACCTTTTGTTCCATTGACAACCATTCAAATACTTGTAAATGAAGACAAACTCTCAAGAGATGTTGTTTCACATTTCACTGTGATCCAAAGTTCAAGTTTGGTGAACTGCAAATTCGTAAAAGAAATCATCAATAGAAAATAAATATTTCACACTGTGACATCTTAACTGAATTAAAAGAACACTTTAACTTTAAAGCTGCTGGTTTGCAGCATTGCGGGAAAGTGGTGTAAATTGTATGTTTCTACATTTTAGATTTATTCTTATTTTATATATGTTGAATTTAAGTAACTGACGTAGTGTATTAGTCTGAATTTATTAAAAAAAATTATAACTAATACAATTTCCAGATGACTTGGCTTTAAAGGAATATGGGACATGTTTAAAGAACATGTTAGTCATACGTTGTCTTTTTTCCATACAACTAAAGTGGACACTGATTTATACTGACAAGTTCCAAGAATAATAATTATATAACACCATAAATGAATGAAAAAAGCAGTCCATATTGTCAGGACCCGGTAACAAACTCGGGTCTCCGGTGTGAGAAAACAGTCAATTAGTAAACTGAGCCACTGGAAGTCGACAGAACCCAGAAGATGAGGCATACACAGCAGTACTGGAGATAAAGATTTAATGGAGAAACAGAAGGATATTCAGGCAAAAATGTAAATCCAAAAAGTTATTCCAAAAAGAGAAGGTATCCTCCAAAACAAAAAGGTGAATCCACAAGGTCAGAAAGAACAGCAAAAAACTCAAAAATAAAATCAAAAAATAAAATGAGAATCAAAAACAGATTACCACAGGAGAATCCAACTGGAGTCACACAAACTCACAGCTTAATAGAGGCTGGGTGCTAACATTCAAACACAGAGCAAAGAACTAAGGAAAACTAAGGGTTTAAATACACACAAGGGAAACGAGGCACAGGTGCAGACAATAACTAGATCAGACAAACAGCATCATAGCGACCTCTGGTGGCCAACACCGGAAAAAACCCAGACCAAATGCTGACAGAATCCCCCCTCTAGGAACGGCTCCTGACGTTCCTACCAGCTTTCTTGGGCTGGAGGGCCCTGAACTGTCGAATGAGATAAGGGTCCAGTATGTCCTTGGCAGGAACCCAGGAGCGCTCCTCGGGACCATAGCCCTCCCAGTCCACCAGATACTGCCAGGATCGTTGCACCCGACGAGAGTCCAGTATCCGGTGGACGGTATAAGTCGGCTTGCCTCCGATGACACGGGGCGGAGGGGGAGGTCTGCCTGCCGGGACAAGGGGAGAAAAAACAACAGGTTTTAGTAAGGAGATGTGAAACGTGGGATTAATCTTAAGGGACCTAGGTAAGTGCAGGCAATATGTAACGGGATTAACTCTCCTGGCAACCTTAAAGGGACCAATGTATTTCTGGGACAGCTTGCGAGACTCCACCCGTAGAGGTACGTTTTTAGTGGAGAGCCAGACTCTCTGGCCGAGGGACAGAGTGGGACCGGGACGGCGACGTCTGTTGGCTTGAAGTCGATACCGTTGAGAGGAACGTAGAAGATTGCGACGGGCTTTCCTCCACGTAAGCCGACAGCGTCTGACGAACTTCAGGGCTGAAGGAACTCCGACTTCTGCCTCCTGGTCAGAGAACAATGGGGGGGCATAGCCAAACTGACTCTCGTATGGGGACATACCAGTGGAGGAGGAGCGCAGGGTGTTGTGCGCATACTCAACCCATACGATGAAGGACGACCATGTGGACGGGTTGTTGGAAACCATACTCTGAGGGCAGTTTCCAGCTCTTGATTCATCCTCTCGGTTTGGCCGTTGGACTCCGGGTGGTACCCTGAAGAAAGATTGGCGGTGGCTCCTTTGAGTTGGCAGAAGGCCTTCCAAAACCTCGAGGCGAACTGGGGTCCTCTGTCGGAAACCATATCCCGGGGAATGCCGAAGACTCGGAACACGTGATTAAATACCAGTTCTGCCGTTTCCTTAGCAGAAGGTAACTTAATCAAAGGGATGAACCTGGCCGCCTTAGAAAACCTGTCGATGATGACTAAGATAGTAGTATGGCTATGGGACGGAGGAAGGCCTGTAATAAAGTCCAACGAGATATGGGACCAGGGTCGACGGGGGATAGATAAAGGGTGAAGGAGTCCTTGAGGGCGGAGATGAGAAGATTTGCCCTGGCAACACACGGGGCAGGCCTTGACGAAGGTGCTTACGTCTTCTTTTATGGTGGGCACCAAGAATTTTCGCTGAATGAACTCCAAGGTGCGACCTATGCCTGGGTGACAAGTTAGGCGAGAGGAGTGTCCCCACAGAAGGACCTGGGACCTCACAGCCTTGGGGACAAACAACCGATTGGCAGGACCTCCTTTCGGACCCGACTCGGTAGCTTGAGCTCGTCTCACGGTGTCCTCAACTTGCCACGAGACCGGGGCTACGATCTTAGCGGTAGGAAAGACAGGCACGTCAGTATCTTCTCGAGCCGCAGGAGCGTAGACTCGGGACAAGGCGTCCGGTTTGATATTCTTTGACTCTGGCCTATAGGTGAGGGTGAACTGAAATCGGTTGAAAAAAAAAGAGACCATCGAGCTTGTCTGGAGTTCAACCGCTTGGCCTGCTGGATATACTCCAGATTTTTGTGGTCCGTAAGCACTTGAAATGGTTGAGGAGCCCCTCGAGCCAGTGTCTCCACTCCTGTAGTGCCATCTTAACCGCTAGGAGTTCCCGATCCCCCACATTGTAGTTCCTCTTGGCCAGGGTAAGCCGGTGTGAGAAGAAAGCGCAATGGTGAAGTTTCTTGTCTTCACCTCTCTGAGACAGGACAGCTCCAACACCAACCTCTGAGGCATCAACTTCCACCACAAAAGGTTCATCCGCTGTAGGTAGTGTCAGGATGGGAGCAGAGAGGATGCGCTGTTTGAGTCCTTGGAAGGCCATCTCAGCTTTTTCTCCCCACAGAAACCTCGTGTTGCCACCCTTGGTTAAAGCTGAGAGAGGAGCTGCCACCGAGCTGAAGTTCTTGATGAACTTGCGGTAAAAGTTGGTGAAGCCTAGAAACCGCTGGACTTCCTTAACGGATTTAGGGGTTGGCCAATCCGCTACCGCCTCTACTTTCTTTGGATCCATTTGGATTCGGCCGGGTTCCACTACCAACCCCAGGAATTGTACTCGGGAAGAATGGAATTCACATTTTTCCGGCTTAACGTACAAATGGCGGTCTAGAAGGGGTTTGAGTACTTGTCTGACATGTTTAGTGTGTTCTTGAAGGGAGCTCGAAAAGATGAGGATAACATCCAAGTAAACGAACATGAAGATGTTAAGCATATCACTAAGTACATCGTTTATGAGTGCTTGGAACACCGCCGGGGCGTTGGTGAGGCCGAAGGGCATCTCTAAGTATTCATAGTGACCAGTGGGTGTGTTGAAAGTGGTCTTCCACTCATCACCGTGTCTGATTCACACAAGATGGTATGCGTTCCGCAGGTCGAGCTTAGTGAAGACGACTGCTTCCTGGAGCAGCTCAAACGCTGTGGCCATAAGGGGTAGGGGGTAGCGGTTGCGGACGGTTATGGCATTGAGTCCCTGGTAATCAATGCATGGAGGTAATCCACCATCTTTTTTGGCCACAAAGAAAAACCCGGCTCCCGCAGGCGAGGTGGATGGAGGAATGAGGCCTGCTGCCAATGCGTCCCTGATGTAGGTATCCATAGCAGCTCGTTCGGGAGGAGAGAGGGAAAAGATCCGACCCCTGGGGGGACAGGAGCCCGGAAACAGGTCAATAGGGCAATCATAAGGTCTATGAGGTGGTAGCATGGTGGCCTTCTGTTTGCTAAATACTGGCTTGAGGTCATGGTAACACTCGGGAACTCGGGAGATGTCGATGGACTCTAGAGACTCTGGAGGAGGACTCGGGGAACTCTGGAAAATGCAAGTGGCTTGGCAGGTAGGACCCCACTGCTTGACAGTGCCCACGGACCAGTCGATGTGAGGGTTATGGCTGTGCAGCCAGGGGTAGCCAAGGACGAGAGGGAACTCGGAGCAGGGGATAAGATGAAAGTTTATCACTTCCTGGTGTTGGGAAACTGAAAGTCGCAAGGGAGTAGTGACGCGAGTGACAAGTCCAGATCCCAGAGGGCTTCCATCCAACGTAGTAACCCTCATGGGGCCTGTGAGAGGTTCAGAGGGAACACCATTCTCCTTTGCCCAGATTCCGTCCATGAAGTTTCCTGCGGCTCCAGAGTCTACTAAGGCTTGAAGAGGTATCTTGTGCTTGTCCCAGGAAAGAGTGACTGGGATGAGCAGACGAGAATTGGACGGATGGGAGGAGGTAATGTTTCCCGTTACAGTCCCCCCAGGCCTGCACGGGACAGTGCGTTTCCCTGGAGCCCGGGGCACATAGACCGGAAATGGCCCGGTTTGCCGCAATATAGACAGCATCGTTCCCTCATCCGGCGGTCTCTTTCAGCCTGGGAGATGCGTCCGATCTGCATTGGTTCTGGTGGAGCAAGCGGGGGTAAAGGCGGAGACTCTGAACTGGGATTCATAGGAGTTGGGACGAGAGGTCTACGGTCGAATTCTCTCTCTCTCAGGCGCTGGTCTATACGTGAGGCCAACTTGATCAGGGACTCAAGATTTTCCGGTGGTTCCCGAGTGGCCAGTTCATCTTGGATGGCGTCAGAAAGACCCTTCAGAAAGCACACCGTGAGCGCCTCGTCATTCCAGCCACTCACTGCTGCTACCGTGCGGAACTGGATGGCATAGTCTGTCACGCTGCGCCGACCTTGGCAGAGAGTCAGTAGCTGTTTGGCTGAGTCTGGACCGCTGGTAGGACCTTGGAATACTCGCTTGAATTCCTCAGTAAAGGCAGAGTAGCTGGCACAGCAGGAACTTTGGGCATCCCACACAGCCGTGGCCCAGGCCAGGGCCTTTTCCGACAGCAGGGTGATGATGTATGCAATCTTGGACCGATCGGAGGGAAAAGACGAGGGTTGCAGCTCAAAGGAGAGAGAACATTGGGTAAGGAACCCCTTACAAGCACTCGGATCACCTGAAAACCGCTGGGGAGGCGGAAGACGAGGTTCAGCCAGGAGGTTAACTACTACGGGTACTTAAATATCAGGTAATGGTGCAGGAGTGGGTGCCGGGGGAAGTCGTTCAGATAACTGCTTTAAGGAAGTCAGCATCTCCGACAAGAGTTGAGAATGCCTAACCATCAAGGCCTCTTGCTGAACCAGGGCGGCATCGTGAGGTTGGACAGTAACCTCATGTTGAGACAGCGTGGCAAGAAGTTCCTGGGGACTGACTGCCTCTGGGTTCATTCTGGCTCTGTGTTTCTGTCAGGACCCGGTCCCAAACTCCGGTCTCCGGTGTGAGTAGTAAACTGTTAGTAAACTGAGCCACTGTAAGTCGACAGAACCCAGAAGATGAGGCATACACAGCAGTGCTGGAGATGAAGATTTAATGGAGAAACAGAAGGATATTCAGGCAAAAATGTAAATCCAAAAAGTTATTCCAAAAAGAGAAGGTATCCTCCAAAACAAAAAGGTGAATCCAAAGGTCAGAAAGAACAGCAAAAAACTCAAAAATAAAATCAAAAAATAAAATGAGAATCAAAAACAGATTACCACAGGAGAATCCAACTGGAGTCACACAAACTCACAGCTTAACAGAGGCTGGGTGCTAACATTCAAACACAGAGCAAAGAACTAAGGAAAACTAAGGGTTTAAATACACACAAGAGAAACGAGGCACAGGTGCAAACAATAACTAGATCAGACAAACAGCATCATAGCGACCTCTGGTGGCCAACACCGGAAAAAACCCAGACCAAATGCTGACACATATGCACTTTATTCCAGTCTTATTAGACCATACAACAGCTTTCTGTGAAAACCAATGATGTTTTACTGTGACAAAACTGTAAGTCCAGCTGTAGGTCTCAAATCTCATTTGTGGTTGCGGTTTTTCAAACGTGCCGCACTGCAGTAGCCCATGTGGCTGTCGAAAACCAGTGTCACTTGGATTGAATGATGTGTAACCTGTGTCCAAAGGCACTATTTTTTTTATATACTAGTGCAATATGAAATGTAACATAAATTTACTTCACAGTAAATACCCAAATGCAGAATAAGGAATTTGCCTCATTTGAAATGATCACTCTGTGAACAGCTGTGTTTCAGGATGTCTCTCTATAGGGGTGTGGGCCGCAGACAGGGCCGAGGAAATGAGAATGCTACCTGGGCCAGATCTCACCTGTGCCCATGCCTGACACCTCTCCACAGGACCCTCCGCCTTCCCTCCAACATTCTGTCCATCCTGCTCTGCCGTGAGCCATACACACACACACATACACCTTTGCTCTCTGCTCTTGAGTGCATGGTCAGCACTTTATTATTTGCCAGCTAGACATGATCAAGATCATCATGTCCTTCTGCTACGAGTGTGTGTGCGCGCGCCAGTGTTGTGAACTGAGGCCTGTTTTTGTATGTCCTCAGTATAATTAGCATTGCAAGCTTAATTTTATTTAATTCATTTGATTGAAGTGTGTATTTATTATGCATTCTAAAAGCGAATCATTGTGGCTTTTAATACACATTTAAATGTATTTTATATTCTATTTTTACACAGATCTCTGGAATATTTGATTGTGATTGATCAATCATGGCATTCTATATAGTAGGTTTAAATATAATTGTGTAATGGCAGAGGCAGAGATGTAGGAGGTGAGGACTTTTTTTGCAGTCAAAATGTGTGTGTATGCTTTAAATGTTTGCCTGCTGACACGTCAATCAGTAATTAACTCCACATGTTGTGTGGTTTGAGGAGGGCATGGGTCAAAATAGTGACAGTAGTGGCAGCTGGAGGTAGTGACAGCTCTGCATGGCAAGGGATTATGGGAAATGGGGTTCAAAAGTGAGGTCAGTGATTGATGGCTAAATGCAGGTCCCTCAGGACGGCCGGACGGTTGCTACTGGATACTGGCGGTGTCTCGGCTCCAGGCAAGGACAGAAGGGCAGATCGAAAGGAATTAAACACGGATCTCTTTCACACTGTCTCACTCTCTGTCTCTCACCTTCTGCTTTCCCCTGGCAACAGACACAATTAATGATGACACTCATAGCATCAAGCACACATTTGTGCGTAGATGTTTTTAGTTTTACAATGGTTATGCTTGATTTATTGCGTTACCGAAGATGTGTGTTAATTATGCTCAGGTTAGTAATTATTTGCTCATACCAGATGGAACTGGATAATATTCTGAGTGTTCTAATCTAATCTGACTTTTGACCTATAATTGTGCCTGAATCATAATCATACACTGTGTGTTTGTTGGCCAGAGGAGAACTGGTCCCCAGACTGAGCCTGGTTTCTCCCAAGGTTTTTTCTCCATTCTGTCACCTGATGTAGTTTTGGTTCCTTGCCACTGTCGCCTTTTTTCGCCTTTGGCTTTTGGCTTGCTTAATTGGGGACATTTAATTTATTTTCTTCTAGAAATAAACTTTGTTGCATTATTTTCCTGTTATCTCTGTAAAGCTGCCTTGAAACAATCTTTATTGTAAAAAGCGCTATATAAATAAAGGATATTTTACTGGACTGACTCATAACAATTAGATTGAATCTGGCGATTCTCTGTTGGTCAGTCGGTTAGTGGTTTTTGCTGGTCATGTCTTTCAGTATTTATTTATTTATTACTGTTTTTATTTTATTTTTACTGTTTTACTGTTTTTTTTTAAAGTAGGAACTAAATACATCTTTATGGCCAGGTTTACAAAAAGCTTGGAAAAAAACATTACTGGTGTGCATCTTGAGACAAAACAATGGCACTGGTTTTTAACGATATGTCAGTGCAACTTGCTTTCAGTTAAAACAGCTCATACGTGCATTTTAGGGTACGTTTACATGACAACGATATGCTTAAAACGGAAAAGTTTTTCCTTTGAGTTTTCCACGTAGAGACAACACCATTGTCAAATTAATTCACACGAATCCTTGAATACAACTTAAAATGTTGTATTCTGCTGCTTGATACATCTTCAGATGGCGATGAAACAGTATAGATTGAACATGAAATACGCATCGTTTTCAGAGATTCACGTTTTTGTTGTTTACTCTGAGACCATTTTCAAAGGTTTGCGTTTTCAGCCACTCAAAATGCTGTTGTCGTGTAAATGAACGGCCAAAACGCATACGTTTTACAATTTTAGTTGAAAACGGTGTTGTGTAAACAGGCCCTTAGTCTCGGACTATAGGCTTAAGCCTTGTCTGTGAAACGGGGTATATGTATTTTCATAATTACTTGTGTTGTCTTTGAAATAACATGGTTAAAGTGTACTGCCAAATGCACTGACAAGCATTTATGTTAACTAAAATATACTTAAATGTTATTTCTACTGACACTTATATGCCATTTATCTAATTTGTAATGATGAAGTTGCAATTCAGTACATGTAAAATATATTGACTTTAAATGTAATATCAGACTACATGTAAAATTTTAAACAAGCATTTTACATGTGCTTTGTGTTTTAGTCAACCCCTCCAAATAATTGTTCTTCATAGCATGACAAAAGCATGACAAATGATTTTTAGTTAATAGGTTTGTTCATGTGGTTCTGTATCTGTTTATTTAGATTTGTGTTGATTATGCTCATACACCTTGAGGTTGTGTTTATATATGCAAGTTTTCCTCTTCTTCTTGGTAGCAGCATATGAATATTTAAGCAGTCATCTCAAGCTTAGTGTGGTGTGATGGGTAATTATGTGTTTGAATCTCTCTAATTAGAGGCGTCTGTCTTCACCTAACGAAGGATAACCTACCACGCATAAGAGATTAAGTAAGTTTAAAGGCAGTGCACATCATTTATGAAGCTTCATTTATGAGTGATTGAAATGCTAATTTGTTGGCATCATCTTGACCTGCAGCAGGAGAACTAGAGCACACAATTAGTGGACAAAACAACAGATTGTACAGATGTGCAAAAGATTCACTCATAGTTTAACATGATAGGATAAGGCCTGGAACATCCTTTGCACATGTATTCGTAACATATCTCTTATCACATTAGTAGCTCAAAATGTGTCAGTGTGAATATGTCAAATCATAATGGAACGCAACAATCTCAGGGCTGCCGCAAGGCGTGCTATAGTCGGCATTAGCATAGACGAATTTAGATAAACTATTTTAATGGCGGAACAATAGTTTAAAGAGGGCTTTTAGGTAGTTAGTAAATGGCATAGACGTTTATGCAGTAGAAGTAACTCTTGAGTACTAAGGTTTGTTATTGCCTAGTAGCCCAAAAATGCATGTTAAAGGGATAGATCACCAAAAAATGACAATTCTGTCATTAATTACTCACCCTCATATCGTTCCAAACCTGTTAGACTTTCGTTCATCTTCAGAACACAAATGAAGATCTTTTAGATCATTGGTTCTCACATGTCAAGAGAACATGCTTGAGCTTCCGTTTACCACAACTGATGTGTAAGTTGATGAATGTTTATATATGTGAATACAAGCCTAAATTCAATCTGTTTATCATACATATAAAGCAATTAGGTCTCTTCAGAAAATGTTGGACTAAACTGGTCAATACATATGGATCAGTTTTATGATCTATGAACTTTTTGAAGCGTCAAAGTGTCAGTTGTGTAGCTGACTGTCTATGGAGGGACAGAAAGCTCTCAGATTTCATCAAAATGATATTAATTGCTGTTACGAAGATGAACGAATGTCTTACAGGTTTGGAACAACATAAGGGTAAGTAATTAATGAAAGAATATTCATTTTGGGGTGAACTATCCCTTTAAGCTTGCACAACCCAAAACTTGCAATGTGCTGGCCAAGCAATTGTAGTTGTGTACTTGTGTAAAGTACATTTGTGGCCTTTATTTTAAGCAATACCAGTCTCATCATATCATGTTAACAAAAGTCACTGAACCTGTGGTCTATTCATTTAAAGCAATTTACAAGGAGTTAAGTGCAAAAAATTAAATAAATCCATGACATGAATTTTAGAGAAAGCAGAGAGGATAAATGGATAGAGGAAGATGCATTTGCATTTAAATTACATTGAGTGCTTATGGCAGATGCTGTAATGCAGACAATACGAGTTTTTTTTGTTGCTATTTTTAGTTATTTAAATTTACAAAATCAAAGTATGTTAATAGTTTTGAACAAATAAAATATTCAGATACAATTAAAGTGTTTTGTTTGTGCCACTTAGTAGCAAGTGTATGAGCAGAACTGTATATTCTGTATATTACTTAACTGTATATTTATTTTCTTAATTATATTTGGTATATTTTACTTTTGATTGTAAATAAATTACATTTGTCAGTGTCCACTTTCTACCTTTTTTTTTTTTGCTGTATGTTCAACTGCTTTACAGGTCAGTCTGATTGTCTCCTCAAGTGGGTGATTCTTAGCTATAAGAATAATGCCATTCACACTACCAGCGACATACAGCGAAAAAGCCACACAATTCCATTAATTCCAATGGATAGCAGGAGATTTCCGACGACACGAGCAACAGTGACCGTTAGTGACAGAATGTAGGCATGTTCTTGTAGTGGAGTGTCGAGTCAAGATGGAGAAGTTCATTTTAGCGGTCAGCGACTTTCCTATAACTTATGATGTCTCTGTGTACATATGGTGGAACTCACCATGCTGACTCCGAGCCTTAATGGTTTTGTGAAACTGGATAGACTGGTGCTTGCGCTTGCGCCGCAGATAGATAGCCGTGATGGTGAAAAGCACTTGCTGTTTCTCGTTCATCATTAATATTAAGCATTTTATGTACTGATTCTATTCATATTTAGCCTGTTGTTGTTGTTGTTGTTGTTATCTACAACATGTAACATCTATAAATGTCATTCACAAACATTACTAGGCAACCAGTAGTGGGAACACCCACTTGCGACTGCCAGCAGCTGGCGATATGTAGCGACAAAGTCGCTGGTAGTGTGAATGCAACTTTTGTTGCTAATTAGCTGCAATGTGTAGCAGACTTTATGCTGATAGTCAAAAGTCTGGCTATCTGGACATTAACATGCAAATGCAAAGTAAATGAAGTCTGGTGCTTCTTTAAATTTACTGACAGCATTTTAAACTGACTCTATAAAAGTAACCATTACTACTTCATAAACTTATTGTTAAAATATATGAAGCTGTTAGTGGTGGGTTAATCGATCCTGTATTTCTTTGTCCATTTCTCTCTTCCACTTACAAGAGTTTCTTCACTTCAAGAGGTGTTATTTCTCCCTTCATGAGGGCACTGTCTGATGAGACACTCACACACTTGTTTTTAAGAATTGCTGAAATGCGGACAAGAATGCTTTGCTTATTTTAGCTCTGAACCTTAGTCTATTTGACCAACTCATTTATTATTGTAACGAACTAAACTATTATTATGAACCAGTGCCTTTGCATGAATTCACCGGGCTCATCGTGAAATTGATTAGCACAATGAGCTAGATATACCATAGGGATTGCTTCGATGACGACAATTAACTAGTATTATTGATTATTAACTACATTCTCATTACCTACCTTTTGTTCTCAACATCTGCTTAATCTCTTACCATGCAGTTTCAAACATAGCTTTCTTCCAAAATACTATAGTTAAGTATGGAATAATATGGAATTTGAAGTCTTGTTGAATCATTCACATGATTGTATTTAATGTTTTCATTTATATATATATATATATATATTGCTTCGTTTGTTCTCTTTCAAAGTTTGCTTGTTATTCTACCATGATATTGATTCCTAGTCTTCAGACATCTCAGGACCAAATAAATGTGTTTTGATTTGTTCTGGGTTTTATTATGCATTTTTGTCTGATTTCTGTCCCACATTTGAATTGAATTGTAATTATGAGTTTGTCACATTTGGACTTACTGCATTTGGATCCAGCTTTCCTTTGTTTTTGAGTTCACCCTTCATTTCACATAGTCAGCTTGCTAGATTTAGTCAAATTTATGTTGTTTTCGCTGTCTAAAATTCATCCAACATGTATCAAATGGTTATTTGTATACTTAAATATACATGACATCTAAATATACTGTAATGACAAAAGAAAACTATGTAGATGTTTAAAGTTTATGGTCTGGCCAACTCAAAAACTCCAGTATCAAAATTAACTCAGAGTTCCCCAGTCATAAAATACGACTAATGTCCAGTTTCCTACTAGAAAATCACCCGATTGCACATGAATGCAGCATAAATCTCCAAACATAAGACATGGTCTCAGCATATGGTCTCAGACAAGGCCAAAGTCTATTTCCAAAGTACTGCGGGTGATAACTACCTAAAAATATATATATTTTAAATAATTATACAATAATCTGACTTGCTACTCAGTCACTGGTCTTTGGTCTAAAAGATTTTGGTATGGATTTGGGCTAGTCTTGGTCTTAGATGGTCTGGAACATGTCTTTGGCCAAATTCGAAAGTAACATTGTATGTCCTTTGAATCTCAGAATGAACTGCAACAAGCTCAGTGAGGAAAAACAAATACTATATCCAAAATGGTGGAAGAAAATGTGAAGAGAATGTGACTTCACCAAGTAGGATGTTAATTATAAATATACAGATTATTCATTGTAAAAAAAAAACATGAATAAAACATGTTTATTTTTGTATCATGATGTTATTAGCAACATGCTAACATCAAACTTATTAGAAACACCAGTGTCAACTCTCCAACATGCTTCACATAAGGAGCAATACTGTTTGTATTCCACCCAGTTTCTGCAAGTAGAGAGCTTCAAATCAGTCACTTATGAAGTTTTCATGTATTACACAGCAAGGCAACATACTAGATGTTGGAACAGAGCCATATTTAGCTCTACACCGCATTCAGACGCATTCACAAGGGAAATGGCAATAACTGAAATTCATATCTGTCATGTAGCGTGCCAGTCCTATGGGATACACTTTAGTTCCTTTGGTTACAAAGTCATTTTAAGACCATTATAAGCTGTAAGTTGCTGACATCCCAACTGGCACCACCATACTGGCAGCCTGGATCTTGCATACTGCCTCAAAAATGAGTGACTGTCACTGCAGTCTTTCCTGTGAAAGCTACACATTAATGCGAGCAACCCAATCAACTCTAGGTGCTAATGTGCCTCCAGCTGCTCCTCTTTTGGCATAATGGATTGGATTTGGGAAAATGATCCAATAGTATTTTGGTAATTTGTCAATTAGCAGCCCCTGTTTGCAAAAATTACAGAGACGGTCCCTCTGGAGAAGCCTGGGGTTAAGTGTCCAACTCAAGGACACAGGGATGATATGGTTTCTTGGTATCTCAGTTCCGGTTCATGGGTTCAAACCAAAGAAGTCTATAATGCCCATAGAAATCTATCCATTAGTGTTCCCATTCATTTCAAAAGCATCTGCTCGGCTGGTTCAGAACCCAGAGGAAGTACACCACTTGCATGTTACTGGGTACTCAGGTCTGCTGCTAGATTGTTCTGTGCAATAAATGCCATGTGGCTAATTACTCACTAATTCTGTCATATAACATCACTGATTGGCTGATGCATCACGAAAATGTACACAGTCTCAAACCTTCACTAGTGACTGTCCTGAGCTGTGACATTGGTTGAGAAGACAGGGAAAAAAGTCAGATTAATTTAAGACAGTATATACTGTATATGGTGATTACAGTAGTTACATTACATGACAGTTCAGGTGAATGACTCAAATTGTCTCTTGAACTGAAACTGGTGCATGACGTGTGATGCATCGCAATGCCCTGTTCACTTTGATGTGTTCATGACCTGTTTAATCTTTGAATTTTGGCTTGCACTCCTGTACCTGAAGATGAATGTTTTTTTCCTATGTAACGAGTCAGCCATGATTCCGAGTCATCAGGCTCTGCCAGATACAATAGCTATGCCCGCTATAGGTTGAACTAGAAATAATTTGATGGATCTGAGTGGAAAGTTCTACATTTTTTGATGGTACCTGGAAGGCTACATTTTTATGCTGCATTCACACTGAGCATCAAATTTGCTTCTATTGCATCTAGTTAGGTGCTTGAACCTTTTGAATCAACTCGAAGCGAATTCGCATTGGACGCGCGTATAAAGCTAGTGTTTGAAGCGAAATAGATGCGAATTGAGATGCGAATTCCGTGTTAGAGGCGGAATTTGCTTCTTGTGGGAGGGGCAAGTTCTAGGCGGTTGTCTGTTCGCAAGATGGCTGATGTTGATCGAGCGTTCATCGAGGTTGTCCCGCAACCGCATCAGAGCAAGGATCACCCTCCAGTCACCAACTACAGGTGCTCTATCCCACCTGCGGAGATGTTTATCACGTCACCGCATGGCAGCAGCAAGCATGCTCCTTATTGGTTAACGCAGTGCGAACAGACACCAAAGTCAAACTCGGGCGTCAGAAGCTAATTTGCTTCAAACGCGTGAATGCACATAAAGCACCAAATAAAATAATTTGCACCATATTCTCATATGCCCATATGCTTCGCCTCTTTTGCGCGAACTGGATGTGCGATTGAGGCAAAATCACGCCTCTCGTGCCCCAGGACCTCCAGACTCACGTCAAGGCATCTTTACCTTGACTTAACATGGAAATTACTCTCCAGAGGCTCAATTCGCATTCGGTGTGAACGCAGGATTACACTTCTGGGGAGATTAATCCATAAATGGCATTCTAATAGTAGTCAATGAACAATTAACTTGGTTAAAGCAACACTAGGTAACTTTTCAACCTTCATAATATATTTCCAAGTCTCTTGTGATGGTACATCGACTTACAATAGGTTGAATGACACGTCTGCCATAGCCTGACGGGGTCTGTAGTGTTTTTAATCGTACTTTTAAACTTCGGGTTTCGGGTAGTAACCGGCGAACAAAGAGAACTACAAAATTCGACTGCTTTACGGCATATACGTCACTTCCACCACCACCCGCACTTCCTTAAAGTCAGACGTGCGAGCCAAATGTTATAGTCATGGCCGAAGCAGCACATAAAAACAAGAAAGCAAAGGTTTTATCGGAGCAAAGCAAAAAGAGAAAAAGAGAAAGTGATCGCGTTAAAGGCTGAACGAGGATCAACATTGGGCCAGCGTTTTCTCGCTGGCGTGAGCTGAAGGAGGAGGAGGGGTGCCCGACCGATGCGGAATGGCTGTCATGCTTTTGGACTAGTAAGTATATTGCTTGCATACTATCTCTTTGTTTTTTTTTGTCTGCCTGACTATGTTACGGAAGCTATCTTATCCTCCGTTTATCTTCATGAATCAAGTAATGGTAGTAGAGTAGCGAATTATCAATCTGGTAGCTAGTAAACGATATTCTAGTTTTTGATGGTTAGCTATCGCTAGCATTCTCATTCTGATTTGAACTTTGCAATCGATGAAATGCAAATAGCAAATGTTTGACCTAAAAAGTGCACTCTACTCAACATGTACAAAGAAAGGAGGAAGATTATTAATATTATCATTGTGTTCAGTAAAACGGTAACCAATAGACTAGGCTACTATAATGACGCTGGCTTGTAGACGTGATCATCGCGATCATTTGTCGTTAGAAAAAAAAAAAAAACCATGAAATTATATTGAAATATATGCCACTGTACCTGGGATGAAGACATTTCACACGCGCAAGCAGAACACCGGTGACCTCCTCCTACAGTGTTCAGGGCTATCATGGTTGTCAACAAATGCACGTGCATGTAGGATGACAGAGTTTACGACAGTAGTAGAGGACAATACTGTTTCCCAACTGTAGGGGGACCCCGAGAGCAAAAGAGAGCAAAAGAGAGCAAAAGTTACCTGGTGTTACTTTAAGATAATGTATTTTTATTAATTTGATATTTTTTTTATTCTATCTAACTCATTGGAATGCAATAGTGATGAATGGGAACGTAATGTAAACCGGCTGATATTCTGATGTAAGCTACATTTTCTATATATATATCATTTTGTTCTGAAATTGATTCTCGGTGTTGGCTGTATACCTTCAGGCATCAGTTATGCCATTTTGCCTCCAGACAGATCTGAATGTTTATGTTTGTGATGCTTTTTAACATCAACATAAAGAAATGTAGCCCACACAGTAATTAAATCTAACACCAGGCCCTCAGGTGAACATAATTAAAGGCAATTCAGTCAAGCATGACAGCGTGTTCGCCAGGGGAGGTTTTATTCAAAGGGCACAAAAACAACAGCTCACAACAAGAGAGCGAAAAAATGGAAATCTGTATTATAATAAAGTTAATGTACCACTTCAGTCCATCTGAATAATGACTGTAAATGAAACAATATATCAAACTTCAACCCGGTTCTCAATTGTACAATATATTATCAGTCAAAGGGCCTGTTTACGCCTGGTCACATCGTGCGTTTTCTCTGATCAAATAGCTAGTGTAAGACAACGTGTAAATGCCCTCTGAAACGCTTTCGCGACGGATTTAAATACGATCACACAAACCACTTCAGGAGGTGGTTTAAGACGCATTCCAGATGAAACTGGACAAGTGTAAATGCATCTGGCATCTGTTTCATTGACATCTAATGGCCTGGCAGAAGAATACACCATTTTTAGTCGTTTCCGCGGATCCATCTGAATGGAGATCGTTTTAACAATGGTGTCATCTGTATGTGGAAATCTCAAAGGAAAAACTTCTCCATTTTATGCATATGGTTGTCGTGTAAACGTACCCTGAGTCCCGGGTCAGGGTGTGTCACTGGTTCTTCTCTGTTGTTTGTTATGGTCCTGTCATTTTCTGTAGCCTGTGATTTGGGCAATCAATGTTGATCTCCCACACCTGTCACTTTTTCCCTTTACCCTATATATTCCCAGCTGTGTCTACACTAACCTTGTTGTCAATTGGTCACTATTCATGTCGTTCATGAATATCTGCATTGGTTTCTATGGCAATAGCATTTGGTTGGTAGGTATATGCAAAAAACAACTACAACCGCAACATGGAGGGATTTACAATACAGATGTTGCCTTATTTACAATGACAATGTGTAACCACTGCTAGTCTACTGCATTTTCTGAGGCAGCAGCAGAAACATAGGAGGCTGGCATGAGTGGCTTCATTCTGTGCTGTCATCTCCGCTGGTTTCAAAACATTGCCATTTTCTGCTCGTCCGCCACTTTGCAACAACACAACCTTGTTTCTATAGCAACTTTCAGCATCTTTCCTATAAACAGTTAAACTTATATTTCAAGTATAAAAAATGTATTTTTAAATAGGAATATAGTAGTGTTCACAAAGTGCAAAAATAATATATAAATGGTAAACTATATAAGTATGCTGTTGTTATATACTCGCACACACACATACAGTATGTGTGTGTGACTTTTATGTCAGATTGCAGTAGGTTTGCTGTCAGGATGATGAAATAAATTATGAGACATATTTCTTCTGTGCTGATCAGGGAATGTCTGCAAGATTCTGTCTCCTCCAGCTGGAGGGTTGAAACCGCCTGGATTTGACACTGCGCCTCCCAGGCACAAAAACATAGGAGCGTAATTGTATAAAAAGAAGTGCCACTTCTGAAGGGCAGTTCTTGTGTTTTTTCTGTTGGCTTCTGCATTGAATTGGCTCTTGACTCCTTTCAAAAGCAGATTTGTTAGGGTCACCTCAGCAAACCTCGCTCAGAATCAAGAGGAGCATTTCCCAACATTTCTAAGTGTTTTTTCGCTTATGTGCATTGTGTTCAGCTCATTTAACTGGAATAGGAGGATAGCATAGCCTGAAAGGAGAGGATTCATGCTCTGCTGAGCAGAGTTTCCTTAAAAGAATATATTAATAGCAACACTTCATTTTCCTTTCTATTTGAGTAGAGGAACGTGCAATAGGAGGTTTAATGAGACATTATACAACTATTTAAACAAATCCGATTGATTTATATTTTTGTACTTTGGTAGCAAATTTTGTTGAACATTTGTGCCCACTTTTTTTCCTCAGCATTTAAGCGCAGAAACCAGCATTGTATTCACTAACCAGCCACACAATAGCACTACACTGTGAGTATTTCAATTCATTTCATTCTCTTCAGTGCAAACACACCTTCTTTGTAAATTAGGCATATTGTGCCTTATTCACAACTTGCTTGCCTCAATTAACATAACAGAAAAAGAATAGTCATTTAAAAGGGTTGTTTGTGCACATGGCAGCAGTAATTAATCAAATTATGATCCAATGATGGAGAAGAGTGTTAGAACCTTTGAAAACTTTAAAAGCATTAAAAAACATACTTTCAGGAACACTAACAGAAATTCAAGACATTGACTAAACAAAATTAAACTCTAGATTGTTTTACATGGCTGGTACTTCTCACTCTGGTTGCATGCACCTCCTTTGCGCTTCATAAATGTGTTGGAAATGGTTATGTCTGTTTTTTTTATTAAATGGTGAAATGAAACTCATTATGTTAGTTTAAAGATTGATAATCAGGTAACGCTTCCTTTTACAGTACAGTACTTAGTGTACTTACAGTGTACTTACCTAGAAAGTACTGGCTAATATAAGGTAAGTACGTGGGTTAGGGGTAGGTTTAGGGGTAGGTTCAGGGTTAGTACCTAGTTATTACCCAGTAATTGTAATTACTAAAATAAGTACAGAGTATGTACAAGGGTAACTGGACTGTAAAAGGAAGCGTTACCAATAATCAAGTGGAGAGTTAAACAGTTAATTAAGCACAATACATAGTGTTTTGGCAGAAGACTAAATATAGGCCATGTGTGTTATTTAAAAAAAAAAAGAGTAAAATAAAAAAAAAAAGTACCACTAAGCCCATTTTCTGAGTGTGCGCAGTGAAGTTCAGGGCACTTTTAAAGAGCTGATTTAATTATCCAGATGGCAGTGGCAGAGTAATACTGTGCAGTCACAGTAAAGTAAAAGTATGTCAGATCATGGTAGACTGCCATTTCCTTCACAATCAAGTACTCAAAACTGACCCCCAGAAAAGGAAATAGCACTGCATAAAACCAATTCAATTCACATTTATTTGTATAGTGGTTTTCACAATCCATATAGTTTCAAAGCAGCTTACAGAAAATGCATGTCTACATTACAATTTAGAGTGATATGTTATCAGAGGTGACTGTCTAAAATGTGTATTTGAGAAATGTACATATACAAATCACGCAATTATCTAACACTAGTAATTTAATCAATGTATTAATTTAAGGCAATGAAGCAATGAAGTAATGAAAAACATGTTAACAAAATGGTTAGGATATATAGAAAATTAAGCATAGCTGAATGTTTTTTAGTTTAAAAGGTAAAAATATATGTATAAGTAAATTCTTTTAATCCCTATTTTGCTTTAGGTGTATTTTAAACCAACCCATGCTCATTTAAAAACGTGTCTTTGGTCTCATTTTTTGCCAAATTATATTACGTTGCATCTCGCACGTTTTGCGACAACTTCAATGTCAAATGTCCAGTATGTGGTGCTAAAAGTGTGTCAAGTTTTATCGGTTGAAAGAGAATCTGCCAACACTTTATTAAAGCTGCAGTCCGTAACTTTTTTGGGTTAAAAATTATCCAAAATAAATTTGAGCAAGTACATAACTAGCCAGTGTTCAAAACTATCTGCTTGCCATAGCTAAACGGTAAGCTTGTAATACTGTTTTTAATTCCAGTGGTACCGGTGGATTTCCGTGGGAAATTCGAGCATGTCTTTGCGTCATTACGTCACATCTGTACACATAAAGAAGGAGTTTTGGCTATTATTATTATATTGCGTGTGAGGATGTTGGACGTGGAGATTTATAGCCTTTTCTCACAGCACTTGATATAATTGAAGTTTTTAATTTGATGCCGGATCCAGAAAGGTTCAAACGACAATCACCAGTGACAACTGGAGATTCACTCGTTGTAAAATGCAAAAGTCTTCGGAGTGGCTACAGAAAAAAAAGAGACTGCAACCGGGCCCATGCGAAAACAAGGATATCGTAAGGGCTTTTGAAAGGTGGCGTGAACTCCATGTTTTGAAGGGGTTCAAAACGAACGGAGAGACGGCTATTTTTTTCTGCTGGACAGGTCAGACATTTCAATGGCTCAGTTATGTAACAGGACTGCAGCTTTAAGTTGGTTGTTATATGTATCACGGCAGTTCCTACTAGGCCTAACCAATAGTTAAAAAAAACAAACAATAGACAAAAACGCATCTGCTGAAGCAACCATGCCATTTTTTCTTGCTTCTACAAGTTTTCGCGCTCTTTTATCATGACCTGTTACACATACCCAAGCGGACCGTATTGCAAGTGCAATACTGTACCAGGTGAGCTACCGAACAAGTTTGCTACATTAGAAAAGCTGCACATATGAAGCTGGTTATGTGATGCAAATGTCAATCTACATTAATTTAAATGTAAATGTTTATAAAAATAATGCACTGGTAAGTGTTTTGAAGTCATAACGTAGTATTGTGCAAGGAATTACAAAATAATAAGTCTTTATTACTAAAGAATCTGCTTATGTAATCATACATTTGTTGGTGTTTTACTGCCACTAGTGGTCATTTTACCTGGAAATTACAATGAATTGTATGCATGGGTACGTTTTTGAAATTTTGCAAAAATGTAGTTGGAGGCACGTTTTTTGAGCCTATGTTGTCAGTATAATTATTCCTTGTAGTCTCTCAATTAAAAGCTCATAAAAGCTGCATGTGTAATAGTTCTAAAAGTTATCAAAATGCTATTTAAAAGGCTTTGGATGGAATACAGCATGTGACACGACAGGAGATGTCAACTTCCTAAATGTGTTTCATATATAAACCTCTTGCTGTGCAAACCATTTTCAGAAAAATTACTGTAATGTAAAAATTGCATTTTGTATTGCTCATTTTAATGAAGAAAAAAGTATGAATAATAATTGTGTCCAGGCAGTGTGATTTGTATTACTGTATTACAGAAATCATTTTTAGGAGAATGAAAATCTGGGGGAGATGTTTCCTAAGGACTTGTGTCTCTGTCTGGCTGTCAGTTATTATGAAACTAAATAAAGCATCTCCATGTGGCGCCGATTAAAAGCCTTCATCAAAGTATAAACATGGTCACATAATTATTCACATGGATAATTACATGAATATTAAACTGTTATGATAATATGCTTATAATTAGCCAATCCCCAGTCCTCATTTGGCAGTAGAGATATTTTGCTGGCTGTTCATAGTGAGAATGAAAGGACTGTGTCCTGCTGTGGGATCAGGTACAAAGATTACTCAGGCGGATCCCACATCTGACAAACACACATCAACATGAATTAGACACTCAATGTTATGGTTTGATGACAGATAATGACAGTTCTGTCCTTGCAGCAGTGTTTTTTTTTT
Organism: Meda fulgida; assembly: GCA_030578275.1. Classification (NCBI taxonomy): domain Eukaryota; kingdom Metazoa; phylum Chordata; class Actinopteri; order Cypriniformes; family Leuciscidae; genus Meda; species Meda fulgida. The sequence goes on from CM060633.1 coordinate 8,565,916, forward strand.
TGTAAGGGTTTTATTTTGTCCTTGAGCAGTTTTTGACATTGTGTCTCTATCTTGTTCTTTCTTTTTTGACTTTTGATGATATTCTGTCTACTGATTATCTACAAATCAATTCTGTGTTGATGTGTTCAGTTAGTCATTAGAGTTGTAGAAGTGATAATGCACAGATGGGTCATTAAACACTGATGGCAGCTAACAAGTTAGACTGGTGTTAGAATGTGTGTGTCTGTGTGAAATTTGCTCTTACACTGCTTATAGTTAAAAGTATGAGAGACAAACTGCTGCTAGTAACACTAATCTTTAAGCGTTTTTTTTTTTTTTTTTTTTTTTTTTTGTATGTACAGATGCCATTTTGCCTGGAGAAAAATACCCAAGAATTTTTTTTTTTCCGGAAAATAAATTTTTTCCTCTGGAGATTAGCGTAACATACACGGGCAGAGACAGTTTGAGGTCTCCCTGGAATAACATAAAGGAACCGACTCTTCAAACAGAAAACTTTAAAAAAGTACATAGAAACTGACAGAGACCTTTTCCAATGAGAAGCAAGCAACCATTTACCATACTATTCTCAAGGTACATCTCGAATAGTAAAATACTGAAGGAAAAAAAGAAAAAGAAGAGCACTAAAGTTTACAACCACAAATTGTAACCATACACATGAACCAGTGGCATGCAATGACGTCAGGGTTGCCAGGTCTGTGCAACAAACTAGCCCAATAGCCAGTCAAAAATAACCCCAAAATAGCCCAATGTGATTTTCTCTAACGGGAGCCAATTTTTCAGCTCAATTTATTCTTCCAACGGAGAGGGCAGGAGTTGAGGGGGGGATTTTGAGTGGCATAATTGTACGTTCCGGGGGGGTGTGAATCAGTGAGAAAACCATTGAGAAAAAATCAATCAATGTGGCAACAACTCCAAAGTTGCCCAATTCTGCTGGATTTTTGGCTTTCTGAAAAGAGGTTAAGTCCCTAAAATGTATTAACGTTTTTTTTTTTTTTTTCAAATGTAAATTTACGTTGTTACACTATAAACATTTTATTCTTTTAGCATACTTACACTGTTGTCACAGATATTAGTTGTTTTTGTCTTAGTTTCATTGTCAGGGACTTTTAATTTGTTTCTATTCAGTTTCCTTTTTCTATTTTTCTAGTTCCCGCCAGTCTTTAGTTACTATAATTTACTTAGTTGATTGTGTCATTCTTTTCAGGTGTGCTACGTTAATTACCTTGTTGCTCTGTGTATTTAATTTCCCCTTGTTTCAGTTCAGTTTGTGCAGTCTCGTCAGTATATATATACGTGGATGGTATTCTTGTGTTTTATATTGAAGCCTTGTGAACCTTCATCATTATCTACCATGACTGGTGACAACTATCAAGAAATGCTCAATGTAATTATTTAATAAGATGATTAAATTTCTCTTTTTTTTTTACATTAATTCTAAAATAATAACTATAAGAATGCAGTAACAAATTTCATATTTCACATATATTTAACTCATGTTCAGCTTTTATCTTGTATAGTTGTATGTGAAATTGCATGAGCTCAGTGCCGATTCATTTTCTGCTAATTATTTTGTGTGAAATGTGTGCAAGGATTTGTGGATGATTGGAGGATACGAAGGATACATCTAATACTTCCTTCAAAATAAGCCAAATGAAGGACGCCAAAGGAAAGCTGCCTTCCAAGAAATCCTTCAATATCTATATTCTCCAACATATTTCATTTTGACTACCAACTTTTTAAAATACATCACTTACCAGATTTAAATCAAAATGTATGAAAATCTGTTGTAAGGTCTTACTTAACACTGAGCGAGCTATTGTTGCACATAAAATATCAATGTTTAAAACAGTGTACAAAACCTTAGAAAACTCATATGAGAGTCCAGCATCACACACTAGAGATGGGTTAAAAAGAGAGAGAGATAGCCAATTTCTCTCCAAAATGCTGCCAGTTTTAGTGTTTTGTGATAAATAAAGGAGAATCACTAATATTATCAAACAGTTAACCTCACATAATGCTCTGAAATAGGCAGATACATCTCATTATTCCTCATCATACAATTTGATTGAATGTTACAATTAAAACGTAAATTCACATTGTTCTAAAAGAGGGTCATCATTTGTACAGCAACATTCAAGCATCTGCCCTTTTGGCCTCTGACTAAAAGAGCCCTGTTTTTAGTTTGTGTTTAAATTGGGCCCAGTGGCATCAATTCTCAATCAATTCTCAGCGTGTGCCCGACAACCAATTCTTAATAATTCTGCGAAAATTATCCTTTCCCATTCTCTAATATCCCTTGTCAGAGCCACCACAGCGTTCTGCAAAGCAGATGAGTAGCATCAACTTCTCCCGGACCTGCCTTCATTGGTGACAGCAAGGTAACTATCATGTTTGCCCTAACCTTCAGCACTATTAGTCACCGCTGTGAAATTAAACCACTTTTAAAAAATCTCAATACAACCAGGCAAACTTAGGAAATAGCCCTCCATTAAGCTTAACAACAACCAAGCTAGTCTGCCATTGGCATAAAAGTGTTGTGTAAGGCTGGAATTGCTACCAAAATTAATAGAATGCCGCCAAATTTCCCTTGTATGAGTTCTTGAATTTTATGTTTATAACATAATATAGTTAGCATCACATGAGCAAAAGTGCAATTTCTTGAATATATGAGCGCGATTGCAAAAAATGATAAGCTAATAATTTTATTCAACAGTTTAATAAACAATGAGTTGATTATATGAATTGACCATTTTTAGACACAACATTATCAATTTGTACTGGTTTTGCTCTATTTTGCCAACAAAAAAGTTCCAAAAAAGCAGAAAAGTTGTGTCTCCTAGCAAAACCCAGCAGTGTTTTATTCTTGAATGATTCACCGTTTTTGAACGAATCGAGTAAGTCAATGATTCAATGACCCATTCATAATGTCAGTGGATACTTGCTTCTTTCATGAATGAATCAGCCAGTTTTAAATGTCCCCAACATTTCATATTTAAAATGTTATATTTAGAATATTAATCTCATAACATAATTTAGCCAATTGTATTTGCAGTGTAAGTAGATATTGATAAATGGTGAGATAGATTTTGTTGATACTGATTTCATTTAATTGGTATAACAGCCTTAGAGTGTATACTATTACATATTTTAATTAAAAGATGATTAACAATATGTAACTTTAATTTTTATAAATAATTATAAGAGGGGTGCCTTTTTTTGAGCACCTGGCCCCCGAAATTCCTGGCTACATTTACTCAAATTGTTATTCTGATAAAATAATTTGTGATGAAAAATTTGCTTAAAATATAGAAGTTTTTTCAACTGGGAAAACGTAAAACACACACAAACGCACATCTCTTTGTGGGGCGGGTCAGCGGTGGCCTATCTGCAGTGTCTGCAACTGACTAGAACAAAAAAAGTTTTTGCGCAAGTAAACTAGATAAATGATTGGGGATTGTATAAAATGGATCAATCAAAAACAAAAAAAACAAGGCGTTGGTTATAAACGAGCTGTAGTTTTATCACATTACACGCTGAAAGAGATGCAGTATAACGCCACAGGCATCATTATAAGCATTTTAGAATGTTCCCAGCATGCTCATACTAAACTCATCAAGTGGCAACAAGCTGCCCAAGCGTGAGAGAGAGACGCGGGAGTGCAGATTGTGCATCCATCTATCTATCTATCTATCTATCTATCTATCTATCTATCTATCTATCTATCTATCTATCTATCTATCTATCTATCTTTTAAATAAATGGGAGTGGGAATTCCAAACATTATGAACGTGCCACTTGCGGGAGTTATTAATAATGTACAAAATGGCTACCCACAAACTTGGGCCAAATCAGAATTACAAAGAGCTTTATTGCCAAGTATGTTTGCATAGACAAGGAATTTGTTTCGGTGACAGAAAAAGCGTCCAGTACACAGAGACAACAACAATACTGTGGCGAACAGGACGGCCGAGGGACGTGAGAGAACGGCGCGAGGCCGGTGGTGCGATTGCTAATGAGCAACACCTGTGAAGCACACCGGTCTCGCATCTCTCACGGAGGAGCGGAAGCATAAAGGAGGAGCGACGACGTTGATGATCGAGAGAGGAACAGGCCTGTATTTTAGTTGTGTCTTGTTTTTGTATTTTATTTTAGTTATATTTATTTTCGGTAGCCAGCAGTCGTCCGCGAGGGGCTGCTGGCGGTATTTTCGTTTGTTTGTTTTATTTTAAATAAATTATATTTTGATTCTTCGCCGGTTCCCGCCTCCTTCTTCCCTGAACATTGCTACACTGGTGCCGAAACCCGGGAAGAGGGAGGAACGCGCTGTCAGAGAGTCCTCGCCGGTGTGGGGAATCCGCGGTGCCATCGAGCATGGTGCGCGAGTCGCCGCCGCTCGCCGTGGGCCGGAGCCTGCTGCCATCCGCCGAGCGAGCGGAGGAGCAGGGAGCGGGGGACTCGCGGCCACGGACGCTCGAGGCGGGGCGCTGGAGTGAGTTGCCGGTGGGACGGTCGAGCTCGCTGCCGGCCGCCTGGGTATTGGAGGGGCGGCTGCCATCCGGGAGGGAGAGGAGGAGTCGCCGCCGCTCGCCGTGGGCCGGAGCCTGCTGCCGTCCACCAGTGAAGGGGAGGAGCAGGGAGCGGGGGACTCCTGCCGTCTGCCCAAGGCACCCGAGGAGCCGTCGCCGTCCACCGGGCGGCGGAGGAGCGTCGAGCCGTCCACCGAGGGCTACCCAGCGTCACCGCCAGGCACCGCGGAGGAGATCGCCAGCTGGTGGGGGACCAGATGGCAGCGCGTTGTGGGAACCGGACCAATTTTTTTTTTTTTTCCTCTCTCCCCTCTCTCGATCTGTCGCTCCTCATGCTTCCGTCTCCGTTTCCCTCGGTTTGTCTGTCCATACTCCCCAGGGATCGCCGCCGCCGGGGGGGGAGTAGGCACAGGCTCGTGGGTACCCCCCGGCCTGTGAGGGGCGATGGGGGTATGTGGCGAACAGGACGGCCGAGGGACGTGAGAGAACGGCGCGAGGCCGGTGGTGCGATTGCTAATGAGCAACACCTGTGAAGCACACCGGTCTCGCATCTCTCACGGAGGAGCGGAAGCATAAAGGAGGAGCGACGACGTTGATGATCGAGAGACCGGTGTGCTTCACAGGTGTTGCTCATTAGCAATCGCACCACCGGCCTCGCGCCGTTCTCTCACGTCCCTCGGCCGTCCTGTTCGCCACAAATACACTGTAACGAATAGACTTAAACAAAATGCTCTAGACCTCATTAAACCTTCCCCCTCTCCCCTGTTGTCATCGGCCCCAAACCAGTTCTCTTCACAGACCGTTATCACCTCTGCTCCCCTGAACGATCTTAGCAAGAGACTGTGTCTGCAACCCTCAAAGACAGCACAGGAGACCAGACAGGACTAGCCATTTGGTCAAAGACTATAGAGATAAACTTCCAATACACAAGGACATTGACTCCATTCTTACCCACAAACTTTCCCAAATGTGTATAGTATTTTTCCTCTATTTTATTAAGAAACTTTTCTTGTGCCTGGCTGTTCAGGTGCTCGGTGAAATAGAGCGCCAGCAAGACGGCAAAAGTTCAAAGACAAGGTGGCTTGAATGTGAAGGATCCAGAGTGATTATCTGAGCCCTTTTTCTCACTTTGGATATATAAAGTTTTGGAGGGTGGGAAGGGGAGCACCAATAATTCTAGAAGCATCTTTTATAGTCTTCTGATGTCTGATTTTGTAGCTGAGCCAAACCACACAGTTATTGAAGTGCATAGAACAGACTCACTAACGGCTGTGTAGAACTGCATCAGCAGAGCCTGTGGCAAGTTGAAATTCCTCAGCTGGTGAAGGAAGTACAACCTCTGCTGGGTCAATGTGATTGTCACACTTCAGGTCCTGAGTGATGGTAGAGCCCAAGAACCTGAATGACTCATGATGATGAGTGTTGAGGAGTTTCTCCTGAAGTCCACAATCATCTCCACAGTTTTGTTCATGTTGTTAAGACTGCACCAGACAGCCAGCGGTTCAACCTTCTGCCTATATACAGTCATGTCACCATTGTGTATGAGGTCCTGTACATATACAGATCATCTTGTAAGTAGTAACCAGATATTTACCTTAATATGTTTCTTCAAATAAGAGGAAGAATTAAATGCAGATATCACGATTGAATTGATGCTCGCAGTGCGCGTGTGGCAAGAATACAGGGCAGAGAGCCGTTCGTTCGGTGTTTGTTCACTTTATGATAAAAGTTTGTTAAAAATTAGGGGGGAAGTCACGGTGCCATTGAATTGGATTTTGCAGAATCTGCCGCCAAGGATGCTTGAGGTGGTGGAGCTGAAGGGTACGGCGAGGAGATGGATATACCCACTTTCATCCACCAAAGCATGGAGAGGCGGCTGCCGTCGGGTCAGAGGAGGTATCGCTGTTTGTTGACATCCTTGCAGGAGCCGTGGCAATGGGCCCTCGCTGCCAGACACTGACAAGGAGGAGCCGTCGCCGGTCATCAGGAGACGAGGGGAGAGTAAGGCCATCCACCTAGGGCATCTAGTGCCACTGCCAGGCATCGCAAAGTACTTCACCCAGCTGGTTGAAGACTGAACAGCAGTGCAAATTGGGAACAGGACTTGAACATTATCATTGGAATCACTTTCAAAACGATTTTTACAGCTGATGAACAATAAAACAATGACAGTCAGCCAATCAGAATTCACTAGACTTTGGACGCTAATATAGTTATCGTTATCTTTATAGTTAGCTTTCTTGGCTTGAATAGGACATTAAACACCCCAGTCAACAATAAGTGCCGATCAACAGTAAGACTCTCTCTCTGCCCTCCTATACTTATATTTTGAGTGTGATTCACTGGCCAACCAATCATTCAATCAAAACACAAAAAAGATGAAATTGACTGATAGCATTATTTCTTTTTTTTCACTCAAATTTTATTTCAATTTTGTGATAATATCGTTAGTATGAATTATTTTGGTCAAAATAATAATTAAATGAAAAACTGATATCATGTCTGCCATAATTCAGACATTCCCTGATAATTAATCACATGGCCTTGGCATTGCTAGCATTAGGAATTTGCTTAAAGTACAGATGTAGTATTACTGACATGCCATTAAAGCTCCCGGATGGATGGCTAACACAAACATGCACAGGGAATGTAGTTGTAATGACGGGTCAGAAGCATGTGGATCCATTTGCAGATTATTAAGAACAATGACCACCTTGCCTACCGGGGATTGAGTCTTCTGGCATAACGGATATACTCTAAATTACGGTGATCTGTGAGAACAGTGAAGGGAACTTTGGCACCCTCTAGCCAATGTCGCCATTCCTCAAAGGCTGCCTTCATTGCCAGCAACTCCCGGTCTCCAACCTCATAGTTGCTATCGGCGGAATTTAATTTGCGTGAATAATAAGCACATGGGAATAGTTTGGGAGGACTGCCCTGATGTTGAGATAAGATGGCTCCAATGCCGGTGTTGGAAGCATCAACTTCGATTATGAATTATTGATCTGGGTCTGGGTGATGAAGGATAGGAGCAGTGGTGAAGCGATCTTTGAGTTGTTGGAAAGCGTTCTGAGCTGACGGCGACCAGTTTAAGTGCTGTCTCCCTCCCTTGAGCAACGAAGTAAGCGGAGCCTCTATAGTGCTGAAGTTACGCATGAACCGCCTGTAGAAATTGGCAAAGCCCAGGAATCGTTACAGATTTTTCACGGTTGTGGGTTGTGGCCATTTCAGCACTGATTGGACCTTGTTATTGTCCATAGCGACACCGTAGGAGCTGATGATGTAACCCAGGAATGACACTTGTGTTTGATGGAACTCATACTTCTCTTTCTTGGCATACAATTGATGTTCAATTAGACGATTTAGAACTCCCCGGACGTGTTAAATGTTTGTTTCCAGAGAGTCTGATTAAATTAGTATGTCATCGATGTAGACAATAACCCAGCGATTGAGCATGTCCCGTAACACATCATTGATGTAGGCTTGACAGACAGATGGACTATTGGAAAGACATGGTATGATGAGATATTCATAGTGCCCAGTGGTCGTTGAGAAAGCTGTCTTCCACTCATCACCCTCCCGGATGCGAATTAGATTGTAGGCACTGCGAAGGTCGAGTTTGGTAAAGTACTTGGCAGTATGAAGTTGTTCCAGGGAAGCTGGGACCAGAGGCATTTTAACTGTGACATCGTTGAGACTTCGGTAATCAATGCATGACAAAGAAGAACCTAGCTCATGCAGGAGTGGTGGAGGGTCTAATGAAGCCCTTAGCCAGTTCCTCCTCAATGCATGCTTTCATTGTTTCAGACTCAGGTTGTGATAGGGGAAACACTGCCACTTGTCGGCATGGCTCAAGGAAGCAAATCAATGGCGCAATCATTGGATTGATGTGGTGGCAGTTGAGAGGCCCTTGAATTGCTGAACGCCTCAGAGAGAGCTTGATATTCCGCTGGAAGGTCTGGTCTGACCGAGGTTTCTGATGACAAAGGAGTTTCGGGGGTTGCGGCATTAAGTTGGAACTGCAGGCATTATTTTTGACAGGGTTCTGACCATTGTTGAATCTTTTAGTGGTCCAGGATATACGATGGTTTTGTTTCTCCAGCCAGGGTAAGCCGAGAATTACCGGGTTTTGAGGTTAATTAATGGCGAAGAGACGAATGAGTTCAGTGTGGTAGGATCCAACCTTTAGGATGAGATCTTGGGTAGTGCTTTTGACCAGTCCTGTGCCCAAAGGAAGCCCGTCTAGCGCTGCCACTGCCAACCGGGATCCACAAGGAAGGAGAGGAAGTTTGTGAGAACTAGCAAAGTTGATATCAATGAAGTTTCCCGCTACCCCAGAGTCGATTAAAGCAATCGTCTCAACCGTGACATTCATATTAGTTATAGAGATGGGTACATATAAACTATTAGAAGAACTCACCACCGTAGTATCTTTTGTGGATGGTCGAGTGGGACAGTTGGCTCATAGGGGACCAGATAACCCCAGTATAGACAGAGGTGGTTTCGCATTCTGCGTTCCCTCTCCTCCGTAGACAAATGAGCTGCCGTGTCTTTCCCTTGACGGAGCGCAAGCAGTGTTTCATCTGCCTCCTTGCCACCAGCAGTGTGTTCGAATACTTCTCGAAATTGCTTAAGAAAGTTGGCGTATGAGGGGAATGCCATGCTTCCTCCCTCCCATACTGCAGTAGCCCAGTTTAAACCTCAGCCAGTTAACAGGGAGAAGATAAATGATACGCGGCTATTGTCAATGGGGTATAACAGTGGTTGCTGATCCATTAACAGAGAACATTGTAACAGAAATCCCTTACATTTGTCCGGAGAGCCATCAAATTTCTCCGGGAAAGATAGTCAAGGGTTCACGTCAGGACTGATGGGATAAGGCACAAGTAGTGGTGGGCTCGGCGGGGATGTAGTTAGCTGAATTGCTTGCAGAGTCTTCACCAGCTCCTCCGTGAGAGACGTAAGGCAATGGAGTTGTTGGGTTGTGAGAACCCTGAACTTTTTGGCTGCTTCAATTATGGGAAAAATTTGATGGCATTTTAAAAGTACATTAATCTTATAACATTATGCAGTTGTGTAAATACATATTTGCCATCTTTGAGCAGTATTAAACATTCTGTGTAAGAGTAAATAAACATGCCATGTGATATGCAGCTTCTATTCCACCTAGGCTGTGTAAATATGGCTTTTTAAATGTTGATCAAATTGTTGACTACAATACTCTGATTGACTGAAATTATTGATTCGAATAATTTTTTTGATATGGAAATGAAAAAGCCCATACAAAGGTAAAAAAAAAAAAAAAAGAAAAAAAAATGTCCCAGGAAATAACTTCCAAGCAGCAAATATTGCCCCTAAATGGAAAAATTGTCATTTCTGACTAACACCAGCATAGGGATAACATGCAAACTCCACACAGTGTTTCCCGGCTCAGCTGGGACTCTAACCAGGGACTTTCTTGCTGTGAGGCGACAGTGCTATCCATTAATTACTGGGAAAAACACTACAGGACAAAGAGAACGTTACTGGAGTGCACTGAGCTCAGGTGGTGATTCAGGAGGGAAGAGCTACACTATCATCTCACACATGCAATGACAGCAGCACTTTTCCTATTTATTTATTCTTGTGTGCATGGCTGCAGGCCATAGTGCTTAAACTGACACATTCTTCCCATTAAGTTACATTGTATCCCTCACTCACATTCATCTCTGCCTTGGAGATGGAAGAATAGACAGATAGGGAAAGTATTCTTAATCTTTTCCATAGCAGAGTCAGGTCTGACAGCTTCGCTCTCTCACCGAAATGATTTCCCATTATAGTTTTTTTTTTTTTTAAATGTATGCTGGTTGAGTTGAGTTCATTCCCACTGCTGGCAGAGGTAGAGCATGGCTGGCATCCCTCCGGCCTCCAGATGGCAACACACATATGCCAGATACCCCCGTTCCTTGACACGCAGGAACAGGGGCTGGCATCCTGTAGCTGCCCTGTGCCAGGTATGCCATGCTCTCTCTTTTGTCTGTTTTTCCTCTCTTTTCACATTGCCATGGTAATCATGGCTGGATTGGAAGGGTTTAAGCACAGCCTGAAGTTTAATGCCCGATGCATTGAGTTGTTTTGATGGAGGACAGATCATTTGCATATGTTGTTCATCTTGCTGGAGTCTTCGGCCAGAACTTAATCTATGCAGGAGATGTTAAAAGACAATGTGGAATCAGAACAGACTCGATTTAGTCTTTTAAAGGCAAGTTCTTGGTTCAGTATAAGTTGAGGTCTATCAAGAGGCATCAGTGACATGCCATTGATTGTCACATAAAATAATTTGCACCTGTCTCTCAGTTTGTAAAAAAAAAAAAAAAAAAAAAAAAAAAAAAAAAACTTGTTTACAAAAATCAAATAACAATGAAAGTCTATAGGGCACGTTTCTGGAACAGGATAGGGTTGCACCAGACATTCGTAAGATCTTAAATTAGAAAACAAAGTCCAAATTAGAGGCTTAGTAACTACTAGCAAGTTTGTAACTAATTCAGTACTTAACCCTTTCACACGTAAGTTTAAAATATTCTAACTGAGCCCCCAGCGTGAGTTTTTGAAGGTGACCGTTATTTAGAGCCTGTCACTTTAAAGTTGCCATGGTGATGCATCAACACAGCGCTGAATGAATGATGATCTGCTTTTATATAATTTTTCCTTTTTTATTAAAAATTTTCACAAATGTATTAGCTATAGCATGAAACACTGATATTCACGATGAGCGGCGCCATGTTGGTTTGTGCCACAGTTCAAAGAATCGGATCTGTTGGATTTACAACACGTCAATTCCTCCACTAATCACGTAATACATGAAAGTAAGTGGCCGGTGAACTGGGAGAAGAATAGGGCAAAATGTAAAGCTACTTACACAATGTGTATCTAACATGGATAAAACAGGTCGTCTTTTTATAATGGAAAGGATTATTATTGTCGCTTCCATAGACATTAGTGTGTATTTTACAAACTCAAAACCATTGTTTTGCTAGTACTTATGTGTATTGAAATGTCTGAAACCTAAAATAAACATTATGTGTTTGAAAACACTGAATAGTTGTGATGTAAGCACTGAGCGCGTCTGTCTCTGGCTCACCGCCAGACAACGCTCGAAAGCATGTTTGAATTTAGCAGTTGATCACATGATGCACTGATCGTTCTAATCACACCGGTGTGATCGTACGCTCCAGGGACCAGCCAAGACTGATCACACCGGTGTGATCGTATGTGCAAAAGGGTTAATTGTATCATATGTTCTTAAGGCTGGACGTAGCTAGTAGGTTGAAGGGGTGTAAATCAGACAGTTTATCATGATACGATATGATATAGACTCCTCGGCCAGCGCTACGATATTTGCGATACTTCAAAAAATTCTGCGATACGATTACGATTCGATTCGGGGCTATATAGATTGATTTATAAATATTTAGATATTATGTGCCAAGTTTACACAACCAGTTGCATTTTTATTAACTCACAAATACAATCAAAATATATAACATAAACGTTTAATTAAACTCTTTGAAAATTGCACACCCTCTCCCAAGTGGGTCATTTACAATAGAGGAGGTAATTTGCAAAAACAGATAACTCCGTTCTTGTTCATTGTCATAATCAAAACAACCCAGCTGCAGTTTGATTGATATTACTTGGAATGCACAATAAACAAAAACAAGATTTAAGTAATAATAACTAAAACAAATACAGCTAACATACAAAATTAAAGTTCATTAAAAGTATGTTTTTTATATATTAAAAGTTAGTTTTTTAGCAAAAGCAGATAACTCCAACAATAGGTTTTTTTTTTTTTGGCAAAGGCAGATAACTCCACATTTCATGTTTCAGAGTTAAATGAAACCAAGTAATTGCTATTATAAATAATAAAACTCTTTGTTAATCTTTGTAACGTTAATCTCCTCAGCTGACATAGACGCCTGACAAACTTTGTTGTTGTGATTACACTCAATACAGGGAGCTTTTCCCTCACCACTAACGTGCTGCTTTAGCAAGGTTCCGTGAAAAGGTTTCAGCTTTTATTTTCCTTCAACGCCCCGAAGAAGATATCACGGGTTCATCAAGTTCATTGAAATTATCCATCTTCGATCCCTTTTAGTCAGCTTTGATGAAACTCCTCTCAGCTAGAGTGTCTTTTCGAAGTGACTAGCAGCCTTGTCACCTGACCTGAAAACTGCGCACTGATTCACTAAAACAAGACAATACCGGCTTTTGTGGCAAAAAGTGTTTAGGGTTCAGTCAATCTTGCCAGGTGTCTATTACATCTGAGAAAATTAACGTTATAAAGACACACCGGCAGACAGTATTGTGAGTAAACGAAAATGCGCGCTTTGGCGGAAATGCGTAGATGGACATTACGTGAGGACGTGGAGAGTGTCAAAATAAAGGTACTGTTTATCGCTATTTTACATATGGCATTGATGCATCGTATCGTTACACATTTGATCGATGCATCAATCCATATCAATGTATTATTACACCCTTGGTAGGTTGTAAGTAGGGCTGTCACTTACGTTCGAAAAACGATTGCACAATCAATTGGACCAACTAACAGAAGTTTCGAAAACGAAAACAGGTAATGGATTTGTACAAATTTTTTTTTATTTATTTTTTTACCAAAAATGTGTTTTAGGTGGACAGATCAATACAGTACACAGAACTCGTAGGATGTTGGAAAATAACATTTAATATTCTTTTTTAATATTCGCTATTACTTCAATGCACGTGATTAAGTGCGCCGTTATTTGTTGCGTAGTGACGTGTGTTCAAGTAAGCCAGAAATGCGCAGATTCTGCGCAATACGCTGTATTTAAAATATCATGATGACTCACGAGTTGCAGATTTGGCTACACGAACTCCCCCAGAAAAGTGAGTAAACAGAAACATGCCAAATTGGCTCGTGATTTGACAGCGTTTCCCGCCAAAGTAATTTTTTTACCTGCGTTTGGCGGATTGGCGGGTGTTAAATTCAAACCCTGAATATTGCACTCCTGTTTTTCATTGTGCATGAAACCTTACGCCAATAAATCATCAGAAATTTTGCTGACTTTTGCGTGTCTCAAACGCACTCTTTACGTTCGTCCGAATGCCGGTTAGTTGTCCGTGGATTTGCCTATATTTGGTTTGAAAATGGAACCATCTTTAGACATGGAAAATCGATTTTACAATCGATTCAATGAACAAATATGTCCCAAAAATCGAACAGGATTTTTTCAAAAAAGTGACAGCTCTAGTTGTAAGCTCTCTGTAAAGTAATGTAGTCGCTTAATATGATGTGCACTTTCAATTATCCAAAAGCAGCGAACAAATTCATGAGCAGAAGATGTGTTGAAACACAGAATTTCAGTTTATCCCGTTAAGGTTGGTTTTGAATTATTTTGCCTCGTGCAACTTATGGTAAAAATAAGTTTCCACTGAAAAATGAAACTTTAATCAAACTTTCCAAAAACCTCAAAGGTTTTAGTCATTATAAGGTAGTTTTAAAGCTTTTCACTTTACAATACTGTTCCAAATAATAAGCAATTCCTTATGAAGGATTTGGTAATACTTGAGTCACTACTAGTGGGTTACCATGATCTTCACTTCAGAATTAATTATAAAGTATGCATTATTCACATTAACTATGAACCTTTTTATAGTAGTTCTTGGTAGTCATCTTGGGGGTATGAAAAAAAATAATAGTTATTGATTAGCTAATAGTGAACTACCTCATTCAACTGAGCACTATTACTTACTAGTTCATTAATCATTATCATTGTGCATCAGAAGATGTTTCTGTAAACTGAAAGGTACTAGAATGTTAATATTGCGTTACTCATTTTTTCCTGTCACATATCCACCTAGTCAGCATATTGTACACTTCATTTCCCATCACTCTCCTTGGTTTCCAGCTGCACATCATTTCCAATCACACACACCAGCACGTCGTCATCACCCTCATCACTGCCACTACAAAGGCACACTCCTCACCACAGTTCATTGTCCAACCTCGTTTGTTGCATGTGGATTCTTACCATTTGTCTCCAGCGATCTCCACCAAGATCACCCTTTGGACTCTCCCTTACATGCTCTCCTCATCACTGCACCTTTATTCAATAAATATCACTATTCACCATTCACCATCATTCTTCCTCTCCTGTGTCACCATACCTTAAAAGAAGGTTGGACCAATACCGTTGAAGATGGATCCTGCAGTACTTTTGATGTCCCTAGAGAAGGACCAGCTCTCTCTCGAGGCCCACACCGTGGTATTTCTCAACCTGGCCTTACCTCCTTCCCTGACCATTCATTGAGTGTTTTCTACCACACAGGCCTCAATGCTGAGACGAAAGGAAGGCATGCCTGCCCGTTGTGGGACCTCGAGAGAATTTCAAGGCTTATGTGGAGTGGGTGTTGGCCAGTAGTGAGTCCCCGTTCACCATCGGCCATCCCAGTGTTTTGGGCTACCAACCACCCAAAACACCCTAATGGATAAACCCCAAACTTATTTTTTCAGCAGGGTTTAGCAAGAACATAAAGGCCATCGCCATCTTGGCAGCTCATCACCACGCATCATTCCCGGATAACCGAAAATGGGCAAAAAGGCGGAACTAGCTGAGGTGATGTGACGGCAGACAGCAGACAAATGGCTAGTACTGACAGCAGCGGCAATCCACCTGTCACTCAAGTGGTCACACCCTTTATTATGAAGAGACTTAATCAAATTTAAACGGATGAGTTATAAAAAAAATCACCCCCCTCACAGTTGTCACGAAGGGCAAAATTAGCTATATAGACCAAAACCACTTTTTTTTTTTTTTACCAGGCTGTAAAGCACTTCCATGTTGGATTCAAAACAAAGAGACCGAAAGGATGCTGCTTGATGAGAACACAAGGACGCATGATCGCTTAATAAAGCATATTGAAAAACGGCTTGTGTAACGGAGGCCAGCTAGTGAGAGCTGTGCAGGTAAATCTCACCCCCCTGATATCAAGAGGAGCATAATCACTGAAACTAGAGACTGTGGTCTTTAGCGTCCTTGTTAGCGCCTGCCTCCCATGCCGGTTCAAGTCTCGCTCGGAGTGGGGCGAGTAGGACCAGAGGGGTTACACACATCTATGCTGTTTTTTTTGTGTTTTTTTTACACGGAAAGCATAACATATATGTAGGAAAACAACTAACAAAAAAGATTTACCAATATCATTTATGTCAGTGCTACTCAGTGTAAAAATCACAAAATTAAACACACTCACACACACAATCGGTCATAAATGCAAACATACTTTCAGCGGGCATGAAACAGTCTCATCACAGTCTATTCTTGTGATCTTAGCATGAGTCACAGTCACGTATTATAGAACTACTCAGCCTCTCAGAATGGAGTGAATGAGAGAGGGTGGAAACGAAAGAGTGCTGCTGAGGTAACCCAGCTACCAAGCCAGGCATCCCTGATCCTGAAGCTTTTAAAGCTGAATATGTGAATTATGCATGCAGTGCAGACCCGATGCATGCTGACTGGCCTCATTCCCGTTTTTCTCTTTTATAATGGACGCTGCGGGGCAAACTGACCTCTTTCACATCAAAACTACACGAAAGTCTGCATATACGTTCACTGCTCGGGATTTAATACAATTATATTGAATACTACTAATATTTGAATATCTTCTATTGAAAATATTTGAAAGAAATTTAAGAGGTAATTGAGATCAAATGATGGTTGCGCTCCAATTCCTTGAAAATGGGGCCCAAGCCCCACCTTAAAAAGTTATAGTCTGCCATATTATAAGACAATTTTGCCCTTTTCTAATGTAAATCTGTGTTCATTCATTTACAGTAGTTTAAACAGAATTATTCATCATTATTCAAAACACAATGTTGTCAACTTGGGGCATAAAGTATCCTATAAGAGGATACATGCAGTATTTTGTTTTCCTTTTCCAAACTATAAAATCAATGTTGAGAGTTACTAGTTTAAGTATGTGTTGCCTTTAATTCCCTAATTAAAGATGTAGAACATTAGAAAAGACACCCGCATTTGCTTCAAGGTAAATTAGAGGTAACAGTTTAGCATTAATTTATTCACATATTGATTTACTGTAGCAGAGGTGTTATTAACATAAATTAATTTAACAAAATGAAAGTTTACAGTAGTGAGTGTTGCAGAAGTGCTAGGAATGGTTCTGTTATGTTATACTATTTTTATCTGCTCTAAAAGCTGTGATTAAATAGGGCTTAACTCTGTTCATTTGACTGTGATCACGTATTCACACGTCTTCCACACAAGGTCCATAGAACTTGTTAATTATGAAAGACAGATCAGGTTTATTTTAATAACACATATCATTCAGTTAAAAAATATCTATTATTGATTCATTTACTAGCTCATTGACTCCAAAATGCCAGCTTAACCATGAAAGGCAATATTATAAATTAATCAGGAAAGCTCATGTGACATTTGGTGAGTAAAACAGCATATTCAGTAAGAACATATCCTTTAAAAAGTGTAAAAAACATACACTTTAGCATACACTTAAAAATGGCTTTATGGCTTAATTGCAAACTGAATGTAATGTTTTTGTACACTTAATTGCACGTTATTTATTTACAGTTACATTAAAATGTATTACATAAATTTATACTAAATGCAATCAGTCGAGCTTAAGATTTTAGATCCAATTAAGTTGGACTCAAGTGATACATGCAATTTCATAATTTCTTGTGTACTGTGCACATGCTGAATATACTGAAAAGCATTTATAGTAAACTAAAATATACTTTAATGTAATTTTTTTTTTAAACTTGTGTCTTGTAATTACACATTTGTAACAATCAAGTTGCAAAATAAAATAATAAAATAATAATATAAATAATAATAAAATATTAACTTTAAATGTAAAATTGAATAACACACTACAGTTAAAATTATTATCAAGAATTCACAGGCAGTAGGCCTATTTATTATAAATTATTTTATCTGTGCACATTGTTTTTAAGTCCCGCCCATGACATGTGATTGGTGGGGTTGGTGGACCATATTGTGGCCCTGAATTAACAATTTTTTCCCACGACTTACTTATACATCAGTTTCACGTAGTGGTTGCAGCAGCAAGGATTAGTTGAGGCAGGATCTAAATGCAGCAGTCAAATTTGATGAACAATAACCGGAAGGAAACCGCAGGAAAGAAACAACAGACTAAATGTGTGAATTTACAAGGGGTAGGTGCACACAATAGATTGCTAAAGTAACTAACAGGCACACAGGAACCTAGTCCAACTAAGAAAGACAGGAAATAAATATAGGAACTTGGAACACAAAACTAAACCAAAACAGCATAAACCTGACACTCAGCGCGTTTTACCATTTCATTCCCTCGTTTTTAGTAAATCGTGCTCACAATAACGATTCAAATTTAAAAGTAATATAATTCTTAATTCATGGCCACGATTTACTAAACAAGGGAACAAATTCTTAACCCATGGGCACAATTATTATTATTTATTTTGTGCCTAGCTTCATAATATGCCCTCATAACTTTAATCGAAATCAATTTCTCTCCCTCTTGCAGCGACATCTCATTACTGATGTGTTCACCGGTGCAAGGGCGGGACAACCTGTCACTCACATGAGATCACAGCAACAGCAAACAAGAATGATCAATTCATTCCCCATGGACAAAATATATCATAATTTAGTATCTGTCTTCTGGTTTCAGACCTTTTCTGCTTCTTCAGCCATATTCTGATTCTCTCAGTGTCTCCTCTGTTAAAGCACGATAATACACACGCCATACATAATTAAAACACTTTTCTTAGAAAACCTTTGTGAGTAGTCTTCATCTTATGTGAGTGAAATATATTTTAATGGAATACTGGCCATTGTCTCAACAGCTCTCAAAGCATTCAGCAGTAGACAATAAATCTTTAGTATTTTCTGTCACTCTTGATATATATTATTTCCAATTTCATTTGTCTCTTTAGTCAAGTTAATAGGAATTTTTATTCTCAATGATTTTCAATAAATAGTTTTTTCCATCTCGTGTAGTGGATTGTTGCTGAGTTGAGCCCAGTTAATGATGGGAGACGTTAGCCTGGCCAAGTTCATTATTCCTTACTTTGGAACTGCAGTTCAGATAATGCAGTGTGTTGCCTTTTTATAATTCTGTCATCTGCCTACAATGCCTGTTTACTGAAAATGTATGTGTGAGAAAAAATCAAGTTAGAGTTTTAGTTTCAGTACTACATTAAGCTACTATATATAATGTTGTTCTACATTATTTTAAATATATCTAGTCAGTGACAGTGCAAGCATATTTGCCAAAATAATTCTGTATTTTCAGCTTCAGAATCATAATTTTATTATGGTGTCCTGTGCATTGGGTTAGTCCAAGCCTATTCAATTCCACCAAATTTAGCATTTTAATCAACAGAACAGTTTTTGTTCTGTATCGAGTTCAGTATCGTAATATTTATCGAATTGTGGCATGAGGGTATCGTTACACCCCTAATATGTAGGTATTCAAGAATTTTAATTTATTAATCGCGTTTTTATTTTCAATGTGTGAACAGCTTGTAACAACTTATAAAGAGACCTTCCCCGACATCCTAGGTTGCCAATGAAAACCTGTAGATTGATTTTTATGTGATAGAGTTGGGACGTTTTTTGCGGGAAAATTAAAAGGAAGTGATGTTTGAGTGCGTTCTCGAGAGTCTTTCTTTTTTTCTGTGACACATAAAACGAATGCTTAATACAATGCATAGGATAATGCTGAAAGAGCCATTATACTCTAATGTCAATGTGTCATGCTAAGAAAAGGGATGCATTCAAACTATATTCTCACATAGCCAGTTCTATATAGAGGTTATGCACATGACATCACAGTAAGCGGGAGTCACAAGACAAGGATAGTTGCAGGTCGGAGTAATGGGTTTGCTGAAAGGGGGCGTTCCAAAAGGTGAATAATCGCTACAACAGAAACTAACCTCTAACCCTACCCCACACCCTGACAGACAGCTTTCGCAACCACTTATAAAGACCTTTCTCTACACCAATACCTTTCGTCACACCTGTTACTGTGTCACTGCAGTTACACCCACTGAGTGGCAGCATTGGTGTTCAGCTTGAATACCATGATTAAAACATACAAAAACACATCTAAAAAGGGAAAGAACTTTGTGATTGACTGTTCATTCAACATTAAACAGGAAATTGGAGCTATCTTTTTGACAGACTGCAAAAAGCTACAGAAAAGAGGTAACCAGCGAAACGTGGATTTGCAGTTATCACTTTGTGTGGCGATATGACGGTAAAAAAATTATATATGTGAACATCCGCATTTAGATCTACCTTTGTATTTATAGTGTTGTCTAACATAAAGCATTCACAGGCTTTGCTTTATAGTGTCTACAGGTACATATAATACTAATGACAGAAAAAATTGATTCCTGGCCACACGTCAATATCCATGCTGGTTCTTTGGTAAGTTGTAACAAACACTGTTAAGATCAGCTGCCTTTAATTTAAGCAGATAATCATGTGTTTAACATTTGTTTGTTTGTTTAAGTAGATCATGTGTTTGTCTTTGCAGTTTCTCCTCATTTAATCCAGTCATGCAGCAGGATGTTTTGCCAGTCCTGCTGAGGTGCGCGTTCAGGCTGGAAAGTGACGTCAGTGCATACACTCAATATAGTCTCAAATATAGCCTACATTATAATCAAACTATCATTACAGTGTAATTTGATACCTTATCTGTTTTGCCAGTGAATTGCAGAGGTGAAAACATCCACATCATACGATCATACTTTCTATACTGCTGTTTTGTCACCGCAATCATTTTTGCTGTTTATTTTGTTATTGAGAGGAAGGTGTTTTTATTTTATTTATTTATTTTTTTTAACTTATTCTTATTTTTTTTATTGCAATATGAACAAACAGAACAAGACAATACATTAGTATACGTTCAGAATACATTAAGAGAGGAAATGTGAAAGAAATGTAAAACTATTCAACAATAGCCTTAAAAAGAAAAAGAGAAGACAGAAAGAAGAAAGAAGAGGGCACAAAAATAAAAAAAAAACATTAAGGGACAATATTAAACATGGTACAAATTCTGGATGTTTTCATTGCTTTCTTGTTAACAGAAGTTAAAATTGTATTGAAATACATCTTCAATTCTTCTTTGAAAAAGCTAAAATGGGGTTTACTTTTCATATATTTACATTTATGGATATGAAACTTTCCAATATATAAAAGAAGGTTTATACAAAAACGTGCATTAATTAGATTCTTGTCTTTGACATAAAACCCAAAAAGAATGTGTCTATATGATAAAGAAAAGTTACAAAAAACCTTTTGGACAATCAGAGCATCAATATTGTTCCAGAAAGACCGAGTAAAAGGACATTCCCAAAACAAATGATCAACAGTTTCAGAGGAGGCTTCACAAAAAGAGCAGGAAGTATCAATATCACTTCTAAATCTCTTTAAAAAGTATTTAACTGGATAAAATCTTTGAATAATTGTATAGGATATTTCTTTAACTTTATTTGTTAGAAAGAATTTCTGAGGAAGTGACCAAACATATGACCATTTATTATCATCAAAAAGGTTATTCCAATAAGAAATGGAGGAAGGAATTGAAGTAACAGGGTCCAAAAATAATGATCTAATTTTATAATTGGATTTATGTTTTGAAAAACAAATAGAACCAACCGCAGTAGATTCAGGGCTAGGGGGAGAAACAGAAGTCACTGTAGCACTATTATTGTTTCTAAACAGCATACAGATTCCCAAAGAGATGGCCTTGAAAACTATATTAAATTCTTTACTAGATACTGGGAATTGGTATCTTGAAACAAAATCGGAATAAGTAAATAAATTACCATCACTATCAAATAGCTGGTTCACTAACATCACTCCATATTGAACCAGTTTTCAAGAAATAAAGATTTCCTCTTATGAAGAATATTACAGTTGTTCCAAATTAAAAAATTGTGTGGCGAGACATTATGCTTGTAAATAAGTCTCCAAGCCATAAGCATCTGCTGATGATAATTGGAAAGTTTGACAGGAAGTTTACTAACTGAATAATTGCACATTAAAAGAAAATGTATACCTCCTAATTGAGAAAAGATATATCTTGGGATTATGCTCCAAATAGAAGATTGATTGTGAAGGAAACGTTTAAGCCAATTACTTTTTAAGGTATTGTTAAGAGAATCAAAATCTATGAAATTTAAGCCACCTTTATTATAAGAATTTAAAATAACTGATTTTCTAATATAATGAGTTTTATTTTTCCAAAGAAATTTGAGCAACATTACATCAATCAACTTGCAAGTAGATTTATCCACAAATAAAGACTGAGCAGCATAGGATAAGGGGGAAATCCCTTCTGCTTTAGTAAGCAGAGTTCTGCCTTTCAAAGATAGATCTCTTAACAACCAAAGGTTACTTTTTTTTTCGCCACAACTGAACTAAAATTAATCTGACATCTTAGTTTAGTATCTTTTATTATTTTTATTCCTAAATAGGTGACACTTTCTTTGATGGGAATGTTTGAGATAGAGGTTGCAGCACATTTTTTAATCGGGAGTAATTCGCATTTATTAATATTAAGCAAAAGGCCAGATGCATTAGAGAAAGACTGAAGAGAGGTTAAAGCAATTGGGATCTGAGAGGCATCTCTTAGAAACAATGCTGTATCATCTGCCAGTTGGCTAATAATCAATTCTGTACCAGCAATAGAAATTCCCTTCACAGGGCTCTCTTTAATACGCATATTAAAAAATTGTGTAACTATTAGAAAAAGATATGGGGAAATGGGGCAACCTTGTCTTACACCACGCTTTAAAAAAAACCTAGGAGAGGTGCCATTATTGAGTCGGATAGAGCTATTACCATTACAGTAAAGTATTTTAATACATTTGCAAAAAAAATTACTGAAACCCAATCTGTGCAGAGCTTGTAACATAAACTCGTGTTCTAAGCAATCAAATGCTTTATAATAGTCAAGAAAACTATCAGTAGAGATAAGGTCTGAATAATCCAACAAGTCAAAAATCAAGCGTATATTATTAGAAATATGTCGTTGATGCATAAAACCTGATTGGCACTCATCTATTATATTATTAAGAATAAGTTTTAGCCTCTTTGCTAAAACTAAGGCAATAATTTTATAATCGGTATTCAATAAAGAAATCGGGCGCCAATTTTCTAATAGAAGGGGATCTTTATTGGGCTTGGGAATCAAGGTTATTAGCCCTTGACATAAAGAGGGAGGAAGCGTGGTTTCTCAATACTCTCTAAAAACATTTTATGGAAAAAAGGTGCTAATTTTTGACTAAATGCTTTATAAAGCTCTGTAGATAGCCCATCAGTACCTGGGGATTTGTTACTTTTTAAATTATTTATAGAATCAAGAATTTCTGAAAGACTAATGGGTGCATCACACAGACTACAATCTTCATTATTAATTTGTTTTATGTGAGATAAGGACTCGAAAAATTCAGTAGTGGACTGCTGGCAAAATTTAGAAGAATATAAATCATTATAAAATTTAGCACAAAAATCTGCAATTATCTTAAAGTCACCAGTTACATTCCCATCAATACATAGTTGCTGAATATAATTTTTAACTCGCTGCCTTTCTAACCTAAAAAAATAGGCAGAACTCTGCTCACCCTCCTCCAGCCAATTCCGTCGAGATCTGACGAAGGCGCCTTCAGCCTTCCGTTTATATAAATCCTCTAAATTATGTTTTTGATCAACAAGCTCAATTTTTTCTGAGTCTGTAAGATCATCTACATTTTTACATTATAATGCCGAAATTCTAGCCATAATCTTGTTTTCATTACTTTTTCTTAATTTTGCTAACGAACTACTGTATTTCCGACAATACTTCCCAATTTCGTATTTAAGAAGTTCCCAATTAATGCAAAAAATATTCTCTTTATTAGCTTTATGCCAATAAAATGAAATTAAGTTATCAATCTTAGTGAGAACTTCGTTGTGTTGAAGAATTGAGGTGTTAAGTTTCCAATATGTGGATCTTTTACTCCTTTACTCAGTAAGGGAGCGGATGCAAATGGAATACAGATAGAGATGGCCTTATGGTCAGAAAATAGTGAGGGAAGTATATCAGTCTTTATATTTGATAACTCTGCTGAGGTCAACCAAAAATCAAGTCGTTTGTTTAGAAAGGGAATTATTGTTCCATGTGAATACTTTTTGCAAGGGATGGGTTTCTCGCCACACATCAACAACAGAAAATTTTTGCATAATGGATAATAAATACTCAGAATTAGTATTAGATTGGGGGGGGGGCATCTATCCAATGTACAATTCAAAACAACATTAAAGTCACCACCGAATATTAAGGAAGAATTTGGAAATTTAGATAACATATGACAAATACGCATTCCTAATTTATAAAAAAAAAAACATATTATCTTTTTCGTGAATTATATCCTTAGATATTAGCAGTAATACAAGTCATATTTCGCAAACTGAAAAGCAAGTATAACGTAGTGACCATTGATGTCACAATCAGTACCCAGAATCTTTCCAACAAAATTATTTTTCAAAACACAAACTCCAGCAGAATATTCATTACCATGAGACATCCACATTTCCAACCCCCATTGTGATCTCCATAAATTGACATCTTGTAAAGTTGAATGAGATTCTTGTAAAAAACAAAAATCTGTGTTGAGACTTTTAAGATACAGAACGTCTGCTTTACGCTTAAGAATGTTTTATAGCCCTCTACAATTTAAAGAAATAACAGATAAGGACATCGAAGAATAAAGAGAAGAAGAAAAAGAACAGAACAATAATAGAAGAAAGAGTTAGTTCTAAGAACAAATATAAGGACTAAGTCACAGAGACAGAGAACCTAACCGGTCAGAACAAGCAAGGAATGAGGTCAACAATCCCTTCATTAATCTATCTAGAAAATAAATATGTGCATTGAGGAACAACAATTATAATTACTCTTTAAGGGTTGAAATAATTCACATTATTTAACGTTACTTAAATCGAAGAAAATCTGAAACAATCCTATTTCTTTCAAGTGGATGTAAACAACAACAAAAAAAAGATATATATATATATATATCAAAGTGGGTAACGGCAATTTTGGCTCAAAGTGGAAGTTCAAGAATTCACACATATCAGAACCAAGGTCAAGTCAGCGTAGCAACAGCCAATGCGGAATTCAGATCCGTTACATTTAAGCAGGAGGAAATATTTCCGTACCATCCACAAATGCTCGTCCGCCGACGAAAAAAGATCTTTTGTTCTCTTTACGGGCCTTTTCAACTATGGGCCAAAGCGTAATCCTCCTCGCTCTATCGGCCGGTGACAGATCTTCCGTGATTTTCAGTCGGTTCTCAATCAGAAACTCCGCGTCCTTGGCGGCACGCTAGACAGCATCTTGGTAAAAACGCAAGGTGAATTGGAAGATGATTCCACGAGCTTTATTATTTGAATTAACACGGCCAAGTCGATGTGCCACATCAACTACTTCAGGGAATTTATCTTTAAATTGTGGTAGAAGACGTTGGCATACGCTGATAACCTCATGTTTTCTCTTTCTTTCTCTGGAATTCCGTGGATTCTCAGGTTCCATCTGCGTGTGTAGGCTTCTGGATGAGCCAGGCGATTTTCTCGCTCAGTGGAGTTGATTTCTTCTTTCTTTGCGCGCGAGTCAATGGAATCAACTCCTTTTTTCAAACTTTTAACCTCGCTGCAAACAAACTCAATGGTTTCCATCATACCAGAGATTCGTACCGTATTCCTACAGATCTCTTCCTTCATGTCTTTAATCACCCGCGAGTTTTCGCCAATCAACTTTTCCAAACCGTCTCATCTGTTTTTCATCAACTGAGAGAGCTCAGAGAGTTGTGTGGAAATACTTGCCGCATTAACGTTATCAGTTCTTCGAAGTTTAATGGCCGGGGAACTGTACGGGGCGGAATCACCTCCTCCACCAGCATAATTTCAGACTCATCATTTTGTTCACAATAATCATGCAAACTGTCCTTCAATACCCCGGATGCTGAATAAACTGCTTGTTTATCGTCACCTGTGCTAGCAGATCTAGCAGGAGTAGCCGGCACTGCTTTCCCTGACTTCTTCGAACCTTTCCTCTTTTCAGATCCTCCCATTATTGTTGTTCCAAGAATTCAAAACATTAATTAACGAAAATTCTCAAAAAAAACCCCTCTAAAGTTCGTTATAAATACTATAAAACAGTTTGGGATTGCCGAGCTCACAAACGTACGTGATCAGGGTGCCATCTTGCACGCCTCCCCTTGAGAGGAAAGTGTGCTGCACATATTCATCTAAATGTTGCTCTCAGCAGCATTGGCGGCATCTGGATGATAGTTAACACTACACTGCCGCAAAGGTATTTCCACTTTCTATAAACTTCTAAGCAAAGAACAAAAAAAGAACTTCGCCTTGAATCACATTCAGTCGGTTGTATGTTATGTATGCACGAGTGCGAGCACGAGCAATAAGTTGCTGGCTGCAATTCACTTAATGACCACTGTTGTCGTTAATAAACCAGGGTTTCTTAATTCTACATATAGCCCCTTTTTTGAAGTATGGTCGTCATGGATTCATAAACAAAAAAATATATTATAAATATTTCTGAATATGTATTCTGTTTCTCATTCTATTTTATTAAACAGTAGAACCTACTTTTTACATAGGCATGATACAACAATTAATATTCAGGTCGGTTGTACTAAATTGCAGAATGTAAACAATGCTTTCAATGCTGTTGTTGATTTCCGCACAAGTTTCCAAGCAGAAAATGAGAAATACAGACTTTCAGAGAACGGAACGTAGCATTACGTAATGAAATGAAACAAATGTCTTCCTTCACTTTGTCTCTGTCTCTCCTCCCTCTCTATTCCCTCTCATTTCCTTTCCTCTCAATCACTTCTCTCTTTTCTCCTCCCATCACCACATTGCAGCACATTTCTCAGTCCATTTCTGAAACGTCAAAACAATCAGATCACAGACAGGAAAGAGACAGAGCTCGCACTCGCTGCTGCTGTACACAGCACTACTACTCATCCTAATATTATAGCATGCAGGACAAACACATAAAGACCCCATGAATTCACACGAATAAATCAATGCAGCTTTCTTCCATGTCATCCCTTTTTTAGTAGCTGTTATAGACTGTAGTTACATCAAAGTAATGAACCTTTGCTGTGTCTGAAATTGCATAGTTACTATCTGAGTAGCTTCTACATTTGATGAAAAACTTATATGGTTGCTTTGTCATGTGACCTATGGTGTCATTAGCATCCCTTACTGGCTCAATAGTATGTGCACTCGAGAGTATTGCCGTATTGAGGTATTAGGTAATCTGGGTACTTTTCACCTGTATTTTGAATACACTGTTAAGAAAAGTCCGTAAAATAGCCTATGGTGCAATATACCAAAATATGAATAGTATTGATTTTTCACAAGTATTTTACACATATTTTGAAGTATGCATTTTATTGTGCATCAAAGGTAAAGTAATTTTCTGCCAGGAGATTTTTTCCTTTCACAGATTTGTATTTTCTTACAGTGTACTTCATATTCAGACACACTGTTGGTATAGGCTATTGGCATACTGTTTTTTTGCACTCTACGTAGTAGGGAAGAATGCATATTCGGATGCAACACATGATTTGTGTCAACTCCAGATGTTTTTAGGAGGTGGACCATTCTTATTTGAGAGAGCGTTTGATTGGACAAAAATCTGTGCAGTACAGACAAATTATCGTTTTGGTCCTTTTTCATAGAAGAGAAAAATGGTACAGTTCGAACGTGCATATCTGCTAAATGTGATTGTCTGCCTAAACTGAATTTTATTTGGGTTTAGGGCATTAGCATATAGATTAGCATCATAGCTAACAGACATGAACTAAAAACACATTTTGATTTCCCTGGGTCTTCAAAAAAACGCACATTATTTCTTTCTTGGTACTGTGTATAGTGATAACTGCTGCTGTCAATCAGTAAACACGCAGCAAGCTCATTTCCTGTTTGGCTGTGTGTGTGTCTGTGAGTTAAGCTTACAGATAGACAGGCCGGCCAAAACTGTGCAATCTTCAGCTCTCTGTTTTCATCAGCTCAGAGTGTATTTGTATTTCTTTTTATCAGTTTATGAGCATTTCATTATACATTGCTTCCACACATTTTCCTTCCCACGTGTGTGGTGTGTGTGTGAGAGAGAGAGAGGGAGGGAGTGTGTGTGTGTGTGTGTGTGTGAGAGAGAGAGAGAGAGAGAGGGAGGGAGAGTGTGTGTGTGTGTGTGTGTGTGTGTGTGTGTGTGTGTGTGTGTGTGTGTGTGTGTGTGTGTGTGTGTGTGTGTGTGTGTGTGTGTGGAGAGAGAATCCTGCAGCATCAGTGCCTGAATAGTTGGATGAATCTGTCAGCTGATAATTTATTCAGAACCATAAGACATTCATATCAGAACCATGAGCCCGATTAAAGCGTGTGGCTGGTTTAGACTGATACAGAGAGAACAGAATCATATTCTCAGCAGGATTA
This sequence comes from Meda fulgida, assembly GCA_030578275.1. Lineage (NCBI taxonomy): Eukaryota > Metazoa > Chordata > Actinopteri > Cypriniformes > Leuciscidae > Meda > Meda fulgida. The sequence goes on from CM060633.1 coordinate 8,594,018, forward strand.
CCGAACAGACCTGAATTACCTCAACACTGCCAAACCAGGAGAGAGATCTGGATTTCAGCTTCAGTTTTAACAGATGCCCAATAATAGTTCCAACAAAAATACAATTCTGTCATTATTTATTAAAACACAAAAGCATATGTCATGGCCAGTGCTGCTAAGCTATGAAAATGACAAAAAAAAAGCACTATAAATGAACCATTAAAAAATGAAATTTAAAGGGACAGTTCGCCCAAAAGAGAAATTCTGTCTTCATTTACTCACCCTCATGTTGTTCCAAAAATGTTCTTTTTCTGTTGATCATGATCATCATATGATCATGTTTTGCTCCAAAATCACTATCTATACATGTCAGTCGTTTTTGAAATAACTTATCTGGTACCATGTTGTTTCCTTGCACATAGTGAGACAGAAAGTATATTATTTTATGTCGGTTAGCGTTGCATTACAAATACACATCATTCTTATGAAAATACCCGAGATGGATTGAAGAACACAGATATATTATGGCAATTTTGTGTTTATTGTCTTTATGTTTCATTACTCAAAACGTCTCTGTGGCCCTGTCCCAAATGCACTAATGTCCCTAAACACTTGCGGTCTTCCTACGAGTCCGCACTTTCGTGACGTAACGACGCTAACGACGCCGTCGGTAAGAAAACTGCAGCAGAGCTCATATCAGTGCGAGCTTGGCAAAAGTGCGCATCGAGGGCGCATAACGACCGCAAACCTTCTGAAACCTATAATGACAAATGGGACACCCTATGGTCTCATGGACTTAACTGACACACACGGCAGCCATTGTCCACAAGACTGAAAGTGCATATGAAGAGTGTCATTTGGGACAAGGGCCTATCTGCTTGTTATTCAGCTGTAGCGATATATGATGTCCATATAAGGGATTTCCTGGAACCTCATAAGTTTAATACTTCTATGAATCTAATTTGTGGACAATCTGTGTGAGGGCGCCCTCTGGATTCCAGGATGAATGAAACAGAAAGTACATGAGAGTGTTTTGTGCTCCATTTTGTTAATATCGCCTCATTTTGGGTAAAAATAGAAAAATAATACTAAAGTACTTTGTAACGTAGCAACTTGAGTAGTTTTTCAGCAAACTATATACTCTTACTTGAGTTGGATTATTTTTCAGTACTTCAACTTGTACTTAAGTAAATTAGTAATACTTTTACTTAAGTACAATTTTTTGTAGCCTTTCCATCACTGTCAGTGAGTCATTTAACCATGCATCTCTGTCTTTGTAAGCCTTTTGTCTTTCAAACATTAAAATGTACAAATTCACGTCATTTCATATTGATATGATATGCAGGGATTCCCCTTTTTTTTTGTTAGCTGAACCTCTTTGACCTAATTTATTTACTTGAAGTACCCCCTGAGATTTTAAGTTAATAAGTTAGGTCAAAAATAATAATAATCAAATCAAATCAAAGTTTATTTATAAAGCACCTTAAAAAACACACTGTGTACCAAAGTGCTGTACAATTTCAAATGAATTAGATAAAACACAATAAAATACAAGAAAGAATGTAAAAATGAAGAAGTAATAAAATACTATAGATATAAAAGTCTAGCTGTCAGCAAAGGCTTCATCAAACAAATATGTCTTAAGCTGAGATTTAAACATGGTTACAGTAGTAGAGGATCTGATGAAGATTGGTAACCCATTCCACAACTTAGGAGCAGCGACTGAGAAAGCACGATCTCCTTTAGTTTTTAGACGTGACCGAGGAATTTCAAGGAGCAGCTGATTTTGTGATCTCAGGGATCTCTGTGAGCAATTCAAATGTATAAGTTCAGAAACATATTTTGGTGCCAGTCCATGCAAAGCTTTAAAAGTATATAAAAGCACCTTGTACTTTATTCTAAAATGAACTGGTAGCCAGTGTAACGAGGCCAAAATAGGGGATATATGATCCCTCTTTTTTGTGTTTGTCAGCAACCTTGCTGCTGCATTTTGTACCCGCTGAAGACGTGACAGAGAAGACTGACTTATACCCAGATACAGAACATTACAATCAAGTCATCAAGACGCGAAGAAATAAAAGCATGAATTACTTTCTCCAGGTCACTGAATGATAGGATAGATTTAAGTTTAGCGATATTTCGCAATTGAAAGAAACTATTCTTCACCACCGAATTTATCTGTCTATCAAATTTTAATTCTGTGTCAAAGATAAAGCCCAGATTCTTAACCTGTGTCTTCAAATTGGATGACAGAGGTCCTAGTTTTCTAGCTATATTATTTGCACTGTTATTAGGGCCATATATATTTATTTCTGTTTTATCCTTATTTAACTGGAGAAAGTTATTATTCATCCAGGATTTTACCTCTTTTAGACATTCAAAAAGTGTTTCCACAGATTTATCATCTCCAGGCTTTATGGGTAGATACATCTGGATGTCATCAGCATAAAAATGATATGAAATGCCATATTTCTTAAAAATGGAACCAAGGGGAAGCATATACATTGAAAACAGCACTGGTCCTAGAATGGAACCTTGAGGGACCCCGCATGTGATCGAAGCTGTTGATGATGAAAAATTTCCAATTTTAACAGAAAAGGTCCTATTTTGTTGATAGGAGGCAAACCAGCTTAGAGCAGTTCCTTGGATTCCCACACACTGTCTTACACGTTCAACCAGGATTAAATGATCAACTGTATCAAATGCTGAGCTAAGATCTAACAAAACCAAAGCAACATTGCTACTAGAGTCAATCTTGACTAAAAGGTCATTAGCTACCCTAAGTAAAGTTGATTCTGTGCTATGACCTGATCTAAAACCAGATTGAAATTTATCAAAAACATTATTTTTTGTTAAAAATGATGTAAGCTGATTAAAAACTATTTTTTCTAATATTTTGGATAAGAATGGTAGCTTAGATATTGGCCGAAAATTATTTGGATCTGTAGGATCTAGGCCAGGCTTTTTAAGTAGAGGCTGGACTACTGCATGCTTAAGACTTGAAGGAACACACCCACTAGTCAGACTGCAATTTATAATTGAAAGAATACTTGGTCCAATCGTATCTATGAGCTTGACGAACAACTTGGGGGGAAGCACATCATTAAACGAGGAAGTAGGGTTTAAATGTGCAACAACATCTCTAATAGATGAGAGTGAAATTGGCTCAAATTGAGATAACTTTTGAGACATAGAGATTAATATAGAAGTTATATCAACTTGAGATGGTGTAATCGACAGTCTTATGTCCTTAATTTTATTTATAAAAAACTTTAAGAACATGTCACAAGTATTTGGTGATGGGTCAGGGCCAATGCTACATTCTGGTTTAATAATAGTATTTTTTAAATAGTATCTGTGGACTGTGAGCATTTTGTGCAATTTTCATCGAAAAATATTCTGCTCTTGACGTTTTCACCGCTTTTTCATATTTGCATAAACACTCTCTTAAAACCTCATAAGAAATCTGAAGCTTATCTTTTTGCCATTTCCGTTCTGCTCTCCTACACTCCCGTCTATGTAACCGAGTATTTTCATTTAACCATGGCGGGTTTTTGTTTTATATCTCCTTAATTTATATGGGGCAACATGGTCAAGAATATCAGAACAAGCATCATTAAACAGATTTATCAATTCTTCTGGATCCACTGAAACAGATGGAGATTCAACAGTGCCAATTAATGAGTGAGTTACAAATGCTGATGAAAAATCACTGATTGTATTAGATGTAATCGCACGAGAGTAATAAGCAACAGGCTGTTTTTCCGGGGGACCACATAGTAGGGTAATATTAAAAACAATAGGCTTATGGTCAGAAAAATAATGATCTAAGATCTGTATGTTACACACAGAAATACCCATACAAAGGACCAAGTCAAGAGTGTGACCATGCTGATGAGAGGGGCCAGTTACACATTGTAAAAAATCAAATGAATCAATAACGTTTAAAAACTCTGTGACTAAAGGCTTCGATTGACAGCAAACATGAACGTTAAAATCACCAAGGATTACAATGTTGTCAAAAGAAGTTACAATCACAGATAAAAAGTCTGCAAACTCCTGTATAAAGTCTGCATTATATCTGCATTTAATAAATAATCAAATTAAGTTTACGGTGGATTACGTGAATATAATGGATTACGTTGCTAACTGCAATGTTTGTCATGTAATTAGGAATCAGTAACCGAACCGTCTTTGAATAGCTTCCTCCCCAAGTCTAAAATTGTATTTACATACATTCCTGTAGCAAGAGGGAGCACTAACAACCCAGGGAATGCATGAACTAATAGCTTCGATGCAATTTAATGGGTTTTTTTTGTTTTGTTTTATTTTTTGATCAGAAAAAATCAATTGTAGAGTCAGTTCTGGCAGGTTACATTAGTCAAGCTTTCATCAGCTGACTTTCAGCTGATACACGTCTACCTATAGGAATATGACACCTATCACTGTATACATATCTAAGCTCCTTCAGTGTTATCAGCAGCTATCGCGTTTCTAAGGAGATAGTTACCCTCCTTCATCCCCAGCTCCTCCTCTCGTCAGTCAGGATTTAGCATTCTGATTCCCCCCTTTGAATCAAATTCTCAAGTATGTTGTACATTCAAATATGTATTAATTAATGACATCTGCAATACATTCATGTTGGTTCTGTTTACCCTAAGGGGGGTTATTGCTGCTCTCCCTGCTCTTATCCATGCTAGGCTGCATGGATGCGCAGGGAGTTCTTGCCCAGAACAGAACCATACCGCCAATCCAAACTGTATTGTCATTTGTATTTGACGATAGTGGTCCAGACAGAATGTCCAACATTAATGCAGTAATTACATAAATCACAGACTCTTTGATTAGTAATCCACATTCAGACATTTTGTTTAAGAACGTGCCAACTTGGACTCAACACTCTCTCTTCTGCCCTCTATCACCCACAGGGAGTACTGCATCCTGTGCATTTTGACTAAAAATAAAAACAACATTCAAAGCCATATGTGAGTGACACATTTCCCCTTCCTGCTCCATTTCCTCTCATATGCATATGTGAGACGTGAAGACAGACTGAGCCTGCTGGCCTGTCAGAGAGCGTTCCCCCCTGGGAGCGCTTTTCACTGTCACACGCCGCTGAGGTTCTCCTCCTATGTGGCGGTAAGGCAGACCCCCTGTGAGACTTTGTGCGTCCTGAATCCATGTGCAGAGCTGCTTCCAGAATCGCACACACAAGGATGAGGTCACGGAGAGGTCTGAATGCACACATGCAGGAGAAAGCCACTGACATTTATAGAAGAAACGATAGGGGTGGTAATGGAAGTAAAAGCAGGAGGTTGTGGTATGTAAGGATGAAGGATGCAGAAAAGGCAAGAGCTGAGAAGGGGATACATTTTTAATTTCCCATAGTGCTTTGCTGACAGGAGCAAGAGTCTGTTAGAGACCGGTTGGCACTTACGGGACTAATTGGGGTTGAAGACAAGTCAAACTGGGCTCTGTCCTATTACAATATCACATACTCACAAAGAGAGTGCTTTTAAAGTGAACTTGAATCAATCTAAATCCATTTTTGAATCCTTGATGTGACGAAATTCAGAGTAAAACTTAATATTGAATGAGAAAAAAAATACAAGGTGGGATGAGATGTTATCTATTGGGAATTGATTGGATTGTGAAAAGTGGGTGCTTAATACAGTACCAAAAAGGAAATATACAATACATAAAATATTACATAAAACAATATATATATATATTTACACACACATATATACACACACACACATATATATATACATAAGAAGATAAAGAAGAAAGAAATTCATACTTTTATTCAGCAAGAATGCATTAAATTGATCAAAAGTGACAGTAGACACATTTATAGTTACGGACGCTCTATTCATCCAAATATCCTGGAAAAAATGTTTCATGACTTCTACAAGAATATTAAGCAGCACAACGGATCTCAAGCTGTCTGGCGGACATCTCGGCATGGATGAAGGAACATCACCCACAGCTCAACCTGGCAAAGGCTGAGCTTCTCATCCTCCCTGCCAATCCGTCTCTACAGCACGACTTCCCTATCCAGCTAGATTCTTCCTCAATCACCCCATCAAGGTCAGTCAGAAATCTTGGAGTAATCTTTGATGATCAGCTGACCTTCACAGACCACATCACAAAGACAGTTCGATCATGCAGGTTTGCTGTGCACAACATCAGGAAGATCAGGCCTTTCCTAACTGAGCATGCAACACAACTTCTCGTCCAGGCCCTGGTCATTTCTAGGCTTGATTACTGCAATGCTCTTCTGGCTGGACTTCCATCATGTGCAACTAAACCTCTACAAATGATCCAGAATACTGCAGCTCGTCTGGTCTTCAACAAGCCCAAAAGGGCCCACGTCACTCCTCTGTTTATCTCTCTCCACACGAAGACAACTGAAAACTCATCTCTTCCGGGAGCACTTAACATAAAAAAACAAAACAACAACAACAACAAAATTCTCTCCTTTTCCTTTAAATCCCTGCTTATCTGGCTTATGATACTCCGAGCAATGTCTGAACTTTGTATTTTGAGCACTTCTTGCGTTGTTTTTGTCTCTTCACGATGTCTCGCTTGGTTTAGTCCTCAGTTGTAAGTCGCTTTGGATAAAAGCGTCTGCTAAATGACTAAATGTAAATATAAACAACAGTTTTTAACCTTGATAATAATAAGAAATGTCTCCAAATCAGCACATTGGAATGACTTCTAAAGGATCATGTGACACTGGAGACTGGAGTAATGAACAGGAATAGATTACATTTAAAATATATTGAAATAGAAAACAGTTATTTTAAATTGCAGTTACTTTTTACTGTATTTTTTCATCAAATAAATGCAGCCTTGGTGAGCATAAAAGAGACTTCTATCAAAAACATGAAACAAATCTGTTTTCTGAAAGGAAATTCATTGTTTCAGAGGAGAAGAAGGTTATTGCATTTTGATGAAAGGTTCCGAGGGGAAAAATGGAATAATGTGTACTGATAAATCATGTTCAGTGTACCCAGGAACATGTAAGAAAATCAACCCGATCACACTAAATGCGTCTCTATAGCACGCAGTGTGTTTATCGTGCAATTTATACGCGAAAATGAGTTTTTACGTGCATAGGATACGCATGGGTTGGTTAGGGTAGGTTTAGTAGTGGTGTGGGGTGCGTGTGTATTATACGCATCTGTAGAATTATTGGTGTGGGGTAAGTGTGTATTACACGCAAATGAACTGCGTATCAAATGCACGCAAAAACTGCGTATCATATGCATATTTTCGCGTATAAATTACACGATAACACACAATGCGTGCTATAGAGACGCATTTACGTGAGAACAGGCTGAAGAAAATAGAGTTTTCACAGCACCCTTGAATTTTCACAGCACTCTTATCTGCTGTGCTGTAGACAATAACAAAGGAGAGGGGCAGGTTTGTAAAAGGCAAATACCTTCTTCCTGTCTGATGCAGAGAGACAGACAGTCATGTGTTGTGTGTGTCTATCTGTGACTGACAGCAAGTGCTGTGCAGGTATGAGCGGTCAACATTCGCATATTCAAACACAGCAAGGAATGCTGGGAAGTGAAACTGGAGGGTCTACATTTTGTGTTTTTGTAGAATTGCCATTTGTTCTTAGTTCTGAGGTTGTTCTGGTTGTCTGATTTTATCATTGCTCTAGTATTGGCCACAATCTGAAAACCCATCAGCAATGTGGTACGCTTGTTGTTTTAACGGCTTTTCACACTACACTTAACCCTGGGTTAACATCTTTTTAACCACAGGTTAAAGATGCTGTAAGCGATTGCAGCTGTTTTGCTAATTTCTAGCATTTTGCTAACTTCAACACTCTCAACACACACTAAAACTCTGCCCTCCGAAAGCTTGGCACTGTTTTTTTTGTTTTTGTTTCGGGCTGTCTCAGATAGGGCACCTAATGATGGTTTATTAACAAAGTTTGGGAGGAACACGTTCAAATGATCTACCCAATCTGGGGTGCGTTTTCCGTACAACGATGTTAACTTGCTGCTTCACTACCATGGTGTGATGCATCGTTGAAGAAATCAAGTAGCTAGTCACGACTGGTTCCCAAAACCAGATTGTCGCAAAGTGGTCCTTTAACTATGTTGGTTAATGATGTCACGCACGTGGCAGAGAATTTACTTATTTTAATAAGTCCTGTTTGAGATTGAATTAAATGCTAGATGTTTTGCTATACATTACAGACATGGCATTTGAGGACTATTTCTAATTTTTCTCAGTTATTTTGCTTTATTTCCAGATTCAATCTAGGTTCATTCTTACGTACTAGAGCATGTTCGCACTCTTCAAAAATGGTGCTTTAAGTCTCTTGACAAACTAAAAGATGTAATTGACATTTGTATGTATTCTAAATAAAAGATACAGATTGTACTGAATGTCAGCTTGATTATTTTGCTCAAGATAAGGATTTATTGAGTCCACATGTCATACAATAAGAAACTATGCTTCTAACCACAGCTCGAGAGCTGTCGTTCCAACCACACAACTCTGCGATGCTGTTTGTGAATGTTCGTTGGAACTATGATTTCGGGAAACACAGACTCTTTAAACTATGCTGATAACGACGGAACTTGCGACCATAGTCGGCTAACAATGCTTTCGGGAAACGCACCCCAGCACGAGAGGAAGCCTATATTGTCACAAACTGCTCCGACACATGAAGGTTGAAATCCAAATGCAGCTTTAATTAAGGGGCAATCCAGACACGTAATTCAATATACAGACAATAGGTCAAAACACAGGTAGGCAGTCCAAACAAACAAACAAACAAACAAAACAGGCAGGGGTCAGAGGCAAAAGGGTAATCCAAGGAACAGGCAAGAAAACCAAAAACCAAGAAACATGAAACCAGGGAAACCGCTCAGAAATGCAGTGGAACAACATACAAAACTTTGCAGTGAGTGAACGAGCGAACATGGTTTAAATAGGCTGAGACTAACAGGGTAATGAGACACAGGTGAATGCAATCAGTGATAATGAGTCCTGGCAGTGAGTTATGGGAAATGTAGTTTGTGAGGGAGTGATAATAGTCTGGTGTGGAGTGCCCTCTGGTGGCTCTCAAGGGCACTCCAGCTGGTGAACATTACATATATAGTCGATTCACTTATGTTCCTTGACAGTTGTTCGCCATCCGCGTGATTTTTTTTCCCAAACCACTTCAGCGGAAATCCCGCCCTGCAGCCGATTTCATTGGTTTCGGTTACAGTGACGGGTAGGTTTAGGGATCAGTGTTTGGTGTAGGCAATCAGTACAGTGATTGACATGACCAATGAAAACTTTAGAATCAGCTGCAGGGCGGGATTTCCGCTGAAGTGGTTTGGAAAAAAAATCACGCTCTGCATCCTCTGAGCCCTCCCTTCGTACAACATGCTAAATAAGCATACTCTTGTAAATTTCCGTGATATCTGTCAGGACGTAGGACATTTTATGTGTGGAATTAAATACAAGAACAACAATGTTTAACAAACACCATCTTTTTGTTGTTTATGTAGAATTTTTAATTTCAAAAGTCCAAAGCCTGAAACATATAGGCAAGTACATGGAGACAGATGCTTCTAGTTATGACAGCTTGTTTTCGCACGTCATTATGTTCTAAAATGTGCCAGAGCACAATTCATAGTGCAATGCATACTTATAAATATGCAAATTAGAATGTTAACTCAAATCAGCTTACAAATGTAAAATGCAAAATCAAAGCGAAAACCAAGTAGCCAGCATTGATTACTAACCCAGGGTGAAGTATGAACAGTGTAAAATAAGACCCAGAATTATTTTAACTCTATTCTCTACTCTATTTTAAATAACAAATTATAAATGAGCCAAAGTGTGAAAAGCACATTAGTGTCAGTTTGAATCTGAAGAAAATGAATAGTTTTAAAACTTTACAACCCCTGAATCTCAAACAGTGCTTCTTTTACATAATAATGCATTTCTTTCACTAATCGGCAGATGGTGAAGAAAACATAAGTGCACTTGATGAAACTAAAAGACTCTCATTTTCTGTGAGTCTAATAGTTTGGGGAGGTGGGGGGTGGGGGAGGGGGCTCTCATTATGTGAGGCTGGATTTAGAGAAAACTGAGTGTCAGATTACTAAACCATCAGATTTCTCTATAACTCTCTCTGTCAGTCAGAATTGAAGCAGCTTTACTCCAGAAACCTGAATCTTTGGGGCAGACAGGTGACACGAACAGCAATTAGCCAAAATGAGAAAAAGTAAGAGGCTTGTGTTAGTGTCTGTAACAGATATGAAGCAGTAATATGTGGCTATAATATATATATATATATATATTATGAAGAATATTTATCGTCACATGACCAGGGCTGGTAAATTTATTTCCACGACTTTCACATGAAATCTCCATTGAACAGCATCATGAACTTATTACAGGGAAATTGTCCAATTGTCCAACTGGAAGACGGTTTTGTGTAGTTAACAATGATTTTGGGTAGTTAGAGACGATTGCATGTAGTTATAGATGATTATGAACAGTAGTTGCAATTACATGAACATTTTGGAATCAGCTTTAACCTGTCAACCCATTCATCAACCCATTCATCTGTAAGTCTTCACTGAAAATGGCGAAGCTTCACCCTGTCCACCCCCCCCCCCCCTCCATACCCCGCCAAGCCACCCACCACCCCCCCCCCCTCCCTCCCAAAAAAAATGCTAAGCTTGGAAAGATTTTTAACATTTTCCTGAAAGAAGTCTTATGCTGACCAAGGCTGTATTTAATTGATCAAAAGCAATGTAAAATGTTTTACAGCGTTATCTATTTTAAAATATTTTAAAATGTAATGTAATACTCTTGATGGCAAAGCAGAATTTCAAGTCAAGTCACCTTTATTTATATAGCGCTTTTTACAATACAGATTGTATCAAAGAAGCTTTACAGTGGTGACATGAAAATAATGCAACAAAGTTTGTTTCTAGAAGAAAATTGCATCATCGTCCACCTTAAGTAAGGCAGATCAATAATATTGTTGAATATTAAATGTCCCCAACTAAGGGGAGCAAGCCCAAAGCCAAGGCAACAGTGGCAAGGAACCAAAACTCCATCAGGTGACAGAATGGAGAAAAAAAATATTGGGAGAAACCAGGCTCAGTCGGGTTGAAGTTAGTAGGAAGTTTTGAAGTAACATAAAATTCACATCAGTCAATTTATGATATTTATAAATAACTTCACAAAGACTTCATCACATTGAATACCTACTGTAGACAACATTGATTATAATCAGAGACAAGTATTTTTGTTATGTCATGATAAGCCTTTACAGGTCCTGCAATGTCAAGTCAAGTCAAGTCAAGTCAAGTCAAGTCAAGTGTATTTATATAGCGCTTTTCACAATATAAATTGCATCAAAGCAGCTTCACAATATCAATCAAATAACATAACAATGTTTGTTTCTTAGTGAAAAAACATCCACGTTTGGTAGGGCTGATCAATGGTATTAATGCTTGGTTAATTATTTTGAATATCCCCAACTGAGCAAGCCAAAGGCAACAGTGGCAAGGAACCGAAAAACTCCATCAAGTGACCTACTGGTGTCCTAAAACTCCATCAGGTGACCTACTGGAGAAAAAAAAACCTTGGGAGAACCCAGGCTCAGTCGGGGGCCAGTTCTCCTCTCCGCGTTTATGAACTAGAGGCCGGATTTACAGTAACTGTAATTTGATACAGAATTTTGTTTTATTTTATCACTTCGGGGTGGGTACGCGAACCGGAATCACAACGTTTTATCTGTAGAGTGGGAAAGGGATCCTCCATAGGGAGAGGCTAGTTGGCACTTCAGCACTGCGTTGTCATCGGGTCCAGGCAAAGCTCCTAGTCAGATCTGGATACGGCCTGGATCCGGTGGGCTGCGGGAAAACCTCGGGATAAACAAAGACACTAAAATTAGCGTAGATGCCATTCTTCTTATGATGATGTAACGAGTACATCAGGATTTAAGGGAAGTGTTCCCAGTTCCTGCTGACCTAATCTATGCAGCCTAACATTGAATTATAGAAGTCTATAATATATTATGTGTATGCTAGGTCAAAGAGATGTGTTTTTAGTCTAGCTTTGAACTGACAGAGTGTGTCTGCTTCCCGGACAATGGTAGGAAGACTGTTCCAAAGTTTTGGTGCTAAATAGGAAAAGGATCTACCGCCCGCAGTCGGTTTTGATATTCTAGGTATTATCAACTGGCCCGAATTTTGAGATCACAATAGACGTGAAGGACTATAATGCGTTAAGAGCTCGCTCAAGTACTGCGGAGCTAAACCATTTAGTGCTTTGTAAGTAATCAACAATATTTTAAAATTTCTACGATGTTTAATAGGCAGCCAATGCAGTGTTGACAGAACCGGGCTAATATGGTCATATTTCCTGGTTCTAGTAAGAACTCGAGCTGCAGCGTTTTGGACCAGCTGTAGTTTATTTATTAAGCGTGCAGGGCAACCACCCAGTAGAGCATTACAATAATCTAGTCTTAATGTCATGAAAGCATGAACTAATTGTTCCGCATTTGTTAATGAGAGCATATGTCGTAATTTATATATATTTTTAAGATGGAAAAATGCGGTTTTACAGATACTAGACACGTGACTTTCAAATGAAAGATTGCTATCAAAAAGCACACCCAGGTTCCTAACCGTCGACGAAGACTTAACAGAGCAGCCATCAAGTTTTAGACAGTATTCTAGGTTATTACGTGTGGAAGTTTTTTGTCCAATAATTAGAATCTCTGTTTTTTCAGAGTTTAGTAGTAGGAAATTATTAGTCATCCAATTTTTTATATCAGCTATGCATTCCGTTAATTTTGTGAGTTGGTAAGTTTCGTTAGGTTTTGAAGAAATATACAGCTGAGTATCATCGGCATAACAATGAAAGCTAATTCCATGTTTCCTAATGATATGTCCTAATGGTAGCATGTACAGAGTGAACAGCAGCGGTCCTAGTACTGAGCCTTGTGGTACGCCATACTGAACTTGTGATCGATAAGACATCTCTTCATTTACTGCTACAAACTGATAACGGTCAGATAAGTATGATTTAAACCATGCTAGTGCAATTCCACTAATGCCAACATAGTTTTCTAGTCTATTTAAAAGAATGTTGTGGTCAATTGTGTCAAATGCCGCACTAAGATCAAGTAACACTAATAGAGAGATACAACCACGATCGGATGATAAAAGTAAATCATTTGTAACTCTAATGAGAGCTGTCTCAGTACTATGGTGCGGTCTAAATCCTGACTGAAAATCCTCGCAGATATCATTTCTTTCAAGAAAGGAACACAGTTGTGAGGATTACTGCTTTTTCTAATATCTTTGACAGAAAAGGCAGATTTGAGATCGGCCTATAATTGACTAATTCTGAAGGATCAAGTTGCGGTTTTTTAACAAGCGGTTTTATCATAGCCAGCTTAAAAGTTTTTGGTACGTATCCTAGAGACAAAGACGAATTAATGACATTAAGAAGAGGATCTATGATCTCTGGAAGCATCTCTTTCAATAGCTTAGTCGGTATAGGGTCTAACATACAAGTTGTCGATTTAGATGAATTAACGAGTTTGCAGAATTCTTCCTCTCCTATAGCAACAAATGAATAAAATTTTTCCTCAGGGAGACTACAATGCACTCCCTGATGCGATACTGTAGTAGACGGTTGCATAGTTATAATTTTGTCCCTGATATTATCAATCTTATAAGTGAAGAAGTTCATAAAGTCATTACTTCTGTGTTGCTTGGAAACTTCTGTGCTTGAAGCTTTCTTTTTCGTTAGTTTAGCCTCTGTTTCAAATAAATACCTAGGATTATGTTTATTTTCTTCTAATAGGGTTGAAAAATAAGCAGATCTAGCAGCTTTTAAAGCCTCTCTGTAAGCAATCGAGCTCTCTTTCCATGAAATCCGAAATACCTCTAGTTTTGTTTTCTTCCAGTTGCGCTCCATTTTTCTGGCTGCTCTCTTAAGGACCTGAGTGTGCTCGTTGTACCACGGCGTTGGACTATTTTCTTTAATCTTCTTTAAGCGCAACGGAGCAACTGCTCCGCTGCTAAAGTGCTGCTAAAGTGCTGGAAAAGAGAGAGTTAAAAGTTTCTGTTGCAATATCGAGTTCTTCTAAGCTATCCGGGATGCTGAGATGATGAAACTGATTAGTAAGATTATTGATAAAGCAATCTTTAGTGGCAGAAGTTATAGGTCTAACATATTTATAACACGGAGTCGGCTTTGCAGCCTTGGCTAAATGTAATTTACATGAGACTAGATAATGGTCTGAGATGTCATCGCTCTACTGCAGAATTTCAACGGCATCAACATCTATTCCATGTGATAATATTAGATCTAGAGTATGATTACGACAATGAGTGGGTCCTGACACGTGTTGTCTAACTCCAATTGAGTTTACAATGTCTTTAAGTGCCAATCTCAATGCATCTTTTTCATTATCTACATGTATATTAAAATCACCAACAATTAGTACTTTATCGTTAGCCAATACTAATTCTGATAGAAAGTCCGCAAATTCTTTGATAAAATCTTTATGGTGCCCTGGTGGCCTGTATACAGTAGCCAGCAGAAATCTCAAACGTGATTTATCGTTTGCACTATATATTTTTACATTAAGCACCAACACTTCAAAAGAAGTATATTTAAAAATAGATTTCTTAGTGGTTTTGAAAATATTACTATAAATTACAGCAACACCTCCCCCTTTGCGTTTTAGACGAGGTTCATGTTTATAACAGTAATCTTGTGGGGTTGACTCATTTAAAGTAATGTAATCGTTTGGTTTCAGCCAGGTTTCTGTCAAACACAGCACATCTAGATTATAATCTGAAATCATATCATTAACTATGAGCGATTTTGAAGTAAGGGATCGAATATTCAGCAACCCAAGCTTTATCATTTGTTCATCTGTATTATATCTGTTTTTTATTTGTTGAACGTCAATTAAATTTTTTACCTGACGTTTTTTGGATTTCCAAATTCGGGGAACAGACACAGTCTCTATATGATGATATCTAGGTGAAAGAGGCTCTATGTGATGGGATTTATCTGACCTTGGTGAGGCCGCAGACGGTCGGTTTAGCCAGTCTGTCTGCTTCCTGACCTGAGCCCCAGATTGTCATGTTTTAGCTCTAAGACTATGTGCCATATTACTAGAGAGAAGAGCAGCACCATCCCAGGAGGGATGAACACCATCTCTTTTCAACAGGTCAGGCTTGCCCCAAAAACTTTTCCAATTGTCTATGAATTCTATATTATTCAACGGACACCACTTAGACAACCAACCATTGAGTGAGGCCAATCTGCTAACTATCTCATCACTCCTGCGAACAGGAAGGGGGCCAGAGAAAATTACAGTGCCTGACATCGTACTTGCGAGTTTACACACCTCTTTAATATTAATTTTGGTGATCTCCGACTGGCGGAGTCGAACATCATTAGTGCCGACATGAATAATGATCTTAGAGAATTTACGATTAGCATTAGCCAGCACTTTTAAATTTGCTTTGATGTCAGGCGCTCTGGCTCCCGGCAAACATGTGACTATGGTGGCTGGTGTCTCTATTTTCACGTTCCGTGTGATCGAATCACCAATTACCAGGGCACAATCAACAGAATTCTCAGTGGGTGTTTCACTGAGTGGGGCAAATTGATTTGTTATGGTAATCGGAACGGAAGAGTGGTTTTTTAATCCGCGACGAGCGATCTCTCACGGTCACCGATCTGCCCTGCTGCGTGGGCTCTACTTCAGCCGGAACCGAATCATGTACAGAGTTCACTATGCTAGGCGCATCCAAAATAGTATCTAAAGCTCTAGTACTATCCTTACTATCCTCAATTAAAGTTTGGATGCGTGTCTCTAGCTCTGAAATCTTCTCCGTCAGCCTGACTGTCTCCTTGCATTTATCACAAATAAATCCTATATTGCCATCGGAGAAGGCTATACTAAACATATGACATGTGACACAGGTGACAATAACAGGACAAGACATTACTCACCGTTGTTGTTGACTGATTCTTACTTACCTGGGCTTTTATGAACTCAAAGGCGCGGGCGCGCGAGAGAAAATAAATAATAAATAAATGAGCGCGGGTGGCGCGTAAACACTAGCGTGCGGTGCTAACAATAACGGAAGCTAGCGATGTAAGGTTAATCTGAGATGGTGGGTAAACTATATTTAGTAATATAAACAACTAGAAATGATAGTAAATGATGGTTCAAAACAGAAAGAAATACAAAGCTAATACGAGGCGTAGAGCTTACAGCCTCGACGCAAACAAACTCACAGCAGGCAGGAAGGCAGACAGGAGCAATCGATCAGTGAACAGCAGATCAGAGATGAGAGATCAGATCAGATCCATCATGTCACATAATGCATATCTCGGTGTCATTGCAGCATACAGTATACTCTCTCTTTAAGAAATAATGTAGTTAACTAATTGAACTGATCTGCATTGGCCCGTCTGTGTGCTGAATGGACACAGTAAACCGCATACATCAGGCAATCTGGTGTCATAAATCAGCTCTGATGGTGGTGGGACGCAGAGAAAGGCACTCAGCTAAATTACAGTCCCTATTTACTGGTTTTCACCAGCTTGAACTCTCACTGACCAAACTGAATATGCACTTAAAGTAGCACACGTACCATGACCTTCCTCGCACACACTGGTGACTTCATACTCTAAAAGCACAAAGCCCTGAGTGAGTGTTCACCTCACAGGTTTTTATGAGCTCCAGAATTCTCTCCTCTAATATGGACCCAACACCAGCTGTTAGTACTGAAACACAAAGGTAACATTTAACTTGGATATTTTGAGATGCAGGTTATATCAGACATATCACACTGTCATAATGTATACTGTACACATTCTACAAATTTTATGTATGCATAAAATAGCTCAATGATCTACTACACTTGCTAAAATCAGCAAACTGCATTTAATACTTTATCCTACATTGCAATGTGATTGACTTGACCTTTTTCCAGTGTGATGAATGAACCGGAAGTGATATCACCTTGATTAACTATTTGTAATTAAACACGTTACGTGATGAGGTCATAATAGTGCAGCATACTGCTGTCTTATTTGGCCTCATTTACCAATCTAACATAGAAACGAGCGCAGAAATCATCTTACGACAGGGTTCACATGTGATTCATGAAACATTCGTATGCCAACAATACCATTGTACTAATGATCAGAAGTTGATTACTATGGCACCTAAAAAGATATCAAGCCCCTTAATAAATTAACATTTCAGAAGCTTTGCCCCAAGAGTTTACAACATGGAGAAACGTAACCCGTCCAAGAAGCGTAAGTAATCTTGTGAAAGAGAAATTGTTCTTACACCAAAATCGGTCAAAATGCTCACATAACAGTTCTCCACCAGATTTACTATGCTGGATGCAAATTTATGCTAACTCAAAAACTTGCATACATGAGTTGAAACCTGGTGTGAGATTTGCCACTGCTCACGTCCATATTGGTAAATGCCAAGTTTTGTGTGGATATATGTGATGTACGTTTTAAGTCATTTTAATGTTATACGTTTGTTTTGTAAATGAGGGTGATTATGAGTAAAGTGCTGTTTTCCACATGGATAATAATACGAAATGTTTCCTTAGCAAAGATCGGGAGGAGCACGTTCAAATGATCTATCCAATCAGAATGAGAGGAGGCCTATAAATACGTAGACGACTTACCTATGTTCCTCCTCCGTACTTCCATATATCCATTCTTCCTCAACACAGGAAGTTTCTCAAGTTTGATTTTGGGGGTGGAGCTTATCAGTATCGGGTTCTTCTTCTCAGCCAAGCCTTGTCACTTTGCACCAACACGAAGTGCATGGATGCAGCTCTGGCTCCGTTGCAACTTAATGGGAACTGTACTCAAATATATTGATGACTGGGATGATTGAGATGTCGTCCTTGCCCACATAAGGTGTTTGGAGTTAAGACTGAACTCCAAGAAGAGAGTGCTTTCTCCACTACAGAGGAACACTTTCCCAGGGATGGTATGGGACTCGATTATGATGCAAGCATGTTTGTCTCCTGCTCATATTCAGTCGATTCTCTCCGCCATAGGCAGTATCAGGCTAAGCCAAGCTTTAACTGTGAAACAGTTCCAGAGACTGTTGGAATTCATGGCAGCTGCCTCCAACGTGATTACTTTTGGCCTTCTGGACATGAGACCATTGCAGTGAAACCCATTTAAATCCAGCCATCACATCATCCTATAGCGTCATCAAAACAGACACAGTGTCTCATTCCCTTCTCATGGAACCATGGTTCCCTTTCAGTTCGGTCACGTTCGACGTTTCCCTGTGTGCACTGGTGAGAGTCCCATTTCCTGAAATAGCAACACGGGTGTGTCTGCGTCTTTTTCAAGATGCCATTCCACCCTTGTGTTTCTGGATGCAGTCGTTCCCTGTCCCCAGCTGACGGTTACAATAGATGTATCATGTGTTTGGGCATTCAGCAAGCGGAAGCAGCTTTTGTGGACGGTTCATGTTCTCATTGCGTGAACATCTCATCTCGGTGTTGAGATCGATACTCGCCTTCATTCGTGAAGGTTGAGTCCACATTCCCATGCCCTGCTCTAGCGCCCCTTCTGGCCCAGCCCAGAAGAGAGCTACTGCGCCGTGTGTGATGGGTGATCTGAGAATAACAGTGAGGGCTTCCCCACCCGGTAACCAGTCCCCGTGGGCCCCTCACTCCTCTGTCACACCACAGCTGGTGGAGCTCCCTACTGAACGGACTGGTCCCTCTTCTAGTGGACTGACCAGCCGCTTCATTCTGGGCTCCTCCTGAGGATAGGATGTCGAGGGCTGCATCTGAAAGGGAGCTGGACTCTGGAGATGATGACTCGGCTGCGCTACCTCCTTCGGGGAGAGTAGCGTTTCCCGAGCCGGATCCAGAAATGTCAGCTATGCTGAAACTAGCAGCCGAGATGGTTGGGCTCACATGGAACCCTCCACTGTGTGCCGAACCGTCTCGGTTGGATGATTGGTTTCTCAGGGCGGGCCGTGCTGGCCCGGTGCCTTTTTTCCCGAGGTTACTAGGTCGTGGACGGCACCTTTTTCTGTCAGAAACAGCCTTTGTAAATGGAAACAGTCCTCCTCCCCCCTTACTACCATTGATGGAGAACGGCGAAGGGTTACGAGGCTATCCCTCCAGTGTAGCGGTCTGTTGCGATGCAGCTGTGTCCGGCGACCGCTACCTCTTGGAAGGGTGATACTCGTCTCCTCTCTAAGGCCTGTAAGTTGTCGTCCGTTCTCACGGGCAAGGCTTACAAAGCCTGTGGGCAAGCCACTTCCTCCCTGCAAGCCATGGCGTAGCTGCAGGTTCACCAGGCCAAAGCACTCATGGACATGCACGAGGGTAGTTCAGACCGTGAGCTCATGGGTGAGCTCCGCACCCCAACCGACCTTGCCCTCCGGGGCACGAAGGTTGCGGCTCGCACGGTCGGGCTGGCGATGCCCACTCTAGGGGTCCAGGAGCGCCATCTCTGGCTCAACCTGGCACATATGAAGGAGACCAACAAGACTTTGTTCCTGGACTCCCCCATCTCCCAGGTTGGGCACTTCAGCGATGGGGTGGAGAATTTCGCCCAACAGTTCTCTACCACCCAGAAGCAGACGGAGGCGATCCGACACATCCTGCCCTGGCGGCCCACTGCTGCCTCCACCCGTCCGCTGGTGGCAGATCCTCTGCCTGCTCGTCGACGAGGTCGTCCCCCTGCCGCCACCTCCGCTCGCGCTAGGCCACAGCAGCAGCCTTCACCCAGGGCTAAGCGTGGAGCTGGCCGCAGGCAGGCCGGGGGTGAAGGAACGAGCTCTTCAGGAGATGGTGACCACATCACTTCCTCCCCCGGAGGAGGACCGGGTGGAGAATCTTTGTTTTGTGTCTCTTTCTGCACCCAAATTTTCAAAGAAAGAGCAAATTCCTCTGTTCCTGGGTCCCAAGAGGGCCAGACTGGTGGTGAGCCGTATCGCCAGCCGATTCGAGGACCGATTACACCTTCTCACGCACCCCCTGCCGACCTGTGGAGACGGGTAAGTGTTGTACTGCACACTCAGACCCCACTTTGGGCCGCCCCCAGGCCTTCCGAGTCGGGTCCCTGTCATCCACTTTGCTGCCCCAACCCGGGTACGTCTATGGTGCATCTGGTCCCCCTGGCCCGGTTTGTGGAAGTCTGGAGAGTGCTTCTCAATCGGTCCAGCTGGCTCCTCCGCACCATCAGACTCGGCTATACGATTCAATTCGGCCGGCGTCTGCCCAAGTTCAGCAGTTTTCAGCAGACGTGCCCCCTCCTACTGGCGAAGGATACGATAGAGCTGGTCCCTCCAGCCGATATGAAGACCAGCTTCAATGAAGTACAGCCTGACGAATCGTGCCTGGAATTCAGGCCGGCCTGGATACATGCCCAAGGTTCCTACCACTTCCTTTCAGGACCAGGTGGTGAACCTGCAAGCGCTGCCCCCGAAGGCGGCAGACACAGCCCTAGATTCTATAGCCTATAGCTACACGTGTGCTCTCTTCACATAGAAGCCAGTCAACACCGTAAGCCCCGCTAGTAGTGTCGGCTTGCAGCGCCATTCCCCTCAAATGGACTGGATACGAGCTCCAGTAGAGTTCCTCATTTGCTGAACCCTGTTGAGTTCCTCCACACCCCTCGGCAATGGACGTGGCGGAGCGTCCGATGCCAGTCCTAACACTCGTATGCATTGGTGGAAATTGTGCTAGGCTGGGTCCTATATGTTGTGATCCCTACGGCGATATGTGTATTCTTCCACGGTACGGATGTAGCCTGTGTCTTTCCCTTGGCAGAGCTCCCTCTGCAGTCTCTGACCGGTGTTGTCTCCCCCCTGCTATAGGCCGGAGCCACCTCAGTGACATTCCATATGTTGTACTGCCTGGATATGCCCAGTCCATATGTGTAACCTCAACATGATACCTCTCTACGGACAGGATGTACTGGACAGGATGTGGCTCCCGTAGCGTCTCCCTTTCCACCGAAAGGGCACGCCTTCCCAGTGTTATCCAAGTCTGTCTGAGTGGGTCATGCGGAACAGCAGTGAACTTCCCTGGCCTAAGCCCTGTCCCATCTCCACCTCAATAAATGCAGGGGAATCTGGAGGCTTTCACTAGGCCTTGGAAGGTGGCAGCACTAGGTGGCATTTTAATTGGGATCCCAATCAGTACCGTATGTCCGACTACGTCAAACGTGTCCGAACTGAAAGGGAACGGAGACATAGTCCCGTCGCCACTAGTTCTGGATCACCGCTGACCCCAGGCTCCGCTCAGCTCCTCAGCGAAAAACAAGTGGTGTGTGTGCATCCGCTTCCGCGTTTATACCCGCGCTGCGGGGCAGAGCACGAGATGCAAATCTTGCACGCCAATGTGCATTGGCTCGTTTTTTCAATACTCGAAGATGAGAGGCTCCCTAAGCATGATCCCAATCAGTACGGTACGTCCGACTACTTCTCCGTTCCCTCCTTCAGGGAACGAGGGTTACATACGTAACCGAGACGTTATAGTCGTACGTTATAGTCCTAAGACGTTTAAGGTGCTGGTACATTGCTATTGTGTATAAACTAAATACTGTAGTGCAATTAATTGTATTGAATTTGCACTGGCAGTGGACTTCAAATCTTAAAAGTATATTTTTAAAAAACTGTATTTGCAGATAATATAACATTAATTAAATAAAAGGCCAATTAAGATTTCACTTAAGAAGAGTATACTTTCATGAAGGTTTCTCAAATATACTTAAGTACACTTTTAAAAAGTTAACTTTGTAATGATGTCAGTGTGGCAAGCAGGACGAGGCCGAGGGCCGTGATTGATAATGAGTGACACCTGCGTGATGCACCGGTCTCGTATCTCGTAGCACAGGTGTCGCTCATTATCAATCACGCCACCGACCTTTTACTTTATTAGTTTGTTTTAGTACATTTTAAATCATTGCGTTCTAATAATATTTTGTCATGGTTTAATGAAGTGCTTTTATTTTGATGTGTTGACTAATTTACTAAAGGAAAAGTACTATGTAAAGTACTAGTGTGTTATTCAATTTTACATTTAAACTAAATATAATTTAAATGTACTAAATTGCAATTGCAAATATATAATTACAAATACACAGCATATAAATAGTGTTAATGGTCTGTGTTCTATTTAAATTCCAACAGAAATTACATTTAAGTATATTGAAGCAGTTATGTTTGTCAGTACACTTTAATCATATTTCAAAGACAATAGAAGTCATTATTAGAGTACATATACTTAAGTGGGTAAAAAAAAGCATTCTAAAGTTATTTTTCCATAATAAGTGCTATTTTTAAAAGTATGCTTCAGGGTGACACTGCAATAAATATGGTTATTCCACTTTTTAAATCCAGTTTAATGTAAAAATGTCCTACATTTTTAGGCAGTCTAAATTAGTTAAGTAATGGGTCGAGAATAAGATAAAATGAATTGTAGAATCATGTCACTGGATCTGTAAGATCAAGTTACAGTGCACTGTGGGATACACTATCACATACAATGTGCTCTGATTGCATATTGACATTTTATCAAATGAAGATACATTTGCATGCTGCACAAACATACCGAATGTACCCGCAATCACTTTATAGACGGAAGAAAGATAAATCATTTCAGTGTTATTATTCACTTAAGCCTGAAGCTTGTGTTTCTGTTTTGACAGAAAAAAAAGCAGGAAACTTCTTGAACTCTGAGAGACGGTAATAGCCAGGCAGTAGGAGGGCACCCCACGATACGATTTTAATTGGTAATACACTTTTCCGCTGTAACGGCTCCTTTAGCTCTTGAATTACTATAAAAACAGAAAGCATGTGGGGTGGTTGAGAGAGCGGGGGCGCGTCAGCAATCGTTAAAATCTCTTCACCGTGGAGGGAAGTTGTGCGTTATTAGATTGTAAGGCTGTAGGGAGGAAAAGACCATTTGACTGCGCTGCAGGGGTGAAGCATTGGGTTCTGCTGCTGGGGAACGCACATGGCTGCTCCAGCTTGAGAAGAGATGGCAGGAGACAGTTTAGCAAGTCATCAATGCTCACCTGCTGCACAGGTGGACTACAGACTGTTAATGAGGCTTTTTGTTTTGCTCAGACCCCTGAGAGAGAGAGGAAGAGAATGAGAAAGCAAGAAATAAGAGATCCATCACAGATACACAGTCATCTAGACTGCAAACTAATGAATTTCACCTCCAAGATTGTGCTGATGGATTTGAAGGGGTGAAAACGCTCTATTGCTCTCTCGGAAATCACATTAGTCTCTTTTGTTTTGTTGTCTGGAGCTCTTAAAATGATCTTCGAAGTTTATGAGGTTTTGGAAAGCAACAGAATGAATTATGCAAAGATATGCAGGCCGAGAAGCGATAATGATGCCATATGCCTCTCTCACTCTGTCTTTCACTTGCTTACTTTCCATTTCATAAAAATATACCACGGACTTGAACCGGACAAAAATGTAATTAGATGGAGGCATTTACATTCACATTAGTATAATTTGTCAGTTGACATACATTTACAAACAATGCAAACACAAACTCGTAGGTGAACAAAAGACACTCACAGTATTTGGTTGTACATCCTTGTTTACAATACTTAGGGCCAGATTTACTAAACAGGGCAAATTAGCGTGAGAGCACAATTCCAAAAAAATGCTGATGGAAATGAAAAATTCAGCGCGTGATCTACTGACGATGTGCAAATTAAAGATGCAGCTGGATCATATCCATAATGACAAACGCAATCCACCGAGAGCAGCGCAAATTAGCGTCTTTTTGGGCCATAAATAATGGCAAATCCCCTTGCATGATTCATTTAAATACTCTCCTCCCATACATTTTGTGTCTGAAAGGGAAACTCCTACAAATGCATTGAATAAGGTCCGCTGCAAAAAACAACCCTGTTCACACCTTTTCAGCGCTAATTTTTTACTGTGTGTCTTTTTATTAGCAAATCCTAGCTTTTCAAATCGAAAAGTGGGTTTGCGCTGGTGCAAGCTGTGGTCATTTTTCCGCAGGAACTAGACTCGTGTACGGGGGTTTGGGGTGTACTAGAATATGCTTTCATGCTTGATTGCTAAAGAAACACATTATTTAACATTATTACAGTACCTCTCTCCCCTATCTGGCTCGAACTCATTGTTAGTTAAGTGTTTCGATGAAGCCCCTCATTCTGAAATACGAAATGTGCTGTGATTGGTTAGCTGGCCCAGTGTGTTGCAATTGGCACTGCATGTTCGAAAAATGTCACACCCCTTACCATAACTGCGAGTTTCATCTGCTCACGTGTAAATATCAAGGATGGTGTCAATTTTAAATCAATTCAAGTCTGATTCAGACTTAAGAATGTTCACAAACAAGAGGATCTTCCAGAACAGATTTCATACACAATCTTTTCAAGCGAATTTCACAGGATATTTCAGAGTGGTCAAGTCACCTTTTATTTATATCGCGCTTTTTACAATACAGATTCTATCAAAGCAGCTTCACAGTGATAACATGAAAATAATACAAAGTTTGTTTCTAGAAGGAAATTGCATCATCGTCTTAAGGCAGATCAATAATATTGTTGAATATTTAATGTCCCCAACTAAGCAACCCAAAAGCCAAGGCAACAGTGGCAAGGAACCAAAACTCCATCAGGTGACAGAATGGAGAAAAAAAAAACAGGCTCAGTCAGGGGCCAGTTCTCCTCTGGCCAATGAAAGAATAGTGTATGGTTGTGATTCAGGCAGCATTACAGGTCAGAAGTCAGATTGGATCAGAACATTCAGAATATTTATCCAGTTTCATCTGGTTGGAAGTCGGAGTCATCACACCGGTATGCAGACAAGTTTGTTGAGGATCAGTGTAGATGGCTGTGGTGTCGATGAGGCCTTCCTAAGGCTGATGAGGCTGGCACTTCAGGGATGCGTTGTGGATGGGTCCAGGCGCAGGTCCACCATCTGTTCTGGATACTTCCCGGATCCGGCTGACTTCAGTAAACCTCAGAATAAACAGAAAGACTAACATTAGTGTAGATGCCATTCTTCTTATGTTGTAACGAGTACATCAGGTGTTATAGGAAGTGTACCTGGTTCAGGCTGACCTAATCTATGCAGCCTACTAATCATTTAACAGATTTGAATAATAGCAACTATAATGCGTTAAGAGCTCGCACAAGTACTGGGGAGCTAAACCATTTAGTGCTTTGTAAGTAGTCAGCAATATTTAAAAATTTAAACGATGTGTAATAGGGAGCCAATGCAGTGTTGACAGAATACGGTCATACTTTATGGTTCTAGTGAGAACTCTAGCTGCTGCATTTTGGACCAACTAGACTCTGTTTATTAAGCATGCAGGGGAACCACCCAGTAGATCATTACAATAATCTAGCCTTGAGGTCATGAACGCGTGAACTAACTGTTTCCGCATTTTTCCTTGAAATTAAGGTTCATAATAATATTTTCACAGAATTAAGTAGTAGGAAATTACTAGTCATCCAAATGTTTATATCAGCTATGCATTCCATTAATTTTGTGAATGGGTGCGTTTCGTCAGGGCGCGAAGAAGTATAGAGCTGAGTATCATCAGCATAACAGTGAAAACTAATTCCATGCTTCCTAATGATATCTCCCAATGGTAGCATGTACAGGGTGAGCAAAAATAAGCAGATCTAGCAGTTTTTAAGGCCTTGCTGTATGCAATCGTGCCCTCTCTCCACAAAATGCAAAAAACTTCTAATTTTGTTTTCTTCCAGCTACGCCCCATTTTTCTGGCTGCTTTCATTAGGGCCCGAGTGTGCTCATTGTACCACGTGTTGAACTATTTCCATTTATCTTCTTTAAGCACAATGGAGCAACTGTGTCTAAAGTGCTGGAAAACAGAGAGTCAATCATTTCTGTTGCAACATCAAGTTCTTCTAAGCTATCTTGGATGCTGACGAGATGAAAATGATCAGGAAGATTATTTATCAAACAATCTTTAGTGGCAGAAGTGATAGTTCTACCATATTTATAACACGGAGTCGGCTTTGCAACCTTGGCTAAATTAAGTATACACAAGACTAGATAATGATCTGAGATGTCATCGCTATGCTGCAGAATTTCAACGACATCAACATTGATTCCATGTGACAATATTAGATCTAAAGTATGATTATGACAATGAGTGTGTCCTGACACGTGTTGTCTAACTCCAATAAAGTTTCAAATGTCTATAAATGCTAATCCCAATGTGTCTTTTTCATTATCTACATGGATATTAAAATCACCAACAATCAGGACTTACAACAAGCCAGTACTAACTCTGATAGAAAATCAGCAAATTCTTTGATAAAGTGCCAGCACAAATTTCAAACGGGATTTATCACTTACACTAGATAACGTTACAGAAAGCACCATCACTTCAAAATAATTATATTTGAAACTAGACTTCTGAATAATCCTGAAGATATTGCTATAAATTAAAGCAACACCACCCCTTTTCCTTTTAAACGAGCCTCGTGTTTATAGCAGTAATCCTGCGGGGTGGACTCATTTAAAGTAATGTGATTGTCTGGTTTTACCCAAGTTTCTGTCAAACACAGAACATCTAGGTTATGGTCTGTGATCATATAATTAACAATAAGGGCTTTTGAAGAAAGGGATTGAATTTTCAGCAACCCGAGCTTTATCATTTGTTAATCTGCATTATATTTGTTTTTTATTTGTTGAACATCAATCAAATTTTTACCCTTAAATGGGTTTGGGAGTTTTTTGTATTTCCTAGTTCAGGGAACAGACACAGTCTCTATGTGATGATAGCTATGTGAAAGAGTCTCTATGTGATGGGATTTATCTGACCTTGGTGACGTGAGACAGCTAGCAGACGGTCGGTTTAGCCAGTCTGTCTTCTTCCTGACCTGAGCCCCAGATTGTCATGTTTGTGCTCTAAGACTATGTACCATATTACTAGAGAGAAGAGCAGCACCATCCTAGGAGGATTGAATACCATTTCTTTTCAACAAGTCAGGTCTACCCCAAAAACTTTTCAAATTGTCTATGAACCCCTTGAACGATTAATATTAGCCAGCACTTTTAAATTTGCTTTGATATCAGGCACTCTGGCTCCCGGCAAACATGACTGTTGGCTGGTGTATCTATTTTCACGTTCCATGTAATAGAAACGCCAATGACTAGGGCACTTTCAACAGGATTCTCAGTGGGTGTTTCACTGAGTGGAGAGAACCTGTTTAATGTTGTTATCAGAACGGAAGAGTGGTGTTTTGTCCTGCGACTACACGGTCACCCAGTTGCCCTGCTGCACGGGCTCTACAGCCAGAACCTAACAGTATACAGAGTTCACTGAGCTAGTCGCATCCAAAGCAGTATCTAAAGCCCTTGCATTCTTACTATCCTCGATTAAAGTTTGGATGCGTGTCTCTAGTTCTGAAATCTTCTCCGTCTGCCTGATTATCTCCCTACATTTATCACATGTAAAGTCCTCGGCGCTGACAGAGAAGGCTAAACTATACATGTGACATGAAGTGTAAGTGACTATAATAGGAGAAGACATGACTCACAGTGTTTGTTGACTGATCCTATTCACCACAGTTGTTTGATGGACTCGAAAAGGAGCGAGCGCCCGATAGAAAATTAAACAAGCAAACAAGCAAATTAACAAGCTAGCGCGTTTTGCGAGCGATAGTGATTTAGATTAAAGCTAGCGAAGTCAGATCAATGTGACAGACAAAATTAGATAATATCAGATATCTGGTTGATGAGTACGATATATTTAGCGATATAAACAACAAGGAATGATAGTAAATAGAGATTCAAAATGGAAAGCTATACGGAGCTTACAGACGCAAGCCACACGGCAGCTAGACAGGAGCAATCGATCGACGAGCAGAGCCAGTGGTATGTTTATTTTTATTTTTTATGGCTTATTCATTTTAGATATGTTATACACCATTTAATCATGATATTTGTCGGAAAACTATGATAATACAAACAGTAATCAATCACAAAACCATGGTTAATTTTCCTAAGGTGTGGAGAACAGCCTTACAAAAGCTACAGTAAACACTACATAAATACTGTAATGTTAGTTATCAGGATAGCGGAGGCAAAGCTTTGCCCTTTGTTTACATCATAGCAATCATAGCAACTACATAAAACTTATAATTTGAACTGTTAATAGAAAACACAACTACAAATAATAAGACATAATTACAAGTTGAGATCAATAAAGTGGGAATTAAAAGTGGGAATTTTTCTGCGTAGTCTTCGATTAGATCTCCGTAAAATGTGCAGCACACAGATTAACATTGGGGTTATTATAATGTTCAGGAATTTTAATCACTCTTAATTTTGTCAACCTTAGGAAGGTTCAAACACATGAGTTTTGGAAACGGGGTGGATAAAAACAGTCTCTCTTTGACATAGTAATATTATATAGTAAAAAAAACATTGTGTAGTCCAAACGAGTCATTCGTTGTTCTTGGAAAGTGGATTCTGATAAATAAGATATCTCCCTTTGGATTATACTTTGTGGAGCTTTGTAAACTTATAGATTTTTTTAATGCTCAAACAGCAACATTACATACTTAATAAAATTTAAACAGCATAATAGGACAACTTTAAACCACTGGAGCCGTACGGATTACTTTTATGGATAGATGGATGCGCTTTTTTGGTACAATCTAAATTGACTCCCATTTTAAAGCGTTGAAGAGCCAGGATATTTTTTTTTATAAAACTCTGTGTTTGGCTGAAAGAAGAAAGTCATATACACCTAGGCTAGGATAGCTTGAGGGTGAGTAAATATGGGATAATTTAAATTTTTGGGTGAACTAACAATTGTAAGTATACTTACGTAGTCTTTTATTAATATTATATTATCTGAGAGTACAGATTTTTTAAATATTTACTTTTAAGTACACTACAGGTAAGCACATTTATATATTATAAGGGTTTATTATAATAATATCACCTCTCTCTCTCTCTCTCTCTCTCTCTCTCTCTCTCTGAAATCACCTGTCTGGTTTAGCTCTGAAAGGCTCTAGTGTGTCATGTCAGATTTGCTGTGTGGAAGTGAAGGACTAATGTTGTGGTCATAAGGTGGCGACCTTGTCATGACCTCTGGAGGCCCGTCTCAATGAAATCTCTCAGGACAACTTAATATGAGTGAAAGCTGCTCGCTGACAGGACAGAAAATGGGCAGACTGATGCAGACACTCAGCACTTTCTATTCAGGATATCAAAATATATTGTATGTGTCTTTCTTAGTAGGCAAGCGGCAGCATTGTTACTATTGTACACTTTTTTTAAACTTACCCTAAGATTAAGCTTAAGAGCAACTAAAGCCACTTTAAAAAAATAAATTTGGGCTAGTAAAGCAACACCTTGGGAACTACAACACAGGGGTATATAGGGTTAGTGTAAGGGGATATAATATAAAGTTTGTACAGTATAAAAACCATTATGTCAATGTGAAGTCCTCAAAAAACACACGTTGTGTTTTCATGTTTTATAACTAGTCTTTTAGCTGAAGGAGACTGAGGTAAACACATGCCATGATTAAAATTGAATGAAGCTTCTGTTTGCAAATGGACCCAGATGTTGACCCTCCCGCTCTCTCTATCTCTCTCTCTGTTTTGCAGTTCCAGTTTACTATGGTTTATTTAAAAATAAATAAAAGTGTTTCTAGCTTAGCTGCAGACAATGAAAATAAAGTAAAATAACGATATAGACAATTAATAAAGCAAAGTAAATAAAGTAAGAAGTAGCACTAATTCAGCTAAATAAGAATGATAAAATATATGGCATGAATAAAGATAAAAATGAAAGTCTATGTTTCTGGCTCTTGTTTGCCTAGAGGTGGGTCAGATGATGGATGATCTTTCAGCAGTCTTTCTTGTAATCAATGCGCACTCGCTGTCTGAGTGCTATATAATGACAGACAGACTCACTCACACACACACACACTTGTCATATGCAGCCGCTGGAATGCATTAGAGGCATTAACCTTGACCCCTGTGAAAGTGGAGAGGTCGACAAGCCTTGACAGGAGAATAAGATAATTAGCATTGAGAGCTCTAACCTACTTAGTACGGGTAAAAACCTGGATGTAAATGACGTGTCTCAAACCCCTCAGCATTGTGTTTTATTTTTACAACATTTTTATACATTTAAAAAAAAAATACATCCCCTTAAGTTGTTGTCACAATTACCCTGGCTCTACAACATTTCATGGGCAAAAACCTGTCATTTCAATCGAAATCCACATGATCGTATGGAAGCTTGCTTCCAGCACGGAATAAAAAAGTTAATTGCGACAATTAATCTCGCAATTAGCTTGATGACCTTTTTTCCCCTCACTATTCCGAGTCTATATTGAGTATATGAGTTTACACCTCGCAGTTTAGACAGGACCTGAAACCACGAGATTTAGAACCGCTTGGTTTAAAAGTGACTTATGTGTAAGCTGTGATTCATACATCACTACACTATTTACGATGGATCTTTTTTTCCCCATGAAATCTTGCTGCACCTTTATCATGTAAATGGTTTATGATGCTTTTCTGATGTGCCTGGAGGTAAGAAGTCTATGTTTCCCCAGTAGTCCATCCTCTCCTGTTTCAGCTGAGGCCAGATCAATGCCGCTCAGCAGCACTTTAAGAGGGATACAGCCCTCCTGACATCACCGGGACGGAGGAGAGATTGATCATGGCCATTTATCTAAGCGGAGGCGTGCCATCCCACAGGGTTTCACGTTTAACATCCTCTGTGCTGGTTTAAACTGGCAGGTTTCCATGGCAGTTAATGAGGAGCCGACTGACAGTGGAACAGTCGTCACCTCAGATTCTTAACCAGGGTAAGATAAAGCTAATACTGTTAGCATCGAAATGCAGGACTGAGACCACTCCATCAAACAGACATCTTGAACTCTCTCTCCCTCTAATCCAGTATTAGAAATGAAAACATCTTTGTGTGGTTTATTCCCATAAACCCCACTCAAACCTGATGCTATGCTGCACACTTCACTCTTCTCCAAGTATGGGGCAAAGAACTTTGCAAAAAAAGTTGTTTTACAGAACAATTACTGGATATCTTTTTTCCACATTTAATAACAAAAACAACACAATTTTAGCAGATTTGTCTTAATTTCCATGTTAGCCAATAGTGCAGTTTTCAAATTGTGCATGTTTTATACATTTAAACATTAAATTAATAAAACGAATATAAAATATTAAATTGTTGAAATAACTCTAACTGTTACATTTTAATACATTTAATAGCTAGTTTAAATCTAAATGTTGAAACTGGAGCTAAACAAGTAGTACATGGTAATTTAATCTAGCAAAAGTGGGTGGTTTTATTATTAAACCTATATTAATTGGGTTGTTTTGTTGTATGACACTTTATTTGGTGCTCAATACTCAAGCACAATCAAGTACTTTTTGGTGTTAAATTAATGTTATTAATAACCCTGATGGGTATCTTCACAATATTAAGTGCATCTGTTCTGTTCACTAATTAACAGGATACGTTAAGTAGGACTATAGCTGCTTTTAGTCTAGCTATTATCTGTATTACTTATAATGAGCCACATTAAGCTTGCATTGCCCAGCTCCGATCAGATGAGTGAACAGAGCAGCAATGATTGCAATTATTTTACACTTGTGATTATCTGTTTGAGAGCTTTTATGTTCCGTTTCATTTGCAATGTAAACATTTTTGCTTCCTTTGAACATCTTTCCTTTGTTCAAACTGCTTCAGGTGCAAGCTCTGGAAATTAAATAAGCCTATATCAAATTACCTATGCTAATTTGTAAATGTATCACAGTGACTGGACAGATTTTACTTCAAGATGCTGCACAGATATTAGCTACAGACATCTTTATTTCATAAACAACCAGCATAATTCCAACAAAGTAATTTTCCTAAATTGTTAGAAGTACAAAGATTGCTCGTAGGAAATCAATGAAAAATTAATTGTTTTTGCTCATGTAATTTTCCCCCCAAGCTAAATTATTAATCAAGTCTACATTTTCTCAATACATGCTGTCTCAATGCTATATAAGGTGTTGTGGGTGGTTGCTACCCGCATTGTTATGCATATGCTAAGGTGTGAGTCATTTTCTTGGTGGTTCTTATTATTGGTGTTGTAATAGAGAAAGCTATTCTATTACAGATCATTTATATTGTACATCTAACCAAGATGAGACACTTAACAAAAGTAAAATGTAAAGACAAAAGACAAGTATGTTTATTAATAGTGAAAAACCTAGTCTAAAATCAGTGGCGCATTAATCAGATGATTTTTTTAAGGGCGCATGCTTGGCCATAATGTAGCGTGTGCACAACGCGCATACACTTTGCTTCTCTAATTTACACAAACGCAGCAGTTCCCATTTTTGCAAATAATAGATAATTTCAAGGAAAAATATTACCACACGAGGGAAAGCATTGTGGTGTCCATGAATATGTGAAAAATAGGCATACATCTAGCTTACACATTTTCCCAAATTATTATACCCCTGTTTAACCGAAGCTAATTTGGGTGGGTTTCTCCCATCCCCATACAATGTCACTTCTCTGTCTTTTACGGCCCTGACGAGAACGTCGGTCTCCTCAGCTGTGAACCGCTCCTGGCATGCGCCTGGCAAATCTGCCATGGAACAAGCGCATCTGCTCTTAAAGGGAATGTGAGATGTCGCTCTGATTGGTCTATTTCACGTTACGCGTTCACGTAACAAATATGAGTAATGTAGACCAACCCATTTTAGATTTGCGAGATCCACCCACAGTTACTTGGGTTTGATACTTGCGTTTCAGATCGTTAAAATGGGGCCCTTAGTTTTCAAGTTCTAGTCATTTATTTGTTGTCATGATTTCTGATTATTTTCCTTGTTTTCTGTTCATGGTCTTATGTTAATGTTACATTGAATGTTTAGTATTCTTGCTCGGTTTATAAAATATATAGTTTATTCTGCATCACACATCCTCCTTTGTATTTTACTACAGGGCAATTTGTGACAAATATCAGCATAAATCCTTATCAGTTCATATCAAAAGTAAATAAAAACAGAATTATTGTAATCTTTTTGAAGATTATTGGGTAAACAATCCTTTATATCTTTACTAATTTATTAACAGTTAAGGCCAAATAATACACAACAGATTAATTAGAACACTGAGACGTATAAAATGACTTTCTGTTCCAGATTTTCTTATTTGACAAAATGTGTTTTAAAAGTTTGTGTTTTCACTTATCAACATAAATGATAAGGATCTATAGGCCTACTGACATTCTCCAAAACCCAAATTTGCCTGTAGGTGTTTCCAAACAGTTGGAGAACACGGTTTTAAAACTAAATTGTTAAAATAAAGTAATTTTCAACCAGAGTCTGACTGCTCAGAAATCACTGGTTTAAGTGGTTTAAATAGGAGTTATGGTCTATTGAAGACCCACTATAGATAGCTGGCTCTGAATGTGTGCAAGTGACTTCATTCAAACAACCTCATAAAGATAATGAAATCACCTGTGCTGACCTACGTCTAAAGATAAATCAAGCAGTAATTGGAGAAGAACTTCCATCATAGACAGAAAGGAATGACCAGATTAAAGAGACCTTGTTTGCCATTGTGTATTATGTTGTATTTATTTAGAGGCCTTTGTGTAACATGCTCTATTGACACCGCTGTGTTCTCTCTGTGCATCACAGCATGCATACAGATAAGAGTCCGGCCTTGCTATTGTTCTATTGTTACCTCAAAAGCGGTTAAAGTCATGATGTCTTTGATAAAACTTCAAAGAAGACATCATCCCCTTCAAAGGGAGTGGTACGATCCGCCCTGACCTCCTCTCCATGTGAGCTGACCTCACAGAAGACTAAATCCCACCTCCAGACGGGGGGCACTGTTGTGCCTGGCATTTCCTGAGCCCTCTCTGTCAGCAGAAAAAAAAATTCAATGGTAGTTAAATGTCAGATCTTTTTCTAGAGGAGAAAAGGCTACATTTTCCTCCATCACTGAAGTAGGCCATGGTTTGCGTGAGGGCATGGATCTCGTTCTGAATGTCACTGTCTACAGCTTTAATCTTCCCGAGAAGGAAGGGTACTGTTTTTATCTATCAAAATACACCTCCACAAATACATGAAGGAAATTAACTTTGTGTCTGGTGGGCAAATACTTTATTTACCAACTTCTTTTTCAAATCAAGTATATAAAATTATCTTGGTGTGTGGACATAGACTAATCTGCAAAGTATTAAATCCTGATAACTGTAATTAACTGTGTTTATTACATTTGACTAAAACAGAACAAAGGGAAAAATAACCCACTATATTGTGAGCTGCTTTTTGGAAAGTAGTTCATGCTGCTAAAATTGTTTTACTGGTTTCCTATCCTAATTCATTTAAAAAAGTTGTGAATTCCATGTGAACCCGCTCATGATACATTTTTACAAACTGCATATAAAATAAATACATAATTAATTTAGATACATTTTTTTAATCAATTGTATGTATGTGCAGTGGCAAATATACAAGTCAAAATATTAAAAGATTCGTTAACATACAGTTTGCTGTAAATGCACGCAGATCCTATCTTATCACCCTGCTGCTTTTATGCAGGTGTTTTTCAGTGGATGGCTTCTCAGATTGTATTTTGTTGTAATTTGTCTTTGTCTGACACTAATGAAATGGTCTGCTGATTCATATTCCCTTTTTCATGGTCCTAGAGCATTTTAATTAGTTTTTTTCTATTGGCTTCATTTTTCCAATGTGTTCATTTGATGGTCTGAGTGATGTTTATGCTAGATTCATGAGGAATTTTAAACAGATTTTAAACAGATTTAATGAGTTTCATAGCTGTGTCAGGCTTCTTTTTGATTTATTTTCTGATTACAGTTCTTTCAAAGGAAATGTGTTATGCGAATTTCATTTTAGATGTTTCCATGTGCCCTGTACAGGCCCTTGCAACAACAACATACAGAAAACTTATGGAAATATTGGACAGTTTGCAGATACAGTCGTGCTCAGAATTAATGGTACCCCTGGTAAATATGATAAAAAATGGCTGGAAAAAATAAATCTGCATCATTTATCCTTTTGATCTTTCATTCAAAATATTGGCAAAAATCTAAACTTTCATTGAAGTAAAAGAATAGAAAGTGTGGGGGGGAAATCACATTATGAAATAAATGTTTATCTCCAAAACACGTTGGCCACAATTATTGGTACCCTTTTATTAAATACTTTTTGCAATCTCCTTTTGCCAAGATAACAGCTCTGAGTTTTATCCTATGATGCCTGATGAGTTTGGAGAACACCTGACAAGAGATCAGAGACCATTCTTACAGAATCTCTCCAGATCCTTCAGATTCCCAGATCCATGTTGGTGCTTCTTCTCTTCAGTTCACTCCACTCATCAGGTCTGGGACGGTCATGGCAGAAGCTTCATTTTGTGCTACTTAACACATTTTTGTGTTGATTTTGATGTTTGTTTTGGATCGTTGTCCTGATGGAAGATCCAACCACGGCCCATTATACGATTTCTAGCAGAGGCTGTCAGGTTTAGATTTTTTATCTGTTGGTATTTGATAGAATCCACGATGCCATGCATGTATCTGAACAAGAAGTCCAGGACCTCCAGCAGAAAAATATGACCACAACATTAAAGATGGTATATTAAATTGTACACATGGGGTACTTTTTATCCTTGTGTGCACCAAACCCATCTTGCATGTTTGCTGCCAAAAAGCTATTTTTTAGTTTCATCTGACCACAGAACCCTGTGCTGTTTGAAGGTCCAGTCATGTCTGACAACTGAATTTGCTGGGGTTTGTTTTTGGATGAGCAAGGAGGATTTTTCTTGAAAACCTCCCAAACAACATGTGGTGATGTAGGGGTTGTTTATTTTTTTTTTAATAGGCTTTCTGAACCCAAGACTCAACTAATCTCTGCAATTCTCCATCTGTGATCTTTCGAGAGTCTTTGGCCACTCAAACTTTCATCCTCACCATGCATTAAGACAATATAGACACACGTCCACTTCCTGGCAGATTTGTAACATCTTTAGTTGATTGGAAGTGCTTAATTATTGCCCTGATGGTCAAAATGGGGATTTTCAATGCTTTAGCTATTATCTTACAGCCACTTTCTATTTTGTGATGCTCAATAATCTTTTGATGCACATCAGAACTATATTCTTTGGTTTTACTCATTGTAATGGATGATTAAGGGAATTTGGCCTTTGTGTTTCCCCATATTTAAACTCTTGTAAAACAAGAAGTCATGGCTGGACAATTTCATGTTCCTAGTCACCCTGGTGTGCAAAAAAAAGGTAAATATGAATGGGAATATACTTAAGAGATACTTTACTCGTAAACAATTCTAGGGGTCCCAATAATTGTGGCCAACTTGTTTTGGAGAAAAACATTTATTTCATAATGTGATTTCCCCTCCACTGTCAATTATTTTACTTCAATGAAAGGTTCGATTTTTGCCAATTTTTTGAATGAAATATCAAAAGGATAAACGATGCAGAATTATTTTTTACAGCCATTTTTCATCATATTTACCAGAGGTACCATTAATTCTGAGCACGACTGTATATCTTTGGTGAACCTTTCGTAAATATTTTAATTGAAGAGTTGTTATTATTATTATTATTTCAGTTTTGATGATGGGATTCATCAACATTTCAGAATTGGGAAAGATTTAAACCAGTGTTTGGGGCCAAATTTACACTTGCAATTAGCTATAGGCTGGTTGACTGCATATTTACACATT